>JAYESA010000009.1:49484990-50132490 GCA_036927795.1 Iris macrosiphon
CCTTGACATAGCTTTCCATATATCTGTATAAAGTCTCCCAATATTGTGAGGTTATCATATTATGCATCTTCTCTAAGGATATAACTTTGTGTTTAACCATATTGAACCATCGATACCCTATACTATGCATAATAGAACATCAAAACCCACTACAATTCTCTCTTTTCTTTTAAGTTCTAATAGCTACCTACTTCCGAATACGCTTGAACGTCATTTTCTTTAAGATGATACGGAATCAAGAAAAACTTTTTTTGAAAAAGAATTGAAGCAATGGATACCTTGTTACCAATTGCACGGCCTAATCCACATGGTACAGCCGCAGCATCAACATCGCCAATATATGGTGTAAGATTCTTTCTTGCCCTGTAAAAAGGGATAGTTCCATACAAAAGAAAATTTGTGAGTATAAAAGCTTAAATAAAGGCAACTAATATCGATGAGTTGTCATATACTTGTACTTGCAAATAAAATTACAAGAAGAAAACATTTATTCTTAAAAGGATTCTTCATTTTCATGATGAGTTTATACCATACAGCAATAAGCAATCCTGCCAGCTGCCTGGAACCAACACGCTCAAATGACATTCCTTCATCTAAGATCTTCCCTATAGCATCTAACCACCAATTTCCATAAGCACTCCCCTCAAGTCCAACCTAGACATAATAAAATATTCATCAATGGAGAACAACAATAGGACTTATTGCCAATATAAATGTGAATAATGTTAGGAATAACTTGTGTATCGTACGATCATGTTAGAGAACTAACAGCAAGAGTAAGAAATGAAGGATTTACTGTATGAACCCAAATGTATATTAGTCTTCTTTATAATTCTTACTTTTTTTATGAAAGAGCATCCTAGTGCCATGAGGGCCCCGCTTATGCAGGGTCTGGAGAGAGTCAAGATGCACACACAACCTTAACCCCATATATATATGGAAAGGTTGTTTCTGCGAATCAAACCCCCATATATTAATGTTCGTGATAAACATAAATATATTTAATTCGAAAAGACAGTAAAACACATAGAAGACATGTTTGAAACGAGTTTAAAACTTATCGGCATAAAAAACGAGTTTTCTTTTTTCTGACTTTTGTTCTGAACAGAGTTAAGCATGTAATCCTCGAAATGCCTTTAGTAAGATGGAGTTTGCTAGCAACCGTATACCACAGTGATCAAAATATTGAAGAGTAAAGGATTGATATGAGAAGTTATTTGCCATGCTAACAAATAGGTTTTGGATGTTGGAATGTATGCTTAGATACGAAGTTGAGAACAGGGTTCATGATCATATGACAGTTTCCTTTAGGACCTATTGAGCTTAAACAACCAACAACCTCTTTGTCATCTTAAGATACACGGTGAGCATCTTCTGATACGGTGAGATACAATCTATAAGCGATATGAATCATTGAATGATACGAACAGGACAACTTTGTTGACAATATTTTCGTTCTTTCTTTTGAGTTAAAAAACAAAGAAGAATATATTTACGAGACATTGTCACCTTGCTACCTTCTGCTATATAAGTTCAGTCAGAATTATGTCAAATGTTCTTAGTGTTATGCTAGAGAAGCATGAAAAGTATATTTAGAATGATAAGGAATCAGATTGCTCTTACAGATTCTCTTGCTGCAGACACTGCAAGAAAGCCAGCCCCCATTTCCACCTCCTGTAAGCCAACAACTACTACCCCGACTTCTGATGCTGCACTACCCAGCCACATTATAAGCGAATCACGAGATGCTCTCTCCTGCCCGACATTCCAAGTGCCAGCCAAGATCTTGAACTTCTCAAACTTGGTATACAACTGCTCTTTATCGATCAATTTTGATCGCAATATGCTGTCAACAGGCCCCGGGGAAGTCAGATACCATCCGCGAATGCCACCATGACTCGCCAAGGTAAAAATATAGGATCCACCCACCGTCATCTTTACGACTGCAGTGCTATGTGCAACCCATCCCCCGAGCAAGTTCCCTTCAAGATCCAAAACCTGGACATTGCCGTTTCCGTAGCCCACCCATAGCCTTTCCCCAAAGGTACAAAGACATTGAACAGGCGAAGAACAATGCTGAAACTCCTGTAAGCGATTTCCATTCCCATCCCACTGATAGAGCGAGCCATTTGTGCATCCAGACCAAATAGCTCCGTCCACTGAAACCATCAACGCTTTTGTTCTCCGGTTATCATCTCCGGAAGCACCCTTTGCTGCAACTCTCCGTACGGCATCAGCAGCTCCCAGCAGGGCATTGCGGGAGCGCTGAAGGAAGTTACTGGAACCTTGTGATTTTTCCTTCTTTGTGTTGGGAACAAGTTTTACCTTCATTTCATCTTCTTCACATTGATCATTGACTGGCAAGATCATATCGACTTGAGGAGTTTCAATGCTACCATGTATGCCGAACACTTTTAGTAGTTCCTTTTTTTGAGAATCCCTTAGTTATTAAACCAAAGATAAGGTTAATTGGTGATTCAAGAAATATGTAAGCAAGAAGATGCAAGAACAAGTTATACCAGAGCGCGAAGGATAGGCTACCACCACTCCACACTTTAGATCTATAATTGTCGGATAATATGTACTTTACATCTGCACTAGGCAAGGAACACACCCCATCAACAGTAGCCAGGCTCCTGAGGTCGATGAATGATCTCTCGATTAATAGAGTTCCCATATGTCTCTCTTCCATTTTGAAGGATAGAGACTTGTCGATGGCTTCCCAAGGCCATACCTTTATCACTCCACCTTCAAAACCCGTCCACAGTTCACCTGGAAGAAATCAACAAAATGCTTACTGTAAGCACCACTAGAAGAGTTCAATGACTGGTTCTGCTAAGACTCAAAACAAATGGAGTATGGTACATCTATATAAGTTGATTATCATGTGTATGGCCGATACCGATCCGATACAGCCGATACCAATACGATTTGGCATGTCCCAATCCAATACCGATACTGACCGATACCAATATTGGGGATTTCTTTCTCGGTCAAATTGACAAAGAAAATTGGACGAAAAAGACTAATCAACAAGGATGCAAATGGAAAAAAAAAACTTATTTATTGTAGGTAAACCGATCAGCAATGTTTATTATTATTACATTCAATTTCAAAACTACTTAAAAACAACACAAAAAATACTTAGAATTATGCCAAAATGTATAAAATATTTTTTTCTAAATTTTTAATAAATTATTAATAATTAGTTTCTTTCCGATAACAAAAAATCCAATACTCCGATCAGAAATTGCACATACTTTCGATACCCTCAATCCCGATACTCGTAGAAAGAGTCTGATACTGATTCCGATATCGATAATGTGAACCTCGGTCTAAACGTAGGTAGTAACCCATAGATCTTTTTTGTGCATTATCATTTGTAGAAGTCGTTTCTACTGCACTCAAAGTCTATATCAAGCATGGTGAGGGTCGAATGGTATATTTTTACATCACATCACTTCAACATTTACCATTATGCACGATTGGTGGTCATCTTTCTCCTTTTATTACTAGTCAATTTAGTCTAAATACTCCAAATTGTAACAACATAGCATTTAACTCAAATTTTTTGCGGTTGGCTATTTGAGTTCCTTTCTTCCATTTGTGGTTGTTAAGGGTCATGTTCTCTATAGCGTTAGTTTCCTTTTGTAGCAAATATGACACCCTTATTCAGAGGGTCAATTCAAGTTCTTTTAGGTTCACTCCTACTTGTAGCAGCTCATGTAATTATTATCTTATCATTCCAAATTTGTGCATCGATACCTTGGTGTACATGTCCAAACTATCTAAAACAATTTTCCTTGTCTTAACACCAATTGTCACCACTTCCAACTTTTCATAAATACAATCATCCTTTATATTGCCACTCATCCATATTAGATTTCTCATTACTGATACCCTCATTTTAGGACATGGGATCTTAATTGTTCAACACTTTGATTCATACAGTATGCCTGGTAATATAGTTGCAAGGTTGTCCAACAATCACAATACACTCCATAACTACTTATTAACTTCAACCATTCATTTTTGCTTTGAAACTATGAGCAAATTACATCTCAATTTCTCAATCATATCAAACAATTAGTCATGAATATCTAAAACTATGATGTTTGTCCGTCAATATGGACTACTACTCCTTTTAGGTTAGGGTCTGCTTGACAATTATGGGAGTAGCGGTTATGAGTTGTTTTAAGAGTACCACTTATGAACGGTTATGAGGGGTTCGGTTTTAAGTGGTTTTAAGTAGCGGTTTTTAAACCAATCCAGATCATGCTTGGTAACGAACGGTTCTGAAAGATTTTTACAAGAATAAATGAAATTACCAAGCATAGGTTTCCATAAATGGTCGGTTCAAAAGTACCCTAAAACCGATGAAAAACTGTTACCAAGCAGACCCTAACAAAAAGAAAATGTTCAAGCTATATATACCATGGGAAGTGACTGCGAGCGAGAGCACGGGGCTCCGGTGCGCCTGCCACAGGAGCCCCTCCTTGAACTCCTCCTCCCCATCGTCACCCGGCTCCGTCCCCACGGCCCACATCCGCAACTTCCCGTCCCTGTGCCCGCTCCACACGACCCCCCTCCCCTCGTCCGCCGCCAAGCAGACGGCGGGCGGGGTCCACGGCGACTCCCTGTACGGCGCGGCCGCCTCGTCCCCCCTCCTCCTGCGTCCGGCATCGTCGAACGCGCAACGGAGGTCCCAGAAGCGCACCCCGCAATCGTGCGCGGCCCAGAGGCGGCCGGAGCGGCTGGAGAAGGAGATGGTGCGGAGGGCGGTGGAGGTCTGGGTCTCGCGGAGCGGGTGGGGACGGAGCTCGAGAGGAGGGGGCCTGCCGGGGTGCACGGCGGCGCGGAGGGGGAGCTTGAATATGCCGGCGTTGCCGCCGGTTGCTACGAACTCGGGGAGGGGCGGGGGGTCGTGGCGGGTGCAGTGCGGGTAGGAGAAGGAGCGGGGGTTGTTGTTGTTGTTAGCGTCGACGTGGCTGTTGGTAGTGGTGTTGCTGTCGAGGCTGTACTTCTTGTCGAGGAGGTGGGTGTAGGACTTGAGGTTGGTGGTGGTGACCATGCGAGTGACGCCGGCCTCGGAGTCGGAGTGCAGGTGGTCGATGGAGTACTCTGCAGCAATATTGTTATTGTTGTTGTTCCTCTTCTTCTTCTTCTCCTTCTCCATTTTGTTAATGGGAGAGAGAGAGAGAGAGAGAGAGAGAGAGAATGGAGATCTGAAGGAGAGTTTTGCAAGATGGTAGCGAGCTAAGGGGAGGGAAGGGCGAGGTGAGCCCGGGAGTTACGGGTTTGCATTCTTTAACCGTTTGGAATCTGACATCTGTTTGGGAATTTGAATAGGTTGTTGATAAGGACACTACAACTTTTACTTGGGGCTAGTTCAGGATTGGGGCTAGCCCATTAATGAGCAAAGTTTACTCACACTAGCCTATTAGTTTACTCATACTAGTCCACTTTGAAACCCTTCTTCCCAAACCCTCCCCACCCCATCGGAGCCCTCCCCTCTCCCGCCGTCCTCCTCCGCCTCCTCCACCGCCTCCCGTCGTCGCCGCCTCCCGCCGCCTCCTTCCTCTCTCATTCCTCCGTCTCGTACTCCCTTTCGGTGCTCGACTACCTCGGCACCCTCGGCGTCCGACGCTCCTCCCTCCCCTCCTTCCTCCGTCGCTACCACCTGGTCCTCCACTCCGCCGCCGGAAGACAAAAATAATAACACAATGACAAAGAAAAATAACAGCACACAGGAAACCAAAAAAGAAAATGAAAAAATAGAAGAACTGTCAAAATTTGACATATATGTTGATTTTTAGGACTATCAAAATTTTGACAGTCATACAATTGGAAGTACTGTCAAAATTTTGACAGTCCTAAAATTCAACATATATTTTTAGGACTGTCAAACTTTTGACAGTCCTACCAATTGGAAGGACTGTCAAAATTTTGACAGTCCTAAAAATGTATGTTGAATTTTTAGGACTGTCAAAATTTTGACAGTCCTAAATTTTTTGACATTGACAGTCGACAGTCTAAAAATCATGATCTAAAAATTTTGACTGTCAAAATTTGACATATATGTTGATTTTTAGGACTGTCAAAATTTTGACAGTCCTACCAATTGGAAGTACTGTCAAAATTTTGACAGTCCTAAAAATTCAACATATATTTTTAGGACTGTCAAACTTTTGACAGTCCTTCCAATTGGTAGGACTGTCAAAAATTTGACAGTCCTAAAAATATATGTTGAATTTTTAGGACTGTCAAAATTTTGACAGTCCTTCCTATTGGTAGGACTGTCAAAATTTTGACAATCCTAAATTTTTTTCTGTTAATTTATTTTTGTTAATTGTTGGGGGGCCAATTTCAAAATATCCTTAAAATTTGTTAAAGTATTCTGTTATTTAAAATAGTAAATTTTATTATTGGTACATTAAATATTTTGTAAAAAAAATACCAAAAGTAAAATTTGGAGGTCGAAACATCGTTTTTTGCGATTCTAAAAATTTGGAAAGTCCGTCAAACGGTGAAACAGTTTATCCCGAAGTACTTTTCCATACGGTCATTTTGGAACAAACTGGAGCTTGTTTCGATCTTCCAGTCAAAAGTTATGATACTTTAAAGTTTTATATTTTATATTTTTGCCTGTAATATGTACGTCTTACTTCGGATGAAAATTCTCTCTACACGAATTGTGTTACTCTCGTCGAAAACATATAAATCGACCTATTGTGTGACCAAAAACGATTTGAAAACAAATAGTTACGGTCGTTCGAAGTCTGATCGACGGCAGACGTAATATTCATACGGTAGATTTTTTATTTTATTTTTGGTTCAATGATAACATATTTCGGGTCCCCTTCAGGTACTCGTAACTTTTTGCTCGTAGCTCCGTTTTCATTTCCGTAAATTACGTTGCGAAGCCTGTATGACCCTCTCGGTGCCCGGACAAACCGCTCGGGGCATCGCGTCTTGTGGTGATCGCACACCGCGATCCAAAAACAGGAAAAACCAGACCCTGTTTTACCCCGGAACTGAGTACGCTCCACCAAATGGGACGACTTGGTCGCGTGCGGTCTTCACAGATACGTGCGCGTCGTCGATACGGACGTGTGAGATTTCGCGGAAGCTGATTCGGGTGTGCGTGCACACCGAAATCAACGCGTATCCGCGGACATCGTCCCGTATCCGACTTTTCTGTAATTCGCCCTAACTTCTTGTACACTCGTCAGATCGAGACGAAACTTATGCCATCGGACTCGTAGCGATACGCTGGTCCTGTGGGTCAAGTTTGGTTCGATTCTGAGAACGTTGACGAAATCGCGTGTCGTGGGTCCCATAGGCCCCGCTCGACGGGCGATTTTGTGATCGGCTCATCGGAATCCAAATCTGTAAGTTCCGTTGGGTTCGTATCAGCGTTCCTGACCTGTTGACACTAAGTTAGGTGAATTTGGAGACCGTTGACCCGGACACATTTTTCGGTGCAAAGCGGGCCCACCGACGGACCCCGTTTTGACCCGAAACTGCCGTTTTTGTCCTTGTCTCCAAATTAGACCCAAGGACAGGCGTTTCTAGCTATTTGATATCTTCTGAGCATGATGGTAATGTCTATTTCAGCTTTTGGACTCATCTCTGGAATATTTCTCCGCGTACAATTAATTGGATCCAAACAACAGGCAAGTACCTGCACTTCAAGATAAATCTTTATATTGTGATAATTAATTCCCTGCTTTACTAGTACCCTGGATGATTACACCTAGTGTTAGGAATACTGGATTTCATGTCTTGAATATTTGAGTTCATGTCTTGTTTTCCATGTCGGGTGGGAGAATACTAGAAGGCATGTAGTTTACCCTTTCCCCTGCCATGTTTAATAGCTGTTGGTACGCGACTGTACCTCAGCCGAATCTCGATTTTCCATGTTTAATAGTCGTTTATGACGGCCGAATTAGCCTTATAAACCCCTACATGCCAACTATGTATTCTAAAACAAACACAAGTTCACACAGATAGTTTCTGGTCTTGTTATATTTCTTGCTGACTGTTGTAGTTTCATTTCCTGTCTCATTTATTCCTGTTTTCTCATATTCCTGTTTACAGCATTAACTCTGAGATATTGATGTTCTTTTAGGCAGTTTCTCAACATGATACTCAATTTAATTGTCATAAATATTTAGTTTAATCTTGTTGTGCACTGTGTACTTTGCTCCTTTCCTGACTGGATCTGTTGATTTAGGCGATGATGAGGACCTTGCCCCTACATATTATGGTCCCTATGAGGGTACAGATGATACTTATGAGGAGCCAGATCCCACCCAGGAGACCCTTGCTGCAGAGTAGATAGCAGTAGCTATTTTTATTTATTGCTCTTATCTTAGTAATCGGGTTTGTCCCCGATTTCATTCTTATTTCTGTACTAAACATTTGAATCTGTTGTCACATTTAGTTCATCTGAAATCTTAAGTATCTGTTTCTCATTATTATCTTGCCTATGTTAATTTTGAATGAGCTAGATTAGTTAAATGTGGATTTGACCTAGACAGCGTACTACCGCCGACTCTGCGGCGTAGGCTGGACGTACCCACGCACTCGTGCCCGAATTTTCGGGTGCGGGTCGTGACACATTTTTATGGTGGCCCATGCAGGTCCTATCCTTAAATAGGGTAATACCCTAGGATAGGGTATGGAATAAGATTGAGGATTCTAGGAAAAGCTCATTCACAGTATAGTGTCCTTATTTCAATTCTTGATATCATTTCTGCTCAATTTTCCTATCGCCCTTGATTTCCAAGTAATCTATTCTGATCTCCCTGTTCCTTAATCTTTCAGAATGGTCCAGACAAGGAACACAGTAGGAGGCACATCAGAACCAGCTGAGCAAAATGTGCCCGAGACTCTTGCACTCCCGCCGCCTCCATCTGTTTCGGCAGTTACTCTGGATGGGGCACTACTACTTGGAGTGTTCCAGGGACTAGTAGAATCCCAGAAAGAACAGACTGCACTTCTGCGGACCAGCCTCTCAGAAGCTCTTAGGTCCCAGGAGTCGCCACTCAAGAGGCCAGGGAGTGCCAAAGACTTCAAGAATCTTAGACCCCTGGAATTCTACGGAACTGAGGGCATTCTCTATGCCGATGAGTGGATAGAGAATGTCGAGAGACTCCTGAAGATTGCTCGGGTTCCTGATGATCTCAAAGTGGAATCCGCAAGCCTGCAACTGTTCGACATAGCTCGAACCTGGTTCAGAGATGAACCCCAACTATCTGCTCCTGACCTCACCTGGGAGGACTTCAAGAGGCTATTCAAGGAAAAATTCTACCCCGAAGTGGCTCGGGAAGCTCTCGAAAGCCAATTCGAGAGACTGGAACAAGGTAACCTGTCTGTTGATGAGTATACTGCTGAATTTAGCAGGTTAAGCCACTTTGTGGAGTACATGGTTCGTACCCCGGAGGACAGAGCCCGTAGATTCAAGAAGGGGCTGTCTCCGGATATTCGCCTTGCTGTCACCACCAGCCGAGCTCGCACCTATGAGGAAATCTTGAGCGTGGCACAAGGCGTTGAGAGAGACATGGGGCATAAACTAAAACGAGAGAGAGATACCGGAAATGTGGGACCCAACAAACGCTCTTTTCAACAACAACAACAGCAGAGGGCCCCGCAGCAAACTCAGCGTCCTCTCCCTCGAGTTCCAGCACCCCAACACCAGGCTCAAGGACAGAACCAACAAGCTGCTGCTTGTAACTTTTGCCAAAAACCATGTCATACTTGGCAAGTCTGCAGGAAGAGGCTAGGTGCCTGCCTCTACTGCGGCTCAGCAGCGCATCAAATGAGGGACTGTCCAGCTGCTCAAGGACGCACCGCTGCACCCAAGGCTCCAGTCCAGGCCAGGGCCCCAGCAGCCCAACAGAGGGGACCCCCGCTTCCAACACAACAACAACGCTTTGCTCAGCACCAACAGCAGCAACAGAGGGGTGCACCGCAGCAAGGCCGTGCTTATGCAATAACCCTAGAAGAAGCTGAAGCCACAGCAGACGTGATCACAGGTTCTGTGCTTATAAATTCAATACCAACTATTACTTTATTTGACTCTGGAGCTTCACATTCATTCATATCAGTAGATTTCCTTATGAAGCATAGCTTAATCACTAAACCCCTTAGGAATTGTTATAAGATCATTACCGGTGGAGGAATTATCCCGGTTAGTGATGCCTGTAACAATTGTCCTATTACATTATGTGGAAGAGAACTGTATGCTAGGCTACTCGTAATGCCAGTTCCCAGTTTTAATATTATACTGGGTATGGATTGGTTGAGTCAACATCATGCCACTATAGACTGCCACAGAGGTAGTGTAATCTTCAGGCCCCCTGACAAGCCAGAATTTGAATTTGCTAGAGGTTCTAGAGAAATGGGTAATAACAAAATTTGTGGAGCCCTAGTAACAGAAGAATTGCCACTACCTATCATCTCTGAATACCTTGATGTCTTCCCTGAGGATCTCCCAGGCTTACCCCCAGACCGAGAAGTTGAATTCTCTATTGACTTAGTGCCGGGAGCAGCACCAGTATCTCAAAATCCCTACAGAATCAACAAGAAGGAGATAATAGAACTAAATAAGCAAATCAAAGAGCTAAAAGACAAATGCTTCATTAGGTCTAGTGTCTCACCCTGGGGAGCTCCAGTATTATTTGTGTCCAAGAAGGACGGAACATCCCGAATGTGTATTGACTATAGGGCCTTGAATGCCTTAACAATTAAGAATAAGTATCCCCTACCCAGGATAGATGACTTATTTGATCAGTTAAGTGGAGCTCGGGTATTTTCAAAGATTGATTTGAGGTCTGGTTACCACCAAGTAAGGGTGAGAAAGGAATACATCCCTAAAACTGCTTTCAATACCCGGAACGGACACTACGAATTCTTAGTAATGACGTTCGGGTTGACGAATGCTCCAGCAGTTTTTATGAACTTGATGAACAGAGTCTTTCAGAAATATCTAGACAAATTTGTAGTGGTCTTTATTGATGATATTTTGATCTACTCCAAGACCCCCGAAGAACATGAAGAACATTTGAGGTTAGCATTGGAGACTTTGAGAAAGGAAAAACTTTATGGAAAATTATCTAAATGTGCATTCTTCCTAGACAAAGTAGAATTCTTGGGACATGTTGTGACTGGAGATGGAATAGCAGTAGATCCTAAGAAGATAGCAGCAGTAGAATCATGGCCCACTCCAGACTCTGTAGCAGAGATTAGAAGCTTCCTGGGACTAGCTGGCTACTATCGGAAGTTTGTGAAGGACTTTGCTAGAATTGCTGAACCCATGACAAAATTAACAAGGAAGAATGAAGAGTTCACCTGGACCGATGAATGTCAGCATGCTTTTGAAGAATTGAAGAAAAGGCTGACTACTGCCCCTATTCTGACCTTACCTTCTGGAACCGGAGGATTCGCTATTTATAGTGATGCTTCTGGAAAAGGTCTAGGTTGTGTATTGGAGCAGAACAAGAAAGTAATAGCATATGCCTCTAGACAGCTTCGACCTCATGAAAAGAACTATCCAACTCATGATTTAGAACTGGCAGCTGTCATCTTTGCTCTTAAGCTATGGAAGCATTATCTTTATGGAGAAAGGGTAGAAATATTTACGGACCATAAAAGTCTAAAATATATCTTCACCCAGAAAGAGCTAAACATGAGGCAAAGAAGGTGGCTGGAACTAATGAAAGACTTTGATATCACCCTTCAATATCATCCTGGGAAGGCCAATGTAGTTGCTGATGCTCTAAGCAGATATCCTATGGCGATGTACTTGACTATGGACCGACACTTGCTCGAGGACCTGGAAAGTTTAGGTATTGAGGTAATTATCCCAGGAAAAGAAGGCCAAATAATGAACTTGCAGATTCAGTCTACTTTAATAGACAAGATCAAAGAGACTCAGTTTCAAGACGAAGGCCTGCGAAGCCTTCGAGGTCAAGTGCAAGCTGGATTAGTGGAAGATTTCAGAATTCATGAAGACGGATCACTGAGGCATGGCGATAGATTATGTGTACCTCAAGGAGACATAAGGGAAGAAATTATGCAAGAGGCGCACAGATCGCAATACTCTATACATCCAGGAGCCAACAAGATGTACAAGGACCTGAGGACGCATGTTTGGTGGCATGGCATGAAAAGAGAAGTAGCCAGGTTCGTATCTCGTTATTTAGTGTGCCAACAAGTCAAGGCAGAAAGACAAAGACCTGGAGGATTGCTTCAACCACTACCCATTCCGGAGTGGAAATGGGAACATATTACAATGGATTTTGTTTCCGGACTTCCAAGGACACCTAGTGGAAAGGATGCAATTTGGGTGATAGTAGATAGACTGACCAAGTCTGCACATTTTCTACCCTTCAAAGTAGGGCTATCTATAGAGAAGCTGGCAGATTTATATATCAGACACATTATCAGGTTGCATGAAGTTCCAGTAAGTATTGTCTCCGACCGAGATTCAAGATTCACCTCTCACTTCTGGAAGAGCTTACAAGCCAGCTTGGGGACTCAACTCAAATTCAGCACAGCTTATCATCCCCAAACCGATGGACAATCGGAACGTACAATCCAGACACTTGAAGATATGCTTCGTACATGTGTTCTAGATTTTGGGGGATCCTGGGAAGACTATCTACATCTTGTGGAGTTCTCTTATAATAACAGTTACCAAGCAAGTATTGAGATGACTCCATTTGAAGCTCTGTATGGACGAAGATGTCGTACCCCGCTATCATGGGACGACGTTGGAGAAAGAGCCCTACTGGGACCAGAGATGGTGATCGATTCAACTGAGAAGGTAAAACAAATAAGGGACAGACTTCGAGTGGCTCAAGACAGGCAACGACATTGGGCAAATAGCCACCGAAGGCCCTTAGAATTTGAGGTAATTAAATTTATGAATTCAAGTCAATTTAAACATTATGATTATGCAACTAAGACTTGATTATGACTCTATTTTAAGGTTGGAGAACTGGTATTCTTGAAGATTTCTCCGACACGTGGCACCATTAGGTTCAGAAAAAGTGGAAAACTCAGCCCAAGATTTATTGGACCTTTTGGCATTCAGGAGAAAATTGGAGAAGTGGCATACCGACTGGCATTGCCACCCTCTCTGGATGGAGTCCATAACGTCTTCCGCGTGTCGCAGCTGAGGAAATATGTGTCAGATCCCAGCCATGTTTTAGATCACTCAGAGCTCGAAGTAGGCCCAAGTTTGACTTACCAAGAGCAACCCGTGGAGATACTGGATCGATCGGAGAAAGTTCTGCGAAACCAGGTTATTTCCCTTGTTCGTGTAGCTTGGAAGCACCATTCTCCCGGCGAATCCACCTGGGAGCGAGAAGACGAGATTAGAGAGCGCTACCCTTATCTTTTTGAATCCTGAGGTATATTTTAATTCTCGGCCTTTCCTTTTCGTGCCATTGTTATTCTTAAATTTCGAGGACGAAATTTTTATAAGTTGGGTAGGTTGTAAACCCCCCTGAATTTTCAAAATTATTAAAACTTGGATTTTTCCAATTTTCTGGAAATTTCTGGAAATTTCCTGAAATTAAATCAAGGTTCTTAATTATTAAATAATTTTAATTATTAGTAAATAATATTAAAATATCATGAAAATAATATTTTTGGGTGTAAAATGAAAAACTGGACTTAGGATAAATTTTTTGGATTTTTCTGGACCTCAGACCTATTTTAAATGCCTAAAAACTATTTTTAGTTAATTAATTATTTAATTAACTGATTTTTATTATTAATTATATTTTTTATTATTATTAATATATTTTTTTATTTTTTATTTTTTATTTCTTCCTTGGGCCGGCCCGGCCCAGCGGACCGGCCCAGCAGCAGCCCAGCCCAACCCTTCCAATCGGGTCGGGTCGGGTTGGTCAGACCCGAACCCGCCTACCCGACCCGCTGACCCGTTCTCCCCCACCCTCTCCCCACGATCGGGTCAGCCACCGGCTCCGCGTTTCTCGCCGCTCCGGCCGGCCACGCGGCGCCCCGCAGTGTCGACCTTCCCGCTTTTTCCTCCCCCTCTCGCCGCCTAGCTCGGCCCCCTAACCGCCCCTCTCCCCTATAAATGGCCCCCGAGCACCCTCCCCTCCGGCCACCACCTAACCCTAACCCTACTCTCCGCCGTACCCCTCCGACGACCTTCGAGAACCGCCGCCCCCTCAGACCAGCGTCGCCGCTGCCACCAGCGCGCCGAGAGCCGCCCGAGCCGGCCTCCTCCTCCTCCCCGCAGCGCTGAGTAGCAGCAGCAGCTGAGGCGAACCCCGCCGCTGCTCCGGCCGCCTCCGGCCCCTGCGCCGCCTCCGCCCAACCTCGCCAGCGCCATCTCCGGCGAAGCCCCTCTGCCCCCAGCCCTCTCCGGCGATCCTCCGGCCACCGCAGCGTCCACAAAACCCTAACCCTAGTTCGATCCGCGTGTCCGACACGTGTCGGACTCGGTTCGACCCCGGTTTTCGGGTCCCCTTCAGGTACTCGTAACTTTTTGCTCGTAGCTCCATTTTTGTTTCCGCAAATTACGTTGCGAAGCCTGTATGACCCTCTCGGTGCCCGGATAAACCGCTCGGGGCATCGCGTCCTGTGGTGATCGCACACCGCGATCCAAAAACAGAAAAAACCAGGCCCTGTTTTACCCCGGAACTGAGTACGCCCCGCCAAATGGGACGACTTGGTCGCGTGCGGTCTTCACAGATACGTGCGCGTCGTCGATACAGACGTGTGAGATTTTGCGGAAGCTGATTCGGGTGTGCGTGCACACCGGAATCAACGCGTATCCGCGAACATCGCCCCGTATCTGACTTTTCTGCAATTTGCCCTAACTTCTTGTACACTCGTCAGATCGAGACGAAACTTGCGCCATCGGACTCGTAGCGATACGTTGGTCCTGTGGGTCAAGTTTGGTTCGATTCTGAGAACGTTGACAAAATCGCGTGTCGTGGGCCCCATAGGCCCCGCTCGACGGGCGATTTTATGATCGGCTCATCGGAATCCAAATCTGGAAGTTCCATTGGGTTCGTATCAGCGTTCCTGACCTGTTGACACTAAGTTTGATGAATTTGGAGACCGTTGACCCGGACACATTTTTCGGTGCAAAGCGGGCCCACTGGCGGACCCCGTTTTGACCCGAAACTGCCGTTTTTGCCCTTGTCTCCAAATTGGACCCAAGGACAGGCGTTTCTAGCTATTTGATATCTTCTGAGCATGATGGTAATGTCTATTTCAGCTTTTGGACTCATCTCTAGAAAATTTCCCCGCGTACAATTAATTGGATCCAAACAACAGGCAAGTACCTGCACTTCAAGTTAAATTTTTATATTGTGATAATTAATTTCCTGCTTTACTAGTACCCTGGATGATTACACCTAGTGTTAGGAATACTGGATTTCATGTCTTGAATATTTGAGTTCATGTCTTGTTTTCCATGTCGGGTGGGAGAATACTAGAAGGCATGTAGTTTACCCTTTCCCCTGCCATGTTTAATAGCTGTTGGTACGCGACTGTACCTCAGCCGGATCTCAATTTTCCCTGTTTAATAGCCGTTTATGATGGCCGGATTAGCCTTATAAACCCCTACATGCCAACTATGTATTATAAAACAAACACAAGTTCACACAGATAGTTTCTGGTCTTGTTATATTTTTTGCTAACTGTTGTAGTTTCATTTCCTGTCTCATTTATTCCTGTTTTCTCATATTCCTGTTTACAGCATTAACTCTGAGATATTGATGTTCTTTTATGCAGTTTCTCAACATGATACTCAATTTAATTGTCATAAATATTTAGTTTAATCTTGTTGTGCACTGTGTACTTTGCTCTTTTCCTGACTGGATCTGTTGATTTAGGCGATGATGAGGACCTTGCTCCTACATATTATGGTCCCTATGAGGGTACAAATGATACTTATGAGGAGCCAGATCCCACCCAGGAGACCCTTGCTGCAGAGTAGATAGCAGTAGCTATTTTTATTTATTGCTCTTATCTTAGTAATCGGGTTTGTCCCCGATTTCATTCTAATTTCTGTACTAAACATTTGAATATGTTGTCACATTTAGTTCATCTGAAATCTTAAGTATCTGTTTCTCATTATTATCTTGCCTATGTTAATTGTGAATGAGCTAGATTAGTTAAATGTGGATTTGACCTAGACAGCGTACTACCGCCGACTCTGCGGCGTAGGCTGGACGTACCCACGCACTCGTGCCCGAATTTCCGGGTGCGGGTCGTGACAAAACATAAAAAAATTAGCTCTCAATTCACCTCTTCTATCATCATATCTTCAAGTGCATTATGTAGGGCGGCCAATGTGTGTGGACGTTTGGCATCTTCCTTAGTTGGCTTCCATCTGCACATTCTAGGAAGGTGCTCGTCATACCCTCGGTTAAGTTTAGCCCACTTCAGGGTTGGAAAGTGCTCGTATATCCATGCCTTCACGTAACCAAGTTAAAAAATATTAGTCAAAAAATTTACAACAAAATCTTTACATGGAGTAGAGTCTGGCATCCGGATATTGTCTTGGAACCGACGCGGGATACCGCACCAAGCACGCGGTAAAGGTTTGCTAGTATACTGCTTTCCCAAGATATTTCTCCCACTGTGTCTATGTCGTCAAAATTCAAGAGATATTTATCATGTATCGACGTTCCAGACTTATCCGGAATATCGACAGCCCCTAAGATGAACTGCATATAACCACGGACTACATTATCGCTATTATCCACTTCGGGGTCCGGACCATCGAATGTTTCCTCCAAATATTTCAAAGAAAGTCCGTACGACTTCTTGAAGTCTTGAAGGGTTGTAAAACTCGTCGCATCAACTCGCAGACAACCTGATACATAATCCACGATATGGTCGTAAAAGTTAATGCTCGATTCGTCAAAAGTGTGATTCATCGTGACTCGACCATCAACCCAAGTCCCAATATATGATGGACGTCATCCAGGGTAATCGTCAACTCCCCTTTTGGGAGATGGAAATGGTTGGTTTCTGGATGCTATTGTTCTAAAATGCTGATATGAGTGCATTGTCCACCGTCATATATGAGTAGTTATCCAAATTTTGTAAACCGGTGGAATTGATTTTGGCCTTGACATCGTCTCCGAAAAATTCAAACCCCCATGTATTGCACTTTTTGTCGTGGTTGATCACCGTTAACATACGAGAACTCTCCTGAGAAGTAAACAATTGGATGAACTTATAACTATATATAAAATATAGTTATCTATAAATAATTGGATGAACTTAGAACTATATATAAAATTATCACAACGTAATGTACTTACCGGATTGTTTCATATTTGGTATGCAATATGGTTCTCGATCGACGGCAACATAGAGCAACCATTTGGACGAGTCTCGATAGGACTATCTAGCTGCTGAGAAGGTCATGAACCATCAGTGGGCCGATTTTCGAGGGTTGGTGGCCGAGTCTCGACTGGACTATTTGCATGCTGAGAAGGTCATGAACCATCAGTTGGCCGGTCTTGGACGGTTGGTATGTCTTCATCGGAGGAGGAAGAAGAACCATAAGTACTAGGAGCACGTCTCTTCGAACGAGTTACAGTCTTCTTCAGTCGACGTTTTCTAACTTGAGGGGATGTCTCGGGGTCGACGATAGTGAGGGTTGTCTCAACAGCACGCTGAATATTGCGTTCCTTACGCATCGACGCAGTGGGACATTTTCTTATGATACATTCATTCTCAAGGCCCTTCCGAGGGTCGTGACTATAAGACAAAAAAGATATATATTTTAACATCCCAAAATTAATTGAACATTCAGGACTGTAAAAATTTTTACAGTCCTTCTACAGTCCTATATGTATATAGGACTGTTGAGATTTCTACAGTCCTTTATACATAAAGGACTACAGATATTTCAACAGTCCACAATGTATATAGGACTATAGAAATGTCTACAGTCCGTCATGTTTCTGTCCCGAACGTTCGAGAAATTTCGAACTTGTATACCCTAAAATCCGATTCGAGACTCCAGAAATACGTCAAAACTACATCCAAAACCTATTTTAGCTTATTTTTCTATAATTTTAAGCCTCTAACGAAAATTGGAAAGAAAAATTTTTGAAATTTTTCGAAATGCAATAAAAAATAAAAAATTAAGAAGGACAAGGAGGAGAAAGAATTGTACCTTGATTCCTTTGAGAGTTTGGGAGCCATCGATTAATGGATATAATTTGAGGAAATAGAGATTGCAAAATTTTAGATTTCAAATGGAAGGAGTGGAGAAGGAGGGCTCCGGCCGATGGTGGAGGTTTGCGAAATTTGGGAGTAAAATTGGACTAGTACGAGTAATATTTGTGCTAGTATGAGTAAACTCCATTCATTAATGGGCTAGTCCCAAGTATTTTTTATAGTGACTTTGTCACAAGCCTCTTTTATTGGCTTCCCACTAACTTCACGTTCTGCAACCAATTGTCTACATCCCTCCCTGCTAAAAAAGTATGGTCAAAAGAGTCGAAGAAAAAGTTTCTATTAATTGCCCAGACAATCAATCAATCTCTTAGTCCCTCTTCTTCAATTGAGACAAAACAGTGCCTTAACATTTGTTGATCATAACAAACGGACAGGACACCACAGATATGTCACACTTTAATTGTATCGTACCTGTGCACAAAACTTGGAAATGATAATCGATGAACATAAAGTCAACTGAAGGCTGGAACCCATTAATCGGCGACCAGTCCTTTGCTTAAATGTTGTAAGATCCAAATCTAGTATAAAAATGTTACATGAACAATCGAACTAAGCAACAAGAGAGCATCACATTCTAAGGAACATTGCAGACATGAAGGGGGCAAAACAGACCGACTTGCACTAATACAGATCCTAATGGTGGGAAAGAAATATTAAAAATTCTAATCACCATGCAGCTTACGCGTCCCAA
Source organism: Iris macrosiphon (assembly GCA_036927795.1). Classification (NCBI taxonomy): domain Eukaryota; kingdom Viridiplantae; phylum Streptophyta; class Magnoliopsida; order Asparagales; family Iridaceae; genus Iris; species Iris macrosiphon. The sequence goes on from JAYESA010000009.1 coordinate 49,503,937, forward strand.
AATTTACTTCGTTACACTCATTTAGTAACTTGATAGTTTCCAACATGCCACTTCTTGTTTTACTTTCAGTCTTGATAATGACATTTTCCTTCCTGATGAATACAGAACCCTGACAGCAATTGCTCCTTCAATCCATCCACTCTCTCTCAACAAATCCGCACTTTTCACAGAAGAAGCGTATTGTGTTCAACCATCCTAATTAATCACTGGATACATCAGAGATCTTTTCACCCGAACCGGCTGAACTTGGACCGTCCAAACCATTGATTGCTTGTGTGGCTCCAACAGTATCACTAGCCAGCCCAGCATCCACCACTTTGATAGCAATTTGATGATCACCAACCACACAAGCAGAAGAAGAATCATCTGTAATGGTTTCAGGAGAAATATTACATCCTACAGCTGATGTACCAACAACCTGACTGACTGAATCAACCATCATCTGGTCCTCAACTCCGCCTACACTGCAAACAGCACCAGAAGCATCAGATCCAGATTGTGGTTGGATACAATTAGTCTCCCGTTGAGAAGCATCAGGATCAACCATCATTCTCTCTTTAGCCTCAACTTCAGAATCACCGGCTGAGTTTGCATATGCTTCACTTGTAGTCTTTGGATCATTTGCATCTCTGCTAGCTTCTGGAGTGACATTGTTACTGTTGGTAGTTTGGCCATGAACAGTAGCATCTTTCACAATTGAAGCATCCACATCTAACTGGTTATCAGATACAACAGCAGTAACTTCAGAAATACCGGTTTGAGTTTGATTCAAACCTTTGTCTGAAATACATGATTCAACAGCCTCCAGAATCTCCTGAACCTCACCCATATCTGCCATTTCTTCATCAGCATTACGATTTGACTTTGCTTCTTCCTCTAGGACACAAATTTTTGCAGCAATCTCTTCCTCAAGTGCTTGTTTCGCAGCAGCTTCCTCTTCAAGCACGCGATTCCTTTCAGCAGTAGCTGCAATTTCTTCCTCAAGAGCTCGTTTTGCAGCAGCCTCCTCTTCGAGTGCACAATTTCTTGCAGCAATTTCTTCCTGAACACGTAGTTGTTCCCTGTGCTCTTCCAGTATTCTCTGAATTTTTTCATACTCGGCTACTAGATCCCCATAACGTTGTTGCATATTTCGTTCGAGACCTTTCTGTCTGTTGACTTCTTCTAGCAAGCCGTTGACTCTGAATGAAGCTGCCAGTAGCTCCTGCTTGTGCAAAGCCTGGAAGCATTCAAGCTCTGTTGCAGCAGTGTCCATTTGCTTAAATGTGGCCTCAATCTGAGACGACAAGTTTCCGGCTCTTGTCTGTTCAATCACGGAAAACATGAATTACATTCATTTGAGAAAGGCAAAAGACAATAGGAGGAAAATCACTTGCAAAATGAAACAAACTTGGTTATCTGTAACTAAAACAGGCAGAGATACGATTTAAGGTAGAAAATAGCATAAACAGATATTTTCACCTAGTAACTTCTGATATATCCAGATATAGGTGCAAACTAAAAAGTTTATTTATGTAAAGCAAAATCTAAAGCATTCTTTTTAATGCACCTGATATCCAAACGTGAGGGTATTAATCTTTTTCTCAAGTCGAACCGCCTTTTTTTCCTCTTCATCCATTCTCTTCTTCATTATCTCATATTCATTTTGTAAAGCAGCAAGTTTTTCACTATTGCCAGCAACACTAGCAAGGCCATAATTATTCCGAGCAGGAAAATACATAAGGTCTTCTTGGCATGCATCATGTGCTCTTATGAAATCGTCAAGAGATTCATTCTCATGTCCCATTGCCACACGGAGAAACTGAATCTCTTCTCTGATAAGGGAATCAGACTACAAAAAGAAAAAGAAAGAATATTAGTTTCCATCAAGGGAAAAGCTGGCTAAAATTTTAGGATATATATTAGCAAAGTCTTCACACACACACACACACACACACACACACACACACATATATATATAACCTTTTCTAACCTTGCACCTCCAAAAGCAAATGGGCATTTGATAAAAATACTTAGGAATACCAAAATTTTGTTTAACCCAATTATCAGAGGCAAGATAATACATGCAATCATTGCAAAGTCCATCCTGATACTCTAGCAAATGGCACATATTGAAATTTAATTGTACACAGCGTCAATTATCAAAACACAAGTTAACAATAGAAGCATTTCGTAAGCTCATAGAAAACACTACAAACTTAAATTTACACGTGGGAATCCAGACCATCTTCTGAAATGCAGATAACAGTGATGTCAACAAGAAGACTTTCCCGACAATTTCACTACTAGTACTGGATCCGCTTATATTCCAAAAGATTTTTTTTTTTTAGCATATTGGTGTTTGTCATATCTAAAAATCTACAACAGCCACTTCTTGTAGTGCATGTGTAATACCCCCCAAAAAGTTGAGTTTACAATAGCCATTTGGTACACCGCACACCAAATAGTAACTTCACAGTTAAATGATAGACTATGTTGCAGGGACACAGATACGACGTGGCACAGTTGGGACATGGCAATACGGACAAGACACCCATTTCGGGTGTCCTAGTGTATTTTGGACTGTCTTTCCTATGTCCAACATGACGAGACACGCACCAATTTTCGGAGTGTATGTGCTTCTGCTTCGTAGATGATAGTAAATCCTACAAGTGCTTCACATGATCAAAGAAGAAAGGGTTACATATATGCATCGGAGCACTATGTTTTCTTGTTTTAAATAATTTCTGTTTTCACAATTTACAAATATGACCAGAGTTACATCAAAAAATTAAACCTGAATATTTATCATGTCGGTTTCACCAAGTCTCAATTATGACTTAAGAAGTGGAATATCAATATGAAGAGTGCACAAAGAGTTGGAAGCCATGCAATGCAAATGGACAAAATGAATAGCAATCACAAACCTGAGTCAACTAAGAAGAAGAATAACACAGATAACAAAAGGTAACCCACCAGCTGCAAATAGAAAAGAAAAGAAATGCCAATGGAAGTATGAAGATATAAAACATACATTTATGATGAAAGTGGAAGCATACCTCCTTCAGTTCATCCTCTTCAAAATCTTCAATTTCAGGTACAGCTAGAGAAGACTTCCCATTCACTGTGCGCTTGGCCCCCTTTTTCTTTTCCTTCTCTGCTTTTTCATCAAATGGGTACTTAGCATTATCATGCTCTAACAATGCAAGAAGTTCCTTATTTATCATCTCATCAGCCTGCTCAAACAAAGTTGGGGGCACAAAGGAGCTCTTATCTTCATCGCCCCGTGACAATAAATTCCTAATAAGATCTAATGAAGCAGGAGGTGGTCTTGGGAGCTCCCTTTGAAGTACTTTTGATCTCTTCCTGAGTAGGGCTTCCTGCCTTGCTTGTTCCAATGCCTTCTCTCGGGCTATCCTGTCTGACATATCTTCTTCCATTTTATCTTCTACCTCTTCATTCTCCTCCGGAATTGGTTGAATAACAATCTGATACTCATTTTTAGGTTGTGGGAGACCAGTTAAACCCGAACGCAAATTTCTTCTCATCTCTGCCTGTCTTTGAAGCTCAAGCTTTGCATTGTCCATCATCTCAATATCTTCATTTATGTGGAACTGATCCCTGAAAGGAGTGATTTTTGGTGTTGTGCCAAAAGAGTGCCCATCTCGAGATGGTGTCATGCCTATTCTAGGGGTAAGCCCCATAGGTCCTGGACTTGCCATAGGAGTTGACATTGGATTTGGAGTTTGCAACTCCTTTTTCCTGGGGGTGACACCTGAAAAATCTGATGGGTGCAGCTCAGGATTTTCCCCTCCTAGAAGTGGTGTCTGAGACTCTCTTAACCGTGCAAGGTTCTCAGCCTCCATCATAATAGCATCTGCTTTCCCCCCTGGAGTTCTCTGAGGTGTCCGCATCGGTGTCATTCCTTGTCTTGGGGTCTGAGAGTAATTTGCAAGAAGGGCACGTGTGGCACCACTTCCTTCAGCTAGCTCCTCATTGCCGGAGATAAGATCGCTTGCATAACCCATCTTTGCTATATCCTCCAATTCACGGTCTGAAATCTGCGGTGCTGGAAGCATCAACTTTGACCTCTTCCTGACAGCTTCTGGATCATTGAGCTTGTTAGCCTGCAAGATTGCTGATGGAGCATCCTGCCTCTGGGCAATTTTATTCCTCGCAATGTCTTGCTTTCTCAGCTGAGCTTCTACATCAACCCGCCTTTTCCCTTCTAATTCCCCAATGGTAGTTGGGAATTTAGGTTGCTCTACAGGTCTCTCCTCCCCTGCAACATCAAAGAACCCTGGGGGAGGTCTCTTTTCAAAGGGTATTTCTGCATTGTAATCAATCCCCTTCCTCTTCCTCCTGTGCCTTGTATTAATGCCAGCTGCCTTCAACTCTCTCCTCTTCTGCAATGAGGCAAGCCTCCTTGCCTCCTCAAGCTGCTTTTCCCTGGCTTTCCTCTTTGCTTTTTTGCCCCTAGTGTTAGCTAACCTAGCCCTTGCTTCTGAGAGCATCTCCTTCTCGTCTTCATCCATATCAACAGGATCAGGACGTGCTGGTTTAGACTCGGGATTAGGATCAATTTCTCCTGGACGCAACTTCCGTGGATCATCATTTGGTTCATAGTTCTCATCTTTTGCACATGCTGCATCAAGTAGCTTCTCATACCGCTCAAGGCACTGAGATGGTGTTCGGCCCACAATTGGAGCAATTGTTCTCCATTGTGTAGGCATGAGTTTTGCAAGATGAAGCAATTTTTCATCTTCCTCTCTAGTCCACTCAGTCTGAGGAGTAACAAAATTTGAATTCATTGTCAGCTCTCAATGTTAGGAAAAACTTTTTAAAAAATACTCAGTAGTAACCCAACATTAAAAGCTTATAATAAGAAGCCTATGGGGCAAATACACAATAGCATATAACTTCCAAATCCATGTAACACTTACTAAATTCACTCATAATATGTCCAAGAAAAACAAAATATAGTAAAAGATGTCAATAGTGGAGTGGACGGTTCTCAGAAAACAGAAGTGGTCTGATCTTACTATTCTCATATAATATAAAGCATATGGAATCCTAAATAAACTTCATTGACGTCGGGGATTCACCAAGTCAGCAGAAATTCCAACCAGATGACAAATTTCTGCTAGAACAACTAGACTGTAACATTTTATACCTCTAATTATGCCAGTATAACAAACTTATACCAGAAAACTGGACATAGAAATGGCAACAAAAAATTCATATGTTCTCCATAAAATTAAGGAACTACTGAATTATAGAAGTTTTTCTTTTCTTTTCCTAACCTTAATCAACTATAAATTTAAGATCCTTTTGTTCAGACAATTATCTTTAAAGAGCACAAATTGGATGGATAACACTTTCAAAAGCACGATATTTTGGGGGAGAGGAGAAAGAACAGTAAAAAAAAGAAGAATATCTCCACACCCCTCCAGAACAGTATTAGCTAGAACATTCTTGCCCTTCTTGATTTCTGATTCAATTTATTTATTAACAAATTTTGAATGGTCAACACGGGTCCACCGTCATCTCAGGATCCCAACCCTAAGCTGGACATTTTCAGGACCCAAATGCTAATTTCCGAATGTTTTAGGGACCCAAAGTCTAATTAATTAACCCATAATTTTAAAACCTTTAGATTCCAAATTTTCTCTCCAAGATTTTATTATTAGAGTATGAGCTTTCTCTAGTCCCTTCAACTAGTACAATATCGTCAACAAACAACATACACCAACAAAATTCATCTTGAATATTACTAGTAATTTCGTCCATAACAAGTGCAAACAACGGGCACAAACACATATTACTAGTAATTTCATCCATAACAAGCACAAACAACGGACACAGCCACGATACTCATTTGAAATATGATTGTTTTCAACACACGCATATATATACAATTTTGGCCGATAAAATAGCCCATAACCCCAAAGCAGAATTTTTCGAGAAGTTGGTGGCAGTGGTCTTCTACGAGCTAGAGGATGTGGCAACTCGATCATAGGGATGACAGGTTAGCTTCTTAATTTTTACTGCTTTCACTCTTAACTCGATCGTGGGGATGACTAAAGGTCGGCTTCTCAATCTTTATGGCTTTCAATTTAACTAGATGGATGATTAGAGATCAGCTTCTAAATCCTTACGACTTTCAATCAACTGAGAAACCCAAAGGATAAGAACATTGGGTGTGTACGGACATTTCGATTACAAATCATGTTAATGTACTTAGTGCGTACGAACATTAACGTCCTCCATTTTGACGGGCTTGTACAACATAGTTCGACGTTAACTCACTTGTGATGGGAAATGATGTGGTGTCTCCTCAAAGGCTCAAATCATTATCACAGTGGTCATAACTCCACGATATATATTCTTTATAATCTCAATACTAGATGCTTGTTTCTTCTCCAAAATCTACCATATTATCTCCTTATGTACTTTTCTAAAATCACATGGGAAAATCATATATAGCTCCCTCCTCTTCTCTATAAAATTGTTAAGTTCATCTTCGTAGCAAGTAAAAGGCTTCCATAGTATACCTCTCTGGCATAAAACCATATTAATTCTCTGAAAATTCTTGTTTCCTTTCTTAGTCTTTGTTTAATCTCTTACAGTGTTTCATGGTATGACTCATAAGCTTGATTTCTCGATAATTAGTATAACTTTGCATATCTCCTTCTTTTTATATATCTACTCCAACATCGGACATTTTCTAATCCTTAAGATTTGGTTAAATAAATGAGTTAATCATATCAAACCTCTCTGCTAATTATTTCCAAATCTCAATAGGGATATTATTAAAACCTACACCTTCTCCACTTGTCATTTCCTTTAGAGCTACTTTTAACTTCTTAAATCATAATCTTACAACAATAGCAATATGACATCAAAAACTAATTCATTTTCTTCCACATTTAAACATTCTAGGTTGTTCCGTTAAACTACTTGTGAGAATCCGGCTTTTGAAAAGTGGTTGTCTCTCCGTCTTAGTTTGCCACCTATGCGCCTTGGCTATCCTAGCGCCTAGGCAACAAGGTTTTAGGTGGGTTGGTCACGGTTGCCTCGCCGCCTTAGGTTGCCGTATGGACGCTTCAGCTATCCTGGCGCCTAGGCAACAAGGTTTTAGGCAGGTTGGTCATGAGACGCTAGCCTCAGCCCGCCTCAACTGCCTAGCATCTTGACTCTAAAGTTTAAACAATCCACTTATTTGGAAACAAAATCCAACCCAAAGTCTAGGTTTAAGTGTGATAAAACACAAATAGATGAGTAAGAAATAATCCTATTTTGCCCCAATTTTAGACTCTAAAGAGGAGAAAGATTCGCTTTTGAGTTATGTTTGACATAATTTGAGACTCACACCAAGGGAAAGTAATATATTCCCGCTATTTCTCTCTCTATTCTAATTTGAGACACATTTGTTTTCTTTTGATGCCCCTAGGGTCAACAAGATATTCACTGGTAACTTGGGTCTCTGTTCAGGATATCAATCATATCATTGGTATACCAACCAATTTATCATTTTCGAAGGGGGATCAATATGATATGACTGACCAATATGGAAAAATCTGGTCAAGTCTTATATCCGCAGTATCCTTGCAAAATAGGCCGATATCTCGACTAAAGCAACCGATATATTGACCAAATTGGGTGATATGTGGGCCAAACTAAGTATTGATTGGATTATTCGATTTTTAATACAATCACAAAAAGAACTAGTTTGGAATATGTATTTTCATTAGTGTTTAGTGTGACTTAGAATTGAAATTAAACTGAGTAATTCCAATATATTTATATTCTAAATATTTTCATACATACCATCTATGAAATGAATTATTACACGATACCACCATGAGGTCATATCTTCCAATATGTCTGGTATATTGCTCGGTATCTGATTTTCAATAAGGCAATCACCCAAACGATATGGGCCAGATATCTGATATCAGGAACCTTGCTTTGGGGCATCATAACTTTTTTGATAACTACATGTTTGTCTTGACCTACCTACAGAACAATCCAAACTTTTTGTCTTGAGGCACCCGCCTTGCTGCCTTGATGCCCCGCCTAAGCTTTTTTGGGCTTTGTCGCCTCGCGATGCCTTATACAAATTCAAAAGAAACCTATAAATATTTTGTTTTCCCTTCCTTTCTAACCTCTCATACAAATTAGAAATGATCATAGGCCTTAGATTTAGCTTCACTAACTACTTAGCTTGATTCTTTGCTAATTCTCTCTCAAAGATATCTATATTTCTATAGCCCCCAAATTTCTAGTTACATGTTAAATTTGAGAAATTTTTGGTCAAAACAATTGGGTAAAAGTGCTTCAAATCTTGATCATGTTAAAGGGTTATACGCACGTGTAGAAATAGAATAACTAGAGTGCATGCTAAATAATAACATAATCTTAAATTGTTCTCAGGTCAGACCTGAAACTAAAAATATTTGTTGTTTATACGCTTTTATACAAATTAAACAGGTTATCTTTTACAATCTAAACCCCAATTATCCATCTATAATCTTGAACCCTCCTACTAAAACCCCAGTTGGAACAAGGTTTGGACTTGGAGAGAGAAGTTTGGAGCTGGATGAAATGGAAATATTCATGAGTACTCCAGCAAGATATCATCTGATAAAGAATAGATAAGGTGGTGTACCAGAAGAAGTGATGAGAGCTGGATGAAATGGCAATAACCCCCCGCACTCCAGCAAGATATCTCTGCTATGGAATAGATGAGGTGGAGAAAGATGCACCAGGAGAAATGGCACTCTTCTTCCTCATTCTCAAATTTAGTTGCCCTTTTTCTTTTCTTCTTTGGATCCTTCTTTTTCTAAACCTAGGGTCGTAAACGAGTATAATTAAAACAAACTCGAAAATATCTCAAAATTGAATTATCTAATAAAATCAGTTGGGTTTTAAAATATTTCAGAAATTTGCAATAAAAGTTAAATCCTTATCGAAACCTGCCAATACCATATAAAACAGAATTATCGTATGGTGAAACCTGCCAATACCATATATAAAAGAAATAGTGTATGGTTGCTTCGGATAAACTGGTAAATCCTGATTGAGGTTTTTGGCTTAAGAGGATTTTGGTGAACATTTGGGCCTACAAGGATCAAGGATTACTTATACTTTCCCTATGCCTAGCCTCCAAATTTCAATCAAAAGATAGCTAACAACAGTACAACACCCATAGAGATGAAATTAAAATACCGATTTTCTAGGGTTTCAAAATTCATTAGATGCTTTCGAGAAAATAATCTTTTCATGCTTTTACAAACAATTCAGCTGAAACTAGAGATTTAAACTAATTTTAATTAAAAAAATCAATTATAACATCAACATAAAGATAAGAAATTTTCACAAAGATATCGACTGGAATTAAAGGTCTAACTAATTCTGATCAAGGAAGTACGGACATTCCATAATGGTTTGGATACTACACTCCAGAATGATTTGTGTCCTTAGTCTTCTCCTCGACACATAACATCCACATCAACAGAAACTAATCTTACTACGCTTCTGCAACAGATTCCACAGAAATCATAGGTCTAAACTAATTCCGATCAAAAAAATTGATTATTTCCATGCTTCGAAAACAATTTCAGCTGCAACTTAACCAGGGTTTCAGCTTTTTCCATGCTTCTACAAAATACTCAACTGAAATTAGAGGTCAAACTAATTCCGATCTAGGGAGCACCGACCCTCCAAAACACACTAGGACACCAAAAATGGTGTTGGTCTGTGCCGCCAAATCCACTTCCTATCGTGTCTTATAAAAATCAGACTTTTTACGCTTCGGTCACAATTGCAGCTAGCACTAACAAGGGTTTCGTAACGAACAACGAATCGAATCCGAACCGAAGGGAATTAATCAGTATATACCTTCTTGATGGAGGGATCTAGCCACTCGTACCACCGGGCCTTGCACTGCTTGGCGGACTTCCGAACGAGGAGGGAGGAGATCCGGGCCCACTGGTTCTTCCCGTACTTCATCACCGCCGCCTTCAGGATCTCGTCCTCAGTGTTCTTCCACACCCCTCCCTTGATCATGATCCTCATCTTCGCTGGATTCCTAGGTTTTCCGGGACTTCTTCTAGGATTTCGGTGGGTTTCTCGGAGGAGATTTGGGAATTAGGGTTCGTGGATTTGCTAGGGTTTTCGTAAGTGGGGAAATGAAGATGGTGAGCTCTCTCTCTCTCTCTCTCTCTCTCTCTCCCTTTCCTCTCTCCCCTTCTTCTGAGACTAATGTGGATATTTTTATCGGAAAATTTCTTTCGGAGCAACGAAATTAAGACAAATTTTACTCAGAGCATAAAAATTTTAAAATTTTCAAACAAAACACCATAACACCAATCCGAAAAACGTTTTACGTTTTCCAAAAAAAATTCCTTCGTCTCCGTTAAAAATAATAATAATACTCTCCGTTAAAATATATATATATATATATATATATATATATATATATATATACACAAAAAATTCCGTTCAGAACAACAAAAATAATAAGAATTCCACTGAAAACATATAATTTTCGAAAATTACAAAAAAAAAAGTATCAGAACGTCCTTTGTAATGACGTTTTACGTTTTTCAATAAGATTTCCGTCCACCTCCGTTAAAAAAAATAGTTAACAAAAAAAATTTATTTAAAATAAAAATAATAAGAAAACGTCCTTGGAAGGACGTTTAGGGACGTTTTCCTTTCTTTATATTAAATATCTCTCTCTCTCTCTCTCTCTATTCACTCACTCTCTCACTCACTCACTCTCACTCAATGCTCTCTCTCTCTCTCTCTCTCTCACTCATACTCTCTCTCTCTCTTCTCTCTTCTCTCTCTGTTGACTCTCTCACTCTCTCTCTCTCTCTCTCTCTCATCTCGGTATGCTCTCTCTCTCGCACACTCTCATTCCCGCTCATCTCTCTCTACTCTCTATCTCTGTGTGGTAATTCTCTCTCTCTCACTCTCCTTCTCTTTTCTCTCTCACTCTCCTTCTCGCTCTCTCTCACTCTCGTTCCTGCTCTCTCCCACTCACTCTCTGCTCTATCTCTCTCCCTAACACTCTCTCTCTCTCTCTCCATAATACTCTCTCTCTCTCTCTCTCTCTCTCTCTCTCTCTCTCTTTCTCTGACCATTGCTAGCTCTTCACGCAACAATCCCTTAAAAAATTGGGACCTTAAAAAATTGGGATCCATTGCTTAAAGAGCCCACTCTCTCTCTATCTTTTCCTAACATTTGCTCTGATTTTTTACTCCCACTCTCTCTCTTTTCCTAACATTTGGTCTCACTCAGGTTCGCTTCCACTCTCTCTCTCTTTTCCTAATATTTGCTCTCACTCAGGTTTGCTTTCTCGCTCCCTAACACACCTAACAGACTCTCTCTCTCTCTCTCTCTCTCTCTCTCTCTCTCTACTCTTGTATCACTCCCATGCCTCTTTTTTCTCTCTCCTTCACTTTTTCTTCTGTTATCAATTTTTTCATTATGCTAGGAAAGTAGGTAGTACTAGTCTATGTACAATAGGTAACGTTAAATTTATAACGTTCAATTTGTAACTTTTATATTTTAACGGTTAAATTTAGTTTATATATATATATATATATATATATATATATATATATATATATATATATATATATATATATATTGACTCATGCGTAGTTTTGTATATCTCATCCACTCTCTCTCTTTACCATATTTATCTCATACAGAAAATAGCTTACAATTGGTGAATTAAGAAGTTAAATTGAAGTCAGAAGATACTTTCATCCCTTATCTTCTACCATTTTCGTCTCAGCTTTTTCCTGACATACTTTTGTAAGTCTCAATTCAGACGACAGTTTTTAACTATGGATCAAAATTTAGCAATAATTTGCTACCATGGAGGTATACTAGATGGATTATCTTACCATGGGGGTAATACTCATCTTATAACCACTTATTAAAATATTACTTTAGCTAGTTTGCGTAGTATTATTTCTGATCGTTTTTGCATAAGTTATGAATTTACAATAAGTAGTTTTATGAAGATGCGTTGATAATAGTAGATTGTGAAGAAACATAGAATTTTATTGTTTAAAGTAATTTAGTTTCAGCTTGTATTAAAATTTATATCATCCCATCACAAGTAAATATTGACACAACTATTATTTTAAGTAGTGAACATTTTAATGATAACCAAGATTTCAATGTTGGTCCTAGTTGTATAAATCACACTGAAAGTAACTCTGATACAGAAAACAATGATGTTGACGATGAAAATAGTGATGATTGGTTGAAAATTTAGATTACTATTTATATGATAATGATGCTAATGTAACTAGTTGCATTCCCGGATTATTTGTTGGCAGACATTTTGATTCTCCTAAGGATTTTCGTAATTTTATTAGCGACCTAGCAATTACATATAAATTTAGTTGTTCATCTAAACATAACAATCATCAAAGAATTGTGTATACTTGTGATTCTCCAAACTGTTGTTGGAGAGTATACGCTAAAGCTAATGGTGATGGTAGTACATTTAAAATTCGTACATTTGAAGGTAGACATTGTAACACCCCGTTCCGCTCAAGCGGACTGCCGACTCAATCGGCAATAGTACAGCAGTCCCGACCAGCTTTGCCTCGATCAAGAAGCAAAGGATATCCAGACTTGTCCCTACAGGAATCCGGCTTGGACTTTCAGAGGCTCGCTCAGACGTATCGCTCTACCGAGGCGAATCATCGCTAAGGTGGGTGGCTACGGTGAACTTGTCTTTGCTTAGCCAGCACACATAAAATCTGGAATATTTATGCTAGTCGCTAGGTGATTCACCCCTGCATGCTAATAAATCCAACGCACCTAGCTAAGGGAATAATCCCAACCTGTATTGCTATGCTAGAACATGGAAAATGAAATACTGCTTATATATGTTCAGACCCTCGCATGCTAAGTCCCTTAACGGTTTCATCTCTCGGACTACCTTCGGGCCCGAGCAAACGTGCTGATTATGTTCCTTAGAACGCATGCTTGTCTGCTTGATTGTTACCGTGTTTTTATCCAAACCCCGGGAGACTACTACGTAGTCGTTCCGTGCCTGAATGAACCCGCAAGTATTCGGGACCGTTAGGTCACCAAGGCAGTTCCCGATCCAGGGGACTGTATCATGCCAAGTAAAAGAATCATGTTCCTGTGGCAAGACTCATTCAGGTATTTGGATCTCCCTGCAAGTCTCCCTCGTGTACGGGCTTACAGCAACCCAGGAGACTGTGCATATCCAATAGCTAAATGAATCTCGTGTGCTCGTGTGTAAATTAATGATCGTGTTCGATCATGGACAACTTGTGCACAAGGATATAAGTTCTGCGGACGGTGCTGGGGCATTGGCACCGATCCGATCCGGGCAGACTTCGTGTTTATAGTCAATCGTGTGCGGACTGGGTAACTTGCAACGCATCGTGTTTTATGATCTCCTCGTGTTTTCTCGTTGCATGTTATTCACGTCCTTGACTAGTCCATTATGGCATCAGCCAGTGATCATCGTGTGTTTATGCTTGCAATGCTTCGTGTGATTATCGTGTGAATATGGCTTGCAATGCATCGTGTGTTTATCGTGTGTATTTAACTTGTGGCATGCTTGCTTGTAAACGAAAGATAAACAATTCATCCTCGCTTAGCGGCTATCCGCGTGCGAGGCACTGTATCGCATCAAGAGCAACTAAACACCTGAACGAACTTGAAATAAATACTCTTGTTGCATATGCTATGCCTCCTGAATGTTTATGCTTGCCCGTGCTTGAATTAACAATGCTTGCCTTGGACAGGGAAGGACAAATGGTAAGTTGGTAAGTCTCGTCGTGTTTCCTCAAACATCGCACGGCGCACTGCCCGACACGATAAGCTATTCAATGTTTGCATGAAACTGATCCTAAGGCAACTAGAAAGACAACTTAATAGTTGTGCACGGAACCTGTATTACGTGTTTGGATTATCGAGCGGGCGAGTAGCTTCCCCACCAGTGCATTCAATGTACTGATAATCCACCAGTTTGTATGCAGGGTGCGGGAGAACCTCGTGCGGTGCGGATGCCTCCAACGTGCGTGCTAAGGCCAAGAGTTCCCTCTGAAGCCTTACAACGGTGCGTCCGGGACTGAAGCACATATACAAGACATAATGTTGGAGCGTCGCCTGACCATCGCCTGTACATTCATTCCACAGTTGTAGCCACTTGGCACGCTTTTACTGTTTCAGAGAGAGAGGCTTGAGCGACTTGTAATCTCGGCTATTCGCCGCCTGTAACACAAGTTTATATCAATAAAGGAGCTTGCTTTACTTCAACTTGTGTTTCTATGCTTCCGCTATATTTGCCGACTCAGTGAACTTGTTACCGATCGCCTATGCGTTCATGACTCCGCTGCACTCGGACAATCTGTGCGACTCTGTGGCTTAGAACTCTAACCGCCAGCCAATGAACCATGGCCTTGCACGGGCGTGGCTCACGCTCGTGCGGCATCACGCCCGGATGGGTTAAGTGATCGTTCCGCGGGAGCGCTGGCGAGGGTGATTCCCGCCTAGCGGGAACGACCGATTTGCCTGCGGGAGATCGGGGCGTGACAGAATGGTATCAGAGCCTGGCTTCTACGCCTTTGGACTTCGATTCGATATCTCTGTTTCGAAAGCTCGTTCGTGGGTTATGTGCACGCTCTCTCTCAATGCCTCGATGGGATATTCCAACAATAAGTCTAATTACTTTCAAAATGCGTTTTGAATGATATGCTTGCTTGTCTGGTTGTATGCTGCGAGTGGCCTTTGTGCCAACCTGTGCGAACCCTTGAGAGTATCGCTAGTAGCTTGTCCGATTTTCACTAACCCTAAGTTTGGTTGAATGCATCTATTCGAGGGACGCCTTGAACTAGTGCACCATCCAAGACTTAAGAAAAGGTGAAACTCGAGTGCTGAGACTTCGCTATCACTAAGCTGGTTGACGTGTTCACGCTAGAGGGGCCCTTCGAAAGTGCGCACGATCCAGTCTAAGCGGTATACTGATTTCGAAGCTTGTGCAAGTGAATATCCAAATGAACAAGTGCAACGACTTGTCTAGGATTGCCTCAACTCTAGATTACTGCTTGTCCTTAGTAAGTCTCGAGGACGAGACTTTTTCTAAGTTGGGTAGGATGTAACACCCCGTTCCGCTCAAGCGGACTGCCGACTCAATCGGCAATAGTGCAGCTGTCCCGACCTGCTTTGCCTCGATCAAGAAGCAAAGGATATCCAGACTTGTCCCTACAGGAATCCGGCTTGGACTTTCAGAGGCTCGCTCAGACGTATCGCTCTACCGAGGCGAATCATCGCTAAGGTGGGTGGCTACGGTGAACTTGTCTTTGCTTAGCCAGCACACATAAAATCTGGAATATTTATGCTAGTCGCTAGGTGATTCACCCCTGCATGCTAATAAATCCAACGCACCTAGCTAAGGGAATAATCCCAACCTGTATTGCTATACTAGAACATGGAAAATGAAATACTGCTTATATATGTTCAGACCCTCGCATGCTAAGTCCCTTAACGGTTTTATCTCTCGGACTACCTTCGGGCCCGAGCAAACGTGCTGATTATGTTCCTTAGAACGCATGCTTGTCTGCTTGATTGTTACCGTGTTTTCATCCAAACCCCGGGAGACTACTACGTAGTCGTTCCGTGCCTGAATGAACCCGCAAGTATTCGGGACCGTTAGGTCACCATGGCAGTTCCCGATCCAGGGGACTGTATCATGCCAAGTAAAAGAATCATGTTCCTGTGGCAAGACCCATTCAGGTATTTGGATCTCCCTGCAAGTCTCCCTCGTGTGCGGGCTTACAGCAACCCAGGAGACTGTGCATATCCAATAGCTAAATGAATCTCGTGTGCTCGTGTGTAAATTAACGATCGTGTTCGATCATGGACAACTTGTGCACAAGGATATAAGTTCTGCGGACGGTGCTGGGGCATTGGCACCGATCCGATCCGGGCAGACTTCGTGTTTATAGTCAATCGTGTGCGGACTGGGTAACTTGCAACGCATCGTGTTTTATGATCTCCTCGTGTTTTCTCGTTGCATGTTATTCACGTCCTTGACTAGTCCATTATGGCATCAGCCAGTGATCATCGTGTATTTATGCTTGCAATGCCTCGTGTGATTATCGTGTGAATATGGCTTGCAATGCATCGTGTGTTTATCGTGTGTATTTAACCTGTGGCATGCTTGCTTGTAAACGAAAGATAAACAATTCATCCTCGCTTAGCGGCTATCCGCGTGCGAGGCACTGTATCGCATCAAGAGCAACTAAACACCTGAACGAACTTGAAATAAATACTCTTGTTGCATATGCTATGCCTCCTGAATGTTTATGCTTGCCCGTGCTTGAATTAACAATGCTTGCCTTGGACAGGGAAGGACAAATGGTAAGTTGGTAAGTCTCGCCGTGTTTCCTCAAACATCGTACGGCGCACTGCCCGACACGATAAGCTATTCAATGTTTGCATGAAACTGATCCTAAGGCAACTAGAAAGACAACTTAATAGTTGTGCACGGAACCTATATTACGTGTTTGGATTGTCGAGCGGGCGAGTAGCTTCCCCACCAGTGCATTCAATGTACTGATAATCCACCAGTTTGTATGCAGGGTACGGGAGAACCTCGTGCGGTGCGGATGCCTCCAACGTGCGTGCTAAGGCCAAGAGTTCCCTCTGAAGCCTTACAACGGTGCGTCCGGGACTGAAGCACATATACAAGACATAATGTTGGAGCGTCGCCTGACCATCGCCTGTACATTCATTCCACAGTTGTAGCCACTTGGCACGCTTTTACTGTTTCAGAGAGAGAGGCTTGAGCGACTTGTAATCTCGGCTATTCGCCGCCTGTAACACAAGTTTATATCAATAAAGGAGCTTGCTTTACTTCAACTTGTGTTTCTATGCTTCCGCTATATTTGCCGACTCAGTGAACTTGTTACCGATCGCCTATGCGTTCATGACTCCGCTGCACTCGGACAATCTGTGCGACTCTGTGGCTTAGAACTCTAACCGCCAGCCAATGAACCATGGCCTTGCATTGGCGTGGCTCACGCTCGTGCGGCATCACGCCCGGATGGGTTAAGCGATCGTTCCGCGGGAGCGCTGGCGAGGGTGATTCCCGCCTAGCGGGAACGACCGATTTGCCTGCGGGAGATCGGGGCGTGACAGAATGGTATCAGAGCCTGGCTTCTACGCCTTTGGACTTCGATTCGATATCTCTGTTTCGAAAGCTCGTTCGTGGGTTATGTGCACGCTCTCTCTCAATGCCTCGATGGGATATTCCAACAATAAGTCTAATTACTTTCAAAATACGTTTTGAATGATATGCTTGCTTGTCTGGTTGTATGCTGCGAGTGGCCTTTGTGCCAACCTGTGCGAACCCTTGAGAATATCGCTAGTAGCTTGTCCGATTTTCACTAACCCTAAGTTTGGTTGAATGCATCTATTCGAGGGACGCCTTGAACTAGTGCACCATCCAAGACTTAAGAAAAGGTGAAACTCGAGTGCTGAGACTTCGCTATCACTAAGCTGGTTGACGTGTTCACGCTAGAGGGGGCCTTCGAAAGTGCGCACGATCCAGTCTAAGCGGTATGCTGATT
Organism: Iris macrosiphon; assembly: GCA_036927795.1. Lineage (NCBI taxonomy): Eukaryota > Viridiplantae > Streptophyta > Magnoliopsida > Asparagales > Iridaceae > Iris > Iris macrosiphon. The sequence goes on from JAYESA010000009.1 coordinate 49,521,561, forward strand.
TCGAAGCTTGTGCAAGTGAATATCCAAATGAACAAGTGCAACGACTTGTCTAGGATTGCCTCAACTCTAGATTACTGCTTGTCCTTAGTAAGTCTCGAGGACGAGACTTTTTCTAAGTTGGGTAGGATGTAACACCCCGTTCCGCTCAAGCGGACTGCCGACTCAATCGGCAATAGTGCAGCTGTCCCGACCTGCTTTGCCTCGATCAAGAAGCAAAGGATATCCAGACTTGTCCCTACAGGAATCCGGCTTGGACTTTCAGAGGCTCGCTCAGACGTATCGCTCTACCGAGGCGAATCATCGCTAAGGTGGGTGGCTACGGTGAACTTGTCTTTGCTTAGCCAGCACACATAAAATCTGGAATATTTATGCTAGTCGCTAGGTGATTCACCCCTGCATGCTAATAAATCCAACGCACCTAGCTAAGGGAATAATCCCAACCTGTATTGCTATGCTAGAACATGGAAAATGAAATACTGCTTATATATGTTCAGACCCTCGCATGCTAAGTCCCTTAACGGTTTCATCTCTCGGACTACCTTCGGGCCCGAGCAAACGTGCTGATTATGTTCCTTAGAACGCATGCTTGTCTGCTTGATTGTTACCGTGTTTTTATCCAAACCCCGGGAGACTACTACGTAGTCGTTCCGTGCCTGAATGAACCCGCAAGTATTCGGGACCGTTAGGTCACCAAGGCAGTTCCCGATCCAGGGGACTGTATCATGCCAAGTAAAAGAATCATGTTCCTGTGGCAAGACTCATTCAGGTATTTGGATCTCCCTGCAAGTCTCCCTCGTGTGCGGGCTTACAGCAACCCAGGAGACTGTGCATATCCAATAGCTAAATGAATCTCGTGTGCTCGTGTGTAAATTAACGATCGTGTTCGATCATGGACAACTTGTGCACAAGGATATAAGTTCTGCGGACGGTGCTGGGGCATTGGCACCGATCCGATCCGGGCAGACTTCGTGTTTATAGTCAATCGTGTGCGGACTGGGTAACTTGCAACGCATCGTGTTTTATGATCTCCTCGTGTTTTCTAGTTGCATGTTATTCACGTCCTTGACTAGTCTATTATGGCATCAGCCAGTGATCATCGTGTGTTTATGCTTGCAATGCCTCGTGTGATTATCGTGTGAATATGGCTTGCAATGCATCGTGTGTTTATCGTGTGTATTTAACCTGTGGCATGCTTGCTTGTAAACGAAAGATAAACAATTCATCCTCGCTTAGCGGCTATCCGCGTGCGAGGCACTGTATCGCATCAAGAGCAACTAAATACCTGAACGAACTTGAAATAAATACTCTTGTTGCATATGCTATGCCTCCTGAATGTTTATGCTTGCCCGTGCTTGAATTAACAATGCTTGCCTTGGACAGGGAAGGACAAATGGTAAGTTGGTAAGTCTCGCCGTGTTTCCTCAAACATCGCACGGCGCACTGCCCGACACGATAAGCTATTCAATGTTTGCATGAAACTGATCCTAAGGCAACTAGAAAGACAACTTAATAGTTGTGCACGGAACCTGTATTACGTGTTTGGATTGTCGAGCGGGCGAGTAGCTTTCCCACCAGTGCATTCAATGTACTGATAATCTACCAGTTTGTATGCAGGGTGCGGGAGAACCTCGTGCGGTGCGGATACCTCCAACGTGCGTGCTAAGGCCAAGAGTTCCCTCTGAAGCCTTACAACGGTGCGTCCGGGACTGAAGCACATATACAAGATATAATGTTGGAGCGTCGCCTGACCATCGCCTGTACATTCATTCCACAGTTGTAGCCACTTGGCACGCTTTTACTGTTTCAGAGAGAGAGACTTGAGCGACTTGTAATCTCGGCTATTCGCCGCCTGTAACACAAGTTTATATCAATAAAGGAGCTTGCTTTACTTCAACTTGTGTTTCTATGCTTCCGCTATATTTGTCGACTCAGTGAACCTGTTACCGATCGACTATGCGTTCATGACTCCGCTGCACTCGGACAATCTGTGCGACTCTGTGGCTTAGAACTCTAACCGCCAACCAATGAACCATGGCCTTGCACGGGCGTGGCTCACGCTCGTGCGGCATCACGCCCGGATGGGTTAAGCGATCGTTCCGCGGGAGCGCTGGCGAGGGTGATTCCCGCCTAGCGAGAACGGCCGATTTGCCTGCGGGAGATCGGGGCGTGACAGACATTCATATTTAGGTGGATTTACAGGAGGGCATCATCCACTAGCCACCACTGTATGAGTAAAAAATAAAAAAATTGGTAAAATTAGAGATAAAAACTCGTATAGTCCGGCACACATTGTACACGATATACTTAGAGAACATCGGATACATATTACATATTCCAAAGCTTGGAGAGCTAGGGGACTTGTATTATCTGATATTAACGGCAGTTACGTTGATGTGTATGGTAGCCTTGAGAAATATTGTTTTACAATTATGGAAACAAATTCCGGTAGCAAATATTTTTTAAAAACAGTAGAAAATAATGTCTTCCAAAGAATATTTATTTGTTTCAAGGCTTGTATGGATGGTTTCTTAAGTGGTTGTTTACATGTTATTAGTATTGATGCTACTTTTCTTACATCTATATTCCAAGGTAATTTATTTGTTGCTTGTGCTCACGATCCAAACTATCAACTATATCATATTACTTATTGTGTTGCTGAGAATGAAAAAACTGAGTCGTGGACATGGCTTTTAAACTGTTTAAAAATGTCTTTCGAAACTTATTTTTAACGTTGGGATAGTATTTCATTTATATCTGGTAAACAGAAAGGATTAATTCGTGGAATGCGAAAAAAAATTCCAAACTCTTCCCACTTTTTTGTATTCAACATTTTAAACAAATTTTAAAAAATCAGTGTCCTCATACACCGACATATCTACAATGGTTAGACAAACTTGTCCGGTCGTATAATGAGGTTGATGCGAATTGTTGGTTGGAAATAATAAAATCTACAGATATAAATATTTTCAATTGGATTGTAGGGTCAAGTGATAAAAATCGTGATTTTTTTCACTGGATAACAGCTTATGCACCGTGCCACGATTAGATATTAACACTTCGAACATTTCTGAATGTTTTAACAATTGGATTAAAAGTTTGCGTGACAAACCTATATCAACATTACTTGATGGTATTAGAGCAAAAATAATAACACTTCACGACAGGCATCGAACAAATGCTGAAAAGATGGAAACAGAGTTTTGTCCAAGGATGATGAACACTATAGCACGTATTAGGCGAGAGTCACACCATTTTCAGTTATTGCATTTTAATAATAATAAATTTGAAATATGGGATCATGAAACAAGTAGATGTTATGTGGTTGAACTAGACCGTAAATGTTGTACATGTGGTCGGTGGCAACATACTCTATTACCATGTGAACATGCTTGCTTTACATGTCATTCTTCTAACGTACCAGTTGAAAGTTTTTATCCTGTTGAATTTTCTGTTGCAACACTTAGAGCTGTATACATGCCATGTATGAAACCGATTCCAGTCCCCTATACTCCTCAAAGTGAACCGGTAAGAGATCAAATTGGAGTACCACTTCTTGGGCGTAGAGCTGACAGACCGAAGAAGAATCATATAATGACAAGAGAACCGTCGACAAGAGATCTTCGTTGCAATAATTGTGGCAGGCTGGGACACAACAAAAGAAATTGTAGAAACCAACTGAGGCAGTGAATATTATTATTGTATCTTTTTAGAGTAATTATGATTTTGATTTAACGTTGTTATAATGTTGTAATTGAAGTTACTGAACTTTCGAATAAAATAAACATCATATTACTGAAATTTAAAGACTAACAAAATATTGTCAGAGATTTATTTATGGAGACCAACAAAATTACTAGCCCCCTTTGTCATCCCTTCTATAATCTCTACGATCAACTCGCCTAAGACCTAGCATATCTCTCCTTTCTTCTGTACCCTCCGGTGGTGGCAAATATAAATGGGAGTCTGGATCAAGGCTGGTTGAGCCAAGCAACGAAGTGCCAGTCTCCTGCATGTAATAATTCCAATCCCATTATTGAGAAGCACCTTGTGGCGTGGCATCGTTGCTCTGGGATGTGGTGTCACGACCCGCACCCGGAAATTCGGGCACGAGTGCGTGGGTACGTCCAGCCTACGCCGCAGAGTCGGCGGTAGTACGCTGTCTAGGTCAAATCCACAGCTAACTAAACTAGCTCATTCACAAATAACATAGGCAAGATAATAATGGAAAACAGATACTTAAGATTTCAAATGAAATAAATGCGACAACAGATTCAAATGTTTAGTACAGAAATCAGAATTGAAATCGGGGACAAACCCGATTACTAAGATAAAAGAGCAATAAATAAAATAGCTACTGCTATCTACTCTGCAGCAGGGGTCTCCTGGGTGGGATCTGGCTCCTCATAAGTGTCATCTGTTCCCTCATAGGGACCATAATATGTAGGGGCAAGGTCCTCATCAATGCCTAAATCAACGGATCCAGTCAGGAAAGGAGCAAAGTACACAATGCACAACAAGATTAAACTAAATATTTATGACAATTAAATTGAGTATCAATATTGAGAAATTGCATAAAAGAACATCAATATCTCAGAGTTAAAACTATAAACAGGAATATGAGAAAACAGAAATAAATGAGACAGGAAAAGAACTACAACAGTCAGCAAAAAATATAACAAGACCAGAAACTATCTGTGTGAACTTGTATTTGTTTTAGAATACATATTTGGCATGTAGGAGTTTATAAGGCTAATCCGGCCATCATAAACGGCTATTAAACAGGGAAACTTGAGATCCGGCTGAGGTACAGTCGCGTACCAACAGCTATTAAACATGACAAGGGGAAGGGTAAACTACATGCCTTCTAGTATTCTCCCACCCGACATGAAAAACAAGACATGAACTCCAATATTCAAGACATGAATTCCAGTATTCCTAACACTAGGTGTAATCATCAAGGGTACTAGTAAAGCAGGGAATTAATTATCACAATATAAAGATTTAACTTGAAGTGCAGGTACTTGCCTGTTGTTTGGATCCAATTAATTGTACTGGGGGAAATTTTCCAGAGATGAGTCCAAAAGCTGAAATAGACATTACCATCATGCTCAGAAGATGTCAAATAGCTAGAAACGCCTGTCCTTGGGTCCAATTTGGAGACAAGGGCAAAAATGGTAGTTTCGGGTCAAAACGGGGTCCGCCGGTGGGCCCGCTTTGCACCGAAAAATGTGTCCGGGTCAACGGTCTCCAAATTCACCAAACTTAGTGTCAACAGGTCAGGAACGCTGATACGAATCCAACGGAACTTCCAGAATTAGATTCCGATGAGCCGATCACAAAATCGCCCGTCGAGCGGGGCTTGTGGGACCCACGATACGCGATTTCGTCAACGTTCTCAGAATCGAACCAAACTTGACCCACAGGACCAGCGTATTGCTACTGGCGCAAGTTTCGTCTCGATCCGACGAGTGTACAAGAAGTTAGGGCGAATTACAGAAAAGTCGGATACGGGGCGATGTCCGCGGATACGCGTTGATTCCGGTGTGCACGCACACCCGAATCAGCTTCCGCAAAATCTCACACGTCCGTATCGACGGTGCGCACGTATCTGTGAAGACCGCACGCGACCAAGTCGTCCCGTTTGGCGGGGCGTACTCAGTTCTGGGGTGAAGCATGGTCTGGTTTTTTCTGTTTTTGGATCGCGGTGTGCGATCACCACAGGACGCGATTCCCCGAGCGGTTTGTCCGGGCACCGAGAGGGTCATACAGGCTTCGCAACGCAATTTACTGAATTGAAAACGGAGATACAGGGTGCAAGATACGAGTACCTGAACGAGGCTCGAGAAACAGGAACTTTTCGTGTCCGTGTCCGACACGACACAAAGAAATTGGGGATTTAGGGTTAGGTTTTGTTCTCGCCGGACTCAGACGACAGCCGGCCGGAGGAGGGCTGAACGGCGCTGTGCTGGCCGGGGCGGCCGGGGACGCCGAGGCGGGGCCGGGCGGAGGCACGGCGGAGCGGGGTGGCGCCGGGAACGGCGGCTGCTGCTCGCTGTCCTCCGCTGCTGCTGGACGCCGGAGGCGGAGGGAAGAGGAGGAGAGGGCCGGAGGTCGTCGGGGCAGTGGAGGGCCGTGCTGGGCGGCCGGAGCGGGTGGGTGGTGGTTCGCCGGCGGGAGGGTTCCGGTCGGGAGGATGGAAGTGAGGGAGGAAGAAAAAGAAGAGGGGGCTTTTATAGGAAGGAAGAGGCCGGCCAAGGCGGGGCGAGGGGGAGGTCGTGGCCGCGGAGGGCGGGGCGAGCCGGGCGGAGCGGCGGGTGGCGCGGAGCTCACCGGAAAACGCGCAGGGACGGGGGAGATGGGGGAACCGGTCTCCGGGTCGGGTAGGCGGCGGGTCGGGTCTGACTGACCCGACCCGACCCGGTAGGAAGGGTTGGGCTGGGCTGCTGCTGGGCCGGTCCACTGGGCCGGGCCGGCCCAAGGAGAAAAATAAAAAAATAAAATAAAAAATATATTAATAATAATAATAATAATAAATATTAATAAAATCATTTAATTAAATAATTAATTAATTAAAATAGTTTTTAGGTATTTAAAAATAGGTCTGAGGCCCAAAAAAATCCAGAAAAATTACCCTAAGTCCAGTTTTTCATTTTACACCCAAAAATATTATTTCTATAATATTTTAATATTATTTATTAACAATTAAAAATTATTTAAGAATTAAGAATCTTGATTTTAATTTCAGAAAATTCCCAGAAAATTCCAGAAAAGTAGAAAAAATCCAAGTTGTAATAATTTTGAAAATTCAGGGGGTTTACAATCTACCCAACTTATAAAAATTTCGTCCTCGAAATTTAAGAATAACAATGGCACGAGAATTAAATATACCTCAGGGTTCAAAAAGGTAAGGGTAGCGCTCTCTAATCTCGTCTTCTCGCTCCCAGGTGGATTCACCAGGAGAATGGTGCTTCCAAGCTACGCGAACCAGGGAAATAACCTGGTTCCGTAGAACTTTCTCCGATCGATCCAGTATCTCCACGGGTTGCTCTTGGTAAGTCAAACTTGGGCCTACTTCGAGCTCTGAGTGATCCAAAATGTGGCTGGGATCTGACACATATTTTCTCAGCTGTGACACATGGAAAACGTTATGGACTCCATCCAGAGAGGGTGGCAATGCCAGTCGGTATGCCACTTCTCCGATTTTCTTCTGAATGCCAAAAGGTCCAATAAATCTTGGGCTGAGTTTTCCACTTCTTCCGAACCTAATGGTGCCACGTATCGGGGAAATCTTCAAGAATACCAGTTCTCCAACCTTAAAATAGAGTCATAATCAAGTCTTAGTTGCATAATCATAATGTTTAAATTAACTTGAATTTCATAAATTTAATTACCTCTAATTCCAAGGGCCTTCGGTGGCTATTTGCCCAATATCGTTTCCTGTCTTGAGCCACTCGAAGTCTTTTCCTTATTTGTTTTACCTTCTCAGTTGAATCGATCACCATCTCAGGTCCCAGTAAGGCTCTTTCTCCTACGTCGTCCCATGATAGCGGGGTACGACATCTTCGTCCATACAGAGCTTCAAATAGAGTCATCTCAATACTTGCTTGGTAACTGTTATTATAAGAGAACTCCACAAGATGTAGATAGTCTTCCCAGGATCCTCCAAAATCCATAACACATGTACGAAGCATATCTTCAAGTGTCTGGATTGTACGTTCCGATTGTCCATCGGTTTGGGGATGATAAGCTGTGCTGAATTTGAGTTGAGTCCCCAAGCTGGCTTGTAAGCTCTTCCAGAAGTGAGAGGTGAATCTTGAATCTCGGTCGGAGATAATACTTACTGGAACTCCATGCAACCTAACAATATGTCTGATATATAAATCTGCCAGCTTCTCTGTAGATAGGCCCACTTTGAAAGGTAGAAAATGTGCAGACTTGGTCAGTCTATCTACTATCACCCAAATTGCATCCTTTCCACTAGGTGTCCTTGGAAGTCCGGAAACAAAATCCATTGTGATATGTTCCCACTTCCACTCCGGAATGGGTAGTGGTTGAAGCAATCCTCCAGGTCTTTGTCTTTCTGCCTTGACTTGTTGGCACACTAAACAACGAGATACGAACCTGGCTACTTCTCTTTTCATGCCATGCCACCAAACATGCGTCCTCAGGTCCTTGTACATCTTGTTGGCTCCTGGATGCATAGAGTATTATGATCTGTGCGCCTCTTGCATAATTTCTTCTTTTATGTCTCCTTGAGGTACACATAGTCTATCGCCATGCCTCAGTGATCCATCTTCATGAATTCTGAAATCTTCCACTAATCCAGCTTGCACTTGACCTCGAAGGCTTCGTAGCCCTCCGTCTTAAAATTGAGCCTCCTTGATCTTGTCTATTAAGGTAGACTGAATCTACAAGTTCATCATTTGGCCTTCTTTTTCTGGGATAATTATCTCAATACCTAAGCTTTCCAGGTCCTCGAGCAAGTGCCTGTCCATAGTCAAGTACATCGCCATAGGATATCTGCTTAGAGCATCAGCAACAACATTGGCCTTCCCAGGGTGATATTGAAGGGTGATATCAAAGTCTTTCATTAGTTCCAGCCACCTTCTTTGCCTCATGTTCAGCTCTTTCTGAGTGAAGATATATTTTAGACTTTTATGGTCCATAAATATTTCCACCCTTTCTCCATAAAGATAATGCTTCCATAGCTTAAGAGCAAAGATGACAGCTGCCAGTTCTAAATCATGAGTTGGGTAGTTCTTTTCATGAGGTCGAAGCTGTCTAGAGGCATATGCTATTACTTTCTTGTTCTGCTCCAATACACAACCTAGACCTTTTCCAGAAGCATCACTATAAATAGCGAATCCTCCGGTTCCAGAAGGTAAGGTCAGAATAGGGGCAGTAGTTAGCCTTTTCTTCAATTCTTCAAAAGTATGCTGACATTCATCAGTCCAGGTGAACTCTTCATCCTTCCTTGTTAATTTTGTCATGGGTTCAGCAATTCTAGCAAAGTCCTTCACAAACTTCCGATAGTAGCCAGCTAATCCTAGGAAGCTTCTAATCTCTGCTACAGAGTATGGAGCGGGCCATGATTCTACTGCCGCTATCTTCTTAGGATCTACTGTTATTCCATCTCCAGTCACAACATGTCCCAAGAATTCTACTTTGTCTAGGAAGAATGCATATTTAGATAATTTTCCATAAAGTTTTTCCTTCCTCAAAGTCTCCAATGCTAGCCTCAAATGTTCTTCATGTTCTTCGGGGGTCTTGGAGTAGATCAAAATATCATCAATAAAGACCACTACAAATTTGTCTAGGTATGGCTGGAAGACTCTGTTCATTAAGTTCATAAAAACTGCTGGAGCATTCGTCAACCCGAACGGCATTACTAAGAATTCGTAGTGTCCGTTCCGGGTATTGAAAGCAGTTTTAGGGATGTCTTCCTTCCTTACCCTTACTTAGTGGTAACCAGACCTCAAGTCAATCTTTGAAAATAACCGAGCTCCACTTAATTGATCAAATAAGTCATCTATCCTGGGCAAGAGATACTTATTTTTAATTGTTAAGGCATTCAAGGCCCTATAGTCAATACACATTCGGGATGTTTCGTCTTTCTTGGGCACAAATAATACTGGAGCTCCCCAGGGTGAGACACTAGACCTAATGAAGCATTTGTCTTCTAACTCTTTTATTTGCTCATTTAGTTCTATTATCTCCTTCTTGTTGATTCAGTAGGGATTTTGAGATACTGGCGCTGCTCCTGGCACTAAGTCAATAGAGAATTCAACTTCTCGGTCTGGGGGTAATCTTGGAAGATCCTCAGGGAAGACATCAAGATATTCAGAGATGATAGGTAGTGGTAATTCTTCTGTTACTAGGGCTCCACAAATTTTGTTACTACCCATTTCTCTAGAACCTCTAGCAAATTCAAATTCTGGCTTGTCAGGGGGCCTGAAGATTACACTACCTCTGTGACAGTCTATAGTGGCATGATGTTGACTCAACCAATCCATGCCCAGTATAATATCAAAACTGGGAACTGGCATTACGAGTAGCCTAGCATATAGTTCTCTTCCACATAATATAATAGGACAATTGTTACATGCATCACTAACCGGGATAATTCCTCCACCGGTAATGATCTTATAACAATTCCTAAGGGGTTTAGTGGTTAAGCTATGCTTCATAAGGAAATCTACTGACATGAATGAATGTGAAGCTCCAGAATCAAATAAAGTAATGGCTGGTATTGAATTTATAAGCACAGAACCTGTGATCACGTCAGCTGTGGCTTCAGCTTCTTCCAGAGTCATTGCATAAGCACGGCCTTGCTGCGGTGCACCCCTCTGTTGCTGCTGTTGGTGCTGAGCAAAGCATTGTTGTTGTGTTGGAAGCGGGGGTCCCCTCTGTTGTGCTGCTGGGGCCCTGGCCTGGACTGGAGCCTTGGGCGCAGCGGTGCGTCCTTGAGCAGCTGGACAGTCCCTCATTTGATGCGCTGCTGAGCCGCAGTAGAGGCAGGCACCTAGCCTCTTCCTGCAGACTTGCCAAGTATGACCTGGTTTTTGGCAAAAGTTACAAGCAGCAGCTTGTTGGTTCTGTCCTTGAGCCTGGTGTTGGGGTGCTGGAGCTCGAGGGAGAGGACGCTGAGTTTGCTGCGGGGCCCTCTGCTGCTGTTGTTGTTGAAAAGGGCGTTTGTTGGGTCCCGCATTTCCGGTATCTCTCTCTCGTTTTAGTTTATGCCCCATGTCTCTCTCAACGGCTTGTGCCACGCTCAGGATTTCTTCATAGGTGCGAGCTCGGCTGGTGGTGACAGCAAGGCGAATATCCGGAGACAGCCCCTTCTTGAATCTACGGGCTCTGTCCTCCGGGGTACGAACCATGTACTCCGCAAAGTGGCTTAACCTGCTAAATTCAGCAGTATACTTATCAACAGACAGGTTACCTTGTTCCAGTCTCTCGAATTGGCTTTCGAGAGCTTCCCGAGCCACTTCGGGGTAAAATTTCTCCTTGAATAGCTTCTTGAAGTCCTCACAAGTGAGGTCAGGAGCAGATAGATGGGGTTCATCTCTGAACCAGGTTCGAGCTATGTCGAACAGTTGCAGGCTTACGGATTCCACTTTGAGATCATCAGGAACTCGAGCAGTCTTCAGGAGTCTCTCGACATTCTCTATCCACTCATCGGCATAGAGAATGCCCTCAATTCCGTAGAATTCCAGGGGCCTAAGATTCTTGAAGTCTTTGGCACTCCCTGGCCTCTTGAGTGGCGACTCCTGGGACCTAAGAGCTTCTAAGAGGCTGGTCCGCAGAAGTGCAGTCTGTTCTTTTTGGGATTCTACTAGTCCCTGGAACACTCCAAGTAGCTGTGCCCCATCCAGAGTAACTGCCGGAATAGATGGAGGCGGCGGGAGTGCAAGAGTCTCGGGCACATTCTGCTCAGCTGGTTCTGATGTGCCTCCTACTGTGTTCCTTGTCTGGACCATTCTGAAAGATTAAGGGATAGGAAGATCAGAATAGATTACTTGGAAATCAAAGGCGATAGAAAAATTGAGCAGAAATGATATCAAGAATTGAAATAAGGACCCTATACTGTGAATGAGCTTTTCCTAGAATCCTCAACCTTATTCCATACCCTGTCCTAGGGTATTACCCTATTTAAGGATAGGACCTGCATGGGCCACCATAAAAACGTGTCACGACCCGCACCCGAAAATTCGGGCACGAGTGCGTGGGTACGTCCAGCCTACGCCGCAGAGTCGGCGGTAGTACGCTGTCTAGGTCAAAGCCACAGCTAACTAAACTAGCTCATTCACAAATAACATAGGCAAGATAATAATAGGAAACAGATACTTAAGATTTCAAATGAAATAAATGCGACAACAGATTCAAATATTTAGTACAGAAATCAGAATTGAAATCGGGGACAAACCCGATTACTAAGATAAAAGAGCAATAAATAAAATAGCTACTGCTATCTACTCTGTAGCAGGGGTCTCCTGGGTGGGATCTGGCTCCTCATAAGTGTCATCTGTTCCCTCATAGGGACCATAATATGTAGGGGTAAGGTCCTCATCAATGCCTAAATCAACGGATCCAGTCAGGAAAGGAGCAAAGTACACAATGCATAACAAGATTAAACTAAATATTTATGACAATTAAATTGAGTATCAATATTGAGAAATTGCATAAAAGAACATCAATATCTCAGAGTTAAAACTATAAATAGGAATATGAGAAAACAGAAATAAATGAGACAGGAAAAGAACTACAACAGTCAGCAAGAAATATAACAAGACCAGAAACTATCTGTGTGAACTTGTGTTTGTTTTAGAATACATATTTGGCATGTAGGGGTTTATAAGGCTAATTCGGCCGTCATAAACGGCTATTAAATAGGGAAAATCGAGATTCGGCTGAGGTACAGTCGCGTACCAACAGCTATTAAACATGACAAGGGGAAGGGTAAACTACATGCCTTCTAGTATTCTCCCACCCGACATGAAAAATAAGACATGAACTCCAATATTCAAGACATGAATTCCAGTATTCCTAACACTAGGTGTAATCATCAAGGGTACTAGTAAAGCAGGGAATTAATTATCACAATATAAAGATTTAACTTGAAGTGCAGGTACTTGCCTGTTGTTTGGATCCAATTAATTGTACTGAGGGAAATTTTTCTAGAGATGAGTCCAAAAGCTGAAATAGACATTACCATCATGCTCAGAAGATGTCAAATAGCTAGAAACGCCTGTCCTTGGGTCTAATTTGGAGACAAGGGCAAAAATGACAGTTTCGGGTCAAAACGGGGTCCGCCGGTGGGCCCGCTTTGCACCGAAAAATGTGTCCAAGTCAACGGTCTCCAAATTCACCAAACTTAGTGTCAACAGGTCAGGAACGCTGATACGAACCCAACGGAACTTCCAGAATTGGATTTCGATGAGCCGATCACAAAATCGTCCGTCGAGCGGGGCTTGTGGGGCCCACGACACGCGATTTCGTCAACGTTCCCAGAATCGAACCAAACTTGACCCACAGGACCAGTGTATCGCTACGAGTCCGATGGCGCAAGTTTCGTCTCGATCCGACGAGTGTACAAGAAGTTAGGGCAAATTGTAGAAAAGTCAGATATGGGGCGATGTCCGCGGATACGCGTTGATTCCGGTGTGCACGCACACCCGAATCAGCTTTCGTGAAATCTCATACGTCCGTATCGACGGTGCGCACGTATCTGTGAAGACCGCATGCGACCAAGTCGTCCCGTTTGGCGGGGCGTACTCAGTTCCGGGGTGAAGCAGGGTCTGGTTTTTTCTGTTTTTGGATCGCGGTGTGCGATCACCACAGGACGCGATACCCCGAGCGGTTTATCCGGGCACCGAGAGGGTCATACAGGCTTCACAACGCAATTTACGGAATTGAAAACGGAGATACAGGGTGCAAGATACGAGTACCTGAACGAGACTCGAGAAACAGGGACTTTTCGTGTCCGTGTCGTGTCCGACACGACACAAAGAAATTGGGGATTTAGGGTTAGGTTTTGTTCTCGCCGGACTCAGACGACAGCCGGCCGGAGGAGGGCTGAACGGTGCTGTGCTGGCCGGGGACGCCGAGGCGGGGCCGGGCGGAGGCACGGCGGAGCGGGGTGGCGCCGGGGACGGCGGCTGTTGCTCGCTGTCCTCCGCTGCTGCTGGACGCCGGAGGCGGAGGAAAGAGGAGGAGAGGGCCGGAGGTCGTCGAGGCAGTGGAGGGCCGTGCTGGGCGGCCGGAGCGGGTGGGTGGTTGTTCGCCGGCGGGAGGGTTCCGGTCGGGAGGATGGAAGTGAGGGAGGAAGAAAAAGAAGAGGGGGCTTTTATAGGAGGGAGGAGGCCGGCCAAGGCGGGGCGAGGGGGAGGTCGTGGCCGCGGAGGGCGGGGCGAGCCGGGCGGAGCGGCGGGTGGCGCGGAGCTCACCGGAAAACGCGCAGGGACGGGGGAGATGGGGGAACCGGTCTCCGGGTCGGGTAGGCGGCGGGTCGGGTCTGACTGACCCGACCCGACCCGGTAGGAAGGGTTGGGCTGGGCTGCTGCTGGGCCGGTCCACTGGGCCGGGCCGGCCCAAGGAGAAAAATAAAAAAATAAAATAAAAAATATATTAATAATAATAATAATAATAAATATTAATAAAATCATTTAATTAAATAATTAATTAATTAAAATAGTTTTTAGGTATTTAAAAATAGGTCTGAGGCCCAAAAAAATCCAGAAAAATTATCCTAAGTCCAGTTTTTTATTTTACACCCAAAAATGTTATTTCCATGATATTTTAATATTATTTATTAACAAATAAAAATTATTTAATAATTAAGAATCTTGATTTTAATTTCAGAAAATTCTCAGAAAATTCCAGAAAATTAGGAAAAGTCCAAGTTGTAATAATTTTGAAAATTCAGGGGGTTTACATGTGGTCTCGTAACTCTGGGATGTATCATTGTCATGTTGTGGCCTACCCTCATAAGGGTGACATACTAACGTAAGGCGGGAAATATCCCTCATAATGTTGTGGCATGCCAACATAAGGTTCTGACATGCCAGCGCAAGGCTGCGAAGTCCCCTTGTAAGCTTGGGATGTTCCCTCACCAACCTGTAAAATTTGTGCTGCTGTATTGCTCGAACCAGCTCCTCGATCACGTGTCCTACGTGGACGTGCCTGCCTCTGTCTCACGAAGCCTACCGGATGGCTATCTGGTATATCGAGTGGAGTAAAACGGGGACTCAGTGGTGTGCGCAGATATTGTACAGTCGTCCCTAAAATTCCTTCTGGATCTCTTTCGGGGTCCTCAGCTATATCAGCCAGTGTCTCCGCCTGAATATTTGTCACGACCCGCACCCGGAAATTCGGGCACGAGTGCGTGGGTACGTCCAGCCTACGCCGCAGAGTCGACGGTAGTACGCTGTCTAGGTCATATCCACATTTAACTAGTCTAGCTCATTCACAAATAACATAGACAAGATAATAATGAGAATTGAAACTTAAGATTGCAACTGAAATAAATGTGACAACAGATTCAAATGTTTAATACAGAATTCAGAATTGAAACCGGGGACAAACCCGATTAATAAGATAAGAATATAAATGAAAGATAGCTACTACTAGCTACTCCGCAGGAGTAGCTTCCTGTGTGGGAACTGGCTCTGCAACTGTATCACCTGCTGCCTCAAAGGGGCCATAATAGGTGGGGGCAAGGTTCTCATCATCGCCTAAATCAACGGATCCAGTCAGGAAAGGAGCAAAGTACACAATGCACAACAAGATTTAAACTAAATATTTGTGACAAGTAGAAAAGAACTGACTAAGCATCATGTTGAGAATAAGCATAAATAAGTAATAATAATAACTAAGAGTTTAACACAAAAAACCAGGAATATAAGTAAGACAAGATTAATTGCTATAAACCAGGAATATGAGTAAATCAGGAATAACATGAAAATGTAACTGTGATAAGACAATGGGAACTGCAACAAGACAAGAACTATTGTGTGTGAACTTGTGTAGTTAGAATACATAGTTGGCATAATCAAGTATAAGGCTGATGGTACAGTCGCGCACCAACAGCTAGCAACAATAGGGGGAAGGGTAAACTACATGCCTTCTAGTATTCTCCCTCCCGACACGAAAAGCAAGACATGAAATCCAGTATTCATGACATGAAATCCAGTGTTCTAACTCTACGTGTAATCATCAATGGTACTAATAAAGCAGAGAATTTATTTATCACAACATAAAGATTAAACTTGAAGTGCAGGTACTTGCCTGATGTTTGGATCCAATTACCGTTTTGTGTCTCGGGGAAATTTCCAGGAATGAGTCCGGATACTGAAATAAACATTACCATCACACTCAGAGATGTCAAATAGCTAGAAACGCCTGTCCTTGGGTCTAATTTGGAGACAAGGCAAAAACGACAGTTTCGGGTCAAAACGGGGTCCGCTGGTGGGCCCGCTTTGCACCGCTAAGGCGGGGTCTGGGCCGGGTCTGGGCCCAATGGGCCGGGCCGGGCTGAGATTTAATAATAATGATAATAATATTAATAATAAATAATAATAATAATAATAATTAGTTAATTAAATAAATAATTAGTTTAAATAGTTTTTAGGTATTTAAAAATAGGTCTGAGGCCCAATAAATTCCAGAAAAATTACCCTAAGTCCAGTTTTCCATTTTACACCCAAAAATATTATTTTTACAATATTTTAATGTTGTTTAATATCAATTAAAAATCATGTAATAATTTAAAATCCTGATTTTAATTTCAAAAAATTTCCAGAAAATTCCAGAAAATTGGTAAAAATCCAAGATTTAATAATTTTTAAAATTCAGGGGATTTACAACCTACCCAACTTACAAAAATTTCGTCCTCGAAATTTAAATTATGGTAGGGTTCTCTCTGTCCAAACTCACTTGATTACGGTCTAACGGGTTTCTCTCAGGTGGACATTGCGGTCGCTACCCAACTTATAATTTTACCCATATATCCGCTAAGGTTGTACAACTAGTAAGGCTAGGTCTCAACTTAATAAATTATGGTATTGAATCTCAAGTCTGCAACACAAAATACAGCACCTAGGGTCTTGTCTTAGTCATAAAGGGTTATCATCAATTCGTCCGGTCTGAGGGGTATGTCTAGCACTACAAATCAATTTATACCAAACACAGGATTTTGTCTTTCCGAGGTAAGGAAAGACGAGGATCAATAATAAAGAGTTTAAGGGCGAGGTGGTAGAACAGAGATATAGGGATCAAGACGTTTAAGGAATTCTAATGGGAATTGTCAGGCGGTTATGGATTGAGATTTTATTCTGGTAATCATTTTATTCGCATGCTCGTATTAGTACAGTTATGTAACTGATACGATATGCTCGAACGTATTTAGGGGCAAGTATACTAGTCAACTATATATCTCAATCCACGTAAAGTAGTCGTGCGAAGTGCGAATCAAAATGCACTAAGGTTGATCAGACCGTAGTACACTGATTCTGAGTAGACACTTGTATTAGTGGGGTTGATCAGGCCTCAATAATACATGTGTCATGAACAAGTCCGATAAAGAGTAAGCTTGCAAAACTAGGCTATAAAATAGCAGCATCAGTCAAGTTTAGCAAAATTAAGTGTGCTAGATGATGATGAAAAGAGGTACAAATTTATTGAAGTTCACAGAATAACACAAAATAAGCACAAAAGCAAAAAGCCTCTAAAAAATATCTACAGTTATCAAATTTAAAAGCATACTAGGTTATTTAGCAAGTTCAAAATTACTATGTTGGGGCTGAGGTCACGAACCAATAGGCACGAGCTAAACAATACTAGAAAAGGTATCTACGAATCACTTACGCGCATTAGCTGCTCCCAGAGTCTGCGCGTTCTCCACGGTCATCACGTAAGCTTGTCCGCGTCCTGGAGCAGTGGGGCAGTCCCTTACTTGATGTGCTGTTGATCCACAATATAGACAGGCACCTAGTCTCATCCTACAAACTTGCCAGGTGTGACCTTGTTTTCGACAAAAGCCACAAGTGGGAACTCGTTGGTTCTGTCCTTGAGCCTGGTGTTGGGGTGCTGGAGCTCGAGGGAGAGGACGCTGAGTTTGCTGCGGGGCCCTCTGCTGTTGTTGCTGTTGAAAAAGGGCGTTTGTTGGGTCCTGTACTTCCAGTATCTCTTTCCCGTTTTAGTTTATGTTCCATGTCTCTCTCAACGCCTTGTGCCACGCTCAAGATTTCCTCGTAGGTGCAAGCTCGGCTGATGGTGACAGCAAGGCGAATATCCGGAGACAGCCCCTTCTTGAATCTACGGGCTCTGTCCTCCGGGGTAAGAATCATGTACTCCGCAAAGTGGCTTAACCTGCTAAATTCAGCAGTATACTCATCAACAGTCAGGTTACCTTGTTCCAGTCTCTCGAATTGAATTTCGAGAGCTTTCCGAGCCACTTCGGGGTAAAATTTCTCCTTGAATAGCCTCTTAAAATTCTTCCCAGGTGAGGTCAGGAGCAGATAGTTGGGGTTCATCTCTGAACCAGGTCCGAGCTATGTCGAACAGTTGCAGGCTTGCGGACTCCACTTTGAGATCATCAGGAACCCGAGCAGTCTTCAGGAGTCTCTCTACGTTCTCTATCCATTCATCGGCATAGAGAATGCCTTCAGTTCCGTAGAACAAATAACATAGACAAGATAATAATGAGAATTGAAATTTAAGATTGCAACTGAAATAAATGTGACAACAGATTCAAATGTTTAATACAGAATTCAGAATTGAAACCGGGGACAAACCTGATTAATAAGATAAGAATATAAATGAAAGATAGCTACTACTAGCTACTCCGCAGGAGTAGCTTCCTGTGTGGGAACTGGCTCTGCAACTATATCACCTGCTGCCTCAAAGGGGCCATAATAGGTGGGGGCAAGGTTCTCATCATCGCCTAAATCAACGGATCCAGTCAGGAAAGGAGCAAAGTACACAATGCACAACAAGATTTAAACTAAATATTTGTGACAAGTAGAAAAGAACTGACTAAGCTTCATGTTGAGAATAAGCATAAATAAGTAATAATAATAACTAAGAGTTTAACACTAAAAACCAGGAATATAAGTAAGACAAGATTAATTGCTATAAACCAGGAATATGAGTAAATCAGGAATAACAGGAAAATGTAACTGTAACAAGACAACGGGAACTGCAACAAGACAAGAACTATTGTGTGTGAACTTGTGTAGTTAGAATACATAGTTGGCATGTAGGGGCTTATAAAGCTAATAAGGCCGTCATAGACGACTAGCAACTAGGAATAATCAAGTATAAGGCTGATGGTACAGTCGCGCACCAACAGCTAGCAACAATAGGGGGAAGGGTAAACTACATGCCTTCTAGTATTCTCCCTCCCGACACGAAAAGCAAGACATGAAATTCAGTATTCAAGACATGAAATCTAGTGTTCTAACTCTACGTGTAATCATCAATGGTACTAATAAAGCAGAAAATTTATTTATCACAACATAAAGATTAAACTTGAAGTGCAGGTACTTGCCTGATGTTTGGATCCAATTACCGTTTTGTGTCTCGGGGAAATTTCCAGGAATGAGTCCGGATGCTGAAATAAACATTACCATCACGCTCAGAAGATGTCAAATAGCTAGAAACGCCTGTCCTTGGGTCCAATTTGGAGACAAGGCAAAAACGACAGTTTCGGGTCAAGACGGGGTCCGCCGGTGGGCCCGTTTTGTACCGAAAAACGTGTCCGGGTCAACGGTCTCCAAAATCACCAAACTTAGTGTCAACAGGTCAGGAACGCTGATACGAACCCAACGGAACTTCCAGATTTGGATTCCGATGAGCCGAACACGAAATCGCCCGTCGAGCGGGGCTTGTGGGGCCCACGACACGCGATTTCGTCAACGTTCTCAGAATCGAACCAAACTTGACCCACAGGACCAGCGTATCGCTACGAGTTCGATGGCGCAAGTTTCGTCTCGATCTGACGAGTGTACAAGAAGTTAGGGCAAATTGCCAAAAAGTCGGATACGGGCGATGTCCGCGGATACGCGTTGATTTCGGTGTGCACGCACACCCGAATCAGCTTCCACGAAATCTCACACGTCCGTATCGACGACGCGCACGTATCTGTGAAGACCGCACGCGACCAAGTCGTCCCGTTTGGCGGGGCGCACTCAGTTCTGGGGTGAAACAGGGTCTGGTTTTTCCTATTTTTGGATCGCGGTGTGCGATCACCACAGGATGCGATGCCCCGAACAGTTTGTCCGGACACCGAGAGGGTCATACAGGCTTCACAACGCAATTTATAGAATTGAAAACGGAGCTACGAGCAAGAAGATACACGCACCTGAACGGGGTCAAAAAATCAAGAAAAATCGTGTCCGACACGACACAGGACACTGTGTCCTGTGTCCGACACAGTGGATTAGGAATTAGGGTTTAGGAAAATCCGGCGAGGATGCGGCGGGGCCGGCCGGAGGCCGAGGCGGCGCTGCTGGGGGAGGAGCGGGGGCGGCTTGGGGCGGCGTCGGCGAGGGCGGGCAAGGCGTCGGCGGCTGCCGGAGCGGGCGGGGACAGCAGCTGCTGCTGGAGAAGGGGAGTCAGCGGCCGGCTGCGGGTCTGCTGCGGGGTGCCGGAGGGCTGAGGCGTCGAGGGGAGGGCGGCGAGGTCGAGGCTGAGCCGGGCGGCGGTGGCGAGGTGGTGGTGCGTGGTGGCTAGGGCGGCGGAGGGTCGGGGGTTATATAGGGAGAGTGAGGGAGAGGGTGGCGCCGGGCAAGGCGGAGGGCCGGGGGTCGTGGCGGCTGGTGCGGGGGTCAGGCGGAGCGGCGTGGCGCCGGAGGACGCGGCGGGCGGTGCGGCGCCGGACGCGGGCTGGGGGGGGACTGGGTTCAGGCGGTCGGGTCGGGTCGGGTTCGGGCAGGCGGGTCCGACCCGACCCGCTAAGGCGGGGTCTGGGCCGGGTCTGGGCCCAATGGGCCGGGCCGGGCTGAGATTTAATAATAATGATAATAATATTAATAATAAATAATAATAATAATAATAATAATTAGTTAATTAAATAAATAATTAGTTTAAATAGTTTTTAGGTATTTAAAAATAGGTCTGAGGCCCAATAAATTCCAGAAAAATTACCCTAAGTCCAGTTTTCCATTTTACACCCAAAAATATTATTTTTACAATATTTTAATGTTGTTTAATATCAATTAAAAATCATGTAATAATTTAAAACCCTGATTTTAATTTTAAAAAATTTTCAGAAAATTCCAGAAAATTGGTAAAAATCCAAGATTTAATAATTTTGAAAATTCAGGGGGTTTACAATATTTAAATTCACACTCAATGAATATAAAATAACATATATAAAGATGATAGTTTATGCAAATAAGAACACATACCACTAGAGCATTGCGTGCCCTCCTGTCACGCAAGCTCAGATCGTCTAAAGCTCGTGGCTGGAACCGAGGTTCTTCAAATTTATACATCCTATTTTGCACTAGCGGGCATCCATACCAATGCAGAAAATTAGCAGTACCCTCCACTGTAAAATGTTAACACAAAATGATATGTAAGATCTAATACCGTATAATTTATTTGAAATATCCCTTAACTTATAATCTGCCACCGATGTCATCAATTTGGACATGTGTTCAACGCCATGCGTGATAAATCTGGAATGCCAACCAATCATATATGTATGAACCCGCTCTTCCATATTTGATTTGGTACTGCTAGAAGCCAAAGGCTCCAGGGGTATCGTCTGTTTCAGTCCGAACTGTCGCATAACACGATCCGCCGGATGAAATATGATAGATCCGTTATACATGATATAATACCTATGGAGACTGCGGACACGTTCACCATCTCTCACTTCTTGTGGCACACTTAGAGGTTGCCAAACAACCTATTTAACATTCGGCAAGTAATAAATGGTAGCCACAACAATATATTTTAAATTTTAAATTTAATAATTATATACTAACCTCATAGGCGGTTAATGTGTCAAATCGATGCCGGTAAAGAGATACCACTTTGGTCATACAATACACATAATCTGTATTTTCAGTAATCCGGTGAATTCCTACTGGCCATACTGTTTGTTCAGTGCTATATATACTAACTGGTCTACCAATCTCGAAGTGATCGTAACACCAGAACTACAAAGAAGAACACAAATAAGATCCAAATAAATATAGCAGATATTATTTATTTTTATTCATACATTTATAAGTGTTAGACATCCACTTATATTTTTGGCTGTTCTATCCTGTGATACCTTACTTACAAAAGATATCATAAAACGGTATAAATTTGCTAACACTGCTTCACTACATGTGTGTTTGGTGTTGGAATGGATGTCCGCAAGATATGGTAGCAGTCGCATGTTGACCATATTTTTTGTAGCGTCGGGGAATAAAAAAGTACCGCATAGACACGGCAAGTAAGCTCTAGTGCAACATATCACCTGAAAATATAATTGAATATTCATACCATTTATATTAAATAAATATTAACAATAATTAATACATGTAAATAATTACCCGCGAATAATCGACAGGAACTGTTGTAGAGCCGATATGATCAACATGCATGAAAGTAGACCGGAGCCAAGTGAGTTTGACAGTGCTGGTTTCTCCCATGTCAGAGGGGGGCTCCACACCGAGATATTCTCTAATGAGATGTTTAGCTTCCAATTTTTTGTCGAAATATATAGGATTACCCTCGATAGGTAATCCCAGAATCTGTGCCACATTTGCTAATGTGATCGTCATCTCCCCGAAGGATAACTAAAATATGTTGCGTGTTGGCCACCATCGCTCAACGATACTTAATATCAGGTCTCTATCATGACGTTTCATTCGTATAGCGTCAACAAAGTGAAAACCTAAAGCCTCCACCAAGACCTTTTGGTCTTCAGTCAACTCCCATGATGACCGCCACTCACCATGCTCTCATAATTTTATATCTGGATAATTATAACGCTATATATATATATATATATATATATATATATATATATATATATATATATATATATATATATATATATATATCATTAGTACAATATAATACGCTTAACAAGAATAATATTAATTATCTAAAAATTACATTACCGGTCCTGCGAAAACCAGACTAGAAATGTGAGGCTCTCGTTCACGTTCAATGGCCGGAGTTGTAGGTCCACCGGGTATGCATCTGTCATTTTAAAAGGCCATCTGTATTTATGATTATGATATTACATGAAAAATTCGTAATTAAATTGCTATTTAACTCTTTTCAAACTTTTGAACTCTTTTACCGGGTTTTTTTCTTTCGTATCTTCTTCCTCTTGAACTCTTTCAGCCTTCAGCTTCTCCTATTGAGTTCTCTCACTGGAGAAACTCTCACAAATTTTTTTTTTCTCCTTCTGTGAACGGATTTCTCATTCTTATAGATGCATTCCAATGCATTAAAATTAAAATTTTAATGCTCTCAATGTATGCATTCATTCCAAGAGAGAGAAAAGTACAGGAGAATGGTCACGGGTTAGAGAGAGGGAGAGTCACGGGCTAATATTAGAACATTAGAGAGAGGGAGAAAAGAGGATAAGAGAGTGTCACGGGAACAGTAGTGAGAGGGAGAGAAGAGGACAAGAGAAAAAGAGGAAAAAAAGGAAAAAGAGGAAAAAAAGAAGAAGAAAGTGGTCACGGATTAGAGAGAGAAGATGACAGGAGAGGAGAAGAGAATTAGAGAGGAGAAGAGAAGAGAAGAGAAGAGAAGAGGAGAGGAAAGGAGAGAGGAGAGAAGAGAGAGAGAGGAGAGGAGAGAGAGAGGAGAACAGGAGAGGAGAAGAGAAGAGAAGAGAAGAGAAGAGAAGAGGAGAGGAGAGGAGAGGAGAGAGGAGAACAGGAGAGGGACGAGTGGGAACATGAGGAGATATAGTGAGAATGAGAGAGAAAGAGAATAGAGTGAGAGAGAGAGAGAAGAGAGAGAGAGTGGACGGGTAAGTGAGTGAGTGAGAGAGAGAGAGAGAGAGAGAGAGAGAGATGGACGGGTGAGTGAGTGAGAGAGAGAGAGAGAGGAGAAGAGAGAGAGTGAGTAGGTGAGAGAGAGAGAGGAGAATAAAGAGTGTGAGTGAGAGAGAGGAGAGAGAAAAGTAAAATAAAAATAAAAAAAAGGAAAACGCTCCTAGGAAGGGCATTTTTCCTAAGGGCGTTTTCCTATTATATATATATATATATATATTATATATATATATATATATATATATATATATTAGGTTTTTCTAACGGAGCTTTTACTTTTCTAAATTAAAAGCGTAAAATGTCCTTAGAAAGAGCGTTCTGATGCTATTATTGCAAAATTTTAAAATTGAATGCTTTCATTGGAAATTTTTGTTTCTTCGTTGCTCTGAACGAAATTTTTCGATATATATATAATAAGGAAAACGTCCACTGGAAGGACCTTTTTTCAGAAAAAAAAAGGCCCTTCCAAAGGACATTTTTCTTATTATATTTTTTTAACGCTCTCTCACACTCTCTCTCTCTCACTCACCCGTTCACTCACTCACTCACTCACTCACCCGCTCTCTCTCTCTCTCTCTCTCTCTCTCTCTCTCTCTCTCTCTCTCTCTCTCACTCACCCACTCACTCACTCACTCACTCACTCACTCTCTCTTCTCTCTTCTCTCTTCTCTCTCTGCTCACTCACTCACTCACTCACTCACTCACTCATCCGGAGCCGAAGCGGTTGTGGTGGTGGCTCAAGGTGTTCGTCTACACCTTCTTCGTCATCGTCGGGCAGACCGTGGCCATCCTCCTCGGCCGGTTCTACTACGACCAAGGCGGCAACAGCAAGTGGATGTCCGTGCTGGTCACCTCGGTCGGCTTCCCCATACTCCTCCCCCTCCTCCTCCTCGCTCCTCCTTCTCCTCCCTCCGCGATATACGTGGCCATAGGCCTAATGGCGTCCGCAGACAACCTGGCATACTCGTACGGGCTCCTCTACCTCCTCGTCTCCACCTTCGCCCTCGTCTGCACCAGCCAGCTCGCCTTCAAGCGGTCTTCTCCTACCTGCTCAACTCGCAGAGGTTCACCTCCCTCGTATTCAACTCCGTCGTCGTCCTCACCTTCTCCGCGACGCTCCTCGGGTTGAGCCCGGGCTCGGACTCGGACATGTCGAATGACAAGTACCCCCTCGGGTTCGTACTGACGCTGGCGGCCTCGGCCGCCTTCTCGCTCATCCTGTCCCTGACGCAGCTCGCATTCCAGAAGGTCATCAGGACGGAGGGCTTCGCGGCGGTGCTGGAGATGCTGATATGCACCGGTCTCGTCGCGACGGCCGCCTCCGCGGTCGGACTCTTCGTGAGCGGTAAAGCTGGGACGCTGAGGGGGGAGATAGAGGGGTTCTTGAAGGGGAGGGCGGCGTACGTGAGAAGAGAGAGAGAGAGAGAGTTAGTGAGTGAGAGAGAGTGAGTGAGTGAGTGAGTGAGAGAAGAGAGAGAGAGAGAGTTAGTGAGAGAGAGAAGAGAGAGAGAGAGAGTTAGTGAGAGAGAGAAGAGAGAGAAAGAGAGTTAGCGGGTGAGTGAGAGTGAGTGAATGAGTGAGAGAGTGAGCAAAGAGAGAAGAGAGACGAGAGAGAGAGTGAGTGTGAGAGAGAGAGAGAGCGGGTGAGTGAGAGAGAGTTAATATATATATATATATATATATATATATATATATATATATATATATATATATAACGGAGAGTATTATTTATTTTATTTTATTTTAACGGAGACGACGAAAAAATTTTGGAAAACGTAAAATGTCCTTTCGATGGGCGTTATGATGCTTTGTTTATAATTTTTAAAAATTTTATGCTTTGAGTGAGATTTGTTTTAATTTCGTTGCTCTGAACTAAATTTTTCGTATTTTTATTTTGGATTTTTCTAAAGGGTCTTTTGCGTATTAAATCTATCTATGTTTTGTTAATTGCACAAAAGCCCCAAAAAGGCAATGTAAAAGGGACTTAATCTTTGATAAACAAAATCATCTTATACAATATTTTTGCGTTTGGGATTTAGTTTGGTAAACTTAAAAAAGTTTGGACAGGTATAATGAAAGCCATGTTTTGTAGGTTGGGAATTAAGAAACAATTGAATGTTTCTTTTAAGAAAATCCTATAACAAATATTTCAACATAATTTTTTCTACAGAACATTAGAGTTTAGTTAAATTATGCACACACAAAAATTGTTAAAATTTTATGAAAAGAACAAAAATGTTCTACTTTTTGTTTCTCTTCCATTTTTTAATAATATATTCACATAAAAATGTTCTTAATGAGGATGTTTTTAAAACAAATTTGTTTCGTCTGTTAAAAATAAAATAAATAAAATAAAAAATAAAAATGCATCCAGTAAGGACGTATTAAACCTCTTTTTTTTTTTTTAAATCAGTCGGAACAAAATTCAAAACTCATCCCATAAAATTTTTCTTCAAAATAATAAAAAATAATGAAATAATGTTGGAAACGCACGTAGGGTATGAGTTTTGAACTTTTTTGCACTATGGTCCTCAATAATTCATTGTTTACAATGTGGTCCTTTAATCATTTAAAGTATATGATCTCCTATAATCCATTAGTTGTAATACGTTACTTTACCCTCTCTACAACAAATTTGATTCTGGTGCACAATATGTCACGTCCCGATTTCGTAGAATCGATAGTCGTCCCTCCCGGGCGTGACGTCGTGCGTGCCTAGGTTGCGCATCGCACAAGGCTAAGGTATTTCTTCGAGACGATCATATATTCAGAGTACGCAGATAATTGAAACACAATATTGAAACATGAAAAAGTTCTCTTATTGATAATGAACATCTTTTACAAACTCTTGAACGAGCCATGATAATTGTCGTACGGGCTTACATAAGTGGACTCAAAATGAGATAGTCGTCATGCACATTACATCATTATACTTAAACTTTAAAATGTTAAAGACCTTCTGGCGAAGCTATCGCCTTCCCATGGAGCTGCATAAGTTTGTGGACGAGCTCCTGGAAACTTCAAAACACTTCTTCGACCGAATAATTTCTCCAAAGCACGCGAATGAGAGGAACCGAACGACTTCGAAGCAGCTTCTCTTTGTAATCCAAGATCCACACATGATGTTCAACATAAGTCAAGTCTGCCTTCAAGTCCAGTTGATCAAGATCCACCACATGACTCGGGTCGTACACGTACTTCCTAAACTGTGAAACGTGGAAGATATCGTGCACTTCAGATAGTGACGGCGACAGGACAATCTGATATGCGACCGGGGCTACTCGCTTAAGTATCTCGTACGGGCCGACGAATCTTGGACTTAGCTTCCCCTTTGCTCCAAATCTGGTAACTCCTCGCATGGACGGGACTTTAAGAAATACTCGATCGCCTACTGAGAACTCAAGAGGTCGTCGATGCGTGTCTGAGTAGCTTTTCTGACGACTTTGTGCTACCTTTAGCCGTTCATGAATCAAGCGGATCTTCTGGACGGTTTGTTCTACAAGTTCCGGGCCAAGAATTTGTCGTTCACCATTCATCCCAACAGATCGGGGATCTGCACTTTCGCCCATACAATGCCTCATACGGCGTCATCTGAATGCTGGATTGATAGCTATTGTTGTATGCAAACTCGGCCAGCAGTAGATGCATGTCCCAACTTGTCTTCAAATCCAAGGCGCAGAGCCGCAGCATGTCTTCGAGGATTTGGTTGACCCGCTCTGTCTGGTCGTCTGTCTGAGGATGGTAGGCGGAGTTGAACTTCAACTTCGTCCCCATTGCTGATTGAAAGCTTTCCCAGAAGCGTGATTGTAGGCGGAGTTGAACTTCAACTTCGTCCCCATTGCTGATTGAAAGCTTTCCAGAAGCGTGATAAGAATCGTCCATCTCGATCTGGAACTTGCAACAGTAGTGTTCGCGCTGAAGCTATGGCGGCATTACCTTTATGGCGTACCGTGTGAAATCTACACGGATCATAAAAGCTTAAAATATCTATATACTCAAAAGGATCTGAATCTACGACAACGACGCTGGCTTGAACTCCTTAGCGACTTTGACTTGATGATTAGATACTCACGAAGCCCACTATGCGAGTTATACTTCACATCCCGGTAGCACAAAGATGTATCGAGACCTCAGTACGATATTTAGTGGCACGACATGAAAAAGAATGTGGCATTGTTTGTGTCGCAATGCATGGCTTTCAGAGAGTAAAGGTCGAGCACCAGAAGCCGGCGGAGAGATCCACATTCTCTGACTTTTTTGTATGTTAGTTCAAATTTATTTTAATAAAAATAAAAAATATCCTAAATAAATAAAAATGAAATACATCCTTGTTAATAATTTATAATATTTTTTTACAGAAAGAAAAACAATTAAAATATTAAAAACGTCTTTGGTATGGACGTTTTTTCTTAAAATTATTTTTATTTTTTTCCTTTCTTTTTCCTTTAGTTATTTCATGAGTAGATAAAATTTTATAAAAAAAAAATGGATCTAAGGAAGTTTCCAATAGTTTATTAATTTTTTTTACAAAAATAACAAAAAGACCAGTAGTAAGGGCATTTTTTCTCTCTATCCAATTATGCTAAACTTATTTCTCTTTAACTAATTTAATCAAATATGGTTCTCTATATATCAAACTCGAGTGGCTCTTGTGGTTACCGAGAAGAGGTATAAGACCCTACCTTGGTGGCAGAAGATCAGTGGATCGAGCCACGGGGGCCCAAAGGCATACAATGCAGTGTGCACAAATTCCTGAGCATTACGTCGGGTCCCGAGCGTTATGTCGAAAATTGAAATAAAAAATTAGTTCTCTATATAAAAAAATGAAAAAAAATCCGTAAAAAAAATTATAAATATTAACAAGGATGTTTTTCATTTTTATTTATTTCGAGCATTTTATTTTATTAAGTACCATATTGCAAATAATAGCGTTTTCTTATTAAGTACCATATTGTAAATAATGGATTATAGGGATCATATAATTTATCGTATTGCAAAAAAAAAAAAAAATCTAAAACACCCACCCTATGTGTGTTTCCAACATTTTTTATTTTAAATTTTTTTAAAAAATTATGGTATGCGTTTTGGATTTAGTTCCGACCAAAAAGTTTAGATTTTTTTTAAATAAAGTTAAAAACTATCTTACTAGGATCGTTTTTATTTTTTTATTTTTCTATCATACGAAATTAAAACAATTTATAAATTTTGAAAACGTCTATATTAAGGACATTTTGTGTGGATATATTATTAAAAATTAGAGAGAACCAAAACGTACTTACTAAGGACATTTTTGTTCTCTCAGTCTAATTTTAACAAAAAATTCTCTGTATGTAATTTAACTAAACTTTAATGCTCTGTATAATTATTTTTGTATTTTCAAAGGAAAAAAAATCCTCCATGGAGTTTTTATATAAGACTTTATTCTAGGTTGAAATATTAAATATAAATGGACTATGTGAGGGGCTCTATAAGCATAGCCCTCAAAAGTAAAGTTTTGTATGTATGTGTGTCGTATGAAAGTGGGTTTCATATAAATATTTTAACCCCATTTAGGATATAAATAACGAAAAAATATTGTTCTGGTCCCATTTCAGTGATCGCCCATTGCCCGCGGCTAACGCTAACCAGTCACACTAAAAATTAAAAATTAAATATTGACCTTTCTTCTTTTTATTGAAAAGTTATTTTCAAATAAAATAAAATTTATAGCGTGCGACTCTAAGTAAGAGCTGGAGGGAAGAGACCTCTCTCTCTCTCTCTCTCTCTCACTCTCTCTCTCTCCAGATTACAAAAGTAAAGAATCACTCTCCAAGGAGAAGAAGAAGAGAGAGATTTGCAAGAGAAAGAAGAAGCAGATTTTCTAAGGACTCCAGGGGCTGCGGTCGTCGACAGAGACTGAGATTATTTCTTAGTCGATGGTTGTAGGTTCGGCCGGGGAGTCGACAAAGAGGGAGACTTTCAGTGAGCGTTTAGAATCACTCAAACTTTTGAGTACTAAATTTTACTTAACTCTGTGTGTGTGTACTACAAAAATAAAGTCGCTCATTTTCTAAGGTCTGGAGAAGATTTGCAAGAGGAAGAAGATTTGGAAAAAAAAATATAGACGAGAAAAAGATGCAAATTTTCTAAGGCCTGACATTTTTTTACTTCTCTCTACTTAAGCTTTAAAGATTTCATTTTGTAATACCAGTTTCTGTTTGGGTTATGAGTCTCTCTCGGTCTCTCTACTTAAACTTTTAAAAAATTGTAATATGCAGCATATCGCACTTATTTTGTTCTACCTAATTTTGTGTTAAAAAAGTTTTTAGTCTGACTTTATTCTAGAGTTTTGAATCCTCCATTTTGAACAGGAATATAATCTAAACAGCAACACATTAAAATATATCAAAATCATTATCTTTTAAAATATATAGAGTAGTTGCACTATTTATACTTATGTATTTGATTTGTTTGTTTTTGTAGGAATGGAGGGGCGTTCATCTTCGATAAGTTATGGGGATGACGAAGTTGTGCCAAAAATTGAGTATATTCGATAACTTAGACCAACTATAGGACTGTAATGAAAAATATGCAAAACAAGCCAGATTTTAGGTGAAGAAGCGAACGTCAAAGAAGAATAAATAGTTGGAACATTATCATATTGTTGTGCTCGATCAAGTAATCTTGTTAATACATGTCAAGATCCTATGTTGTCGCGTAGGAGCTTCTGGTGTGAGTGCTTGCTAAGCTCACCGCAAGGTTGGATAGAAAGGGAAGATGGATCATTAGCTCACTCGCTCTTAACCATAATCATCAATACAATTCGTGCAAATCCAGATTCTTTCATTACAATTGAAGTATTAGTGGACGTACAAAACGACAACTTAATCTTTTAGATGAAACGGGGTTTAGAATGAATAAGAACAACGCTACACTAGTACACGAGACAGGTGGATATAAGAATGTAGGTTGCACTGAAAAAGATGTGAGAGATTACATTAAATAAGTAAGGCACGCTACTGCGCGTGCGCCTGCGATGCAGTAAGGCACCACCCTATTATGCCAGCAGAGGTCTCATCGCTTCGGTGAATCACTTGAGCCCTGAGACATTTTTGGTGCCATATCGCTAGACCAGTGAGCTATTACAGGAGAAAGCCTAGTCAGCTACCTTTTCGGTGCAGGTCACGTGACCTACAGCTCTAGGACTTGAGGAAGGAGAGGCAATTGCAATCATGAAATATTTTTCACAGATAGCTACAGAGAACTCGGGTTTCAACTTCAACATGGAGTTAGACGAAGAAAATCATTTGAAGCATATTTTTTGGGCCCATGGAAGGAGTATAGAAGCTTACAAAGAGTTTGGCGAGGTTATTACCTTTGACACCACATAATTGACAAAACAAGTATCATATGTCATTTGCCTCCTTTGTTGGGGTGAATCGTCACGGGTAGTCTCGGTGATTTGGATGTGGATTATTTTCAGGTGAAACTACAAAATCTTTTGTATGGTTGTTTAGGACTTGGCTTAAATGCATGTCGGGTGTTGCTCCTCAGGGAATAATCACTGACCATGATAGAGCTATGCATAATGCAATTGAGCAGGTGTTTCCTATCATTAGGCACAAATGATGTTTGTGGCATGTAATGAAGAAGCTTCCTAACAAGTTAGGAAAGTACACTGGATATGAGAAAATTAGTTATACAATGAAAAGTGTTGTTTATGATACACAATATCCTTCACAATTTGAAGAACTTTGGGAGGAAATGATTAAGCAGTATAGTTTAGATGAGTGTGAGTGGTTGCATGGTTTATATGAACAGAGGGAACGATGGGTACCGTGATATGTTAAAGATGCATTTTTGTAGGGATATCGAGTACGCAGCGAAGCGAATGTAAAACCCCATATTTTTTTAAATATTAATTAATTAATTAGTTATTGAATTTACCTATATTATTTCGTAGTTAATTAGATAATATATATATTATTGATTTAATTACCTAGATAATTAATCATTTAGAATTATTGTACAAAGTCCTATTATTTTATTTTAGGAGTATTTGCAGAAGAGTGATAGATTTTTCAGAATCTATTTTAGGTACTAATATATTTTTATATATGCCTTAAATATATATGTAATTAATATGTAGTTATTAGAGATAATAAATAAATAGTGTAATAATAATCATAATATATATTCATAATAATAATAATAATAAAATAGTTATTAAATAATGTTAATAATAATAATGATAATTATAGTATTATTAGTAATAATAAGAATAATAGAAAAGAAAAGAGAAAGAAAAGAAAAAGGAAAAGAGAAAAAAAAAAGAGATTAATGAATCAAAACCCTAACTAAACCCATTAGCATACCAACCCGCTACCCGCAAACATCCCACAGCAGCAGCTTCAGCAACCCGCGCGTTCCCCTAGCCGCTCCTTATACCTATATATATATATATATATATATATATATATATATATATATATATATACCATCAGCTAACAAACCCTAACCCTAAACTCTAATCTCGACCCTGAGACCTCCGCGACGCTGACCCAGAGCCACCACCGCGCCGCCGGAGCCAGCACCACCGCGTTCGCTCGTCCGCGTCAACGACCGTGCGCGCCGCAACAGCGAGTACACGGCAGCGAAGCTCTGTTCAGGCCTCGTTTTCCACGCCATCGCTCGAACAAACTCAACCCCGTCTTCAGCGATATGATCCCCACCTATCCCTCTCTAAATCTCGTAGATTAGTTTCCATCGTTCAGGGCGTAACCCTAGGCGAAAACTGAGCCAAAGTTGGAGAAAAACACAACTTTTAAACCACAGAAAACTGCTGTAACCACCCCTGTTTAAGGACTCGTATCTCCTACCACAGAGATCCGAATTTAGTTTTTTTTCTTGCAATACGAAGACCACCTAACCGAGATTAATTTTTGCCAATTATAATATTTTAATTGTTGTTGTATGCTGAGTTAAATCGGATTAAAAATCATAAAAACCTGCTTTTCCAACTTCCAAAATTTGCGATACGGAGTGCGCCCCGCCAAACGGGACCACCCTGTCGCATACAAATTACATCGAAAGGCACGTATGGTATGTCCAGACATGTGAGCTTTCGTAAAAACTGATACGGACGCGTGTGCGCGTCGGAATCAACCCGTATCTGCAAAAAATTCCCGTATCGTGACTTTTGCAAAATATCGCACCATTTAGTGTACGCTCGTCAGAATACGACGAAACTTGCGCCATTGGACTCGTGGTATCGTGCTGGTCCTGTGACCCAAGTTTCACGTGATTCTGAGATAGCTGACCAAGTCGCCTAATTGCGGGCCCCACGGTTGACTTTTTGGGCGAATTTATGTTCGGCTCACCGGAATCCAAAATTGGACGTACCGCTGAGTTCGTATTGACATTTAGAGTTTGTTTGACCTATAATTTGTCCCTTTTAGAGACCTTTACCCCTGACACGCTTTTTGGTGCAAAGTGGGCCACATGTGGACCCCCCTTTGACCCGAAATTACCGTTTGCCCTGTGTCCAAATTGGACAAAAGGGTAGTATTTTCTAGCTATCTCGCTTATTTTGGGAACGTTGGTAATGTTTATTTTAGCATCCGGAGACGTTCATTCTGAGGCCGTAGTTTCTGATCCTGTGTGCTTGACTCTTGGACGTTAAACTTTGCAGCTTTCTTATCAGGCAAGATACCTTGCCAAATTGCTTACAGTACTTGCATACTTATTATATTTCTGTATATTCATTGTATGTGTATTTTCTTTCAGTCATATATATATATATATATATGTTGACACATACTTGACACATAGTATCATGAGGGGGGAGGACAATCATTAGTCGTATGGGCTATAACCACTCTGGTGAACCGTACTATCTAGCACGCACTACGGTAGTATATCGCGCTGGTCGCTACTGTCACGCCCCAAATCCCGAAAGGGTCGTTCGTCCTCGCTGGATCCTTTACGGAACCGATTCGTCCTCGCTAGGGGCGTGATGCCGTGCGAGTCTGGAGTTGCGCTCGCACAAGGCAAGAACTTGCAGTTTTAGGAACCCATTTTGAAACACAATTGATAAAACACATTCACAGAGATTTGAACACAAATGCGGAAGAAACATGCTTTTTCATTGAATATTCAGAGTAATTTACATAGAGTTTACATTGATGCGCCTTCTCGGCTATTGAATTACATTACAAAAGATAACTCAAAATGCAGGGCGCGCTCCGTCAGATAGTCCACGTCGTTTGCACATTACGCCCTTGTATAGATTGAAGTCTCTGCCTCCAAAATGAATTGACTCCAGCTATACTTCAAAATAGAGGTGCTCCTAACGCCTCCTCGCTAACGCACTAGCGTTGCACCGTCTGATTTCCTGAAATAGTTGCCCACAATGTGGGTCAGTACTCAACTTGTACTGGTGAGCGGGATGAATCCCACTCGACTAAATCGACACTAGCTTGTTAGGGGCGAGCATGCATTAAGATAACTTCTATAAGGAAGCAAGTAAAATCAATTCATATCAGTTGCATGTTTTTGATAGGAAATGAAAATAGCCTTGAATCCAACCAGTGCACCGATTGCTTACTCAACCGATGCACGCCTGCCCTGCAACGAAACACAAGTATACTTACCATCTGCACAAGACAATAATTAGCATGTGTTTCATTCTTTACGGTCATTGGTGTGATCGACACCTTAGGGACATATTTCCAAGCATTAGCGGCGCGCCCTATCAGCCCGGGTAGCAAGCCCTGCTGGAGGTCCCGCTAAGCATCGTGACTAGCACGAATCGAATATTTCCCTCCGGATCGATACGGTTCCAGTGCCCCGGAAGACCGTTTCGAGGAAATGCCAAACCTTGTGCACAAGTTGTCCCAGACCATGCAAATGCATGAATAATTTATATCTCATACAATGCATCGAAACAACAGAAGAAGTAAAGCAGCAACATATATATCTCATGCATCAGTTCATATTTTCTCAAGCGGTATTCCGATTTTGGTACCCCGTGGGTCCAAACTCTATCCGAGGCACCAGGCCGCCACCAACAACCAACTTTCTTTTCTCAAAACCTCAGTTTATAATACAAGCAAGCATATGATAATTTAGCCTACAAATCCCAAGTTCCTTTCTTAGTGGCTGGCATGCATGTGGCTAAGGATTTCCTAGGCGTCCAACCGGGCATCATCGAGTGAACGATTGAAACTTAGAGATGTTGGCATGAAGAAGTAGGAAAGAAGGGACCAAACCACTCACTGGTTAAGGAAAAAGGTAGCTGAAACACGATTCCCGCCTAGCGACGATCAAACGTCAGTTACGCGGGCCTGAAATAGCACGAGCACCGAGTTAGAAATCTTGTCTATCCTTCCTTGCCGAACTCCCCAAAACCTCAAAATCCAAATGATAAAACCAGCAGCAAAAACCAAGCAAATCGAAAGCAACACAAATCCCGAACCTCAAAACGGCAATCAAGAAAACCAAGCAACCAAAATACGAAAACTATTGGACTCGTTTCAATAGAGACCTTTCTATGAGTTGGAAAGGATCATCGCATTTTGTCCGTGGCAAATATGCCGAGATCTAAGTTACGACTCAGACGGACTAGACACAGCCCAATTACATAGTGCCCGTCCCGGTCGGATCGGAATTTGAGGCACTACATAATATACCACTAAGAAAAAGTTTTGACCCAAAACTTAAGAACAAGCCCTACCTCCGACTCAATGAACAACGAAGGATACTTCTCCTTCATCTCCGATTCGACTTCCCAGGTTGATTCTCCAACTGTATGGTTCCGCCACAGCACGCGAACCAAGGACATCATACGGTTGCGAAGTACTTTTTCCTTTCGATCCAGAATCTGCACCGGCTCTTCTGAGTATGACAAATCCGTGCGCAATTCTAGCTGTTCGAAGCTAACTACATGACTCGAGTCATGCACATACTTCCGCAGTTGGGAAACGTGGAATACGTCGTGCACTCCAGCCAAGGCGGAAGGTAGTGCAATTCGGTATGCCACAGCTGCCACCCGTTCTAGTATCTCAAAGGGGCCGACAAACCTTGGACTCAGCTTGCCTTTCACGCCGAAACGCATCACTCCACGCATGGGCGTCACTTTCAAGAAGACATGATCCCCGACCATGAACTCCAAGGGCCTACGATGAGTATCGGCATAGCTTTTCTGTCGGCTCTGCGCAGTGCGGAGTCTTTCCCGAATCAAGCGAACTTTCTCGACTGCCTGCTCCACCAGCTCGGGCCCGAGTACCTGCCGCTCGCCGACTTCGTCCCAACAGATCGGAGATCGACACTTGCGCCCATAGAGTGCTTCGTACGGTGCCATCTGGATGCTCGATTGGTAGCTGTTGTTGTACGCAAACTCCGCCAACGGAAGGTGCGTGTCCCAACTAGTCTTTAAATCGATCGCACACAGCCGTAACATATCTTCAAGTATCTGATTTGTCCTCTCTGTTTGGCCATCAGTCTGGGGGTGGTATGAGGTACTGAACTGAAGCTTGGTTCCCAAAGCAGACTGTAGGCTAGTCCAGAAATGAGATAAGAAACGTCCGTCACGGTCAGATACGATAGAAGCAGGCACTCCGTGTAATCGAACAATCTTGTCTATGTAAATCTGTGCTAACCGATCGACGCTCCACGCAACTTTTATGGGAAGAAAGTGGGCTGATTTGGTCAAACGATCAACTATGACCCAAATCGCATCATGCCCCCGTGGCGTCTTCGGAAATCCCACAATAAAATCCATAGTGATGTTGTCCCATTTCCACTCGGGAATAGCGAGGTTCTGCATCTCTCCGCCGGGCCTTTGATGTTCAGCTTTCACCTGTTGGCAGGCCATGCACTGTGACACAAAGGTCGCCACATCCCGCTTCATACCTTGCCACCAGAAGGTACCGCGT
This sequence comes from Iris macrosiphon, assembly GCA_036927795.1. NCBI lineage: Eukaryota > Viridiplantae > Streptophyta > Magnoliopsida > Asparagales > Iridaceae > Iris > Iris macrosiphon. Next base: position 49,557,991 of record JAYESA010000009.1, read on the forward strand.
AAGTCCTTGTACATCTTAGTGCTCCCCGGATGCAAAGAATACTTCGCGTAGTGCGCTTCCGCCATAATTTCTCTCCGGAGTTCAGGGTCGCTTGGGACACATAGCCTTCCTTTCATTTTTAAGGCCCCATCTTCGTCTGCCACAAAGTCAGACGTCTTCCCTGCCGAGATCAATCCGCGTACTTTCTCTAGGAACTGATCGCCCTCCTGAGCTGACTTGATTCTAACCCATAAACTCGGTTCAAGGCGGAGTGGTGCCAGCTGCACTCCTTGCTGCCGAACTCGAAATTCGATGCCCATCGCCTCTAGATCTCGAAGTAAATGGTTGTTTATAGATAACGAGCCCACATGCTTTCGACTCAGAGCATCAGCAACGACGTTTCCCTTGCCCGGAGTATACGCGATCGTTAGATCATAGTCCTTAATAAGTTCTAGCCAACGCCGCTGCCGGAGGTTCAATTCCCGTTGGGTGAATAGATACTTGAGGCTCTTGTGATCTGTGAAGATTTTGCAAGCAACACCGTATAGATAATGCCTCCACAACTTCAATGCAAATACAATCGCCGCCAATTCTAAGTCGTGCGTCGGGTAGTTTTTCTCGTGCGACTTCAGTTGCCTAGAGGCGTACGATATTACCTTGTCCCGTTGCATGAGTACACATCCCAATCCGAGTCCTGAAGCGTCACTGTATATCTGAAACTCTTCTACCCCATCCGGAAGTGCTAAAATCGGAGCTGAAACAAGACGCCGCTTCAATTCACTAAAGCCGGCTTTGCATTCTTCACTCCATTTGAATACAATCCCTTTCTGAGTAAGGCGAGTCAAAGGCGAGGCCAGTTTAGAGAAATCTTTCACGAATCTACGGTAGTATCCTGCTAGGCCGAGAAAGCTTCTGATTTCGCTGGCTGACGTAGGTTGTTTCCAGTCCACCACCGCCTCTATTTTCTTCGGGTCTACGGCGACGCCTTCTGCCGAGACGACATGACCAAGGAACGCCACGCTGTTCAACCAGAACTCGCACTTGCTGAGCTTAGCGAACAACTTATGTTCTCGTAATGTTTGCAACACGATCTTCAGGTGTTCCTTGTGTTCCGCCTCGTTCTTGGAATATATTAGAATATCATCGATGAATACGACGACAAACTTGTCAACGTACGGCCGAAACACACGGTTCATCAGATCCATGAAAGCTGCAGGGGCGTTCGTTAAGCCGAACGACATCACGAGAAACTCATGGTGTCCGTAACGAGTTCTGAACGCAGATTTTTGAATGTCTTCTGGTTTGATTTTCAACTGGTGATACCCTGACCTGAGATCAACTTTAGAGAACACTGTTGCACCTTGCAGTTGATCGAACAAGTCATCTATCCTTGGCAAAGGGTACTAATTTCAAACGGTCGCCTTATTTAATTCTCGGTAGTCGATACACAGCCGCATGGATCCATCCTTCTTTTTCACGAACAGTACTGGAGCACCCCACGGAGAAACGCTTGGACGTATGTATCCTCGGTCCAACAGGTCTTGCAACTGAACCTTAAGTTCTTTTAACTCTGTTGGAGCCATTCGATAAGGTGCCTTCGATATCGGTCGCACATCCGGAAATGTGTCGATGCTGAATTCGATCTCACGATCAGGAGGCATTCCAGGCAGCTCGTCGGGGAACACGTCGAGAAAATCTGCTATAACATCAGCCTGAGCTGCATTTGCACTTTCCTGTCGAGTGTCTCGAACGGAAGCTAAGTACCCTTCACAACCCGAATGCAGCATACGCCTAGCCGAAATTGCTGATATCACCATTGTCGTCTTCGGTGCAGCGCTGCACGAATAGTAGAAGTCTGCCTCGCCGGGTAGACGAAATATGACTCGCTTCTCCGCGCACTCGATTGTTGCATGGCAAGCACCCAACCAATCCATCCCGAGAATAATATCGTAATCCTTGATGTCCAGTACGATGACATCTAAGGAAAGCTTCCTTCCTCCGATGCAAATATATCCATCCCTACGGATCGCATGGGCGGGCATGTCGACTCCCGAAGGTGTGCTTACGCAAAGATTCATATTTAAGGGAGTAGAAGTTAATTTATGCTCAACAGTAAAATCAGCAGATATGAAACTATGCGTAGCACCTGAATCGAATAAGACTCTAGCAGGCAATTCTCTGAAAAGTAAAGTACCTGTTACGACCGTTTCAGAGACAGATGCCTCATCCCGAGTCAAGGCATAGACTCGGCCCTGAGCACCCTGACGTTGCGGGTTTACTGGCACCGCATTGGCATCACTTGCTGGAGGCCCCTTGTTCTGATTATTCCCGTTGTTTCGGTTCCCGTTGTTCCGATTCCCGTTATTCTGATTCCCGTTGCCCTCACGACATTGAAAATGTTTGTGGTCCAGACGACCACATTTAAAACACCCTTTAGCTCGACATTCATTCTGTCGATGCCCTAGTCTGCCGCACCTATGGCAGTACGGTGCCTGAGATGGACCCCTGTTTTCCGATGTGTTCGGACATTTTTGTGCTCCAGACCCTCCCGTTTCCAGAGGTCGTTTGCTGTTGTTGGTACGGGAGGTTTGCACATCGACCTTTGCGGGATTGCGCCCAAAGATCCGCTCGCTATTCAAGCCTGCCTCATAGCATTCCCTGTAAGTTTGGCACCTCTGGTTGATCACGTCCCTACGTAACTCATCATTCAAACCTTTTTGAAAGCGATAGCACCACGCCTGCTGGTTAGGCAGGAAGTGCCCAGCAAACTTTGCCAGCTTAGCGAACACTGAGTCGTAATCGTCAACAGACAGACTCCCTTGCACCAGATTGCTGAAGTCGTCTTCCTTTTATTGATGCACGGCTCGGGGAATATACTGTTCAATGAAAGCTGATTTGAATATTTCCCAAGTAATTTTACAGTTAGGATTGGCATCGTAAATCCCTTGCTTCGTTGCCTGCCACCAATCATGCGCACGCAGTTCCAGCTGAACTGATGCACAGACAACTCGCTTGGATCCCCGGATGCCAACCAGGTTGAAGAGTCCCTCTAGCTTAGCAATCCATCCCATTACCACGTCCGATTTCGCTCGTGCGTTGAACGTAGGGGGATGCATTTTTGTAAACTCTGCTGCTCGGCAGGTGTTCCTTGCTGGAGGCTGAGTCTCTTCTGACTCATCGTCTACCGCCACGGCCGGCGGTGTCACTGTCGTTCCTCCGTTGGTGGGTACCAATGATGCAATCAGTTGCATCATAGTATCCAGCTGCTTTTGCTGAGCAGCAAATTGGGTCTGAATATTTGCCTGTTGGGTAACGGCCTGTTGCTGCTGCGCCTCCATGAGGTGCATAAGCCGTTCCGACATCCCGTTCGAACCCGCTCCTCCGGATTCTCCAGAACTTGTTGGGTCGCTTCGAATAGGCTGAGCACTGCTTGCAGCGGCAGTATTTTTCTTAGCCATTTGCTACAAAAGAGAGTAGCTAGTTAACACCCAAAATCGATAGATTTTATATCTACGGGCTCATTGTATAGCGACTCATCTGATGCAGCGGACGCCGAACGCAACTCAATAGAGAGGCGCATCAAACTCCTTTATATTCTTTTGAAATCCCAAGGAAGTACAGCCGTGCTCTGATACCAATATGTCACGCCCCAAATACCGAAAGGGTCGTTCGTCCTCGCTGGATCCTTTACGGAATCGATTCGTCCTCGCTAGGGGCGTGATGCCGTGCGAGCCTGGAGTTGCGCTCGCACAAGGCAAGAACTTGCAGTTTTAGGAACCCATTTTGAAACACAATTGATAAAACACATTCACAGAGATTTGAACACAAATGCGGAAGAAACATGCTTTTTCATTGAATATTCAGAGTAATTTACATAGAGTTTACATTGATGCGCCTTCTCGGCTATTGAATTACATTACAAAAGATAACTCAAAATGCAGGGCGCGCTCCGTCAGATAGTCCACGTCGTTTGCACATTACGCCCTTGTATAGATTGAAGTCTCTGCCTCCAAAATGAATTGACTCCAGCTATACTTCAAAATAGAGGTGCTCCTAACGCCTCCTCGCTAACGCACTAGCGTTGCACCATCTGATTTCCTGAAATAGTTGCCCACAACGTGGGTCAGTACTCAACTTGTACTGGTGAGCGGGATGAATCCTACTCGACTAAATCGACACTAGCTTGTTAGGGGCGAGCATGCATTAAGATAACTTCTATAAGGAAGCAAGTAAAATCAATTCATATCAGTTGCATATTTTTGATAGGAAATGAAAATAGCCTTGAATCCAACCAGTGCACCGATTGCTTACTCAACCGATGCACGCCTGCCCTGCAACGAAACACAAGTATACTTACCATCTGCACAAGACAATAATTAGCATGTGTTTCATTCTTTACGGTCATTGGTGTGATCGACACCTTAGGGACATATTTCCAAGCATTAGCGGCGCGCCCTATCAGCCCGGGTAGCAAGCCCTGCTGGAGGTCCCGCTAAGCATCGTGACTAGCACGAATCGAATATTTCCCTCCGGATCGATACGGTTCCAGTGCCCCGGAAGACCGTTTCGAGGAAATGCCAAACCTTGTGCACAAGTTGTCCCAGACCATGCAAATGCATGAATAATTTATATCTCATACAATGCATCGAAACAACAGAAGAAGTAAAGCAGCAACATATATATCTCATGCATCAGTTCATATTTTCTCAAGCGGTATTCCGATTTTGGCCCGTAGGTCCAAACTCTATCCGAGGCACCAGGCCGCCACCAACAACCAACTTTCTTTTCTCAAAACCTCAGTTTATAATACAAGCAAACATATGATAATTTAGCCTACAAATCCCAAGTTCCTTTCTTAGTGGCTGGCATGCATGTGGCTAAGGATTTCCTAGGCGTCCAACCGGGCATTATCGAGTGAACGATTGAAACTTAGAGATGTTGGCATGAAGAAGTAGGAAAGAAGGGACCAAACCACTCACTGGTTAAGGAAAAAGGTAGCTGAAACACGATTTCCGCCTAGCGACGATCAAACGTCAGTTACGCGGACCTGAAACAGCACGAGCACCGAGTTAGAAATCTTGTCTATCCTTCCTTGCCGAACTCCCCAAAACCTCAAAATCCAAACGATAAAACCAGCAGCGAAAACCAAACAAATCGAAAGCAACACAAATCCCGAACCTCAAAACGGCAATCAAGAAAACCAAGCAACCAAAACACGAAAACTATTGGACTCGTTTCAATAGAGACCTTTCCATGAGTTGGAAAGGATCATCGTATTTTGTCCGTGGCAAAGATGCCGAGATCTAAGTTACGACTCAGACGGACTAGCCACAGCCCAATTACATAGTGCCCGTCCCGGTCGGATCGGGATTTGAGGCACTACAGCTACCCCCGAGGTATGTTGATTTCTGGTGTCGCGCTGGTCGCTACCCCCGAGGTATGTCAATTTCTGATATCCCCTGACGTGTGTGAGAGTTGTGAGATTTAGATCGAGTACCCATGCCCATACGTCAACAAGTTGTCCTCATTATGCATTTCATATAGATTGTCTTGTACAGCGTACTTACATATTTTTTACCTATTATGCATGTTTAATGTATTCAAATTGGCATGCTTCTATGTATCTTGTTATGTCCCTCTGAGGACCTGATCCCTTTCCAGGTGTAGATGTTCATGACTATTCGCAGGAGCATGGATCAGGACTTACCACTTATCTCTTCCGAGGAGGTCTTACCTTCGGAGCATCTTTGATTATCTCTAGCGAGGGATCGTTTCGCTGATACACTTATATCATTACCTTATTTTATATTGGAGATTTTATATCCCTCTCTCCTTTTAATATTGGTATAGTTATTGGTAGTAGATTTGTCTCCACCCGTCTATTAGTTTTGGATTATTCATACTCATTATTCTAGTTTAGTTATTTTTTTTTGTGACTTGTTGTGTGGATGAGATGTAGTGTATCTGTGACTTGTGACCATATATATACCAAATGTGAGTTTAAATTTATATTACAGCGTACGTGTATTATGGTATCCATATATTGGAGTTGCCATATACATACGACTGACATGCTTACGTGTTCCTAGTCCTACGTATTTTGGAACTGGGACGTGACATATTTTTGTGGTGGCCCATGCAGGTCGAGAGCATATTGTCTCGGTTACGTTACTGTACCGAGCAAACATGCGCATAGGATTAACGTATAGGATCTCATCCACTTATTTAATCACCTCCCTTGATTTTATTTTGCATTCTTATTTGATTGCTTGCATTACATCTTGCTTGATCCCTCTCAACGTCAATCTTATCTTTCCTTCGTGCTTGATAGGGGGTTAGAAAGATGATTTATACTAGGTATATACACTCTGTTGTTCAATAACACTATTAGTTAAATTTATATAGTTTGGTAGTATGCCTCATAACCTAGTAACACATAGTCCTCTTGACCCATTAATGTAGTATAATTGAATGACACTAACTATAGACTTGCATAAAAAGATAGTGTTTATCCAGACTACAGAATTTAGAGGCACATACACCCATTTGGTCGACTAGAGACCTTGACAAAGAGTTATTATGAAAACTGTAGAGGCACAACACCGATCTTCTTAGTGAACTTAAGTTATTCTGTACCTTCCTCCATCCTAATCCAACATACTTATATTTTCTGTACTACCTCGACTTATGCTGCTATTATAGCCTAGTTTGGCAAGATTATTCTTTTATCGAGCTTGTTCATGACATATGTATTATTGGGGGCCCACACTAATACATTGTCTAAATCAGAATCAGTGCATTATGGTCTAATCAGCCTTAGTGCGCTTGGTTCGCTCTTCGTATCACTACTTATGTGAATTGAGATATAGTTGACTCAACTTGTGTAAACCCCCTCGACCAATTCAAGATAAATTGGAATTAAATCAAGAGACTAGGAATTATTGAGAATTAATTAGGATTAATGTGCGTAAATTATACGTCTTAATACACCTTGTCGTTGCTTCGAGTTTGGAACATCCCGCCATTAGTAACTTTCACCCGAAGTCACGAACATCTTTTAGACGTGCCAGACTACCCCTCTGACCATTGTGCAACCTTAGATACTCGCTATTTTGTCTCGCCTTAGCCACACAACATTTCTTAAGAGAACGCCTTGCATTTATTAATTTAATTAAATTTGAGTCAACTTCACCTCAAACAAATCCGACCAAGCCCACCTTGTGCACTGCTACGTGGACCAGCCCTAACAAGGCAGGACAGGGCCACACTCGAGGCCAGCCCATAACCTCCATCACCACATATAAATACCAACCTTCTTATGCAAAACCTTAAAACCCACTATTCATCATTTCCTTCAACCCTAGCCGACCTCCCCATCCAAACCGAGCCCCCCCCCCAACTGGCCGGACACCCACCGTCCGACAGCCCCAACGTCGACTGCCTCTCCACCATCACAACCCGACAGCCCCAACGCCGACTGCTCCCCACCATCACAACCCGACAGCCCCAACGCCGACTGCTTCTGACGCCACCCGACTCAGCCCGACGTCGCCCGACTCAGTCCGACACCTCCCGACTACGCCTGAACCCACCTGACGCCACCCGAGATGTTGTCCCGATCCCGATTGCCCTACCACCCACGAGGTCGGATCCGTCCACGTCGACCTGGGCCACCCTCGCCGGAGGGAACAACCGACAGCGAACGGACCCCCTCGCTCGGACAATCAGGTACTCGTTCGTGGAACCCCTCTCTCTTGTGTCCTAGTACTTTTCCTTCGTGTCGTCGTGTCAATATGGAAAGGAATTAATAGCTTATAAACTTAGTTAATATTTTATACTGGAAGTGATTTTTAATTAGATATTAATTAATGAATAATTATTCTAAATCAACGACCGTTAACAAGGACAGGTAATTCAGTAGAAACACCTAGATATAAATCCTAGTATATTCAAACATGGAGAATAGAGACATGTCCGCACAGAGCAGAAATCATGGACAACCCGTAACTAGATAATTATTGCCTCGAGACACCGTTAACCGAAGACAGAACACGTGTACACCCTAGCTACGTGCACACGTGACGCTGTACTCGAGCAAGAGTGAACTCGCGACAGTATTCAAGAATAGCGTCTTAACCGTATATAGATAATGTGTAGTATCTGATGTCTGTATTATTGTGCTATATTGTATGTCTAGGGTCTTTGGATCAGCCAGGAGACGCTACCGGAGCAGGCTTTTGGCATTCACCTCTTGAAGACTCAGGCAAGATACCTTGCTATATTTTACTGTCTATTTTAATTATGCAAAATGCTGTATTGTATGCTTGTTGTTTGCTTATACAAACTGTACGCGTCCGAGATTGTCTCGGGTGCATTCGAAGGGTACGTCGATGATTAGTATACATTGACTTAGTCATTAGCAGACTCACCTAAGGGAGGATATCCTGTTATCTTCCGTGACCTGACACTTTTACACGTATTCATAGTGATGAATCTCATATTGGGATGCGAGTTCACGCGATCGACTAGCTATCGTCGCGTGTGACGTGCATCACGGTTAGCAAGCAATCTAGGACTATCTCAGTATATAGACTTGGCATTTAGATAAGGGATATGCGCGTCGATTATTTGACTGATATATCTACATTGGGAGGGAAGGACGACTGGTAGGCATATGGGACACCCCACTCCTTTACACTGATACCGCACTCGACGGAGTGATACAGACATATTTATATATTACTGATACCACGTACTGTAGAGTGTTGGGCGTTACTTGATGACATTGCAGATACCACACTCTATAGAATGTTGGACGTTACTATATTCCTGCGCCCGTGTTATAGGGGGCATGTGTGGCATATACTAGCCGGTTGCCACGACTGGTGAATTACGTCAGCATATGCCTAGCCTATACCTTCTCATATACTCATAGTTGTCCTCACATTGCATTCACTTAGATGGCTAGCACACCCTTTATTGCATTTATCTTATTCAGTATTTATATATGGCATATTTCTATGTATCTTGTTACGTCCCTCTGAGGACCTGGTACCTTCCAGATTTAGACGAGGCTTTCTACCCCACAGTATACGACCCCGGACAGGAGACGAGATTTGCTACAGCTGAGGAGTTAGAGGTACAGCCGTCAGAGTTTCCGTGATCAGTCGGTAGGACTTCAGCCTAGATTGGGTGCATCATTATCTAGAGCCGATGCCCTAGTCATTATCTTTTATATCTCATTTTAGTACTTTTATTTCGTCATAGTAGTGAGTTTGTTACCACCAGACATCTTGGTTTGTACTATGATATCTTGAGACTGGTATTTATTACCCAGCAGTTTATTTAGTACATCTTGCTCTTTATTTGTGGATGAGATTAGATTACCTGTTATGGACTGATATTGTACATGTTAGTATTTTAGGACAGCGTAGCACTCTTCGTGGATCCATTAAATTAGGATATCTTCGAAGACGTGTCAGCTGGCTATTGCCACGTGGCCTGGTCCCGTGTATTTTGGGACTGGGGCGTGACAACTTGTTAGACAAATATACTTGCCCTCTAGACTGGTCAGAGCATATCATGTCAGGTACATAACTGTTCTGATATGAACATGCATATAGGAATTTACCAAGATAAGATTTCAATCCACAACTGCCTTGGCAACTCCCTTCGAATTCTCTAATCCCTTTTGAATTCCGTACTTGTATTCTATCACCTTCTCCTTGAATTCCTTATTGTTGTTTTCCGTCTTCCCCTATTTCGGAAAGACGAACGTTCGTGCTTAGTATAAGTTTGATACACGGATAGTACTAGATATACCCCATAGGCCAAGCACTCATGATGACAAATAAGGAAGCGCAGGCACAGGAAGTCGTAGATACAGATACGACCTTTAGTTATATTTGTCATTTCATACTCATGACCCCCTTTATGACACAGGATCTTAGATGCATAGTAGATGTAGAATTATATAGGTGTTGGTTTAGCAGTTATAAGGATATATTGATATTCTACCCAGATGGCATACACGCGATGTTAATAGATGACGCGAGTAGCAGTAGTAGTATTCTTTCCCTATCACCATCTCGCCCTTGGGAAGGCTCATCTTCTCTTCTATATACATTCCTTATCTCGTGCTTAACTCTTCCTATCATAGTCGTATCCTTTCGTGCCATTATGAATTGTTTGAATTAATTCAACCTCACCCTTATTTTGTTAGTTAAAACATAAATGGTTTAGTAAATAATTAATTACTAAAAGATGAGTTCTTAATGATAACCCTTATGTATATGCACTATAGCAATATCTGTATCCTCTTATTATTTTAAAAACCATGTATAGCATCCCTTAGTCTAATAGGAATAAGTTGGATTGTTGAATTAGTTTATACTTCTAAAAGTTTTATAAGTTAGTCAAGACCTTAACTGTTGCCCAAAAACTTAGACTAAGCTTAGGAAAGAGTTGAAGGCACTTGTTACGAACTGACAACTATGACCATTCGCCGGCGAAGTAGCGACAGCTGCAGCTAGACCGTTATAGTAGAGTAGTCAAAGTATTTGTAGACATATTGGTCAGGTGGCATGGCAGTATTAGACTACGATACTTGACGGTTATAAAGAAAAATCATGGTTGTGAGATTCCAGACATGTATCCCAAGATTCTCGACCCAATGAATAAATTTGCCTTACAACCTAGATAATAGCCTCAAGAGACCTTGACTACTAGTAGAATTCTTGTAAGTTGGGTAGTGTAGATGAGTTAGAAATAGAATAGTGTATGGACAATAAATGAGGAAGTGTTAGAATGACAGACCATGACTTTTAGGAAGCACTGCTAGATAGCAATGTAGTGTAATATCTATAGTGATTATTATGAGTATGGGTTAGTGCCAATTTCGAGGACAAAATTTTTGTAAGTTGGGTAGAATGTAAAATCCCATATTTTTTAAATATTAATTAATTAATTAGTTATTGAATTTACCTATATTATTTTATAGTTAATTAGATAATATATATTATTGATTTAATTACCTAGATAAATAATTATTTAGAATTATTGTACAAAGTCATATTATTTTATTTTAGAAGTATTTGCAGAAGATTGATAGATTTTTCAGAATCTATTTTAGGTACTAATATATTTTTATATATGCCTTAAATATATATGTAAGTAATATGTAGTTATTAGAGATAATAAATAAATAGTGTAATAATAATCATAATATATATTCGTAATAATAATAATAATAATAAATAGTTATTAAATAATGTTAATAATAATAATGATAATTATAGTATTATTAGTAATAATAAGAATAATAGAAAAGAAAAGAGAAAGAAAGAAAGAAAAGAAATAAGAAAAGAAAAAGAAAAAGAGAAAAAAAAATATTAATGAATCAAAACCCTAACTAAACCCATTAGCATACCAACCCGCTACCCTAGACCCGCTACCCGCAAACATCCCACAGCAGCAGCTTCAGCAACCCGCACGTTCCCCTAGCCGCTCCTTATATATATATATATATATATATATATATATATATATATATATATATATATATATATATATATATATATATATATATATATATATACCATCAGTTAACAAACCCTAACCCTAAACTCTAATCTCGACCATGAGACCCCCGCGACGCCGACCCAGAGCCACCACCGCGTCGCCGGATCCAGCACCACCGCGTTCGCTCGTCCACGTCAACGCCCGCGCGCACCGCGACAACGAGTACACAACAGCGAAGCTCTATTCAGGCCTCGTTTTTCGCACCATCGCTCGACCAAACTCGACCATGTCTTCACCGATATGATCCCCACCTATCCCTCTCTAAATCTCATAGATTAGTTTCCATCATTCAGCGCGTAACCCTAGGCAAAAATTGAGCCAAAGTTGGAGAAAAATACAACTTTTAAACCCCAGAAAACTGCTGTAACCACCCATATTTAAGGACTCATATCTCCCACCACAGAGATCCAAATTTAGTTTGTTTTCTTGCTATGCGAAGACCACCTTACCGATATTAATTCCTGTCAATTACAATATTATAATTGTTGTTGTATGCTGAGTTAAATCGGATTAAAAATCATAAAAATATGCTTTTCCAACTTCCAAAATTTGCGATACGGAGCGCGCCCCGCCAAACGGGACGGCCCCGTCGCGTACTAATTATACCGAAAGGCACGTATGGTATGTCCAGACGTGTGGGCTTTCGCGAAAACTGATTCGGACCCGTGTGCGCGCCGGAATCAACCCGTATCCGCAAAAAATTCCCGTATCGCAACTTTTGCAAAATATCGCACCATTTAGTGTACGCTCGTCAGAATATGATGAAACTTATGCCATTGGACTCGTGGTATCACGCTGGTCCTGTGACCCAAGTTTCACGCAATTCTGAGACAGTTGACCAAGTCGCCTAATTGTGGGCCCCACGGTTGACTTTTTGGACAAATTTATGTTCGGCTCACCAGAATCCAAAATTGGACGTATCGTTGAGTTCGTATTGACATTTAGAGTTTATTTGACCTATAATTTGTCCCTTTTAGAGACCTTTACCCCTGACACGCTTTTCGGTGCAAAGTGGGCCACTTGTGGACCCTGCTTTGACCCAAAATTACCGTTTGCCCTGTGTACAAATTGGACAAAAGGGTAGTATTTTCTAGCTATCTCGCTTATTCTGGGAACGTTGATGATATTTATTTCAACATCCGAAGACGTTCATTCTGAGGCCGTAGTTTCTGATCCTGTGTGCTTGACTCCTGGACATTACACTTTGCAACTTTCTTACCAGGCAAGATACCTTGCCAAATTGCTTACAGTACTTTGCATGCTTATTATATTTATGTATATTCATTGCATGTGTGTTTTCTTTCAGTCATAAGTATATGCTATATATATATATATATGTTGACACACACACTTGACATATAGTATCATGGGAGGGGAGGACAATCATTAGGCGTATGGGCTATAACCACTCTGGTAAACCGTAGTATCTAGCACGCACTACGGTAGTGTGTCGCACTGGTCGCTACCCCCGAGGTATGTCAATTTTTGGTGTCGCGCTGGTCGCTACCCCCGAGGTATGTCAACTTTTGGTGTCGTGCTGGTCGCTACCCCCGAGGTATGTCAATTTCTGATGTCCCCTGACGTGTGTGTGAGTTATGAGATTTAGATCGAGTAAACTACCCATGCCCACATGTCGAAAAGTTGTCCTCATTATGCATTTCATATAGATTGTCTTGTACAGCGTACTTATATATTTTCTACCTATTATGCATGTTTACTGTATTCAAATTGGCATGCTTCTATGTATCTTGTTACGTCCCTCTAAGGACCTGGTCCCTTTTCAGGTGTAGATGTTCATGACTATTCGCAGGAGCACGGATCAGGACTTACCACTTATCTCTTCCGAGGAGGTCTTACCTTCAGAGCATCTTTGATTATCTCTAGCGAGGGATCGTTTCGCTGATACTCTTCTATCATCACCTTATTTTATATTGGAGATTTTATATCCCTCTCTCCTTTTAGTATTGGTATAGTCATTGGTAGTGGATTTGTCTTCACCCGACTATTAGTTTTGGATTATTCAGACTCATTATTCTAGTTTAGTTATTTCTTTTTTGTGACTTGTTGTGTGGATGAGATGTAGTATATCTGTGACTTGTGACCTTATATATACCACATGTGAGTTTATATTCATATTACATCGTACATGTGTATTATGGTATCCATATATTGGAGTTGCCATATACATACGGCTGGCATACTTACGTGTTCCTAGTCCTACGTATTTTGGGACTGGGGCGTGACAGCGAAGGTATAAACATTTTCTATGGTTATGTCAACTCCAAAACTAGTTTAGATTAATTTGTGGAACAATATTAAAATGCTTTTAGGGACAAGGTAGAAAAAGAGTTACATGAAGATGCATAATCCTTTTCGAAGTTGATAACAACTGCAACTATTTTTGAAATAAAAAAAGCAGATTGAAGGAATGTATACCCTAGCAAAATTCAGGGAGTTTCATATTGAATTTATTGGGACAATGCTTTGTACTCTACTAAAAATGGATGAGGGACACACACTTAGAAAGTATGTCATCCATGAGGTTATATTGATAGAAAATTTTAAGAAAAAGATGAACTTTGATGTTTGTTTTGATGAAGATTGGTCTGAAGTTTATTGTAGTTGCCGAATGTTTGAGTTTAAAGGTATATTATGCGAACGCGCACTATCTGTCTTAATCCGAAATGAAGTTTATGTCCAACCAGACAAGTGCATTCTGAGGAGACAAAGAAAAGTTGTTTGGAGAACCCACGCGAAGATGAAACCCAGCTTTAACATTTGGCATAACTCTACCGAACAACAACGTTATACAGAGATATGTGTTTTGTTTGGCAAGATAGCAAGATTTGTAGCACCAATTGATAAGGAATATTTTAGAATTAAGGAGTGGTTAGTTAGTAAGATGCGTGCACTAAAATTAACTGGATCAATTAGTAGCAATAAAATGAGCTTTGAAAAAGAAGAAGACAAATACGAAGAACAAGAACTGAATGAAGAAGGAGACGAAGAATTTGAAGGTGAACTAGAACATAAGATAGAGTAAGTGGAATTGTACGTATACTTGACCCGGTAAGTAAGAAACGTAAAGGCCATCTCCGAAGTTTGTGAATTAGGAGACAAAATGATGGCTAATAAAAATCTGCATGTAAGTTTTTTTATGCATTTTGTTCATTTCAAAAATGATCACATTTTTGTGTGTTTATAACACCATTTTCCAATTTTTGAGCAAGACATTACATATGTGGCCCCATAATCTCAAGAGAGTAGTGCAACTATCATCCAACAATGGGGAGCGTATGGACAATTATTAGTAAGATAAACATCTCACCTTAAGAAGGGAAATCCAAATGCAAATGATGTCTTGTTAGATGGATGTTGAAATTCATTAACAAGGTGCATAAGAACTTTATCATTTAAGAATGTCTCATTTTACTTAGATTTGTTTGAGCGCAGAACAAGAACATACTTTATCATCTTAAGATTTTATCATGATCATAAGATCTATTGTTCCCTATCTCATATTTAATATTGACACCAAGAACAAAAACAGACTTTATCGAGATCTTAAAATTTTATCACGATCTTAAGGTATATTATTTCCTATACCATTTAAGGTTTATTGTTCAAGCACAAACTTTATCATTTAAGATTGTCTCATTTTACTACAGGAAGAACAAGAACAATTTTAGCTCTCAATCTATTGAGAATATTGATAAGGTTTTATCATTTAAGGTTGTAGGTGTTGGGTAATCCAAGGTTTTCCTATAGATTTTGATATGCTTCTATGGGTCAACAGACTTGAAGGATTGTTTCCACTCTTTTGGTTTTTTGAATAGTTATTTTTTGTGTTAAAGGGTTTTATCTTTAATTTTGTGAAGAAACTAATTATCTTTAATTTTGTGAAGAAACTAACTTCATTTAGTATCTTCTTTTTGAATTACATATTGTACCTAAAAACCAGTAATCTATGAGTATTTGATTTGCTGAAAGAAGTGATTGGTCTGCTGAGTGTAAATTCAAATAAATTTCTTAGATACAAGCTTTATAATAGTTCCCTTAACTGCATATACACATTTGGTATCTTCTTTTATTATTTTGTGATGCATAACTTATTTTTACCAATTATTTACAAATACACAATTGCACCAGATTTTCTATATATAGGTCTTTATTGCATCTATGATCTCGTTTTGCTAGGTGCCTTGCTACATTAGGTTGAAGAAACCCAAAAACACACACACAATATAGTAGTCACAAAAACTCATTGTCGTGACCCGCACCCGGAATAAGGGCATGAGTGGTGAACTACGTCCAGCCTACGTCGTAAGAACGACATAGAACGCTGTCTTGGTCAACAATGCTACATAATATCTCACACAATATGTATATAAGGGTACCTATCATGCTATCACAACTCCAAATGGAGGAACAATATGGTATATGATAATGAATTCAATACTCAATCACAATATCAAACTAGGGGAAGAAATATCACGATATGAAATAGAAAGACGAAATAAGAATCACAAAATATCCACAAGTCCGTACTATGAGTCTAAACCCAAACAACTCCCAAGAGCAATAATATACGTGCCATGAGTCTAAAATAATGCTAATACAATGACTAAATAATATAAGTCTAATCCTCCTCAGTCACTGGCACTAGGTTCTCCTTCTCTAGGGGAGTATCCACTAATGGCTCGCCGTCCTGCGGCCCGCAATAAGTGGGACACTGCTCCTTAAGATAATTATCTGAAAAATATATTCAATAATGATTGGAGCGAAGTACAAAACTCTGAAAGCAGTTCCAAATACATGGTAAAACATATATGACAAGTAGTAGAAAAGAATACAAGATAACTAGCAATAGGAAATGGAAATGAACTAGAGTGAACATGTGAAGTACTGGAATGAAAGAGGAAGCAATATGAATAACTGCAAGTAATAAAAATAGATAAACTAGTTAATGTGCCATAGAGTACAAGTTCGTTATGTGATCGGTTTGGTTGAACACGAATACAATATGGTAACTCGATTACACGTGTGATATGTAATCGACATGTACACAAATACACTTGGGCTTGATCACATAACCAACTCCTACTCCCTCGTCCCCAACCAATATTCATGGATCCAATCACGATACGTTACGAACACGAATATAAGCACACCGAACACGAACATTGTGTGAACACAAAGTACATGATAATCAATACCCAATATACACGATGAAATACATATGAAGGAGTACCCGCTGAACATGGTAGGGGATAACATCCTATGACAGAATCCATTTACTACCAGTCCGTGTAGCCACTGTGTCAAAATCAAGTATACAATTCTAGAACAAGTGATATATACACTATCATAAAATAAAAACTAACAGAGAGATGTACTCGCCTCTGGTCCTGAGCAAAGGGTGTCTCTCGATGTCTAAGCTGGTGTCACACAATCGATTTATACACCTCATATACACCCATGGGAACGCAATAGACGTGTGACCATACTTATCACACATTTGACATCGTTCTTGGTAAAACCTAAGAATAAAAAACATTAACACATATAATTTAAGAAGACATAAACATAAATTGGAATACTAACCTTTGAATTTGTAACGCCCCGCAACCGCTCGGAGCGTTACGCTGAGTCGGACTGAATAAGTCAAATGCTGGTTACATTTGAATTGTTGGATTTTGGGAAGAAGGATTAATCGAGTTGGTTTCAATGTGCAGATGGCTAGCGGATTCGATGGAAATCAGGTGTTCGTTCAGAACATTTCTGAATAGCTAGATGGAAGCGATAATGCCGTCTTCCTTAATCCGATCGGTCGGATGATTTGGAGAGCACGACCTGCTCGCACGGTCATACCAGTTGAGTAGATGGCGCTTGCATCGGACCACGGGTTCAAGGGATTGGCCGTATCGGCAGGACAGGATGCCTAACGGGATCAATCATTGTGAGTGGGCTCTTTTCCTTCTCCTCTACTCCTTCATGCCTAATAATATGGAAACAAGTAAGAGGCTTGAACACTTGGGCTGAAACATTGGGAAACACTACACTGAGGTGTGCATAGAGTGTACGTCGTTGGCTTGGTAGGATTGTGGCTTGGAATAATTTACGCGTTGGATAGTAGGTACGATAGTTGGGTTATACATTTGAGGCAGTCGGTTGGATAATTGGGATTATACTTGGACGGTTGAAATTATACAAGTTGGAATGATATAATGGAAATATCGGGAATTCGGGCGAGCGAGCGTGCATCCGTGCATGAGTATCACTGGGTCGCTTTGTCTTACAAAGCGAGCAGTTGTGGTTCGAAACCGAACAACTGCATAGGCGAGGGTATTATGCCACTATTGGGGCATTGTGCCACGGGATTATTCGGAGTGTGGGGTGTTGCACCCAATGTGAAACACTGTGTTAGGAAGCGGCAATGTGAAGTGTGGGCATAACTTGGGCACAACTTGAGAGATTGTGCATATGGGTATTTTGGTGCCTTGGGATATATATATTGAGGTCGAGATTTGGAATCCTTGGGGATATGTTGAAAGAATGGTTATGGATGCTTTGGTTGGATATCGGTTGAACGAGTCTAGGATCGCTTGGTGGGGCGAGAATGTTCGATCCTCTCGTCATACCTACTTTCTGCATGTCACGGACAACCTGTGTACACAGGGTTTGATATTTCCTCGAAACGGCTTCCCGGGGCACTGGGACCGTTTTGATCCGGAGGGAAATATTGATTCGTGCTAGTCACGATGCATTGCGGGACCTCCAGCGGGGCTTGCTACCCGGGCTGATAGGGCGCACCGTTAATGCTTGGATTTTGTCCTTTATGGCTTTGCCAGTGACTTCATATAGATAAGAGTTGGCTTGCTTTTCTTTTGTTGGTTTGGCTTTCGTGTAGGCGCGGCCACCTTGCCTCGGCAAGAGTGTGCACTCAATATTGGGATATAAACCTTGGTTGAGGAAGGATATTGAGGCGAGACTGTTGGTTCGATATGTTATCGTGCAAGCGATGGCATTGAGTTAGACGGATCGGATATATATAACTGCTTGTCGTTTGGTTTGAGTTGAATGCTTGCATGCTTAAACTGCTTTACAGCTTTCCTTAACATGTCATCCATATGCCATGAAACGAATCTAGGATTCAACTAGAAAGATCACCATATAACTGTTTGCATTCACTATTTTACTTAGTGTCGGTTTAGGCGAGTGGGTTACCCCGCTTACCAGTACGGTTGTATACTGACCCACGTTTGTGGGCATTATTTCAGGTACATAGGCGTAGTGGCGCTGCTTGGATATACGGGACAAGATGTATGAACTGTAAGCACCTTTGTGAGCTAGAGAAAAGAGCAAGAGCATTTCATCGTCTTCGTGGCATCGCCTTTGTGGCATTGCCTCGGGGCATTTTATTTGGACCCTATCGTGAGCTTCGCTGCGTATTACTCTGATGTGTGCTTGGTACACAATACTTGACTTCCGCTGCAACTTGGTTGATTCAATGATAACATTTGGTGTTTGACAACATCGCCTTGTACGAGCGCAACTCCAGGCTCGTACGGCATCACGTCCCGATTAGAACGATTGTTCCGCGGGAGAGCTGCAACGTGGTGATTTCACGTTCAGCGGGGACTATTGAGCTTGCGGGAGATTGGGGCGTGACAGAATTAACTAAAGAATGTTGTCCCCTTTCCATGGTTTGAGCAAATCTTCTTCTTCGAAAATCTGCTCTTATTTCTTGAGTGATTCTTTACTTTTGTAAAGTGGGGGGGGGGGGGGGGGAGAGAGAGAGTACAAAGGAGAAGAAATGTCTGTTCCCTCCAGCTCTTACCTAGAGTCGCACACCATCATTTTTATTCTATTTGAAAATAACTTTCCAGTAAGAAGGAGAAATGTCAACATTTTATTTTGTAACTTTTAATGTGATTGGTCAGCCGCATGCAATGACCAGTTACATGAACGATGATCAAAACAACATTTTCGTATGAATAAAATATAGAAAACAATCACGAGAGACTTTTTTTTTTGCATAGTTATATTTCTATATGAAAAAAATGTAACTTACACATAGAAACATTCTTAAAAGGCCCGACACATATGATAGAAAAAATAGAAAAAACAATTGGAGAACGCCTAAATAGTGTTCAAGCTGACGAAATACTTCATGTATATTAAATATTAAGAGATATTTTGGAACCTATGGAATTAAAGCATCCAAGAGTGCTTTATATCGAGGCATGTGTGTAAACCCCCTGATTTTTCAAAATTTTTAAATTTGGACTTTTCACAATTTTCTGGAATTTTCTGGGAATTTTCTGTAATTAAAATCAAGGTTTTAAATATTAAATGATTTTTAATTGATAATAAATAGTATTAAAATATTATAAAAATAATATTTTTGGGTGTAAAATAAAAAACTGGACTTAGGACAATTTTTCTGGAATTTATTGGGCCTCAGACCTATTTTAAAACACCTAAAAAGTATTTATTTATTTATTTAATTAATTAATAATTAATTGCATTATTATTATTATTATTATTATTTTTATTTATTATTCAAACCCATTCCCCAGCCCAGCCCAGCCCGTTGGTCCGGCCCAGCCCGCTCCCCTATCGGGTCGGGTCGGGTCTGCCCGCGGCCCGACCCGCTACCCGACCCGGCCACCCTCTCCCTGACCACGCCCCTCTTCCCCGCGTTTCCCGCCGCCTCCGCAGCCGGCGCAGCGCCGTCCGGCCAGCCACCCACGCCCCGCGGGCCTCGCCACGCCACCCACGTCCTCCGCCCCTCTCGGCCTCCCCAACCGCCGCCACCGCCTATAAAAACCCCTCCCCGTTCTCTTCTCCGGCCACCCCCTCGACGAGCCCCAGCCGACCACCGCCCTAGCAGTGCCGCCGTACCCCGCCGTGCAGACCCCCAGCTCCGCCCATCCCTCTCCCCCGTCCACCTCCTTCCTCCTCCCCGCTCGACCACCGCAGCCGGCAGCAGCAGCGAGCAACAGCAGTAGCCAGCCACCGCACAGCGCGCCTCCAGCCGCCCCGAGTCCCCTCTGCCTCCGCCGCGTTCCCCCAGCCCCTCGTCGCGCTGCCCCCGCCCGCCCAGCCGCCGTCTCTGCCGTCCCTGCCGCCGGCAGCAAGCCCTAACCCTAACCCTAGATTCTCGAATCCGACACGTGTCGGACACGTGTCGGATACGATCCAAACCCCGAGTTTTTCAGCCCCGTTCAGGTGCGTGTAACTTCTTGCTCGTAGCTCTGTTTTTGATTCCGTGAATTGCGTTGCGAAGCCTGTATGACCCTCTCGGTGCCCGGATAAACCGTTCGGGGCATCGCGTCCTGTGGTGATCGCACACCGCGATCCAAAAACAGGAAAAATCAGACCCTGTTTCACCCAGGAACTGAGTACGCCCCGCCAAACGGGACGACTTGGTCGCGCGCGGTCTTCACAGATACGTGCGCGTCGTCGATACGGACGTGTGGGATTTCGCAGAAGTTGATTCGGGTGTGCGTGCACACCGGGATCAACGCGTATCCGCGGACATCGCCCCGTATCCGTACTTTCTGGAACGCGCCCTAACTTTGTGTACACACGTCGGATCGAGACAAAACTTGTGCCATCGGACTCGTAGCAATACGCTGGTCCTGTGGGTCAAGTTTGGTTCGATTCTGAGAACGTTGACGAAATCGCGTGTCGTGGGCCCAATAGGCCCCGCTCGACGGGCGATTTTGTGATCGGCTCATCGGAATCCAATTCTGGAAGTTCTGTTGGGTTTGTATCATCATTCCTGACCTGTTGACACTAAGTTTGATGAATTTGGAGACCTTTGACTCTGACACATTTTTCGGTGCAAAGCGGGCCCACCTGTGGACCCCGTTCTGACCCAAAATTGCCGTTTTTGTCCTTATCTCCAAATTGGACTCAAGGACAGGCGTTTCTAGCTGATTGATATTTTCTGGATCTGATGGTGATGTTTATTTCAGCAACCGGAATACCGCCTGCAAATTCAGCTGAAGTCAGAGCCGCAATTGGAACCGGAACCACAGGCAAATGTACCTTGCCAAAACTTGCAGCTTTGCTACTTACTTTCCTTGACTAGTTATACATCAGTGGGCAAGTAAAGCTTGCCAAATCTCAGATATTTCTGGTTATGATATTTTACTTAGATTCATATGTAAACTTGTTTAACTGCTTAACCCAGGACACCTGACACTATTCATGTGACGAAATTGCCTGAGATATACCTGGTGATTCCGTATAGGTTACATTTTCATGACATATACAGTTTACCTGCTTAGATTCTATCCTGACTCATTGCCTTAGTTCAAACTTGCGTGACTTGTACCTGATATTTTCTGGAACTGTGACGTGAGATTACATGGGGTGGGGAGAGTATTATCATATCAAGGCTGAATATATTATAATAAAAATACTGTTATCTGGCGGTGCCTTAGACTCTGATACAGAGCTTTGGTACCTTACTGGCCCTGTCGAGAAAATACTGCTATGGTTTCTTCGACACTGATCCTGTAGTAGTCTCAGCCTGAGTATGACTAAAACTCTCACTTGCATATCACTTAGCTGGTTTACATATTTACCCTGCTGTTTCATTATTGCTGCACTGCATATATTTTTGGCTTGTATTTTCTGTACCTTGTTATGTCCCCTGAGGACCTGGAATGGACTATGTCCCCAGGTATAGCTGAGAAGAACTACCCCGAGGTGTACGGTACAGGAGCACTTCTCGGAACAGAACAGGAACCCGAGGACGAGATCGTGGCAGAAGACTTCTCCTGAGCACCGGCTTCATTCACTCAGTATTTCCATTTCCAATATTTTATTTCCTGTCTATTTCCTTAATGTAACAGACTGATTCTCGGATTGTTCCCGAGAAAATCTTATTTGAGATTTGTTTAGTTATTCTATTGCATTATTTCTGGCATTAATCTGTGTTTATTCTGTGGATGAGATTAGAAATACCTGAGACTTGTAACATCTTACTATTGGACTATAGCTTAAGCATGCCCTGATGGACCCATTAAATTGGGTTGTCCATCGGTGCGTGCTGCTGGCCATTGCCACGTGCTCAGTCCCTCGGCATTTTGGGACTGGGGCGTGACAATGTGAGAAAAGTATTTTTTTATGCTTAATTATTATAAATATATAATTGTATTTCTATATCATATATCCAAATATTTTTCTATATATAATATTCTACACCTTAAGTCATTATAATAATCGTATAAAATAGTCATGAAGGTTTGATAATCTTTTGGAAGAAAAACTAAACTTGGAATTTTTTTGCGAGGCATTCCTTGTATAATATTATGCCACCTTATCATCTATGTCATATAATTTAAATTATATATCATGTTGTATGTCATATCACTTAAGTTACTAAATTTTAAAATTACATATCAACAAGATTTATTTAAGATATATGAATTTTAAATTACACATTTATCAAAATTTATTTGTATCCAAATCTGAAGTTCTAAACTTAGTAAAAAGAAGTATGTTTTTGCACAACTTTATTCTTATTGAATTTTAAAGCTTAGAATTTAAAGTTGGGTTATGTCAACATGTGTCCTTAAAATATATGGTAACACACATTTTACATGGGTACTCCCACCAGCATATTAAATAAAATAATAATTTTATGTTAATTGTGTATTTATTATTATAAAATGTGTATTTATTAATGTGCTGATGAGAGTATCTATATAAAACGTACATTTATTGATGTATTATCATGTGGCCTTAGGACATATGTTAACATAACATTTTTTTTATAATATTTTTCAACCAACATCAAAGTTGTTTATTGTTTGGTTTATTGAAAAGTTGGTCGGTTTATGGGACAACTATGAGAGCTAAGGGTTGATAATGGCAACAAATCTTGCTTTGATAGACTACTTTTCAAAAAACAGAAGTAATGCAAAACCAAAGTTGACAGTTTTGCCACATGGGAGAGGTGTAACGAATATTAAAGGTGAGTATTCGGTTTATTCGGTTTCCACCGAATCGGAATAGTCAAAATTGAATAAACCAAAATTCTAAAAATTCAAAACCAAACCGAACCAAACAAGCTATCCGGTTTAATCGGTTTATTCGGTTGAACTATTGTTATTGTTAATGGATCGGACCCAAAATTGATATCGTAGATAAATTATATTATAAATTATAATTTTATACACACACTTGTTGTATTTTAAAGTTGTGCTTCAAAACATATATATAGAATTGTTGTTTTCAAAATATACATATTTTTTTATATGTATAGAATTAGGTATTTATATAATTTTGTGCCGAAATCAAAACAAAAACCCAAATTTGAATAATAAATTTTGGTATTTTCAAAACTGAAACCGATTTTTTTTTAAAAAACCGATCTGAATCCCTTTTCGGTTCGATTCAGTTTGATTTTCGGTCAATAACAGATTAATACTCACCCCAACGGATATCTCGCTCCATGCTTTGTTTGTGCATGTGACATGTATGGCCTTTCCTTCAAAGCTACACCAATCTTAGATTGCTCTTTGGGATCAATCACTCGGATCAATACTCTCTTCGTCTTCTTCCTTCTTCCGCACCACTCCTCCAATGGCTTCTCTCAACCCCTTCTCCCCTTCCCTCTCCAAACCCCACCAGAAACTGCACCCGAAACTACACTCAAAGCTCCCCCTCCCCCCCTCCACTCTTCCCCTCCCTCTCCCTCTCCCTCTCCCTCCCCTCCGCTTCTACTGCCACTCCATGGCCACTTCCGCCACCGTCAGGTACGCTTCTTTTCCCGCCAAAATCACTCCTTTCCCTCCAAAATCGCATCTCCGGCAGAAACCCGACTGACCCACCTCGCCATTTCGTCAAACAGTTCCACCGACGAGACGAACAGCTCGCTAGGGAAAAGCGGGAAGGTCCTCGTTCGCGCCCGGCTGGTCCACCAGGTCTCCTTCGGCGACTCCGTCGCCGTCGTAGGCTCCGCCAAGGACCTCGGCTCCTGGAAGAAGCCGGTCCCGATGGACTGGACCGAGCACGGCTGGGTCGCCGACCTCCGCCTCCGCGCCGGCGACTCCGTCGAGTTCAAGTTCGTAATCCAGTCCGGAAGCGACGAGAAGAAGGTCGTGTGGGAGAACGGGAACAACCGGACGCTCAGGCTGCCAAAGGAAGGGGGAGGGGATTTCGATATAGTGTGCCACTGGGACAGGACCGACGAGGTTTTGGAGATCGCAGGCGGCAGTGCGGTGGAGGAGGTTGAGAAGTCGGCCGCAGCGGAGGAGGTTGTTCTCCAAGGAGAGTCGAGCCCTTTCATCGAGCAGTGGGCAGGCAGGGCGGCTTCGTTTATGAGGTCGAATGAGCACGGGAACAGGGAGAGCGAGAGGAGGTGGGACACGGCTGGGCTCGAGGGGGTGGCACTGAGGCTTGTGGAGGCCGACCGGTCTGCCAGAAACTGGTGGCGGAAGGTACATTATGAACTATGTACTATTCCGAGCATAACAAAATTGGATTGCATATAATACTAAGGCCTAACTTGGGAACAAGTTTAATCGGAGTTAGGTTTGAACTTGTGGAATATCATCCCTTTTCACTCTTTGGCTTATTTTGCCATCGGATGAACGCAATTTTCGATTGCAAAATGTGTTATCTTACCTTATCTTACCTATTCTTGGACAGTCTTCCTAGTCTAGGAAAGTTGAAGGGTGCTCCTTGGTTGCATGGGCTTAAAGTGCATGACCATACAAGTAGATCTACATACCAGCCATTTGACCTTATATGACAAGATCATAGGTATCTTGGCCTGGAATTTGGTACCAAATATAGATGGTCGACTTCATGTTCTCATAAAACATTGTTAATTCTTTTGTAGGGTCTCATGCTCAATATTTTACCGTTGTGATGGGTGTTGGCTTGGTTGATGATGATGTTGAGTAATGTAACTATATAATCCCCAACCCTCAGACACTAGAGTTTTGTGTCAGCATTACGGTCTTTTAACATGTTATTAGGTCAGGTCAACCCACTATGGTTTGCATTTTAAGCTGATTTTACAATTTTTTTTTTATACCTCTGCGTACGAAAGTGTACAAAAGTGGGTTTCGACATGCAGGGATGTGATGAATAATATAAGTATATGGCCCTCCATCCTCACGAGCACACTAGAGTTATGGTGCAGTGGTAGTTTCTAACAAACGATGATAATTAAACACTGCAATGGTGTAACCATATATGTCAGTTTTTATCCTTTTAACTTCGACTTCTCATGGTTCTTATTTGACTTAATCACTAATTTTCAGCTTTATGGTGACCAAGTACGCTGATCAATTGAATGTAATGGATGCTATTCTAAGAAAACATTGCAGCATTGTCAAAACTAATGTATTTACCGTAATCGCAGAGGACATCAACATAGCAATTACTGTTTCATTATTTCTTAACTGGTGTTATAGCCAAAGAGTTTAAATACAAAAGTTATAGTGTGTCTATCGAACTTTGGTCAGAGGGGGCACAACAGATTGTTCCATTGTCATCTTCAATAGATCAGCACTGTGGCCCACGGGGATCAACGCGCACATTATTGATGTTGTGTGGATTGACGGTTTGCATTGTCGGGATCGCACCACACAAGATCGATACATCACATGAGAGAGAGAGGTGGTAAGGTGCCTCCGAGAGAGAACAAGATGATCTACATGGAATCGACTGATGGGAGAGGAAGACAGGGGCCAGGAAAGAGAAACATACAGAGATATTTGAGGACTTTTGCTTATGAGAGAAAGAGATGAATTTGAGATATTTTTGTAGGAGAGAAAAAGATAAGGAGACAGTTAGGGAATTAGTAACCGAAGTTAAGAGAGTTGATCATGGTTTTTCTTTGTCTAATTTTGAAATAGTCATATCGGCTTTTTTGAAGTATGAAATTGTCTATGTATCATCAATTGTTTTAGTTTGAAGTCCAGTGTGAAAGCACCCGGGGGGGGGGGGGGGGGGGGGGCAAACACTCGATGTTTCTTGGTTTCTTTCACGAGGCACTTCAGTTCCGGAACTTTTTTCGACTTTAATCCACTATTACGAAAATAGTTTTACTTGTAAGATTTGATTCGAAGGCTTCGCCAATTTCATACACACGAACTTTGATTTAAGGGCTCGCTGACTTTTACACAAGCTTTGATACGAAGGTTTGTGGACTTCAACATCTTACAAAAAGACGATTTTCTTGCAACAATTGAAAGATCACAATGTACAACTCAATCTAAAACTCTATCTCAAATAGATATTGTCAAGTGAAAGCTCTTGAATGTGGAGATGTTTGGAGTATGTAGTCTTCAAGTATATGGTCCAAGAATTATCCTTCAATGGCTTGTAGAAGAAAGGACTTCAAGTGCTTTAAATAACATACACAAGCAATTGCTCAAAATAGAGCCGTTACTATTTAAGCATAATACGACCGGTATACTGTCAACACAATAATATCTATAAAAATAGCCGTTGTAACATTTAATGCTGAGCAGTTTTAGACCGGACTGTATACCGTCGAAATACTGCTAAGGTAAAAATGTATACTGCGTGGCAAGACAAAAACTTTCTGGAACTCAAATTTGGGTCTAACGATATACAGTTGGTATATTGATAGAATATTGTCGGTATACTGACAATATACTGCAAGTACAGAACAATATACTGCTTGGCAAGACATGTGCTCTTTGGAAAATTGAGTGGGCCAAAACTGGGTATAACACTATACTGACGATATACCGTCGGTATACTATTGGTATACTATCATGTTGTTTTTTGGCTCAAATGGCTAAGTGTTTTGGTAGCTTTCGTTTTACCATTACCTGTTGATTTACAATATTTTCTAGAGACATTTTACAAAATATAAATGAAAGACACACTAGACTTGAGTACTTGATCCTTCCTTTGGTTGATTGGTGGTATTTCATAATGACGACCTATGTTACCTGGACTTGGGTACGGGTGTCGGATACGGGTGCATATTCAAGAGTCAAACCCTTCAAATTCATAATTGAAGGACACACAGACTCGGCTAAAAATGATCCAAATTTCGTATACGAGTACGAGGATATGGCTATTAAAATAAATATATTTAAACATGGTTTCATAAAAAGACACATATGTAATTAAATTTGCATGGTTTCATAAAAGACATGTAATTAAATTTGCACGGTTTTATAAAAAGATATATTTTCTAATTAAATTTGCATGATCTCATAAAAAGACAACTGTAATTAAGTTTGCATGGTTTCACATATTTAAACTTATAATTAAATTTGCATTGTTTCATAAAAAGATATCATGAAATTAAATTTGTAAGATTTCATAATTTTACTATCAGTCTACCATATTAAAATAAACTATCTACTTCACTAAAAGTTATTTGATTGTCACTATGAAGGATCCGATTGTCACCATGGATGATCGGATATGGATTTCATATCCATACCCATGTCCTATCGGGTGGACACGGGTACTTCTTCCTAAAGTGGAGAGTCCGGGTAACATAGATGATGACAATTGTCTAAAGGAAACAAGATCCGAAAAACTGAGTGGCTTTTGGGGGCTTTGCCCTAAACCCTACGAGGGACGTTGCCCCTTGACCCCCACCTAATGACTAGTCAACAGGACCCCCAAACCTTGTTAATAGATCCGGAGATATCATGTGAGGGTTCAAAGAAATCATTGGACTAACAATATCTTTGGCCCATCTTGATTTTTTTTATTGTTTGCATAAGTCATTATTAATCTTGCTTCAAAATATCCGAATTGCTTTTTTGCAGAATAAATATTAGGAGAACAAAACAATATATATAGGCAAAGATAATAACATTAGTGTACACTAGGACAACATTAGTGCACACGAGGATTATGTCCAAGTTTAAGTATTAACAATATAGTGATTGCATAACCATTAGTGATTTCATAACAAGAAACTTAATCGATTAACCATAATCAAAATGCTCAAATTAATCATTGGGTTAACACAATGGGGACTTGAACACCATTGTTTTTTGTCAAAATTATAAAATAAACCCTATATAATTTGTTTTACTTCGAAATTCATTGGTGGCTTGACCCCCTCTGATGTGCTTCTGCCCCAGCTTTAGTACACATTTAAGAAAAAAAGAAGTTTAGTGGACTGCTAATGGGAAAGAAAGCTAATTGCACTGCATTTATATTGTTATTTTTGATAATAACATTAGTGTACACTAGGACAACATTAGTGCACGCTAAGATTATGTCCAAGTTTAAGTATTAACAATATAGTGATTGCATAACCATTAGTGATTTCATAACAAGAAACTTAATCGATTAACCATAATCAAAATGCTCAAATTAATCATTGGGTTAACACAATGGGGACTTGAACACCGTTGTTTCTTGTCAAAATTATATAATAAACCCTATATAATTTGTTTTACTTCGAAATTCGTTGGTGGCTTGACCCCCTCTGATGTGCTTCTGCCCCAGCTTTAGTACACATTTAAGAAGAAAAAAAAAAGTTTAATGGACTGCTAATGGGAAAGAAAGCTAATTGCACTGCATTTATATTGTTATTTTTGATAGCCTACCTGAATTGGTTTGTTTTTGTGTGTCAATATATTAATTGTTCTACCAAAGCCTCCAGATGTCATGTGAGCTTTCTAGGAAGGGATATAATGCTATCAATTTTTTAGTGCTTGAATTATATAAGGCAGGTTTTCCAGTATGATACAATAAGAAATATGTTTTGGTAGGAGTTGATGTAGGTTGGAGTTGGTGCGAGATACATTATCAAGGTCCGAAAATCATAGCCTTATAATATTTGTGCTATTCAAAAGCGTTTTGAAGCATATTCACCTTGTAGTTAAATTGGCTAACATGATACATTCGCCTTGTAGTTTAAGTGGCTAACGTGATGCAATCAAGTTATTTTATTGCAGTAATCATATCAAATATGGATTTTGATAAGAACGAGAGAGAAAACAAGATGGCTATTGGTTCCTAATAATCTTAAAAAGAAACAAAAAGGGGTTTGACCGTCGGACCGTGAGGTTTATTACTTTCTTAGACCATTGATTGCGAAAATCATTTAGTCTTGGTATTTGTAGAATGCTTCAAAATGTACATTTCCCCATGAATTTTGGACACTCAACATGTTAGTCTGGAGGCTTAATCAAAGATGGTAGAACCAGAAGTTGAAGTCGAGATCAATAGTTCACACAAGAGTTCCCTTCCTGATATCTCTCGATCCAACAAGAAGATAATATATATGATCTGATTACAAGTAGAAACAAGATAATAAAAGAATCAGAGAAAACTATCTTCTCGTTCTTTCTTGCAATCACAGTTGCAAACAGACAGAACAGAGTTACAATTCACAGAAGAGCGGAGGAGGAAGAAGAAGAGACTTTGCTTGCTGGGGTGATAAAGATCACCGTTGCTCAAAGCAAGATTCGTCCCATACGATCTGCTCGCAGGAACCAGCAAGTTCACGTAGAACTTTTGGAACACTCGCTGTCTCCTCTGTCTGGAGTCACACGAACTTCCTGGACTCCAATGGCGGCGGCAGCAACAACTCTCTTTGTCTCATCTTTTTCGAAGTAAGTCCTCAAAGAGACACGAAAAGAGTATTTATAGAGAGAGTGAAAACCCTAGCCGCCAAACAGTTACGGAAAGATAGGAACAGATTAATTACGAATCCCTAAAATATAGACACGTATTAATTTCAAATCCCTCAAAAAATAATATGAATAACATACCGTATCTTTCCATAACCGTTCAAATATATCCGCAGCAGCAGCAGCAACGCATGCGGCAACGCAAGCCGCAACGCATACGGCAGCGCAAGCCGCAGCGCATGCGACAATGCATGCGGCAGCCTATGCGGCAACGCATGCGAAGTGTATGCGACAACCCATGCGATCGCCCATGCGACCACACATGCGACCCGTACTTGCAGCTCGTGCATGAGAGCGCATCAAATGCGCACAAGCGCCTGCGCCGATGCTTACTTGCTATGTGCAAAGTGCGCCAACAAAGCGCCACTTTGCGCCCTTGAGCCCGAGCCCGAGTCCGAGTCCGAGCCGCTAAGCCCCTTTGGGACTTAGCTCCTATGGAATAAATTTCAAGAGAATGACAAAAAGCATAAATGCTTTCATTAAAGAGTTAATCCTTCTTCATCCTAATAAAATACCTCCACATGGCACCCATGTGCATCACCACATCCCATGTGCACACCTCAACACAAGCAAAGCATTATATGAGATACCCACTTGGTAGTGTAGCCAATGTGAGACTATCTTTCATAGTCCAAAGGAAAAATACCAACAATCTCCCACATATTTCACTAAATGGGTTGAGCGTTCCTCACAGTGACTGTCCATCATGCATTAGGACAGATGTCGCTTTGACTTAAATCTTCCTGCATGGGTCAAAATAACAGTATGATACAAGAATGGACTAAGTCTTGAATTTTACACCATAGTTGCAATTCTTTCCACTCACACAATAACATCAACTGTGCTTCCGGTTGAACATTGAAGGCCCTGTGCACGCCTGGTTTCGGTGTATGTATTTTGGTTGTCTACAAGTTTTTCCTCAAGAGACGGCCTGTATCTCTTTTCATATACTATAGGTGAGTTCTTAAAGAGTCCTTGGCATGAAGCATTGCGCTTCCTTGCGGTGCTACCCCGCTATGACATGGCTTTCTGCCGAGGTTCACTCATATGGTGTCATCCACTGTAGCACGAGGTTCACTCCCTCTTTGTAGTGCCAAACTACCCAGCACGAAGTCTTGCGTTTTCTTGCGGTGTTACGCCTCTATAACATGACTTTCCGCAGAGGATTTACATCTTTTACCTCTGTGGTGTCACACCACTGTAATATGAGGTTCACTCCCTCTTTGTAGTGCTGCCTACCACTCTTCATTCTACAACATTAGGCTACCTGCCTATGTGCGGTGCTACGCCGCTGTGACATGACTTAATGCCGAGGATTTACATCTTTTACCTCTGTGGTGTCACACCATTGTAGCATGGGATACAAGTCTCTTGCAGTGCTGAAACTACGTGCTTCCTGTAAAGCACATCGGACGTTTACTCTGTCCAAGAACTCATTAAGGCGTCAAAGCCATCCTTCCACGAAAAATTGTTCTTCATAAAGAACAAGAAGTAGACAACAATGGTTCTGGGTTCGTAACCCCTCAATGTCTCAAATGACTACCCACTGTTCCTGATATTCTTCCAGTCAATGGTCATTCTTTGAACCAAAAGCTAGATGCCTAGTAGATTTCTTTTTGAACTAATAGTATAAAACTTTATGGTAGAATTACATAGACACAATATCAGAATGTCTTCAAGCCCATTTTGGTTGCTGTGTCCTCGACCAGCTGGCGCTTGAGACCCTTGGTGAACGGGTCCGCCAGGTTCTCCTGACTCCGAACATCAATTACGGCAATGACTCCAGTCTTTATCAGATCATTCACTGCCATGTGCCTCAACCGCACAGTCCTCTTCTTACCATTAAAGAGATCATTTGATGCCACCGCTGCAGTCGCTTGGTTGTCGCAGTATATCGTTACCGTCGGAATCTGTGCACCAACCAATGGAAGATTATACATGAGCTCCCGAAGCCACTCTGCTTCATCCGCTGCAGCAGCCAGTGCATAAAACTCAGATTCCATCGATGAATGAGAGAGCATAGTCTGCTTCTTCGACTTCCACGATATAGCAGCTCCACCCATGGAAAAAACGTATTCTCCTGTGGACCTTTCGCTCTCTACTTATGAACACCAGCTAGCATCACTGAAGCCTTCCACTACTGTCAGATACCCTCTGTAGTGCAGTGCATACTTCTGAGTCCTTCTGAGATATCTCATCACTCTCTTCACAACCTTCCAGTGCTCCACACCTGGATTGCTCGTGAATCGACTCAGCATCCCCACGGCAAAAGCTATGTCAGGCCTTGTGGCAGCTGTTGCATACATCAAACTCCCAATAACGGTTGAATACTCCAACTGCCTGATGCTTTCCCTAGGATTTGGCTTCAGCTTCTTGTCACATCTGTACGGAGTATTGATCCCTGGAAGATCTTGATATCCATAGCGTGTGAGCATCTTCTCAATATAATGAGACTGTGGCAGCGCCACTCTAGTGTCCGTCCAGATGATTTTTATCCCGAGGATAACATCAGCTTCTCCAAAGTCCTTCATACTGAACTTGGATGAGAGAAACTTCTTTGTCTCAGTGACTCACGCTAGATCCTTGCCTAGGATCAGCATGTCGTCCACATATAGACAAACGATGACTCCTCTTCCGTCAGCGAACTTAGTGTAAACGCACTTGTCCATTTCACTGACCCTGTAGCCGTTTGATCTTATGACTTTATTAAACTTCTCGTGCCACATCTTGCGAGCTTGTTTCAGACCGTATAATGATTTCACCAATTTGCAGACTGTCTTCAAGCCCTTTGATGACAAATCCTTCTGGTTGTTGTATGTAAATCTCTTCGGTCAATTCTCTATTCAGGAATGCTGTTTTGACATTCATCTAATGAATAACTAGCTTGTGAATTGCACTTAGAGCAATCAACATCCTGATGGTCGTCATCCGCGCTACTGGAGCATATGTGTCGAAGTAGTCGATCCCCTGCTTCTGAGAAAATCCCTTGGCAACTAACCTTGCCTTGAACTTGTCAACAATTCCATCTGCCTTCATCTTTCTTTTGAAGATCCACTTGCATCCGATTGGTTTAGCTCCTTCCGACAGATCGACCAACACCCAAGTATTGTTGGAGGTTATTGAGTCACACTCGTCATTGATAGCCTCCCTCCAGAAGACATCGTCTCTGGTCTTCATCGCCTCATTATAGGTAAGCGAATCTGCTTCCACATGATATGTGACAAAATTTTCTCCGAAGTCCTTCTATCTCCTCACCCGCTTAGTTCTCGGTTC
The DNA here is from genome assembly GCA_036927795.1 of Iris macrosiphon. Classification (NCBI taxonomy): domain Eukaryota; kingdom Viridiplantae; phylum Streptophyta; class Magnoliopsida; order Asparagales; family Iridaceae; genus Iris; species Iris macrosiphon. The sequence continues at coordinate 49,591,500 of JAYESA010000009.1, forward strand.
TGCGAGTTCTGGTTCGAATGTTGTCTCTAGAATGACTTCTTCATGTACTACATCTTCTTTGGAAGCTTCAGCCTCCTGTGCATCCACACTATTCTCCGGAATATCTGCGATAATAATGTTCTTGTGCCTTGCAAATTTATCTTCAAAGAATTCTGCGTCGCGAGATTCAATGATATGATTTGATTCTATATCAAGAAACCTCCTGGAGCATCACTCTTCTCAGCATAACCCAAGAAGATGGTCTTCGTTGTCCTCGTACCCAGTTTCTGAATCTTCAAGTCCGGGAGCTTCACATATGCCAGACACCCCCACACTCGAATGACATTCAAGTTGGGTTTGACTTTGAACCAAAGTTCATGAGGAGTGACATCGGATGTTGCGTACGGTACTCTGTTCAGGATGAACGTAGCCGTCAACGCAGCTTCTCCCCAGAACCAGTTTGGAAGACCCGCAGTTAACATCATTGAGTTTATCATTTCTGTCAACGTCCTGTTCTTCCTCTCAACTACTCCATTTGATTGAGGAGAATACGGAGCAGTCGTCTCATTGACAATTCCATATTCTTTGCAGAACGATGCAAATTCAATAGACCTATACTTTCGCCTCAATCACTTCTATGTCTCTTGAGTTGTTGCCCAGTCTGACGTTCAGCTTCAGCCCTGAACTCCTTGAACTTCTCGAATGCTTCGTCCTTTGACTTGAGCAGATAGACGAACGCATACTTCGAGTAGTCGTCGATGAATGTAATGAAATACTTCATCTTGGCCTTTGTGGAGAACTGTTCGAAGTCACAGAATCTGAGTGCACAAACTCCAGAAGATCTGTGCTTCGGTTAACCCGCTTGAACGACTTTCTGGTGATCTTTGTCTGCGCACAGACCTCACACTTCTCCACCTCCTTACCCCCACATTTGGAGATAAGCCCTAGACTAGACATCTTGTTTATTCTTTTACAATAAACATGTCCTAGTCTATTGTGCCATAACTCAAGAGAATAACCAGAAGAAGCGACTGCATTTATCATTGTAGCAGGAGTTACAAGTTAAAGTTTGAACATCCCTTCGGTACAGAAATCTTTTTCGAAATATGTTCCTTTGAAAGACATCACCATCTGTCCAACATTAATGTCCATCCTCAAGCCTACGTTGCAGAGCAGACTTCCTGAGACCATATTCTTGGTTATCATTGGTACATGCTTCACATCCTGAAGCGTCAGCGACTTCCCCGAAGTCATGTTCAGTACCACCGTTCCGGTCCCTAGAACTTCAGCTTGTGCTTGGTTCGCCAGCATAACCTTCTCAGATGTAGGCTTGTAGGTGGTGAACAACTCCTTCTTTGAGCAAACATGGCAGGATGTGCCAGTGTCCACCCACCAGTCAGAGTCGACACCAGTCGAGACAACCTGCGCAATCATAGCAACCTTGTTAGGCTCGCCTTGCTCAGTCTGTTTGGGCTTGGATCTGCATTCACTCCGGTAGTGGCCCTTCTTGCCACAATTGAAGCAAGTCACTTCGGACTTAGGCTTTGGCTTCGGTTTGAACGAAGCCGACTTCACCTTCAGATGGTTGAAGTCCTTTTTCTTGTTGTGAGAAGCCTTCTGCTTCCCCTTGGAATCACCAGCATGCACCAAGTTGGCCTTTGCCAACTGTTTGGACAGGGAATCCAACTTCAGTTGTCCCCTGGCGTCATCTTCAATGTGAATCCAGTGAAGAAGATCTTCGAGCTGGATCTCCATCTTCTTATGGTACATGTCAGTCTTGAACCTGATCCAGCCTGGAGGAAGCTTGGTGGCGATAGCCCCCACCATGAACTTATCTTCCTGCTTCATGCCCTCTTCCTCTAGCTTCTGTTGCATCTTCAGAAGTTCATTGACTTGCGGCAGCATTACCTTCTCGTCTTCAAATTGCAAAGTGAAACTTTTCAACGAGATAAATTTTTGACATTTTTTCATCAGTTTTATAATGCTTCTCAAGAGCTTCCCAGACGTCTTTGACCTTCTCTTTCTTGTTGTAAGACTTTGCCATCGAGTTTTCCATTTCATTGAGGATTAATAGCCTGCAGAGGTCGTTGTCTTCTTTCCATTTGTTGTGCGTGTCCTGCGCCACACCAACTTCAAGTTCTCCATCTTCAGGGATGGCAGGTTCTGGATCAACCAACACATAAGCAACTTTGACAAGACGAAGATTCAGAGAGATCTTCCTCTTCCAAATGTTGTAGTGTTCGACATCAAACTTCTCAAGCTTGTGAAAGCTAGTATCGAGAAGGTTTGATCGGTTCTCCATCTTACTCGGATTTTGCTTTGAGATTGTTAGTCCCGAGGCTTAATCAAAGATGGTAGAACCAGAAGTTGAAGTCGAAATCAGGAGTTCACACAAGAGTTCCCTTCCTGATATCTCTCGATCCAACAAGAAGATAATATATAGGATCTGATTAGAAACAAGATAATAAAAGAATCAGAGAAAACTATCTTCTCGTTCTTCCTTGCAATCGCAGTTGCAAATGGACAGAACATAGTTACAATTCACAGAAGAGAGGAGGAAGAAGAAGAGACTTTGCTTGCTGGGGTGATAAAGATCACCGTTGCTCAAAGTAAGATCCGTCCCACACGATCTGCTCCTAGGAACCAGCAAGTTCACGTAGAACTTTTGGAACGCTCGCTGTGTCCTCTGTTTGGACTCACATGAACTCCCTGGACTCCAATGGCGGCGACAACAACAACTCTCTTCGTCTCATCTTTTTCGAAGTAAGTCATCAAAGAGGCACAAAGAGAGTATTTATAGAGAGGGTGAAAACCCTAGCCGCCCCAGTTACGGAAAGATAGAAACAAATTAATTATGAATCCCTAAAAGATAGGCACGCATTAATTTCAAATCCCTCAAAAAGCGGATCTGAATAACAGACCGTATCTTTCCATAACCGTTCAAATATATCCGCAGCAGCAGCAGCGCATGCAGCAACGCAAGCCGCAGCGCATGCAGCAACGCAAGCCGCAGCACATGCGGCAACGCAAGCCGCAGCGCATGCGACAGCCCATGCGACCGCCCATGCGACCCGCCCATGCGACCGCGCATGCAGCTCGCGCATGAGAGAGCGCATCAAATGCGCACAAGCATGTGACAGCCCATGCGACCGTGCATGCGATCCGCCCATGCAGCTCGCGCATGAGAGAGCGCATCAAATGAGCACAAGCGCCGGGTGACCGCCCATGCGACCGCGCCGCATCAAATGCGCACAAGCGCCTGCGCCGATGCTAAGTGTAAAATGCGCCAACAAAGCGCCACTTTGCGCCCTTGAGTCCGAGTTCGAGTTCGAGTCTTTGGGGCTTAGCTCCTATGGAATAAATTCCATGAGAATGACAAAAAGCATAAATGCTTTCATTAAGAAGTTAATCCTTCTTCATCCTAATAAAATACCCCCACATGGCACCCATGTGCATCACCACACCCCATGTGCACACCTCAACACAAGCAAAGCATTATATTGAGATACCCATTTGGTGGTGTAGCCAATGTGGGACTATCTTTCGTCCAAAGGCAAAAACACCAACACAACATGCCAGATTAGGGGAGCTTAATCCTGTTTTCTCCATGTCTTGAGATGAAGGTTCATGGTTTACTTTGTCAATCCTTGGGACTGAAGTTGATTATATTACACTATCATGCTGCTTTTCTGCATGGAGGTGCACCTTAACGGTTTCACCTCTGTTAACTATTAACTAATTGTCACTCTTTTCCCAATTTGTACTCACAATGCTGATACCCCTACAGAGCTCCAGATTGGAGCTGTCTCATTGATAAGTGCTACTTTATCACCCCCTGTTATAATCAGATTATTGCGATTACGAGGAATCTTGTTTTTATATAATGAATTCTCATATGGAAATGTCATATAATGTACATAATTGATAAGCATTTTACTTTCGTCGCTCGGGTCAACTATCGGTATAGTTTTGTGCCGCCACTCTTCCCAGGGGGGATTTTACTGCTTAATCTTCTCTGCTACCCGATACGTAGGATTTCAGGCATATATGGATTCTGACTGGAACTAGTCCAAGTGACTGGCATCAACTGTAGGCCTTACTTTCTTTCTCGAGTCTCTAATATCCTGGAATAATAGGAAGATGTTAGAATTGGATGCCCTCAAACCCATATAAAGATGTTTGTAGTAGTTTTTCACTATGTTATAGCAAGTGGTTTCCTTGCACACTCCGTTTGAGGTCAGTAAACTGATTAGTCGATCACACAGTCAATCGATCGATATTGTGCCACACCTGGAAATTTTGCTTAATTTGACACTCAAGAACCAGATTAGCTGTCAATTACTTGGTCTGTGAACGCTGCTTAATCCCACTTTAAAATAGTGTTTGTTCCAGTTCAAGCCCTTTCAGTTGCTGGATCCTTCGAGTCTTCCGTATTACTAAGGTTTTTGAGTTTTATGTAACAAGTGAAGTGTCGAAGGGTCTGCTTGGTAACGGTATTTTCACCGGTTTTGGGGTGTTTTTGAGCCGATCATTTATGAAAACCCATGTTTGTTAATTTTTTTGAGACATTGGTTTTGGTCGGCTCAACACCCCTCTCCTCCCCCCCCCCCCCCCCCCCCCCCCCTTCCGAAAACCGGTGTAATATAATTTTGGGTGTCTTTATAAACACCCCAAATCGGTGGGTTTTGAGCGGTTTTATTATTTTATTCCATTCATATCCTCACCATAAATATATATTATAACTACTAATATCGTACCTTATTTTTTTCTTTCTCATTTGTTTTTCTCTTCTACTTCTTCCAAACTACAACTACTTTTTCCAGTAAATTTTAAAATCTTTCTCTCCTATTTTCTTTCAGGTGATTTTATTATTTTATGTGTTTATATTATTTTGATCAAATATAAACTTCTACCTTCCGATCAAGACGTGGACTGGGTGATAGTTCCTGATCAAGTCGTGAACTTGACTACATCTACTAATGTTTATATATGGACATATAGGTAATTTTATTCGTATAATTTTTTTTCAGAATCGCTCGTTAATGAATTGCCAAGCAGGTGTTGAACTGGTTTTAAAAGCCGCTACTAAAAATCACCCAAAACAGGACCTCTCATAACCTCTCATAACCGATACTCTAAAAACACCTCCCCTACAATTGCCAAACAGACCCTAAGTAGCTTTTATGAGTACACAGAGTTATCTTCGTTATGAGTTGTTTAGGTTGGATTTTCATCTGTGGAAGGTTGCCTGATTTGGTCAATGGGGTGGGGGTGGGGGTGGGGTGGAAGTGTAAAGTTTTCAGATCAATATATGGTTGCTCTCTAATATGGAAAAAACCAGTTCATATGTTGAGGAGCTCTAGTATATAACTCAATCCGGATTATGTAGTGAGCGTAAACACTGTGCTTTCAAGTTGGAATGCAGATCTAGTTTGGTTTGGTCTGCACATTTTGCTTGCTGATCAAGTCAGGATTTAGTCTGGGGTCTATTTTCTATAAACAGGTAGTTGCTATTTTTACCTTTTTTATGAGACTTGTAATGTTTTCTTATAATTAACATAAGTATTGATCCTCCTCAAGTCTCTTCTCCTAAGATTATTGACAGTAAACTCTGAAAAAATTAATAGAAATGTTTTATCACTGATTTTCTTTATTCCTTTGATTAATTTCGTGTCTCTCTTCTTCTTTCTTCTCAGCTTGATGCCATTCGTGAGCTGTTGGTAGGAGATCTTGAGCACGGAAATCGTTTGGAAGCACTAACATACTCCGCCATCTATCTAAAGGTTCTTCTTAGAAGCTTTGGCTTACATTAGAAACAGAATTGACCTTGTTTTTTTACTCATCTTGTAAAGCTACTGGTGAATATACCTGACTCAGATTATTGTTTTGTGAAATTGCTGTTCAACTTTTACTCGTCCATAGTGGATTAACACAGGACAGATACCATGCTTTGAAGATGGCGGGCATCATCGCCCAAACAGACATGCTGAAATTTCAAGGCTCATATTTCGTGAGATTGAAAGGATATCATATGGAAACAATAAATCATCTCAGGTTGGTTGATTATCTTCTGTTCATCTTAACTTGCTATTTCTTCTATGTTTTGTGTTGTTTTTATACTGCGTTGAATGTTTATTGAAGTTCTGAATATCCCTGTAAAGAAATATGTAACTAAATGCTCACGTGTTTCTTAGTTTCTACTGGTGTTAAATCTTTTCATCATCTTTTGCCAGAAACTTTAATCTTTGTTCTTCTTGTATTTGCATTTACTAACATTACTTTCACTTTTACCCTCAATTTTCTTCCACAGTGAGACATGTTTTTAACCTTAGTATGAACTATGCAGTATGAATCAGTTATTGACATTGGTATGTCAAATGATTTGTACATTCTTGTTATTTTCTTTGAGTTCCTAATTCCAATGTGAACTATCTACTCCACATGAGGTATATTGTGGCCTTAAACACACCTAGGAAAGAAGAAATATTCTAAATCCTCCGGAATTGATGGATTCTTCTTCTTCTTCTTCTTCTTCTTCTTCTTCTTTTTTACATTATAGAAATTTGTACTAAAGAATTATAGTTCGTCAGAATTCAATTATATCATCTTTAATGAATCTCGCAACCTTCGTTCCCAGCTAAAACTCCGCAGTCATACATGATCAAACTAAATATCCAATTTCTGAGTGTTAAGATATGATTAGATTTATGATTAAATTCAAGTCTATCTTTATGTGTCTCTTATAAGGATATAGATTCTTTCTCCTATACGGATATGGATTCCTTCTCTATACGGATACGGATTCCTTCTCATATACGGATATGAATCCGTTCTTTCTCTATATATATTCATAGTTGTATGACTTTTTTATATCGTCCACTATAAAATCATTATTGTTGATTTGTTTCATGGTATCAAAGCTTTGGGGTTTTCAATCTTATTGTTCTCATTAGTTGCCGTCGCTTCAATATAGTCTTAGCAACCTTCAGAGCTTCTTGGCTTTGCGAAAATGCTCCCCAATTCCTCCTAGACGGCGATCACCGCTACGACGATTAAGGAGCCTACGGAAGAGGTCACCTCCAGTACGCCGCCGTAGCCGTTCAACCTTTATTAATCATAACTGCTAAAGACTCCAAGGTCTGTAGTGGGTCTAGATAGTTGTAGTTTGTGGCGGCATTTCATGAGTCTCCACCAAGAATCTGGCTTCTTCAAGTGAGTCTTGGGCTTTGAGTGAAATAAGCTACAACAGTTCAACATGACGTTTCTCAAATGTTTCAGAAAGAAATTTTTCTCTAAAAGCTTGGTACTTACCCCCAAAATTGCCTTTATTTGAGACTCTTCTTGCTGCTGCTCCATATTCTTCTTCTTCTTCCACTTTCGAGAAGCCTCAAGTTTCCACCTCTATAACTTCTCTCCGTCCTCCATGTACTATTGCAGGAAACCTGGTCATTTTGCTACTACCTGCTATGTTCGCCAGCGGTGTGGTCTGATTTGTTCTCACTGTCATAAGCCTTGTTATTCAGTGGATGATTGTTTTTTGCTTCATCTACAGTGTTCTAAAAGGTGGTATAGACGGCCGCTTAGTCGGCGCCTAGGCGCTAGGCGCCTGGTGCCCGTCCGATGGCCGCTAGGCGCCTGCCCAGTCCCCTCGACGCCCGACTATGCATGTTTTGGGGTTTTATGGACTTTTTTTTGGATTTTAAAATTTTTTTTTTGAACCGTCTAGATCTGGGTGGCTGTCTAGGCGGGCAGGCGCTAGGCGGCGGGTGTCCGCTCGACTAGCGCCTAGCACTTCTCACAACCTTGTTCATCCACATTTAAAAACTTAATTCCTCGAGTGGATGAAGACAAGGGGTCCTCCTCGACTCGCTCTTCGGTACCTCATGCTTATATTATTGATAGTACAAAGACATCGACATATTCTTTTCTCTTTTCTGCTGTGGCAGATATTAAGCACCATCTTACTCAGTTAGAGAGTTAAAGCTCCAGCTCTAGTGTCGACTTGTCTTTGCTGCTCCTCTGCATCTACTTTTCTGCATCTACTGGTACGTCTACTTCTTGGATATTGTACTCTGGTGTTTCTCATCACATGCCTTTTAATCTTAGTCTCTTATTTAGTATTACACCTTTACCATCCCGCTTTTCCTCTTTACACACAACTGATGATTCTCAGTTGGTCATTACTCAATCTGGTTTCATTATGCGCTAATTATTCATGTTTTCTACATTTACTCTGCAGTTTCGAGTATTTTCTAATGCAGATTAGGCAGGAGATCCGACCACCAGACGATCTACTACGGGATCTTGTTTGGTTCTTGACGATTCATTGATTTCATGAAGAAACAAGAAATAAATCGTTGTTGCATGTTCTTACTGAGGCCGAGTACATGACCTAATTGCATGTCCACCATTAGGAAGATCGTTTATATACGGAGACTGCTATCTGATACGGACATTGCTCCTACAGGACCTACGCCACTGTACTGTGATAACATGAGTGGTATACAGATTGCAAACAATCTGTTTTTCATGAACGAATAAAGAACATTGAGATTGATTGTCATTTTGTCCGTGAGCATTTTTTTACATGCACTATTTTTCTACTACATGTGACCTTCGTTGATCACCTGACGTATTTCTTTACTAAGTCACATCCCACACCGCAGTTTTAGCTTCTATCGAGCAAATTTATGTTGTTTGACCTATCATGAGTTTGAAGGAGGTGTTATGATATAATTAGATTTAGGATTTGATTCAAGTCTATCTTTACGTGTCTCGTATATAAATACAGATTCCTTGTCCTATACGGATACAAATTCCTTCTCCTATATATATATGGATCCGTTCTCCATCTATAATTGTATGGTTTTTTATATCATCCATTAAAATCAATCTTGTTGATTTGTTTTAGTGAGATAGTGCCTTTTACTTTAGATATTTCTTTATAGCTTGGCATCTACTATCTGCCAACTTTCATGGGTTGTGAATAGCAAAATATGGTTGGTCTCTTGTTTTCCTATGTCTGTTTAAAAGTATTTGGTTATTCCTGCTATGACACATCAAATATGGTGAAGCGCTTCAATTTTGCCTTATTAAGTAACTCATTTCATTAGTCATTTAGCTTTCATGACTGTTCTTGAATCCTTCTAGGAGAAAATCAGTGAAACACGGGTATAAATCGAACCTAGTATGCTAATTAAGCGATAATTGTACCCACTGTTCTAAAAGGCGGGCTAGGCGGCCGCCTAGTCCCCCTCGACGTCCGACTTACATGTTTTGGGATTTTATGGACCTTTTTTTTTGCAATTTTCAGTAGACTTTTTGGATTTTTTTAATTTTTTTTTGAACCGCCTAGATCTAGCCGGTCGTCTAGGCACCCGCCGTCTAGCACATAGTGCTTTTCACAACCTTGATTGCACCTAAAACCTATCAATTGTTGGTTTGGAGTCTACAAACATAAAACATATTTAAGATAGTGTTGAGATGATTTTCCACCCAAATTTGCAAAAAGATTATGTACATGGATTTACACGAGATCCAAAGTTCAGATTAAGTAGGGTTACTTTTTATGAAGTGAAAGCAAGTCCTCATAGACATCCAAATGTTTGGAAGAATTAAAAATTTCAAGTTTGTATTGAATTATTTACATTTGAAGGAAGCCATATTTTCTTAAATTAGACATGTTTTACTAAGTAGAAAATTAATGCTGAATTTTGCCACGACTTTACTGGATCCAGAGTCTTAAGTCGAGAACGGCACAATGAAATCCAAAGAAGAGTTCTGTCCAAAGGAATTCGTTGTTGCTAAAATAGACCTACCTACAGATAGTATGCACACGAGAAACTGAAAGTTTGATCAATGGGCTTATTCAATAGTTTTGTTAAGTTCTAAGACTAAATCATTACATGCCATAATAAGACCAAATGTTCTATTGACAATCATGTTTTAACCACTTTCATGTGTGAGCTCAACTAAAGCTAGGCACAGTTAGCAAAAAGAGAGAATTCATCATATATCTACCGAGCAAAATGAGATAAAATAAGAAATATATGTACACATCGTATGTTGTAAATGTCCAACAATTTAGCTCTCTTCCTCAAACAGGAAGAGACCCACGGCCTTATAAATCAAGTCCCAAGATACGATTCTAACTGAGATCGATCTGTAATTGGAGTGTAATCGAAGTTATTCGACATTACTGACAGTAATTTGCAGAGGAATTTGAACAAGGAAAGGAGAAATTGGGGAAAAACATAAGAATCTTTATTTGAATTTCAGAAAGTGCGGGAAGGATTACAATAGAAAGGAAATTGCAGGGAAGAGAAATCTAGGGTTTATTTGCAGGGAATTGGGGATCTAGAGGAAGAAGAAGAAGACAGAGAATTACAAGAAGAAAATTCTAAAGAGGACTAAATTCCAAAATACCAAATCTCCCTTCCTCTCCTCCTCCTCCTCTATTTATAGCTCGTATTAGGAATGGTACCAGTGTAACTGAATTGCTGAGTTGGCTATTACATTCTTGATCTCGATGACCTGGCAATTTGGAGGATTAGCAGTGACTAGGCAATTAGCTGTCGAGACCTCTTGCTGACTGGGCTTGAATACTTGGACTGCTAAACTCTGATACACTCTCTTTAAGTGTCTGCTTGAGCTGCTGATTGGTTTAGGAGGATTAAGAAAAGGGTCGTATCAATTCCCTCCCCTTAAATTGACCTTGTCCCAAGGTCAATAAAGGACTAATTTGAATCCCTGGATCCCATACTCTCACCTTAAATGATTCCAAGATCCTTGTTCCCTGTGGTAAAAGAAATTGTGACTGGTTTGGTGGAAGTTGGTACTGCTGTCTGAGCTTCTCATATATTCCTTCATTGGGAATGGTAATCATGTACTGGTTAGTATTCACCAAAAGAGTCTGCAGAGCAGCACCTTCCCCACAGCTGCCTTTATCAGCATTAACACACTCAATTTGACATTAACACTCTCAATTTGACCTGATACCTGATATGATACACCTGGATCCCATATCCAAACATGGAGCCTAGCATCTTCATCCATCAATCGAGTGGTCTTGTCCATGGCAGAGATATCCATGATTCCACTGGTACTCCTGTCAAAACAAATAGTGATATGAAGAACACCCCTGGGGGCAGGAGGAAGTACCTCATCAACCACGGCTTGGGCTACAAGGAGAGCAAGAACCTCTACACCAGTTGATCCTAGTATTGCTTTCCCCGTGCCTTCTCCATCTATGCCACCTAGATCCCACAGTCTTCTCTAGAAGGTATGACTCTTTGGAGATGTAGAGCAGTGGAGAATAGTTGCAGTGCCAGAGCTTGATTATCCGTTCCCAGGTTCCAGAGGTTTGAGTACCGAAATTCAGTCTTCAGAGAGAGTATACTCACATAATTGAGTGTTACTGCAAAGGCTTTATTAGGCTCGATCAATCTGAACATCACTCTGTGCAGCAACCTGAGCATCATTTCCTGCATTTGTAGCAGTTTTTCAGTATCAACCTCTTTATCAAGATCTCTGCCATCTAGTTTCAGCCTAAACCCATAAGGGGTCCCTTCACTCATTACCAATTTTCGACTTAGTTTGATTCCCACACATGAACTTGAGAAATTCCTATCATTGTTTAATGTTCTGAAATTCACATGATGAACTCGTTTTGGAAAATGCAGAGATTCCTTAATTTCAGCAGTTATATTGCTGTCAGTGGCAAGTATTTTTCCAGGATCCCACACCAAATTTTTTACCTTGATTAATAGGAGCCATTTGATACGTGCTTTCTTCTTACTAGATTTGACAAATTCCATTAGCTCGAACTGCTCCGCAGCAGCTGCGACCGAACCTATTGCAGACATGCAAGTTTCTTGCAGATCTCGAGGACTAGTTTTGAGTGCAGTAACTAATCTCCCCATCAGGGAATCAAGATAAGGGAGGATCTCTTCTCCCATATCCTCACAGAAAGCTGCCAGTGCATAATATGATTTCTCCTTTACTTCACCTGAAACACCTTCAAGGGCATTTAGAATAGAGGGAAGTACACTTTCATACCTAGAAATGATCTCAGGATGCAGGTGTTCTGCAAATTGACCTAGTGCAAATGAAGTAGCTCCTCTTACCATCTGTTTCTGATCCTTCAAGGCTGACAGAGTAATGTGTAACACATTTTCCAGCATGTTTTTCAATAACTCAGAACAACGTTCAGAGATTACACCCAATGCAGTAGCGAAAGCCTCACGAAACTTTGGGTTGATATGCTGAAAGCTCAAAGAAGCAAACTCAAAAACTGTTGGGAAAACATGCTTTGGTAGGTTAAGAACCATAGTGTCAATGAGTTATGCAGCACCTCGATCAGCTGCCAGATCAGAATCCTCATCTCCATCTTCTGTCTCAGTAAGCAAAGGGCACATAGCTTGAAGGTCCTGTCGTTGTGGCTGTTCTTTGAATGAAACTTGAAGATTTTGAACATTTTGCAACTCAACCCGGGGGCATTGCTGCTGTGGTGGCTCGTCTACCACCGACTTCGTATTGTGGATGTTTTGCTTAATGCACAGAACTAAGGCCTTGGTCCTGTTTTGATGCTCGCTTGACAGTGAGTGGAGAACCAATCCCTCCATGGTTACACATTGAATGTTGCACCTGCGACACCAACTCATATTACCCAGCCTCTTCACAGGCACTTCATCAAACACCTTCGGTTCAATCTCTTCCTGCTGCTGCCTTTGAGGAGATTGCTCAGGTCTGGGTGCTTGTGAGTGAGAGGGAACAAATTGCAGTGCTGGTGGTTGTTGAGGATCGGGATTTCCCAGTTGCTGCATCTGCTCGGGATACAATTGACTGGGAACCTGTGAAGTAAGAAAATCACAGTGCTGTGCTTGTGATTGTGTGTCAGCATGATACCTCAGGCTTTGCATTCTGTCAGAGATCGAGTCTCGACCTGCCTCATCCCACCGTTATTTTATCAAGCAGACACGGGACAGTAGTTCGGCTGCTGTTGATGATGCACTTGTGTCATCGGTAAGCTCTGTGTCGACATCGGGTACTGCTGGAGGAAGCTTTCGGGTGGAGGAGCATGGTAGGAATATGGAAAAATATAGAACGTACCATAGAGATCGGGTGTTGGTGGTGTCAGATACTTCCACGGTTGCTGCGGGTACGGAGAACTCTGCAGACATTGCGGCGATGAAGTAGATGATTGTAGTTGCGATCTCCAACCATACGGAAGTTCCTCCGCCGGACGTTGTTGCTCCTCCGGCCAGCCTTGCCGGTCGCTATGGCCGCTCGAGCTTTCTCGACCAGCTTCCCAACCGGAACCGAACGGCTCTGATACCAATTGTTAGGACCCCGTCCTAACTGACCTTGAAATGGAGAAGATATACTCCAATTCGCCATGAAATTGCAGAAAATCTTAGTGGAAGGAGAAGAATTGGGGATCTAGGGTTTATTTACTAAAGAATTAAGGAAGAAGAATACTATTACATTCTAAAGAAGAAGCAGGAAACGAGAACTAAACTAAAAACTAATACTAAGAAAAACTCATTAACATTCTTCACCTTCTCCATTCTTTCTATCCCTATTTATACTATGTAACAACAATATCCAATCTTCTGCAGGAAACTATACAATGCAACGGTAACTTTCAATCTTCTGCAGGAAGCTGCACTGTAGCTTGCTGAGCTGGTGGTTTCTGTCGGCTGATTGACAATGATGATTTTGGCAAGATGATAGGGCAATGATGACCTGACATGGCTCTAGGCACTGTGACTGAATGGCACTGTTGCTTGATACTATGCTCTGGTATGATGACAGTCTCCTGCAGTGTGAATGTATTGGCAATCCCTTTGCCATATGTGAACTTGCTGAACTTGCTGTTTGCATTAGAACCCTCCTGAGCCAGCTGCTATGGTGCTGAACCATTGTCAACTCTCTAAGCCTTCACTTTGAGCCTCTGAACCCCTTCACTGAGCCACTGCCACTCTTCTAATTCCTGAGCTTGAGCTGCCCATGAAATGGGCACGTAACATCCCAAGTCAAAATTCAAATTACAGTGAGTAGTAGAGGTGGTTTATGACTACCCATGTCATCCACTAACCTCTCCTCTAGCATATATTCTTCAACCAATCAACATCGGAGAACTCAACTGGATTCCCATCATTCAGCAAGGTTTTTCTTTTCGCAAAAACTCTTCCATTCCTCTCTTTAGCCACCAACCTCCTCCCTCCATTACTCTACCTGCTCCTGATCCCTCCCCCTGTCCTTATACACAGCAGAAAGAAAAGAAGAAGGTGGGATGGGGTTTTGACTATATCTTCCCATCTTTTCGTTCTTCTTTTTCCATTTGTTTTTTATCACCCCTACTTAGTACTAGGGTCCAGGGAAGAAGAAGACAATGTGTGATGGGTTTTGACTCTCTTTCCATCTCTTTCTTCTTCTCTCGCCATGTCTTTAGACATCCCTATTTAGTATTAGGGAGATGCTATTATGGGGTTTTGATTCCTCTCTCAAAGTTACTATTTATGGGGTGTCAATGCCACTTTTATTTTGTCTTGTTACTCTAATTTACTTTCATTAGGGTCTTGCTACCTTTTTATATGAGTCTTAATACAATGTTACTCTTCTTTTATATGGAGTTTTATTACTCAAAGTTACTGTTCATGTGGTTTTGATACCTCTCCATTACTCGACGTTACTTTCATAACGTTCCATGCAGGAGTCTGTCATCTTTCATCAAAACTTCTAAAAAAAAACGTGAGGGAGATTAGTGCTTACTGTACAACTGATAACTAGTTCAGGCGAATAAAAGAATAGTAGATTTCTTGACCCGCATCCAAGAATATATGGGGCATAATAAGTTTCTTTTGACAAGATTCCTGTAGAACTTTTAGCAGAAGAAACCATCAGACAATAGTAAATGACCTAATTACTTCATAGGATCAACTTGCAAATTACCAGAGAACTTGCTGGGTAGAGAGCAAGAGAAGTCGATAACCTCTTTCCAGAGATAAGTCAAAGTAGACTATAGAATAGCATAACCATCAAATTACACCAAATTATTGGTGGTGAGATAACCATACATGCAAAAATTATGAGCAATCAGATAAAACATAGACATGGGATATAGATGAGGAAAAAATTGAACTTTTGTATCAAACATGATAGTACTTTTTTAGTTTTCGGGTGAAAAGGAATCATATAACTGCCTTTTTGTTGCATTCATTTACAACAAGAAACAACCACCATCTTTTGGTGCAGCACCTGCATTTTGGTGCATTCTAGGCTATGTGACATTTTCCCCTTACACATATCCAGATTGACTTTACATGGCTCTTGTGTTAACTAGTCTAGTGCATCTGAAACAAAGATCTCCTATATTTCTGTCTATGAATTGCTCTAGTTACCCCTTTCGTAGGTTTTTTGTTTGGTGCCATATCATATTTGGCACTACTTTCAAACTCTTAGATTTCTCTAGGGTATAATTTGTGTAGCATTGGTTCCTTGCTGATAAAATTTTCTTATTCTCATTGTATCTTTCGTTCCTTTTCATCTTGTTTCTAGAGCTTATATCTAAATTCATACTATCTTGAGAAACTTTCTTTTGGCTATGTCATGCAGTTTTTTCATATTTCATCTGTTTTCATAGAAAACAAATATATTCCTGGCATATTTGGTCTACCATGTGAATGCCATTCATTTTCACTCTTTAGCTTAACGGTCATAGAGATGAATGCAAGTCTCTATAGTAAATCGTATCATCTTACCTCTTTGTCTACTCTAGACTCTTTCTCTGATCTAGGATCTAGGAAGCTTGGAGGCTGCTACACTATTTAATGGTGTATTATGCTTCAAATTGATCTTTCACCTGCTATTCTACATATCTTTTATATAGCACACAAGGGACAATCCTGCCCAGAAAGATATATGTTCCGTATCATGCAAAATTTATTTGATGGTTCAAATAATTACTAAGTTTCCGATATTCTCTTGAATTTTGTAAATCTGTTAAGATAATAACTAGGGGTTCTTTGGTACCTTGTTTATCTCCAATGTCACTAAATTTGTTAAAAAGGTATTACCAGTAGGCAGCATGATGTACCTTCTTTTCTGAAAATTGTCAGGGTGAACATTTTTTTACCTATGCAAAAAACAAAGTTGAGTTCTAGCCTTTGTATATCATATTTGTTCTAGTCTATTGAAACTTTAATGTACACTCAGAAATCATATATAACTGACCCACGACTAATATATGTTGCATGCATTGTGGCTCATATTTTTGCTGTGTTGAATTTTGTTGTATTTATGTTCATACAGGATGTACTTGTCATCCGCAAGATCCACCCGTGCTTGCCCTCATTTAAGTCGGAGTTTACTGCTTCAGTTCCTCTGACCAGAATACGTGATATTGCCCACAGGGGAGATATTCCTCATGATCTGAAGGTCTTGTAGCTTGTACTCTATTTGTGATGCTTAGAATTTACTACTACTTCCTGATAATCTCCTTTCTGATTGGCAGCAAGAAATCAAACACACGATTCAAAATAAGCTTCATCGATGTGCTGGTCCTGAAGATTTAATAGCTACAGAGGCCATGCTTGCTAGAATTACCAAGACTCCTGGGCAATATAGTCTAGCATTTGTAGAGCAGTTCAAGTTATTTCATCACGAACTTAAAGATTTCTTCAATGCAGGAAGGTTTGTTTATCAGGAAATTTATATTCTTTATAATGTACCCTATTCGTATTGCTTAATCACCAATTTTCTGCTAACATGCTTAATGTTCCAAGTCTCGTCGAGTTTAATACCATCAGATAATGTTATGTAACTATTATTATATAGACTGAGTCAGCTGATAGCAGGTAGGTGGATATATATATATATATATATATATATATATATATATATATATATATATAAGACATGGCTTTTTCTGAGTTTGCCGAGCATGGTCAATCTCGGTCATCCAATTGACATTCAACACCGCTCATCCTGACCGTATATCCTTAATTGTCTAAAAAAAGACGTCATACTGCCACGAGGCTCCTGCTTATGCAAAGTCTAGGGAGGGTTGTACGCAACCTTACCCCCATATATATAGAGAGATTGTTTCCATGACTTGAATTTGCATCCTCTATGATGCAAGCAACAAGTCTTACCGTTGCGTTAGGCTACGCTCTTGTATCCTTGACCATCTAAAAAGTAAAAAATTAAAATCAAGTGAATGCATCAAGTGAAATCATAGTGAGAAATGGATAGATTTCACTTATCATAAACCAAAATGTAAAAATTTACTATGATTTTGCATGATGCATCACCTGTAATTATCCAAATCACTTGATTTTAAGTTTTTAGACAATCAATGATGTACATATCACGATAAACACTGTTGATTGGATGGCCAAGATTGAGCATACACATGGAGCTCAATGAATGTCCTTGCTCAACAGATCGCTACTCTCTCTTTACATATGAATGTGTGTGTGTGTGTTTGTATATATCAACAAGCATTGACCCAAGTGGTCTAGTGTTGGAGACAAGAACCAGAACCCAGGAAACTGGGTCGGAGGTTAGAATCCTCCCGGGCGCGCTATGCATTTAATTGGGGGTGGGGGGGGGGGTGGGGGGAGGAAATAAGATATTCATGTAGCAACTTATTGAGAGTTGGATATGGAGGAGCGGTCTACCCGACAAGAGGATCGTGGTGTTGACTGTTAGTCGTAGTTGGACGTTCGAAGGAGATCGGCCCAAACAATGGATCGAAAAAGGATACAACAAACAAAATCGAGGATAAACGTGCAAGGAACCAAACCCGGCATAGTCCAAGGAGATTAACGTAATAAAGACCAGTGCTTAAGCCGGGTAGTAGATGTAGACTTACGATTTCAAAATTTTATATATATATATATATATATATATATATATATATATATATATATATATATATAAGTTATTTTGTCAAAATATAGACTTGGGCAAGTTATGAGTTGCAACATGAGAGTCCTGCGACATGATCTGAACTAATGGCTTGCAGTTTTTACCTACATTGTTTTGCAGCTTGACTGAGCAGTTGGAGTCTATCAAAGAATCTTTGGATGAGCCTACTCTACAAGCTTTTTCTCTGTTTTTGGAAAGCAAGAAGGTATTCTTGCCTGCACTTTTCTTTGTTTATATATATCTTAGCTTAACAATTTACTGTTTGCAACCTGATTCATATCTTTATTCTTGCAAAAAGAATTTATTTGTCATATAGGCTACTGTGTACCATATTTTTTATTCTTCTAGTAGCCATTTTGGTTCCTATAAGGCAATCTTAGTTCCAAAGTCAAGGTTAGGGTTAGGTGCAACCAACAAGGGAAAGCTGAATGGTCATGTTCCGCTTCAGGAATCATACTGATCATACAGAAGTTTAGCCTACTACAACAACAAAGACTTTATCCCAAAATTTTTTGGGGTTGGCTGTTTGAATTCTTCTCTTCCATTCAGTTCTGTTAAGGGTCACATTACCAAACTTCAATCCATTTAGGCTTAGCTCTAATCCTGGCCCCTTTAACTACTATCTTATCTTTTCGCTCCTCCGATGCTCCAACATGTATTGGTTTATGTTGCACATGTCCAAATTCTATAAGACAAGTTTCTCCCGTCTTGCCCTCATTTGACACCACCTTCAACTTCCCACGAATACAATAATTTCTTATCCTATATTTTAATATATTGCCCATAGTTCGTCATATCGGCCGATACCAAAACTACCGAAACTACTTAAATCAACCAATTTATGTAAAAAGTCATCCGACATTTCAATTTCTCGTGTCGGTCAGTTTTAACCAAAATGATTTAGAAGATTTTGTCCACTGATTGGGCCATGGTTGCTTTTAGATACAGCCACACAGTCTTAGATTTCGATAAAGGGTACGCACTTTGAACATAACATCCCCCAGAGAGATGCTTTATCTACCATAGATTGAAATAGACAAAGTAGAAGTGAAAGAAGAAAACGTGTCACGTCCCAGTCCCAAAATACGCGGGACCAGGCCATGTGGCAATGGCCAGCTACGTATCAAGTGGACTCCGGTCCAGCTCGGGTACGTATAAACTGTTAAGTAAGGGTGACTATCTAGATAACATAATGAATACATCTGTGTCTCAATCCACAAGAATACAAAAATATAAGAATGAACAACTGGTATCATGGTGTGCACCACACTACCCTTGTCCGAATAGACTCGGAATAAACAATATGAGTCTACAAACACTAGGCTATAATAACAAAAAATAAACAGTAACAAACAAAATAGATATCCTACGGAAGACATGATAAAAATATCTACTCTCAATACCTGAATACTGGAAAGATACTCAACGGCAACTTCAGAAGAAACCAACGACAATCAACACTGCAAAACTGGAAGGGAACCAGATCCTCAAAGGTACGTAACAAGATACATTGAAACATGCCACTAATTATGTGAAAATACTGCAATAAAATAAGGGTGTACCAATCTAAGTGTAAATGCAATGAGAACCACGTTCGACGCATGAGCTGTAGGCTAAATGGGATCGACATAATTCCCTGGGGGAAACAGAGGCCTAAATATAGCGTAGTGTCGAGGACACCAGAGGCCTACTCTCTCTCTCTCATAATAATAAATTCATGGTCGTCATACCCGGTAGTCCGGCGGAGACGACGGGTTACAAAATGAAGTGTAAACATAGCCCATACGTCTATTGAGTGTTCTTCTCACCCAATGCTGCTGTATCTGTCGTGCACCACGGCATGTCCAACTCCTACTCCTGAGTCAAGATCAAAGTATCTAAATGCTGTCGTCACGCATCTCGAAGTACGGCTGGTACAAGAGTCTGCGTCCACACATGAACCACTCAGTGTCATAAATGTGTCAATGTCATGGAGAGATTGGAGTATCTCTCAAATAATGGGTTTGGCTTCTAAGTACTAAGTCACGCGTAATCGATCCAACACCGACTTGCACCCAAGTTATCATTGGACGTGCAATATCGTTCAATCAGAATATTACAATAAAATAAGTGCAGTTACAGTATTTAAAAATTGTAAACAAGAGCGGCAATGTATGCTTGCCTGGATCCGGAAGCTGATGACGTGGGTCTGGTACGAAATCTGAGTCCAAATGGTCCAATGACCTATAAATATAAATTTGAAATTAATTAATTGTTTTACTTATATCTCGTAATTAATAATAACACTGCCTACACTTATAAGGCTAATTAGTTACTCCCATGTCTTAGTTTGAACTTAGTACCTCTTAACAACTATTGGTACAAGAATCTACTCCTCCTTACCGCTGGTAAGATAACTTATCTGTCAGAAGTCCAACCCGTACCACTCTCTCCTATATTTATTGACAATACTAAATCAATTTTCTGGCACCCACAGTTTCACTGCTCCAATTTTTTCTTAAGGGAACATAAACACAAATTTCTGTTAATTTAAGATCTTCTTGTATCCTCAGACTTCACATGAATGACACTTTCAAAGTATCCTTACCGCCATACAAAATCGAATCCCCACAGACAAACATTTACACTTGTATATTTAGTATATCCTTTCGATTCCATGCAAAGTTCCCGGTTACAACTATTCCAATTCGCACAAACTTGTCTGGTTTGACTCTATTGCACATTTATCTCACCTGCCCACATGGTAACTATTTTCTTAGTTTAGATTTTGCTACCCATACACAACAGTTGGCCAATGCTCAATATACCAACTTCTCTTCCATGCACCTAAATGAACTCCCACAGAAAACTACATTGATGCTTCCCTCATTACACCCCAACTATGCTCGGTCCTACTCACTGGTTCCATTTTATCTTATGTTTTCTACACATGCCAGCATGCACACACATCCTATATTACACCCATTAGCCCTTGCTTATACACGGTCTCTTCCATGCATATCTATAAATTTAAAATCAATGAACCACTAAGCTATTTCTAACAGTGAAGATATATATGTAAAGAATTCTAAGTATCTAGTTTTAAAGAATGGTGTAAAGAAAAAAGTCACCTGAGTAATGAACATGGAAGTAGCAGAGTTCACCAACCGTGTGAACACATCGACTGCGGCGAGAAGAGTGCTCAACCTTCTTTTCAGAGCAAGCTCGCCGGAGGGTGCAGCGTCACGCCTCGAAAGGAGGATGTAGTAAGAGATAAGTATACTAGTGGGAGGCGAAGAACTCGAGCCAACGAGGAGATGATTCGGCGGTCGGGTCGTCGAAACACCAAGCTCCCACTCCGGGACGTGGATGGGCGGTGAAGTGTACATGATGTAGCCGGGTTTGAACTGCAGTCGAGTCGTCGACGCACCAATAAGTCTTTTGCCGATGGCCTGCGAGTCGGAGGCTCGGACTACCAAGGGAAGGAGGAGAGTGAAGCTTGGGGTTCGATTGGCTTCCTTGGGGTGTGGTGGCTGGGTTGGTTTTAGGGTTAGGGAGGAAGGGAAACGAGGTTATATAGAGAGAGGAGAGGGTGAAAGAGTCGTTGCTTGCCAGCTAGGGGGAGTCGTGGTTCGTACTCGCGTGGTCTGCTCTCTGTGCAGCAGCAGGCGTACACTACAGTACCATGCAAGAACCAAGGGGAAAAGGAAAACAAAACAACAATGACAACAACCACAGCAAAAAGATGCTGCACTCGTCCCATTTCGTGGGTTTTGGCATTAGGCTAAAGTGTTTCCATCCAATGGGTCATATTGGAAACAAGAAAGGGGAAAAGAAATACATGCGTGGGCCAGGGAGAATTGTTGTGAACAAACTTTTCAATGTGTGCATTGGCCGGATTTAATGAAGAAGGAAATGCATATAAAAAAACAGTGGGTCTAGTAATTGGGAAGAATAAATATGTTAAGAGTTAATTAATTAGAAAAGCTTAATCATTACAAAGAACATTATTAGACTATAACTAAAGAAGAAAACAATAAAAATTAAATTTAAATTCTGATTCTAGTAGCAAATATAATATCATCTATAAATAATTTCAAACCAGCGGTTTTACAAAACGGCTGGCAAAAGAAACAAGGGTTATCGTCATGTGACAAACTTTAAAATCCACACGGAGCCAATGAAACCTGCTAATTGAGCATACCTAATCGGGTTCATTCTGGATACAATTGTGAAATATTGGATCTTCCGTTTTAAATAGTGTATCTAGGTAGTCATTTATCATTCAATTAATGAATGAAGAACTTATTGATCTACTGATGTCAATCAAATCGGATTTCAAAAGTTTGTACACAAGGGTAAGCAACGTACTAATGCTAATGGGGGTAAGCCTCGCTGCTCGGAAATGCCTAGTGTTGACCCCACACCGAGAGAGTCAAAAGCATGATAATGCTAGTTGGGTTAACTAAATCATTTTAAAATAAAAAATTTGGATCAATAATAGGTTGGTTATTTGTCCAGAATATCTAAAGAAATTACTTTTGAGAATCATATCCACTTGTCCCTCAAGAAATGGACCCCGTGCCAATGAATGAGCCTATAACATGAGCTTTAGACCTGTACCCCCTTAACTAAATCTCCTTGCACTCTTGTGCTGTGTAATACCGTACCATATGATAGAGGTGGTTTGGTGATTTATCTTAATGCTAATCTAATGGTCATCCCCAAGGTTTTTGTGTCGTTTGCTAGTCAAAACCGATATGTCGGCTGACATGTTGGACATTTCGGCCGACATCTACAACAGTGTTTAGATGTCATTCCTTTTTACTCTTTGGCTTGCATCAAAGAGATGAATGCAATTCCTATAGCAAATTATATTATCTTACCTCTTCGTTTAAACTATTTTCTAGTCTAGGTGATTTTTGAACTATGCTCCTTTGGTTGAACGAACATAAACTGCATGATAAGTGTACCTAACTGCCAACTGGCCTTCTAGGTTTTATGAGTAGGTCCTTTCCTTCCTAGCTTTGCTAGGAATTTGGCACCAAAGAAATGGTTGAAATCAGGTTGACAGCTGATCATAGGAACCTTCCATCGAGGAGCTTTTCATGCTCCATAGCCGATTCGGTTTCTATGGGAAAATACTTGTATGATGATGTCCAGTGCGTTGTATTTTCACACTTCAGGTCTTATATTATCGGCCTTCATTAACTGATTCTTTTGCTAAAAAAATTGCTGTGACTTAATCAGGTTGGATAATCTATAGATCATAGTTAACTGACCACTGAAGAACTAGTTCAATCTGTGGAAATGTTCTGTTATAATATTTATGTGAGCGTTAGTCAAAGAAAGGAGCTTTCTTTCTGATATTTTCTTTGTTCTAATAAAAAAGAATGATAGGGTAGCACAATGATGGTATATCACCGTAATTATGAAGTTGCTTATGCTTCTTGCCTTGTATAGAGTATGGTACTATATACAAAGTAATAGTTCACTACCTGCGGCGAATACAGAATAGTTCTTGTGAAATTGTTGCATATTGTCACATAGTTGTTGTAGACACTATGATTTATGTTTTACTTTCTTAGCATGGAAGTTTTGACAAGTTTGTGGGATATAGTAATGTATCTATCTATATAATGTTTAACACTTTCTTATTAACCATTACTTACGCAGAGGTTGGAGAAATCGCAGGAGACAAACAAGTCTACTCTGATGGACGTGCTGAACTCTTTAACAAATCTGAGGTCACTGATCGTTAAAGGTCTTGAAAGTGGTCTTAGAAATGATGCCCCTGATACTGCCATAGCTATGCGCCAAAAGGTTCCTTTTTTCAACTAATTGTTTTCTAGTGGGAGGCTTATTGCAGAAATAATTTTCAACAGATAGTTGTTAGAATTATTTTGTTCAGTCGTTAGGTTAAGATGTAATACTTGCAACTGACTGCTTGCAGTGGCGCCTTTGCGAGATTGGCCTTGAAGATTTCTCTTTTGTTCTCTTGAGCAGGTATGTCCTGATTTTGAGTTATCTTCTCAGATGAGTATTTTTTTCTTAACTATTGTCTGACAGGATTCGACAATTTTCCCATCCAATACTTGAAGCAGTATTTTATTATCATGACTTCTTCTCTCTATTTCTGTAAAATGGACTATCTCTTTGGGCAGTGCTGCCTTTTCCCACAATATTTAAGCAAGTCTTAATAGTTCTCTCGTGTCATATCACCCCCTCTTCTTATCTTTCACCTCTTATGTGGCTGTTTGATAATAAACGAAAGAAATGAAACTAGGTTTATACGAAACCCTACAAACAAGAAAAAGAAGTACAATTAATCCTATACGAGGATGTTAAGTACAAAAGTTTGATTCTGGGAAAATATTGCTATAGGAGTCTGATCTGCGGTCGATCACTTTGTCCCTTGTACCACACGATGACGAAGAAGTCTGTAGAAGACGAAAAAGAAGCTTCAAAGACTGCAGGAGGGATTGAGTTCTCGTTGTCAAAGCTCTCTATATGTGCTCTCTTGACCTTAATTCTCCACACTTCGACCCCGACTTTTTCGACCTTCTTTCGACCCTTGGACCTCCGTGGCCGGAGGTCTCTATTTATAGGGTTTGGTCACTGTCGGCGTAGAAACCGAATAGCGGAGAAAGTTGCACCTTTTACGCGGCGGTTATAATAACTGCCACCCACGTATGAATGATCTTCTGAATAGGCGTGTGACGCGTGTTCCATTACGAGGTAATGCGTATAACTGCTCATCGAAGATCACGGCATGCAAGCCACGTAGGTAACTGCCCCTCGCGTAGAGAAGGTTGACATAGAAGCCAAATAACTGTCTCGTTGGCGTAAAAGCCAAATAGTTATCTTGTCGGCGTAGAAGCCAGGTAGGCGTAGAAGCCGAATAGCTGTCAGGTTGGCGTAGAAGCCAAATAGCTGTCATGTTGGCGTAGAAACCAAATATCTGTCATGTTGGCGTAGAAGCCAAGTAGACGTAGAAGCCGAATACTTGTCGAGTTGGCGTAGAAGCCAAGTAGCTGTCAGGTTGGCGTAGAAGCCAAATAGCTGTCAGGTTGGCGTAGAAGCCAAATAGCTGTCAGGTTGGCGTAGAAGCCAAGTAGTTGTCATGTTGGCGTAGAAGCCAAGTTCTGCGTAAAACTTGATGCTGCATGGATAGATAGCCAGCGTAAAGACAGCCGATTATCCTTCCTTGACTGAGGTCTTGAGCGTATTCTGGGCCAAATAGCCTTATTACGCACCTTTGCCAATATAGCATGAGTTGGCGTATTTCGAGGAGATAGCATACGGCGTACTCCTATAGTTGAAAATAGCCAGGTCGGCGTATTTTGAGGATATAGCATACGGCGTACTCCTATAGTTGAAAATAGCCAGGTCGGCGTATTTTGAGGAGATAGCATACGACGTACTCCTATAGCTGAAAATAGCCTGATAGCGTAATGTGCAGGGATAGTGATGTGGACGTATTAGCCCTAATTATAGCTCACCCAGTCATTAAAAGTAGAACCAAATCTCGTGCATTAAATGCAGAGATCTGCCCCCATCTCGCGCATTAACTGCAGAGACGTGCCTCGAGTTCTGCACGAAGAGCAGCTTTTGACGTGGCGGTTGGTTTCGTCTCATCCTGAGCGTAAAAGCTCATGTCTGCCTGTATAGAATAGGCAGCGTATTCCTTGAATGCGTAAACGACATCTTATATCAAGGATTTGTCGCTAAACGACAGTCTGGGGCTCTGTGTAGAGTCATCATTACAGCCGTCCTCTTGATAGTCGTGCAGTACTCTTTGTCAGGAGTCAGGTTCACTGCTTCGTCTGACAGGTTCATTCGAGGAATACGAAGAGTTCCTCGTACAAATTTCCGCTGCATTAAAAGCAGATAGATTTTACGCCGAAGTGGCGATGTAACAACCTTTTTACGCGGAAGCGGTCTGGAAACACTGTATTACGCGGGTTGTTCTGGAGCTATATATATTACGCTGAATAGCGTTGAAGCTCTGCTATACGCCAATGGCTCTGAAGTCATGTCTTACGCCACCCAGTGCTGGAGCTCTGTTTTACGCGGGCTTCCTGCATGTTGAGGGTTTTACGCGTATGATTCCTCAGCATTTTTCATGCTTCTACAAGACCCCCTTCAAAGTTTCCAAATTCCTCGTAATTTGAAACACTTTGAATGAAGCATGAAACGGTCAAGTTTGACTCGTTTCGCGAGGCTGATTTCTCGGCAAATATTTAGGAATTTGTTGGGATTTGGTGTGATCTCTTCTGCCTATATAAAGGCGAATGAGTTAACCTGTTTTTCCCACACTTCCTTCACCACAGAGATGGTTGCCGAGCTTTGTCGGGTTGACTTGAGAAAGAAGAAGATCATGTTCTTCCAGCATGTAAGGAGCCGTAAAAAGAGGCGTCTTCGAGCAAATATCCTATGCAACGATGGATCATGGAAGGATATCATAACTTCCTTTGCTCGGGATGATCAGCAATTTCATATGGCGATTCGTCCAGGAGAGAGGAAGGGTCGCATTGGACCACACAGCTTGCAAGCTGTATTCTCTTCCATCATGGCGCTGGATGAGGGTAGGCAGTTTGGCCCTGTCTTCCAATATTGCGTTGGGTCTGAACCCCTAACACAATTCTAGGGCATGCCTGCCATGGCGTATGGAGGATGGCTTGAATAATTTATACAAGCCCAGTTTTGTATCCTCCCGCCATTAATCATTTTTTTTGTTAATCGGCCGCGGAAATCGATTAACTGCTGTAGAAGACGAAAAAGATCTCCACCAATATGAGAACCTGGCAAAACAGATTCTCGGCGTGATCTTAAATGAGAATGAGAAATCCTTTGTAGAAAATAGGATTTCCATCATATATAATCATGAAGATGAAAAACCCTTTGTAAACTGGATTTCCATCATATGTAATCATGATTAATAGAATTGTCTTCTTTTACGCATATGATGATTTGCCATATTTGCTGTGAGGAAGTCTGAATATGTGCAATTTCAGCACGCCTGAATAATTTTACGCCGACTCTGATAAGAGTATCTGATCTCGTCCCGTCTTTTACGCGTAACTGAAGACGCGTAGAAAAAGCTTCTTAGCATTAAGTCGAATATCCAAACTGTCATACTATTTTTGAACGAGGAGTCGCGTAGAATTTCTGAACTGTTACTTCTCTGATACGAAGAATTCTTGTTCAGACCATCATCTTCAAGAATGGTTTCTCAAAAATCCCTTGGCATAGGGCGAGAAATGACCGTCAAACAGGCCATACTTGAACTTTTTTTAAAAAGATTCTGACTGGACTTTGGATGAACTTCCAATCGACCCAAGAAGAAGAGTCATCTTCAATGCTGAACTCTGTATGTTTTGGGCACTTGGAATGTTTTGTAGCCAAAAAGGAGCATTGTCTGCGTAAATCCTTACAATTGGCCATATGTAGCTTTCGAGCGTAGAATCGTAGATTTGTAGTCTCTGAGAGTAAAAAAGCTTCCGAGCGTGAAATCATAGATTTGTAGCCTCTGAGCGTAAAACCGTAGGTTTGTAGCCTCTCGAGCGTAAAAGCTCTTGAGCATAAAAACATCCGAGCGTAAAACTATAGATTTATAGCCTCTGAGCGTAAAACCGTAGATTTGTAGCCTCTCGAGCGTAAAAGCTCTTGAGCGTAAAATCATAGATCTGCTCTGCGCGTAAATTCTGGATCCATTGACTGTCCGTCTTCTTCTTTCAAATGATAGGCTGACGTGGTCCCAAATCATAACCGAATATTAAATATCGGATTTGGTTAGGAATTCGAAGAGTTATCCGAACTCTATAAATATCCCAAGGTCTTGAGAGAGAAAATTTTTATCTGTCTTCACAAAACCCTAGCTTTTCAAGAACTCTTCTTCTTCGTCTCTTTCTTGAGAACTCAAGTTCGCCATGGCACCTAAACAAGCTTCCACTGCTAAGGGAAAGAAGGTTTCTTCCTCTTCTCGATCCTCTGCTCAAGCACGAGCAACTCCCATTAGGCTGAACGAGCCTCGATCCGAGCGAAGTGCTCCGCCGTCGAGCTGTGCTTCGGACGTCACAGGTAAAAGGACTCCGAGGGGAATAGAGGATTTTTCGCACACGTTGTACGTGTATGCGAACAAATACGCCCACATTTCTAATGTGTCAGCGTAAAACCATCTTTTCACAGTCTGGCGTAAAAAGCTCAGACTGTCGAAATTTGGCGTATACTACAAACTTTGGGTTTTTACGCGCTGGATGAAAATTCCGGCGTAAAAATTTCAAATTTTGGCGGTCTGGCATAAAAGCATAGACTGTTAAGTTTTGGCGTATACTGCCAACCTTGAATTTTACGCCTCGGAAATAGGTTCCGGCATAAAAGCTCAAGTTTTTGCAGTCTTGGCGTAAAAGCACAGACTGATAATCTTTGGAGCAAACTGCAAGAGTGTAATGTCTAGTGTAGAAACTGACTTGTTCTCTTGCGTTTTGTAGTGGACTTGTAGATCCCTCTTTTGGCTGAGATGATGGGCTCTGCTGCCGGGATGCTGAACTCGAACTATTTGGAGGACTTGTCGCATGTGATATTCCCCATTTCTGGAGCCAATTACCCTGAAGAGAGGGGAACCCTGATATCGTCCCAAGGGGAGCGCATGCTGCTGAGTATGATCAGTGGGGAGCCCATGACATACATAGACGGGACGGAGTATAAGAAACCGAATTTCTTATTTGGGGATGTTATTGACAAGCAATCCCAGACCAAACCCAAGAAGGAGGATTGGGTGTTCACTGCTGAGGGCACGGTCATGTATCTGCCCAGTATGCCCCGAGATTACCCTATCTCGGCATTCTTCCATGCCACACATCATAGGAAGATGATGTGGGTGCTGACTCCAGATCTTCACGGCCGACCGGAAAAGATTTTATACAACAAAGGAGGCGACCGGGGGGCCTATATGAGCCGTTCTTCGGGCCCTGTTATGCCCTTTAGGGGATTGCTGCCGGGTAGTGTCCCGAGCGAGGACACTTCGCTGATCCAGCCGGTTCAGATATCGACCTTCTGCAGTAACTTCATGGGGCAGGGAGGAATGTACCCCAGAGTCAATCCTCGGACCAGTGGATGGCTTAGCTCGGGGAATCTTCGATGGGCTAGTTTGACTGCCTGGGGCCCTGAAGCACTTCCTGGTAGAGCTGGAAAGTATTGGCTTGTTCACGGCCGTGAGTGCCACAAGTGTTGGGTTGCCTGTCAACCCTAACTTGTTCTTAGCCTTGATGGAGCGATACAATTCGCTCACTGGGACTTTTGCCACTTCGCTGGGTGAGTTGGGCTTAGCCCTTCATGAGATGGCAGAGATTTCGAAGCTGCCAATGGGGGACGCTCCTTATGAAGAGTATGTCCCTACAAACAGGGAACTGAGGGATACAAACCCTCGGGCAGTGGCGGTGTATCAGGAGCTGATGAGCCACTACCTTGCTTGCACCACTTTCTACAATGAGCCGTCTGATTTGGCTCACATCAACAAGTGGGCAACATTCCTCTTCTTCCATCAGGCCAGAAATGCTAAGCCGGACAAGGTGGTAGATAGCCAAGATAGGCCCTTGAACCTCCTGAGCATG
Source organism: Iris macrosiphon (assembly GCA_036927795.1). Taxonomy (NCBI): domain Eukaryota; kingdom Viridiplantae; phylum Streptophyta; class Magnoliopsida; order Asparagales; family Iridaceae; genus Iris; species Iris macrosiphon. The sequence continues at coordinate 49,621,007 of JAYESA010000009.1, forward strand.
CTCAATGCTGACACGGTCGACCGTGTCAGCTCCACGGTCGACCGTGTCAGCATTGAGCATGCTCAGGAGGTTTGATCTCATCGAAGATGCAGGGGCTCCGGATCATATTTTTGACGAGGAGATAGGGGGTTACCCTGTAGGCACAAAAGCCTTCAGTTATATGAGGCATTGCCGGAAGCCTCTGTCAAAGGAAGCTCAATTGGCTGGCTTTCTCTCCGTCTGGCTACGCCGATGGGTAGTGCCGGACATCGCGTCTGCGGATCGCATCCATCGCAACACCTTATGGCCCGCAGTACGCTTGGTGTTCGGAGCAAGACTGGGCCTGCTTCCTGCTATGGTATGTAGAATACAAGCAGGTATGAGGGCCCTTACTGATGGGCTGCTTGTTGATGAGACGCAGCGTGAAAGCTTTCCCAGGGTGGAATTACCATTCCTATATTTGATGGGATGGTTGATCCTTCACAACACCAGGGTGATGTCTCCCGGCTCTGCCAGCGGTTCGGAAAATAATTTCTTGTTGAATTACAAGAATTTCTCTTGGAAAGTAGCGACCGTCACAGATTGCCGGCGGGCGTTAAACGTAGCCCACAGCTAGAAGATCTTCTGTATCGTCCCCCCTATACATATCAATCAACAGGGGACGAAACTCAAGGATGAAGGTCATGGAAGAACCATTCTTTCTCCAGAAGCCTTCTACTGGTTGGTCTGCATTAGACCTTCCCACTTGCTATACAGGAGTGATGATCATTGCTTCTTGGAGCCCTATCTGCCCAGTCGGTTCGCCAGGCAGTTTGGGTATGACCAATTGCATGTGGGGAATGCCATTACCAGCTTCAAGTCCAGAGGTGGACTTATTGATGGAGCCAGAGGGTGGCGGTACTTCATCACGGGCTGCACTGGTGCAACTTTTGCTGTGCCCGCGACTTCTCTCTCCATGGAGCTGCGCATCCTTCACTCGTACGCGCAGTTCTATGCGTCGATCAATACCTTCCATCGCGATTTTGATATGCGTGAAAGTTTTAGGATGCCCTCCCATAGGTCCACTGGAAGGGAGGATGTTTCGTCTGTTTCCTCGGATGAGAATAAAGACACCATCGGGGCAGACAAATTTTTGTTGACAATACCGAGAGGCATAATAGCTCCGCCTGCAGAGCCTCTCGTTATCCCCCATAAAAGGAAGGCTTCCGCTCCGAAAGAACCTTCTCCCCGCAAGAAGAGGATTGCCAGAGGTCCGAAAAGGGCTTCTACCAGGGGGGCTTCTAGGAGCGAGCCTGTTGTTTCCCCTGTTGGGGATGATTCTTTGATTAGAGGTCCTTCGCCTTTTAGAGAGGGAACCTCCATAGTTCCGGCCGGCAGTGTCGGAGATTCTTTGCTCGAGATCGCCGCTGCTGCTACTGCTTCTGGTAGTGCTACGAGATCGCCTACGAGGCCGAGCATTTTAAGAATACCTTTATCCAGACAAATAATGGGAGTAACCCCTACCTCGTCTGTAAGTATTTCCAGCGAGATTCCACCCGATGAGCCTCGAGTGGATCTTGGTGACGACTGAGAAGACTATCCTCCAACGTCAGTTGGTGCACCCTCTTCCCCAGGTATGACAGCTTGCTTAGCATCATTAAGAACTGATTTAGCTGTACTGGCTGTGGACGCGACATATATACCATCGGCCATGGGTAAATATCGTCTATGCCTCTTTTAGGAAAATTAACATCAAGTTGATATTAACTTTCTCTTGTCTTTTTTTCAGGGGAAGACATCTCAGGGGAGGGCGGAGTCGACGCAACCTTTGACTTTGTTGCGGCTCCTGCCGATGAAACGACGGTGTTCGACCTTGAAGAGGCAGCATTTTCGGGTGCTGTCTCGCCAACAACAGTCCAGATATCATCAGAGGAGGATGAGCCCGTCATCACGACTGTGCCTCCTTTGTTGAGTACGCCAGCCACTTCAACCGTTGCTGGTGTTCGTTCTTTTATAGCGCCATCTGTAGAGGCGACAGCCGTGGCAACATCCTCTGCGATCATTCCTGGAAGGAGATTTTCCGATATCGCAGCCACTCCTAGCGTGCATCCGGTCTTCGATATGCTGATTGAAAATTATACCAGCCTATTCTACCGCAGTTTGAAGGAGTTAATTTCCATGGTGCTGGAGAAGAACATGAGCTTTGATAATCTGCTGACGTCCTCCCAACTTGCGATAGCGCCGATCAGAAATTTCAACGACGCTGGACGAGCTGATGCTCTGGAGCAAATAGTTAATAGTTTAGAACAACCCATTAACGAATATTTGCAACTATCTCGAGGCAACGTCGATGATATGATTCAGGCCGAGTACGACTCCTTGACTGCGAGGCTTGCTGAACAGATGGAATGTTTAGACAAATCCATCCAGACACAGCAGCGAGAGATGGATGCAGAGCAGGCCGTCTTGGAGGAGGTTATCCCTCAGCTAACCCAGTGCGAGGCCGAACATGAGGGAAATGAAGCGAGGGTCCGTAAATTGGAAGCTAAGCTCGCTAAGGCAAAGGAGTGGGCTCGCGCTTCATCGACAGCTCAAGATGTGTTGAAGGGCCGAATGGATACAGCTCAATAGAACTTGGCACATATGGGTGTCGTCCGTGCCGGTTTTGTTCATGCTCGGTCCGAACTATCCCTCCTGAGCGATGACGAGGCACGACTGGAGCGAGCTCGCGCTAACATCTTAGACTCCAGGAATGAGAGGATGACCGTTCTGGCGCAACAAATTCGTGATTTAACTGCTCCTCCCCAATGATGTACTTTTTGCTTCTTTGTGTAATTTGCTCTTCCCGGAGATAATAAAGAGGCTTTATCTGACTTTGGTGGACCCATCATTTTTGAATATAAATGACAGGATAGGGTGAAAGTGATATCAGAGGTAATATGGACGTGATATACTTTCGGTAAGCTTCAGTCGGATATATCTATTCAGAGGTTATATGGACATGATAGAATATGATCAAACTAAATTTGTATACAAAACACTATCAGAGGTAATATGGACATGATAGGTTGTGAAGTTCCAAATTAGTTAAACATATCTATTCAGAGGTTATAATAACATGATAGAATATGGTCCAACTAGTCTTTGTACGTAGTATCGTCAGAATGAGATCTTCACCATACTCCGTTTAAACAAGGGAGATTAAGCATAGTACTTCTTCAGGAATTTGCCGTTGATAGGAGCCATTATCAGATCTCCGTTAGGCTTGGCTAATCTGTAAGTGCCATTTGAGAATGTCGTCTCAATCACATAAGGGCCCTCCCATTTGGGCTGAAATTTACCCTTACTCTTGTATGTAATGATCATTGGCCTCTTCACAGCTAAAACTAGCTCACCAACTTTGAACACTCTTTCCTTCACTTTTTGATTAAAAGCTCTGAAAATGCGTGCATGGTAGAATGCAATGCGCTGTTGGGCTTGAAGGCGTTTCTCGTCTAATCCTTCGAGCTCTTGAAGCCGTAGTCGATCATTATTTTCCTGAGTCAACTCATTAGCCACTGCTATTCTGAGTGATGGAATTTGGATTTCAATGGGGAGAACTGCTTCACACCCGTAGACTACTGAGAATGGGGTACAACCCGTCGGTGCTCGTACCGTAGTGCGGTATGACCAGAGGCATTCTCCGAGCTTCTCATTCCAATCTCTTTTGTTCGAAGAGACGAACTTTTTCAAGAGTTTGATAATGGTTTTGTTGAAGGCTTCCGCCAAACCATTAGCAGCCGGATTATATGCCGTAGAGGCCATATTTTGTATCCGATTCTTATCGCAAAATCGGTGAAACGTTTGGCTGATGAATTAGGGCCCGTTGTCATGAATTATCCTTCGGGGTATCCCAAAGCGATAAATGTCATGATGCTTGATAAAGCTGATCACGTTGGAGGTCTTTACCTCAGCAAGGGGGATCGCTTCCGCCCATTTAGAGAAATAATCGGTGATAGCCAATATGAACCGATTTCCTCTAGAAGATGACGGGTGAATGATGTCCATACCCCATGCTTCGAAGGGCCATGATGCAATGGTAGGATGTAGATACTCAGAAGGCTGATGTATAAAATCCGCATGAACTTGACAGGCTTTGCACTGTCTTTGCATATTTCACTGCATCTGCAATCATAGTAGGCCAGTAGTAGCCCATCCTCCTAATACGATCCTGTAGCTTAGGACCGGGTTGATGTGCTCCACATACGCCGTCATGAGCTTCACGGATAACCCGCTTTGCATCATTATCGGAGAGACATCGTAGCAGTAGTCCATCGTATGTTCGACGATATAGACTTTGTGAAGAAGCGTCAAAGTAGAAGCGTAATGATCGTCTTTTGATAGATACTGCTTCTTTAGGATCCTCTGGTAAGATTTCGTATGCCACGAAATCTATAAAGGAACTTCTCCAGTCTCTCTTAGGAGTAACCGTGTTACGACGTAGCTGCGTTCCAGGTAAAAGTTATTTTTCACACAGAATAGATCTCTGTTGAAAAGGATCACCGAATTCTGCCTCCTTATAGGAATGGCTAGATCTGTAGCTAGACTGGCCAGAGCATCAGCTTCCAAATTTTGAGATCGAGGCACATGTTCTAGAAAGAATCCTTTAAAAGACATGGCTATCTCGATCGTTGCTTGGTGATAAGGGATGAGGTCTGGATTGCGGACTTCATATACTCCCCTGACCTGATTGACGATCAGCTGGGAATCACCAAAAGCTTCCAGGTATTCGACCTCCAATTCTTTAGCGACTTGAAGCCCGATTAGTAGAGCATTATACTCTGCCACATTATTAGAGCATGGCTCGCTAAGAGAATATGCTCGGTATATGACGAGTTTATCAGGAGTTACCAGGACAATTCCTACTCCTGAAACCACGTTTCCCTTGGGACCGGTCCTGGAGGCGCCATCGAAGAATAGCTGCCATGTATCACCTTCCATTGCAGAGTTACATTCTGCAACTTCGTCGGGAATGTCCTCATATAGTTTGGAGGTTTCCGGAATTGGATGAGCAGCTAAGAAATCAGCCAAGGCCTGACCCTTTATGGACTTCTGAGGGACGTACACCATATCATACGGTGTTAATAACATCGCCCAAGTTGCGAGTCGGGAATTAAGGACGCTCGGCTTGTTCATTACCCGAAGAGGATTGATCCTGGAGATGATATGAATAGTTTGACCTGTGACGTAATGTCGCGTCTTCTGAATGGCAAACATTATGGCCAAGCATTCTTTTTCCACTGGATTGTACCGGTGTTCAGCTCCGACCATCATCCTGCTTAGGTAGTAGATAGCCTGTTCATGACCCTCATCATTCTTCTGTGCGAGGAGAGCTCCCAAAGAATGATCTATTGCTCGAACATACAATAAAAATGGTCTTCCTATAACGGGAGGCACCAGAACTGGAGGATTGGTGAGGTAGTGTTTGATATCATTAAACGCTTGCTGACAGGCTTCGTCCCATACAAAGGACACCTTCCTTCATCAGACGGAAAAAAGGTTGACATCTCCCAGAAATGTTGGATATGAATCTCCTGATATAAGCTAGATGACCTTGAAATCCCCTGAGTTCCTTCAGATTACGGGACAGTCGCATTTCTAGGATAGCCTTTACTTTATCAGGGTCGACTTGAATGCCTTTGGCGGTAATGACAAATCCTAGGAATTTTCCACTGGATACACCGAGAAAGGACTTTGTAGGGTTCATTTTGAGTTGATGTTGGCGCATCAACTCGAACACCGTCTTCAAGTCTTGGATGTGAGTACCCTTGAGGCGGCTTTTGACAGCGATGTCGTCTACATAACATTCCACTGTTTTGCGTAGATGCTCATGGAATATGTTACTCATAGCTCTCGCTGATATGTAACCCCGACATTCTTCAATCCAAAAGGCATGACTGTGTAGCAATATACCCCCAGTGGTGTACGGAAGGCAGTATGTTTCTCGTCTTCAGGATGCATCTTGATCTGATTGTATCCTGAGAATCCATCCATGAAAGACATGCGTTCAAAACCGCAGGTATTGTCGATCATGACGTCTGTGATGGGAAGAGGGAATTCATCCTTGGGGCACGCCGCATTGAGATCTCGAAAATTGATACAAATGCGAACTTTTCCACTTTTTTTTCATGACCGGGACAACGTTGGCGACCCAATCAGGATGTTGTTCTTCCCGGATGAACCCGCAGGCTATCAACTTCTTGATTTCAGCTTCAATGGCATCCATCATATCTGGGCGGAACCGGCGTTGGTGCTGCTTTACAGGTTTTGACTTGGGCAGTATGTTGAGCTTATGAGTAGCCACTTTTGGATCAAGACCTGGCATATCCTCATAATTCCACGCAAAGACGTCGATATATTCTCTTATCAGCTGGATTATCTCCTCTTTCTTCTTCGGAAAGATTGTTACTGATAAATATCGGCTTTGGCGAAAGTTCATCCCCAACATCGATTTGGATGACTTTATCTTCAGTGGGCGGTTCTCTCTGCTCGAACCGGAGTTCCCATTGCGTATCCATTTGCTGTGCCCAGGAGTCATTTTCAAACGGTTCAGATTCCTGTTCGTCGGCTTCGAAAGAATCTGTCAATACCGTATTTGCTGACAATACTCGTTCGAGATCAGCATATGAGTCGGAGGACGACGAACCATCCTGAGAAGAGGAGATGGTATCCTTACTTGACTCAGAAGTTGCAAAAGACGTGATATACCCTAACCCGAAATGAGTTCGTTGACGGTAGGGATTGCTATGCAACGACATTCGTCTGCCTTTCCCATAGTTGAGGCATGGCTCTGACTTCAGGTCATAACCCATGCTTTGCATAATCTTCAAAGCCTGTGGGCTATATCTGTGAACCTGCATTTTACCAGCATCGGCATCGTGAGAATCTTCTTGTACAATCGGTCTGCTCCGCATGCGACCGAAGACTATTGGATGCTGATTGTTGCGAGTAGGCGGGATAATAAAGATAGAACCTTCATGTGGCCCGTATGTCGTAATGACATTAGATGTTGACGCTACCTCCCACACATACGGATGATAGGAGTCTATAGCTTCCAGGAATGTTTGTGCTATAGGCTCTATATCGTTATGAGGGGAGTATTCCTGATTTGGAAATTGAGCGTCAGAATACTGGAAAAGAGAATATTTATTATCGTCAGAAACCACGTTCTCGGTTGTATTTACATCAGTCGACTGCGTGCTGCGCCAAAGGTTGATGACCAAAGGTGGAGGCTTCTGGTTCAGAGTGATCACTAGGGGATCACTTCCTCCTCCTGATTTGGTTGTGTTCAAGTGGACAAACATGGGTTCCATGACTTTCGGACGGGTAGTCCGCCCTTTCACCTGAATTGACAGAGGTTGTTCAGCAGATGGCTCTCCTGGCTCCCGGTGGGATTCCTCCTCCGTCTTGCCTGGCACCTCCTTCATGTAGTCTTGGGTGTACAACATGGTATCGGAATAATATGACTCAACTCCTTTGAACGGGTTGAGGTCAGCAAACTCCGTTTTTACTGTTCCTTGGACATCTACATATTTTAAGCATTGATGTAGAGTCGAAGGAACAATGTTATGATCGTGGATCCATGGTCTGCCCAGCAGAATGTTGTAGGACACCTCCGAATCAATGACGTAGCAGGTAGCCACTGATCTAAGGTCCCCAATCTGGATCGTCAGTCGAATCTTCCCCAGCGGTTTGCTTTTCCTGGCGTTGAAGCCCACGATTGTAGTGGTGGTGTAAGCTAGTTCGCTTGTAGGAATTCTCAATGGCCTGAGCAGACTATGAGGGATGATGCTGATCGACGATCCCAGATCTATGTGAATCCGGTCTACCTCCATGGAACCGACGTATCCGGTGTAATAGAGGGGCCTGTCATGCTTGTTGTGTTTCAACAACATGTCTTCTTGAGTGAAAGTGATGTTAGGGACCACTTCCATTACGCTATGGCACTGAGGACATGCCACAGGCTCTTTGTCAGGGGACTTAAGCTGAGTCAAGCATACATCCGCCTGTATTAAAGCTTCACTCAGGGCTTGACGAGTGTCTTTAGAAAGCCTGAGTAGCTCGAAAATGGACAGTCTGGCTGGAGTATTAGCCAATTGGGCCAGGATGACGAAGTTATATGGTTTCTCCAAACCTTTGTTTTGAATGTTCTTCAAAGGTTTATCAAAACGAACTTCTTTCTGCTTGTCCTTATCCGCCGCAGTTGGTCTGGAAGGACCTGCCTCTGGTATGACAGGTTCGGGTTCTGGAAGTTTGGCAGCTGAAGTATCTGCCGTTGCATCTTCATGATTTCCTCCATAATCTTTGAGGTAGGCCTTCCCTGAACGGGTTCCAGTAGCCAAAGCCTCTTCATCTGGTGTCGGGGATATTGTAACCATATGGTGTCACGTCCCAATCTCCCGCAAGCTCAATAGTCCCTGTTGAACGTGAATCACCACGTTTACAGCTCTCCCGCAGGACAATCGTTCTCATCGGGACGTGATGCCGTACGAGCCTGGAGTTGCGCTCGTACAAGGCGATGTTGTGGCGATGTTGTCAAACACCAAAGTTATCATCGAAACAACCAAGTTACAGCGGAAGTTTTGTGTACCAAGCACACATCAGAGTAAAACGCAGCGAAGCTCACGATAGGGTCCAAATGAAATGCCCCGAAGGCAATGTCACGAAGGCGATGCCACGAAGGCGATGAAATACTCTTGCTCTTTTCTCTAGCCCACAAAGGTACTTACAGTTCATACATCATGTCCCGTATATCCAAGCAGCGCCACTACACCTGCGTACCTGAAATAATGCCCACAAACGTGGGTCAGTACACAGCCGTACTGGTGAGCAGGGTAACCTACTCGTCTAAGCCGACACTAAGTAAATAGTGAATACAAACAGTTATATGGTGATATTTCTAGTTGAATCCTAGATTCGTTTCATGGCATATGGATGACATGTTAAGGAAAGCTGTAAAGCAGTTTAAGCATGCAAGCATTCAACTCAAACCAATCGACAAGCATTTATATCCAACCCGAAGGAAACTAGCATGCAAACCGTCCTACTCAATGCCATCGCTTGCACGATAACATATTGAACCAATCAGCCAAACCTCATATATCCATCCTCAACCAAAGTTTATATTCCAATCTCAAGTGCACACTCTTGCCGAGGCAAGGTGGCCGCGCCTACACGAAGCACAAACCAACCAAAGTAAAGCAAACCAACTCTTATCTATATGAAGTCACTGGCCAAGCCATAAAGGACGTTGATCGGACTGATCAAATGCGGTTCTATTCGAAACAGCGCTTAGTAGCTAACCCACTTGGATCGCATCCAACCGCCGGCACCGCGCCCAAGGCACGTTACCAAATTGTCTCCTCCATGGCCGAACGGTCCCGGTGCCCCGGAGCCTTCCCGTTCGAGGAGACGAAACCCCGTGCAACACAGGTTGTCCGTGACATGCAGACACCTAGTAGGTATGACGAGAGGATCGAACATTCTCGCCCCACCAAGCGATCCTAGACTCGTTCAACCGAATATCCAACCAAAACATCCAACCAAAGAATCCATAACCATTCTTCCAACATATTGCCCAAGGCACAATCACAAGTGATTCCATAGGCACAATGCCTCTTCTCAACACAGTGTTTCCAATGGTGCAACACCCTTCTCAAACTATCCCATGGCACAATGCCCCAAATATGGCACAATGCCCGCGCCGATGCAGTTGTTCGGTTTCGAACCACAACTGCTCGCTTTGCAAGACAAAGCGACCAAGTGAATACTCGTGTACGGATACACGCTCGCTCGTCCGAATTCCCGATATTTCCAACGCCTCAATGTATTATTCCAACCGTCCAAGCATAATCCCAATTATTCAACCAACTGCCTCAAGTGCGATATTCCAACTCTAGCTCCAACTATCCAACGCGTAAATCATATCAAGCCACAATCCTATCAAGCCAACGACGTACACTCTATGCACGCCTCAGTGTAGTGATTCTCAATGTTTCAGCCCAAGTGTTCAAGCATTTACGTGTTTTCCATATTATTAGGCATGAAGGAGTAGAGGAGAAGGAAAAGAGTCCACTCACAATGTTTGATCCCGTTAAGCATCCTGTCCTGCCGATACGGCCAATCCCTTGAACCCGTGGTCCGATGCAAGCGCGATCTACTCAACTGGTATGACCGTGCGAGCATGCCGTGCTCTACAAATCATCCGACCGATCGGACTAAGGAAGATGGCATTATCATTCCAACCCAGCTATCTCAGTACTGCTCTGAACGAACACCTGATTTCCATCGAACCCGCTAGCCATCTGCACATAAAACAACTCAATCAATACTTCTTCCCAAAATCCAACAAATCAAATGGAACCAGCATTTGTTTCATTCCATCCGACTCAGCGTAACGCACCGTGCGGTTGCGGGGCGTTATATATGGCATGGTTTGCGCCTTGAGTTCTTTTTGGACTTAGTCTTAGCAGCTTGAGTCCCTTCCTCAATCTCTGACACCAGATCAGGATGAACCCACATAATCTCACCACGCTGGGTAGTTAGGGGGTACCAGGTCATGGTTTTGACCTCTGGCCGGAGGGAGATTAACAATGTTCATCATCATCCGGAAAATAGGTACTACACCATCCAGGACTTCTTGAGGGGGCAGATCGCCGAATTGGAGAGAGATCATGTTGGCAGTGACCGTCTTCTCACTATTGCACAGAGTGATAACCTTGGCGTCGATCAGCTCCTGAATTTTTCTTTTTAGTATATAACACGCCTTGGTAGGGTGATGTATATACCTATGGAAAATGCAGTACTTAGGATTATTGGTACTGCCGACTTCATTGGGTCGCTTCACCTCGGGGAGAGTGAGCTTGCCACTTTTGACTAGACAGTCGAATATGCTCGGAATATCGTCATCGTCAAAAGAGTATTCTTCTTTAGGCCTAGAAGTCCCAGGATTCGTCTGCGTAGTCCCATGAGTATGTTGTCTGGACGTGTTGATCGCCAGAGCTTCCTTTCCTTTGGAACCACGAGGATGGTCGCTGTTGGAGCCTCTTCCCTCTTTCAGAGGTAGAGATCATGATTCCATTGTCACGCGCCTTCCGACTGTTGTCTTCAGCGGCAACCGCTGAGATGATAAACGAGGGCCAATCATGGAACTGATATGGTCCTGTGAACACCGAGATCAGGGGAAGCAGGTTCTTCCTGCAAATGTCCACCAAGGCTGAATCCGGAACTCCGGGAGGCATCTGCAAAGTGGCTTGACGAAAATGTTCAATGAAAGTACGAACGTTCTCTTTCTCCTTCTGCTTCACTTCGATGAGTGAGGACATAGACATGTCCATTCCTCCGTAGAATCGAGCGAAGAACAAAGTCTTGAAATATTTAAAGGAAGTAATGCAGTTGTCCGCAAGACTACGGTACCATTGATAGGCCACTCCGGACAGGCAGCCCTTAAATACTCGAGTGAGAAGGGCGTCATTCCCTTGCAGCAGCACCGTCATCATACTGAAGTAGTTCATGTATTGACTTGGTGACGTCTTTCCCTCAAACAAAACCATAGCTTGTGGTTTGTACTTTGGAGGGAAAGGGATCTCGTCCCAGATAGCCGGGTAAGGTTGGTTGATGCCCAACTTCTTGAGTTGATCCTTGTGTTTCAAGGTATCAAATTGGGCTTTCAATTCCCGCACTGCCTGCATAGGATCTTCAGCTGGGAAAAGGACCGCAGAGAGGTGAGAGGTCGGTTGTATTGTAACTCCAACAGGAGGCAATACGTTCTCCGGGTTCAGAGGTGGAGGAGCCGTTGACTCTTGATTGGGAGCCGGCTCCTGGCTTGTGTTGGATGGTGGGATGTCCACCCCCACACGCAGTTGAGTTGGAGGAACAGATGCTTGAGCTATGGCGGCTGTATGTTGAGTCAGCATCATCTGGTGCATATTCTCCATCATGGAATGCATCTCTTTCAGTGATGCCTCCAATACAGCGATGCGTTGCTCAGTACTCCCTGATGGGGAAGCTTCTTCATGTTCGTCTCCGATGGCATAGACTCCCATTTCTCTGGGTGCTACCGAGGGATCAGTATAGACCTCTGTGGAGATTGAGTCTATACTGTCAGTATCACATTCAGGAAACTGGCGACCCCCAGTGTTGGAATCGGAAGAATACGAAGCCGATTGTCGCGACCTCGAGCCAGTATTCCGAAAGACACCTGCTTCAATATTTCCAAGGAGTCTGTCAAATCTCCTTTGGCTTGGAGTTCTAGAGGGGTGACGTCTTGAGCTTGACCTTCCTCTAGGAATGTGTGAAGCCATGTTCACTGATGCAAATGTAGGCTCTTCTTCCTGTAAGGGCACGGAGTAGTTCAACCGGTCGAAAACTGACCGTTTCGCCTTAGAGCAGCCGTAGTTAACTACAACTTTATGACTATTACAACAATGCTCCCTAGGGGATGTAATAGACATTTTAGAAGATCCCCTGTCTTTGCGCTTCTGGATTAGAATACGCAAGTCAGGAGAATTAACAGGAGGAGAAGAAGAAGGCTTATTTTGCCTTTTTACATCAGTTGGGGTGCGAAGATTGGGAATCATAACTTTCTCCCTGCCATAAGAATACAGCAGTTCAGTCATGTAAGTAGCGTACGCTCCGTCATCAGTCTGAGGAGCGTATGTTCCCGTGAACCGGGTCTTCTTTACGCTGAGAGGCTTGTCCTGGCGTAATCTGGAACTTTGCACAGGTTGGCGTAAAGCTGAGGAAGTTTTCAACTGGCCGTCAGCATTCCGCGTAATCTGAAGAGAGGACAACTTCTCTTGATGGCGTAAAAGCCGAGAGGTCGGAAAATCCGCTACTTGTTTTCCCTTGCGGTGATTACAGGGACCATCTGCCTCCTTATAGGCGGGAGATGTGTTTTTACGCGCGGGGCGCGTTGTAGACTTCTGAATTGGCGCTAAGGCATTGTCAGAAGCTCTGTCTGCCACGTCACAGACGGGAGACAGAGTTTTACACGCGGGGCGCGGTTTATACTTCTGGGTTAGCACTGAGGCATTACCCGAAGCTTTGTCTGCCACGTCACAAACGGGAGACTGGGTTTTACGCGCAAGGCGCGGAGTCGACTTCTGGATTGGCGCTAAGGCATTGCCAGAAGCTCTGTTTGCCACGTCACAGACGGGAGACAGAGTTTTACGCGCGGGACGCGGAGTAGACTTCTGTATTGGCACTAAGGCATTGCCAGAAGCTCTGTCTGCCACGTCACAGACGGGAGACAGAGTTTTACGTGCGGGGCGTGGAGGTTGCGATGTTACAACCTCGTTGGTCGAAGAGAGAGAGCCCGCATGAAGGGTAGAGGATGTCCGGGGCATCCATACTTTACGCAACTTCCTGTTGTCTTGGACAGAGAAGGAACGAGAGCCACCCCCTGCGCGAAGCATGTCTTCGTAAGCAGATTGGTCGAATTGGACGACCAAAGTCTTCTTCATTGATCCGACGAATACAACATCGTGTTGAGCAATGGCTTTCTCGTCAGATGAGAAAGTAGTCCCCAGCAGAGTCGCCATCTTGTGTTTGATAATAAACGAAAGAAATGAAACTAGGTTTATACGAAACCCTTTCTTTGGTTTACAAACAAGAAAAAGTACAATTAATCCTATACGAGGATGTTAAGTACAAAAGTTTGATTCTGGGAAAATATTGCTATAGGAGTCTGATCTGCGGTCGATCACTTTGTCCTTTGGACCACACGATGACGAAGAAGTGCTGTAGAAGACGAAAAAGAAGCTTCAAAGACTGCAGGAGGGATTGAGTTCTCGTTGTCAAAGCTCTCTATATGTGCTCTCTTGACCTTAATTCTCCACACTTCGACCCCGACTTTTTCGACATTCTTTCGACCCTTGGACCTCCGTGGCCGGAGGTCTCTATTTATAGGGTTTGGTCACTGTCGGCGTAGAAACCGAACAGCGGAGAAAGTTGCACCTTTTACGCGGCGGTTATAATAACTGCCACCCACGTATGAATGATCTTCTGAATAGGCGTGTGACGCGTGTCCCATTGCGAGGTAATGCGTATAACTGCTCATCGAAGATCACGGCATGCAAGCCACGCAGGTAACTGCCCCTCGCGTAGAGAAGGTTGGCATAGAAGCCAAATAACTGTCTCGTTGGCGTAAAAGCCAAATAGTTATCTTGTCGGCGTAGAAGCCAGGTAGGCGTAGAAGTCGAATAGCTGTTAGGTTGGCGTAGAAGCCGAATAGCTGTCAGATTGGCGTAGAAGCCAAATAGCTGTCATGTTGGCGTAGAAGCCAAATAGCTGTCATGTTGGCGTAGTAGCCAAGTAGGCGTAGAAGCCGAATACTTGTCGAGTTGGCGTAGAAGCCAAATAGCTGTCAGGTTGGCGTAGAAGCCAAGTAGTTGTCATGTTGGCGTAGAAGCCAAGTTCTGCGTAAAACTTGATGCTGCATGGATAGGTAGCCAGCGTAAAGACAGCCGATTATCCTTCCTTGACTGAGGCCTTGAGCGAATTCTGGACCAAATAGCCTTATCACGCATCTTTGCCAATATAGCCTGAGTTAGCGTATTTCGAGGAGATAGCATACGACGTACTCCTATAGTTGAAAATAGCCAGGTCGACGTATTTCGAGGAGATAGCATACGGCGTACTCCTATAGTTGAAAATAGCCATGTCGGCGTATTTCGAGGAGATAACATACGGCGTACTCCTATAGCTGAAAATAGCCTGATGGCGTAATGTGCAGGGATGGTGATGTTGACATATTAGCCCTAATTATAGCTCACCCAGTCATTAAAAGTAGAACCAAATCTCGTGCACTAAATGCAGAGATCTGCCCCCATCTCGCGCATTAACTGCAGAGACATGCCTCGAGTTCTGTACGAAGAGCAGCTTTTGACGTGGCGGTTGGTTTCGTCTCATCCTGAGCGTAAAAGCTCATGTCTGCTTGTATGGAATAGGCAGCGTATTCCTTGAATGCGTAAACGACGTCTTATATCAAGGATTTGTCGCTAAACGACAGTCTGGGGCTCTGTGTAGAGTCATCATTACAACCGTCCTCTTGATAGTCGTGCAGTACTCTTTGTCAGGAGTCAGGTTCACTGCTTCGTCTGACAGGTTCATTCGAGGAATACGAAGAGTTCCTCGTACAACTTTCCGCTGCATTAAAAGCAGACAGGCTGCATTCGAGGAATACGAAGAGTTCCTCGTACAAGTGGCGATGTAACAACCTTTTTACGCGGAAGCGGCCTGGAAACACCGCATTACGCGGGTTGTTCTGGAGCTATATTTTACGCTGAATAGCGTTGAAGCTCTGCTGTACGCCAATGGCTCTGAAGTTATGTCTTACGCCACCCAGTGCTGGAGCTTTGTTTTACGCGGACTTCCTGCATGTTGAGGGTTTTACGCGTATTCCTCAGCGTATTTTTCATACTTCTACAGTGGCTATGTACTGTCTTTGTACTTGATGCTGGTTAGAATGTACTTCTATATGAATATGTGTTGGTTTTCGCCCATTCTTGCGAATATATCGTTTATCCTTCTAATGCGAAGTATGCATATGTTCACAGACCTACATTTAGCTTTGTTTTCATGGAATTGTGCCTCTTGTCATCATTTTACATTTCAAGTAAAGGCAATGGGCAGTATCTATTGATGCTCACTAACAGAAAATTGCATAGAACTTTCAGTAAAAAAAAATTGGTCATAACTTTGTTTCCTAACTGAAGAACATATTGAATGTGATTTTGCAAACACAAAGAGGAACATTTCGAATACGACTTCAAAACAAGCACCAAATAGGAACATAATTGTGAATTTATAGCATATGGCCCAGATCAGTTCGTCCAGAAACATGCTTAGCGGAATTGATGCGATTATTACACCATATTATGTACAAAAAAAATGAACAGCAACTAACAGAAACACCAACAAAGCCTTTACTATTTTTTTGGGTGTTTGGCTACTGAATCATTTATCTTCCGTTTTGCTCTATTGAGCGTCATATCCTCTCTAACATACAACAAATACCATATTCGTTTTCACAGCCTCAACCCAAGTTTGTTTGGCTGGCATTTCCTCTCTAACACAATTTACAGGGAAGAAATATCAGTAACTCATTCTTCCACACAATAAACCTCATTTACTTCGAGTTAAGAGGACTTTGGCGAGAGGAGGTTTTACAACACTGTTCGAGGGGAATAAAATCTCTTAACCTATGGGCCTCTGCCCTCAATTCTTACGTTTAGCATTGATGAAATCCCTTCTTCGGGGCTTCACCTGTTGCCCATAGTCCATAGGCATTTCGATAAATCCTCAGAGAATTTGTTTTTCATGTTACGTGATCTTCCATTTTATTTGTTAATCCAACTTGCATATGTCTCTCTTAACAGATACCTTAATGAACTGGAAGCTATGGGAGGATCATCTGTGCTTGCACAGAGTATAAATTCCAAGAATATTGTTTCTTGGAACCATCCACTTGATGCCCTTCTCGTCGGCGTTCGCCATGTTGGGCTTTCAGGTTGGAAATCTGTAGAGTGTTTTGCTATAGAGAGTGAGCTTCTTTCATGGCAGCAAAAAGGCTTCTCTGAGAGAGAAGGTATATTATTTTCCTTCTCAAGTTTCTGCTTGGTCATTCTAGAATCTCTCTTTCTGGATCATTTTCTCAGTGGGAGTACCTAACTAACAGACCTTTGGTTTTCTTGTATTATCTCTGCACAGGTAGTGAGGACGGGAAGTATATCTGGGCATTAAGGATGAAGGCTACACTGGACAGAGCAAGGAGGCTAACAGAGGAATATTCTGAAGCACTTCTTCAAATATTTCCTGATAAAGTCGAGGTCTATGCCTACACTGTTTATTTTTCTTTTGTCTCGTTTTTTCTTTACAAATGTTTCATTATCCTTTTAATATCAGAATCGCTGATATTTATGTAACCAATCGTGAACTTATGGAAGATGTTGCGTCCTTTACAATGACTTGAGACTATATTTTACAGAACTCAATTGTCTTCAACTGCTGCGTCACAGTTAACTAAATGCAAACTTGTTATTTGATGATTCTAATTTCTTATGTCCTAGGGGATGTATAGATTATATGTTATTGCAAAAGAGAAAACGTTTTCTCACTCATAAATTGCAGTTTAATACTAAATGTCTTATCTAAGCATTTGCTACAAATCTCACCATTTGTCATAATGTCCACCTCTTTTTGAAGACCAGATATGACATCATAGACGGAGTTTTTCTTGACCTCTCATCCTCAGTTATGTCATGAAATTTTACTAAAGCTTTAGAGTCTTGCCGAAGAGAAATGATAGATTTCCCTGTATTGATGTGGAGTAATGTTTCCCAATTGAGGTAGATTTTTTCGTTATGATAAGACATTTAGTATTAAACTGCAATTTACACACATGAATTAACTTATTGCAAGACATGGTCCTTCACCGGTCACACATGGCGTTTTAACTTTTAAGCATTAGAAACAGTCAGCTTCTGATTAAAATTTATCATTTGTTTAATTAATTTTTATTAGGCCATTTTTGCTTTTCTCTTTGAATTTCTGAAAATATGTGCTAATGACTGAACAAGACCAATCCCTTCTCTATTCATGTTTTGTTGAGAAATTCCCTTTCTAATTTGATCTTACAGACGCTAGGAAAGGCCCTTGGAATTCCGGAGAACAGTGTGAGGACATATGCTGAAGCTGAAATTCGTGCTAGGTATTCTTCTTACATGGTTTTCTTTTATCTGTAATGTATTACCATATTTTTCGACGACAACAGTGTCATGGTTCTCTGCTAATTACTTGTGGATAGATTAAGTTAGCAATCTGGTCCAAGTCTTAACATTTTTCTATAAATGCTGTTGTTAGTGTTATTTTCCAGGTCTCAAAACTTTGCACTCTCCTTCTGAAAGCTGTGAGGACTACAATTGGATCCCTGGGCTGGGATGTTCTGGTCCCTGGAGTAGCTCATGGAACTCTTCTGCAGGTATGTATACCTTTATGTTGCACTAGATATGATATAATTTATTTCGATGCCATAAGTGATTATGACATACTATGCATGTGCTTATGTGTTGGAGTACTACTCTGGGAAATGAAGAGGCTCCAGATTATTTTTTAATAAACTGCGCTTTGCCATGACCACAAGAGATAGTTGGGTTGGTATTTCAGAAGTTCCCTTGCTTTCTCTCTGGTATAAAGAAGCACTCAGGAAGTGGCCCCCGCCGCCCCCCGCCGCCACCACCACCGCCACCACCACCGCCACGGCCACCACCACGGCCACCAGCATGTTTTATAGAAAAAATTATATTTCCACTCTCTGCCCCAAAAATGGGTTTCGACCTGCAACGGCGTGTTAGAATAATATAAATATGCAACCCTCAATCTTCATAACTCTAGAGTTTTGGTACAGTTGCAAGAATTTAACAATAGTATTTACTAACATGACAAGCAAATATGAGAGTGGAAATAGATTGCATACCCCAAAAAGAGTTCATGGCAGGATCAACATAAAAAGGATGGTTAAAGAGGGGGACAAGCAAGCAAGCAAGCAAGCAGGGATATTTTAGAATATCATCAATACGGTGGTTGTGGGTTGAATTGAACCCTTTCAATTAGGGATATTTTAGAATATCATAATACTTGGTGGTGGGTTGTTTGGAATGCTTTTTTTTAATGTGCTTATATGCTTGTGAGGATTGAAGTGTTGAACATTAATATGCACTTTCAGAATCTTGAGTAGAGAGAATGGGCAAACTAGAGGTGCACGTCGAGGCGTGCCGGCCCGGTCCAGCCCGCAAATTTCGGGCCTCATCCGTGACTGGGTGCATATACATGCCGGGCCGGGCTGGGAAATGAAGAAGGGGGCAGAAACCAGCAATGTGCACATGTAGTTCCCATGCCGGCATTGGCCCGCCATCACCCGAGCCGGTGACGTGCCACCAGATATGAGTGGCCCAAAAATTGGGGCCCAAAATTTGGGCCATGGGCCATTTTTATGAAAAAAGGCCTGTGACCATAAGGCCATAAGTCATAACCCATTATATATATATATATATATATATATATATATATATATATATATATATACAAAAAAAGTTGATTTTTGCTATTTTCGGGCCAACTTGTCAATGCCAAATATATTGTTGAAACGATAAAGTTGTCTTGTTGAATAATATAAGCTTGAATTGAACAAAGATTAATAGATTATGAACTTTAAATCATCGCTTATAGACAAAACATAAATACATAACGAGAAATATAAAAATAGAGTTGCAATGTTAGTAACTAAATTAATTGAAATATATGGCTTTAACTTCAAACTCAAATTTCACTTGAGTTTCATAGTCCTTGACCGAGTAGAAAATGGTAAAAAAAAAGAACAATGCGTAGTTGACTCAATAAAGCTCATTAGGCTAGATACAAACATGTATATGCCTTATTAGGTCTCTTATGGCATCTCCCGGATGCGATGTTAGCCATCTTTTACATTTATTGCACGAAACATGAGTCATAGTCGTGGCACCTTCCTCCTATTTTTCATATATTCAGTTAAGATATTGCCAAATAGAACTTTGATGTGGATCCACTAGCACAAGGACTTGCGCTCCTTGCGGTTCCTGCGATGACAATTGTTGATGATCCAGTAGACCTCTCTCTGGTTGGATTAAGTCGAAGGATGAAAAGTTTTCGCTTTTTAAATTTATCTTAGTTAAGTTGGAGCAGAGAGCAAAAAAAATTCTAAATTATAGAGAGGGATCAAGTCGAAGGCAAAAATCTTGAAATTTCTTGGTAGTAGAGAGCAGAGACTTAGAGAACAAGATTATTAAGAAGGAAGTGTACTAGTGTGGTAAGAACGAAGGATTTTGCACCCATTTAATATAATTTTTATAGTGGTATATTTTACCAAAATACCTCCCATACTAGTCATTATATAATCGCTAAATGACCAAAATAACCCTATAATAGCTATAGAAATAGATGTTCGGGGGATATTTTGGTAAAAAATATCCCTTTAACACTACTATGACTTAGACTAACAACCATGTTACCGTTATATAATGTGAAAAGACGAATGTTGCCAACCAACCAACCAACCAACCCCCCACCCCCCCCCACACCCACCACCACCACCACTAGGGTTGTGCATCGGTAGATGGTCGACCTATTTTGTCATAACTGCAGCTAAACCGAAATTATTTGTTAAATAATGAAAGCCGAATCAAACTGACAAATTGTTCGGTTTTGAAACGATCGACTTGGTTCAGCTTGGCTCTGCTGATCGGTTTTGTATTTGAACATAACATAGTTAAAATCAACAAAAAATTAAATATTTTGAGCAATCATTTGCCACATGTTTGCTAATAACTCATTTTTATTATTTCATCATTCCATCTCCAACAAACACAATAGCTCATTTCTATCATTCTATTTCGAATAAAGAAAAAAAGTCTAAAAATAACAAACAACAAAACAAAATAATGAAAATACATAAGATCCATCGGTTGATCGGTTTGGTTCGGTTTCATTATTTTTTGATAATATCAATCCATTGACCGAATCAAACCGTTCGTTTATTAAGAACACCTAACCGACCCAACCCAAACAGTCCATCGGTTCGGTTAAAAACTGTTGAGTTAGGTTTGGGTCGGATCGGTTCGATCGGTTCGGCCCAAATTTGCACTGCCTTAACCACCACCACCAACGGATGAAAAACGGCTAAATGAGAGTGGAATTATGTTGAACCCTTCCCCTCACATGCATCCTTATCCGTGCCTATGTGTTGGGCCATGCTGAGCCGACGTAAGCTCTACCGCGATCGGCACGTGTCTGGATGTGTGCGGGCCCGGATTCGGATTTGGGGCGACTATGCCCAGCCCAACGCCGGCTTGATTTTTATCTGTGCCTGGCCTTGTCGACATGGATCCCATCCCGTGCCATCGCCGGCCCGGATCTTGCCGTGCCTTTGGCGGGCTGGTGCACAGTGGTCTAGCCTGACTTGTACCTCTAGGGCAAACTTTATCCACCTACTCAAAAGTGTTATCTTCCAGGTTGGAGTAATCTGTGCCCATTGTAATGGATGATAGATATCATGTTTTATGGTTCCAATAAGGATATGATGATCCTTGTCATAACCAGCAAAATTCATGTGCACTTGAATATTTGAGGTGGGACTGGGAATGTGAAGGCATCATGGAAGTGTATTGCTGTCCTTTGAGTGGAAGGAGTTTTAGGAATAGTTGCCACTTTGTGTGGTGACAGCATTATGAAAGAGAAGTTGACTTGTGTTCTCTTAGGGTTGGTTGCACACACCATTCATAGCTACTCAGTTCAGTGTGATATAATTACCAATTTGTTCCAATTGTGACACGAATTAGAGTTGAAGATTTATGGCTTAAAACTGTGACTCAAGTATTGAACCAAGATTCAAGAATATTGCTTACATAATTGATTAGGCTTGATAAACTTTAATTACATTATATATTTTATGTACTTTTTATTCCGTAGTAGTACAGTATTGTCTTCTCTAGCTTGAACATCCATACATTTAGATTGGGTAGAGAAGGTTATTAGCTGTGTTGTAGGTTAAACAATCAGTTGTGAGCAGCCAGTTATTTGTATTGTCCATATATCATGTTTGGCGGCTACCTAGTTTACAAGGGAAGTCGAATCTTGTACCAGATAAAGCTCTATGTAGCAAACATGGTAGGTGCAGAGACTTTATTTCTTTTCTGACTAAACAAATAGCCACATTGATTGTATTTAAGGGCCCGGATTGTAGTCAGTGATGATTTGGAATCTGGATAATTTATTCAAACCATTGTAAATGTGCTAATGTGCTGGTAGATAGACAATTACGTATCCAATAAGAATCATGTTTACTCATAGGAGAGGAATCAAATAGAAAATACGTTCAGTTCTTGGTTCTTGCAATAAAGCTTATTGTATAACTAGCTGACTTAAGTTCTGAAACTTGGCTCTTGACAGAAGCAAGAGTCTAACATCCATATCCTGCATGTAAAAGAAATAGAAGAAGGATTTAAATATAGCAAACCGAGTAGATGCAAGAGAAAAAAAGAACAGTAGTAGTTAGAAGAGGATATATGAAGAAAGGCAGGGAGTTGTAGATTTTGAAAGATGACGTTACATAAAGGAAAATTAAAAAGGTGATGGGTGGCAGCACAATAAATTAAAAAGTTACATGTCGAGGTAAATGGAGAGTGATGACAATCAATTGTAGCCTTGTAGGGAACACAATGTCTTTTAAGATTGAGAGTACTTATTTGTTTCAGTGCATCCAGAAGATAGAGAAGCAAGAAGTTGGGTGGATGAATGAGTGAACCAGAACAAATCAAGTAAAAAATAGTAGAGGATAGTATGGTATTATTGTTGTTGTATAGTATGATATTTGTGGAGACAGCAGGATCATAAAGTTCTCTTCACTGTTTGCTTCTAGCTCTCCCTCCATCTCTCTCCATCCCTGCTAACTATAAGGAATGAGGGGAAAATTGAAATATAGAAATAGCTTCAGAAAATAGAAAAAAGAACTATGTTTTCAACTTGGTAGTTAGGAAAGCGAAGAAATTCTCAACTGATGGAGTTCCTGACCTCAAAGAGAATAATGAAAAAATTAGTAAAGGAAGATAGGGATAAACAAACAATAATTTGCATATTTAAGTCTTGTTGAACATCTAACCAAACTCCAAGCTTCTCAAACAATGCTTAAGCGCTGAGTTTGAATTAGTATAACATATGTTCAATATGTAATTGCTGATCAAGAGTTTATTATGTTTCAGGTAGACCGCATTGTTCCTGGTTCTTTGCCATCTTCTATCAAAGGACCTGTTATTCTAGTGGTTAACAAGGCTGATGGAGATGAGGAGGTTGTTAATACTTTTATCAGTATATTGTTAAATTCTCTTGGATTTTATAGGTTTAAATTTTCTTACTCATTGATACTGGAAATTTGTTTATGGTAGGTTAAAGCTGCTGGGAGTAACATCATGGGGGTTGTACTTCTTCAGGAGCTACCTCACTTATCACATCTCGGTGTGAGGGCTAGACAAGTCAGTTACCTGCTTCACTTCTTCAACTGCACACAGACATATATAAGAGAGATATGTAACTTACTGCCATACCCGTTTTGCAGGAGAATGTGGCTTTTGTGACTTGTGAAGATGAGGATAAGGTTGCTGATATAAGAAAACTGGAAGGCAAATATGTGAGGTTGATTATGAACTAACTCTCTTTCGTCATATGTGCATATACAAATACTTACTTATTTTCTTTACTTATACCTATTTGAAGTGCTTTTGTACTGTCTATTGGTTTAAGTTGTTCTATCCAAGATTCTTTTCCCTTGAGTCTGTGTTATGGTGATTTTAACCTTATTATGGCCTCAGGTGAATTCCAAGGGTCGAGAATCATAATGATTTATGTTTGTCATCATAAGCTTCTCAAGGTTGCTATGCAAGAGAGATTATGTGGTTTTAAGACCCAAAGATGATCAGCCTCCTTCCCTTACCCTTATGTTTCCCTCTTCCCCTACTCCTACACAACCCACCTTGACCACCCACCCATAAAATTGAGGAAGAGACGGAAGATAAAAAAAAGGGAAGCGGGAGGGAGAAACAGTGAACTTGTCATACCACCATGCTTTGCTGCTGTCCTGATTGATAATATATGACTGAATTGGATTGGCTCTGGGTCACATTGGATAACTTGCCTGAAATTGATAACTAGACTCCTTTTTGTTTTAGCCGATCTATTCTTCGTCTGGCATATAGCTCTCTAAATGTAACTATATTAGCCTTTCTTGTCATCATCATGGCCGCATGCCTAACATCTTGTCATCATTTCATCTATCAAACAATTCTAGTTCCCTCTACCGAAACTCATTACTTCCATCTATGCCTCTTGTTTAACACGTGCTTTTAAGGATATAGTCAGGCCTTGATCTTGGGCTATGTTGCAGTTAGAGTGGGATGCCTCATTCCTGCCCAATTGTAAGTTGAAACCTTCCAAGCTTGACAATATTTTATGCAGAGTTGGAAATAATGTGGAAGGCATGCATCTAAACCCATGTCCAATTAATAATTGGTCAGATCTTAGTTCTGACAATGCATTTTTGGGTTGGTTAGATTTCACCCCTAAACTTATTGGACACCAATCTGGGCTTCAAACAAGCCTGACCCATGACCTACTTAAATCCTTACCAAGTTGATAATATTAGTACTTTTCATAATTAATTTGTTTCAATCTTTTCCCATCAAACTGGAGTTTTGACTATAGAGTATAGAGCAGAACTCCATATTGAGAAGGGTCCAAAAAAAGTGTTGAACAAAATTTTGCTACTGGATGATCAACCCTCCTAGTGAAAGCTTATGTTATTGGTGATGTACTTCAAGCAGGGTGATCATCATAAAGCTAGAAGGGCAGTTATCGGGAGTAAAACCCACACTGTCGGTCATATACCGTGCAATGAAATACCTGTCTACATAGTTTAGGAAACTGACATTTAACTGTTACCTCCTGTGTGGTTTATATTTGTGCTAAAAGCGTGATTACTGTTTATGTGGAATACAGGTTGGAAGCATCAGCTACTCGTGTTGATATATCTACGGTTTCCTCAGATAATAGCAATGGGTTTTTGCCTCAAGATCTATCGGGTAATGAAACGGCATCCTCCGAGGAATTATCAGTTGCTTCTTCCCCTGCTGCTGTTAGTACACCTTACTCTCGCAAGGTATCATCTGGATCACTGATTAAACATTGATCAAGTATTTATGCTATAACTCTGGTAGATTTTACTAATCTTTTATATTCTTCCATTTATAAACTCAGACCTAATGTTTTGTCTCCTGACGGAATATTGAACAGGCTCTTGGAAAAGAAGATGCTATTCTTGGTGTTTTAGAACTTCCGCAGGCAGATATTGATCTATCTGGTGCAAAAGCTGCTGCATGTGGCCGCCTTGCAACTCTATCACTACTTTCTGAGAAAGGTATATGTATCATTGTGGATGTATACTCTTCCCTTGCATCTCCTCTTTCGTCATTTATCATTTTTTTTCTCCTTCTGGTTTGGTCCATTTAAGCTATATAACTTGATTGTGGTGTTATGCTTTTGGTAAAGTATCATATCCCCCTTAACATTATGTGTAGAGATTCAAAAGATGCAAGTGATCTCTCATGTATCTGCTTCTGGGCAGCTCAGATGAAAAACTGAACAAGGGAAATTAACGGGGGAGTTATGAAAAAAAAATTAAAAATTAGCCTTGTGGCAGATCATAATAATATTTCCTTGTCTAAAAACATATTAGCTTAGTGGTCCCTGCAGCAAGGACATCCGTTTTCTTGAATATTTTTGTATGTTTGAACTGATGTCTTGCTATAACTTGTTCTCCCATCTATAACCTTATCCAATTTGTTACATTTCTTCGCAGTTTACAGTGACCAAGGAGTCCCAGCATCATTTCGTGCCCCCTCAGGTGCAGTAATCCCTTTTGGGTCCATGGAATCAGCACTCGAGAGAAGTGGGTCCTTGGAATCCTTTCATTCCCTTATAGAACAGATAGAACTGTCAAAACTAGAAGGCGGTGAGCTTGATGGGCTCTGCTCCGAGCTCCAGGCATTGGTTTCAGCTCAGTCCCCTTCCCAAGAAATCATTGAAGCTATTGGCAAAACCCTACAAGCCGATGCTCGGCTTATAGTAAGGTCCAGCGCCAATGTTGAAGATTTAGCTGGTATGTCAGCTGCTGGCTTGTACGAATCCATACCAAATGTCAGTCTTTCAAACCCATCAGTGTTTGGATCTGCTGTAGCCCGGGTGTGGGCATCTCTCTACACACGGAGAGCCGTTTTAAGCCGTCGAGCTGCTGGTGTTCCCCAGAGAGATGCCACGATGGCTGTTTTGGTGCAGGAGATGCTGTTTCCTGACGTCTCCTTTGTGCTCCACACAGTTAGCCCAACAGACCGCGACCCCAAGTTGGTCGAAGCTGAGATTGCGCCTGGGCTTGGAGAAACACTTGCTTCAGGGACTCGCGGTACTCCCTGGAGGCTTTCGTCTGGGAAGTTTGATGGAAGAGTGAGCACTCTGGCATTTGCCAACTTCAGTGAGGAACTTTTGGTGCAACGCAATGGGCCTGCAGATGGAGAAGTAATCCATCTGACCGTGGACTATAGCAAGAAGACATTAACTGTTGACCCTGTATTCCGGAGACAACTTGGCCAGCGCCTTTGTGCCATTGGATTTTTCCTTGAGCAGAAGTTCGGGTGCGCGCAAGATGTTGAAGGATGTGTTGTTGGTGAAGATATCTTCATTGTTCAGACAAGGCCTCAACCATGATTATATGAAATTGCAACCCAGATTTTATTTCAATAAAATGCTAATCTGAGTTATGACTGTACATAAATAATAAACTGAGACTCGTATCTTGATGATACGAGTATGGCAATGGTGGTCTCTTTTATGTAATCTTAAAATAAGCAACCCGGTACAAAACACCGGTTAGATTGTCCTGGATCAGTAAGTAATATATATTTTCTCTCATCAAAATTGTAAACCTTAGTTTTGTCAATTATACATCTCAGTTTTGTTCCCCTCAGCTTGGTCCAGACTCTTCAGTGTCTTATTTTTTGAGCAGAACTCGAATTCCATGCTTTCTCCATAGGCATATGCTAAGATCTTGGATTCAAAATAGGAATCTAAAGTTGTGCTTGATACTTGTGATATATACTGTTGTATGATCCACATGATAATCAAGTTCCCATACATCTAGGACTGTTATTAGGTTGAAAGATACTGATACTGGACCCCGATCCCTACCCATAGGAGCTTCTGGACTGGGCCGGGCCAGGTTGGCCCTCGCCTCTATGTAGATTGGCTGGTCCTGGTTAGGTTCTGGTGGGAATCTTTGGTAACATATAAGCCGAGGGCTAGACGCAAGGCCTAGGCCCAAGTCGTGGACAAGATCCATGCTCGGGCTAAACTCGAATGCATAGACTGTGTTGAAACGATCTTAGAGAGAGTACGACCAAACCAAATAATTTTTTTTTGAGATGTCCGACGTAACGCTTGGGACTTTGTGCACGCTACGTTACATATTTTTTGGGCCCACTGTTTCCAACTCCCACCAAATAAATAGAAGGAATAATACGTTTCCGTGGCTCGATCCACCGATCTTCTGCCACTCAGCCAGGGTCTTATGCCTCTCTCTCCAGTAACCATAAGGGTCACTTGAGTTCGGTACCAAACCAAATATTAACGGGATATTTCATATCTATTACTTGTTGAAACCCTAACAGGGAAAGCAAGGGTTCTAGGATTTTGAATAGTCCTCTTGTTATCCTACTGACAAGCTTTGCATTTTTTTCTATCCTAAAAACTCTTCCAAAAATTATTTCGACCTCAATATCGATCTGTGAGTCGGAGTGGCACCCAGGGACTATCCATGCCCTTTTCTCGTGTGTCCGTGTACTAAAGAAAGCTGGACGACGTCTAGGAGCAAGGAACCCCATCATTTGAAGAAGGATAAGTCTATTGATCTAACCGGCCAACCCCTCCGAGGATCCTAGTAATAAGAAAAATATTACCAAATTGGCGCGCACTGTGGGCCTAACTTTTACGACCACAAAGTTCGACTATTATTTGTCACGTCCCGAATTTCGCTAAATCGATAATCGTTCCCCGGACGTGATGCCGTGCACGCGTAAGGCGCGCGTGCACAAGGCCTAGGCATAATGATATACTTTAGAACACTTGCAACAGAGTACGCAAATAAGATATCGCACAATGAGATATAGAAAAGTTCTCTTTTATTGATAATGAACATCTGGTTACAGACTCTCTGACCCAAAAGTAATAAGGATGCCATACGGGCTTACAATTTGGACGCAAAATGAGATAGCCGTTCCATACATTACATCTTTTACAAAAACTTCAAAATGTAATAGACACCTGCTGGCGAAGCTATCGCCTTCCCCCGGAGCTACATAAAAGGGGCGCACGAGCTCCGAATGCTTTATACAAGTTTCAAAAAGGCACGAACGGAGTGCGTCGAGTACTGGAATGGTTGGGGGAAGAAAGCTTCAGCTCCTCGCCGCGTCGCCTGGGCTCGGGGAACCTGCTGCAACGAGGGTCAGTACTTTGAAAAGTACCGGTGAGGGTGAGCTAACCCAACTATCCAAATCGACACAATATTTAGGTGAGGCAACATATTATTGAGGTAGATTTTCTATCTTGGCTTAGTTTGAGTTACAACATGCAATGCATATATAAATATGACTTAATAACTGTGCCACCTTTTGGTGGCTTTTTACCTACGACGTTACGTCCACCTGCACAAGACTTACCATGTTCTTCCCTGTCAAGAAGACATCATTAGCTTGAACAAATAATGCAGTAAGATAGTTGGGTCATGGCACACATTGTCACCGTGGACAATAGCTACATTAAGACGGTGATCCTTGCAACGCAGGTAGCAAGCCCCGCTACAAGGCCCCACATTACCCGTGCTAGACTTGCTAGCGTAGCTATCCGGGTTCCGCCCGGAACGAATCAGCCCCAGTGCCCCGGGAATAATTCGCTGGAACCAAACCTTGTGCACAAGTTGTCCGACCAAACGACGTATCAATACTAAGTTAATAATTGAAGCATTTCAGGCCATCAGAATGTACATATCTACTTTAGCACAGTGCAAATGGCATAGTCTACCTGCTCAAGTAATCACATTTTGATTTATTTGTACTACACATCTGTACAGTTATAAATGATAAGTTCTAGATATAACTGAACATGAATACATATAATGCATAACGGACAAGCACGCATACAATGTGATCGTATGGAAATTTATATGAAAAGCGTCAGTGTCCCAAGTTACTTCTTGTTATCATGACTAATTTATTATTACGCCTATGGTATCATTGATCAGGTCATGCAAATGAGTCAGATTGTTAAGAA
Source organism: Iris macrosiphon (assembly GCA_036927795.1). Taxonomy (NCBI): domain Eukaryota; kingdom Viridiplantae; phylum Streptophyta; class Magnoliopsida; order Asparagales; family Iridaceae; genus Iris; species Iris macrosiphon. The sequence continues at coordinate 49,649,960 of JAYESA010000009.1, forward strand.
TGAAGACTTGGAAGAAGGGAGCTAATTGAAGTAAGTCCACTCACAAGTAGGTGAACGGGGAAAGCAAATGGGAGATCTTCAAGACTCCGCTTGTGCTTCGCCTACACGATCACCTGCACGCACCAACAGATGATCAATATCTCCTGCTTCGATCTCCAAGGGTTCGATACGAAATATGAAATCCAAAGAACGAAGACAATAAAATCCATCGAAACCGTTCAAGAAAACGCAAGTCATAAAACCAACAAAAAGGCAACCAAGCAGCATTCAAAAACGGACAAAGAAACCAGCGCAACGGAAAGGCCCCTCTCGACTCTGCCGTCAAGCCCTTCCTTGAGGCACGATCAGTTGAATGTGGGACCTGATTCCGAAGAAACCAATCCATAACGAGGAAAGGATCTTGATTCAATCCGTCCCGATCGAACGATACCAAGTATTTCTTAGCTGCGCTCCCTGAAAAGGGGGAACGGGGCACTACATCTTAACCAACTAACAAAAAGTTTCGTCCTCGAAACTTAGGAATATACCTACCCCTAAGAAATAATGAGGGAAACTTTTTCTTCATGTCTGATTCGAGTTCCCAAGTCGATTTCTCGACCGAGTAGTTCCGCCAAAGAACGCGTACAAGCGAGACTGCCCGATTCCGCAACTGCTTCTCTTTCCGATCTAAGATCTGAACGGGCTCCTCAGCGTATGACAAGTCTGCCTGCAGCTCTAGCTGACCAAGATCTATCACGTGGTTCGGGTCATGCACGTACTTTCTAAGCTGTGACACGTGAAAAATATCATGCACTTCTGATAGGGCTGGTGGCAATGCAATTTGATAGGCAAATGCTGTGACTCGTTTTAAGACTTCGAACGGGCCAACGAATCTCGGAATTAACTTCCCTTTTACTCCAAATCGTATAAATCCTCGCATGGGCGAGACCTTTAAAAATACATGGTCCCCTTCAAAGAACTCAAGGGGTCGTCGATGAATGTCGGTATAGCTCTTCTGCCGGCTTTGTGCTACTTTTAGTCGCTCTCGGATCAACCGAACCTTTTGGACTGTTTGTTCAACTAGTTCCGGCCCAAGGACTTGCCGCTCCCCAACTTCATCCCAACAGATCGGTGACCTATACTTCCGCCCATACCGAGCCTCGTACGGAGCCATTTGGATGCTGGACTGAGTTGTTGTATGCAAATTCGGCCAACGGTAGGTGGACGTACCAATTTGACTTCGAATCGATTACGCAGAGACGCATCATGTCTTCTAGTACATGATTCACCCGTTCTGTTTGGCCATCGGTTTGAGGATGGTAGGCTGAGATGGACTTTAACTTGGTCCCCATCGCTGACTGAAGGCTTTTCCAGAAACGTGATAGGAATCGTCCGTCCTGATCTGATACTATAGAAACTGGCACTCCGTACAGCCGAACTATCTCATCAAGGTAGGTCTGGGCAAGGAGATTGATGCTCCAAGTAGCTTTAATGGCAATGAAGTGTGCTGACTTGGTCAATCGATCGACGATGACCCAGATTGCGTCGTTCCCTCGTTGCGTCCTTGGCAAGCCAACGATGAAGTCCATGCTTATGTGCTCCCACTTCCATTCCGGGATAGTAAGATTATGCATTTCTCCGCCCGGTCTCTGATGTTCTTCTTTCACCCTCTAATAGGTTATGCATTGTGACACGAAGAGCGCCACATCCTTTTTTATGCCGTGCCACCAAAGAATAGTGCGAAGGTCTCTATACATTTTCGTGCTCCCGGGATGGACCGTATAGGCTGCATAGTGAGCTTCCGCAAGGATCTCCTTCCTGAGTTCTGATTCGTTGGGGATGCATAGCCTTCCCTTAACTCTCATCACTCCATTCTTATCTACTGCAAAGTCCTTTGCCTTCCACGCTAGAATTTGCTCGCACATTTTCCTTAGGAATGGGTCGCCCTGAGTAGATGTGACACTCTCTAACAGGTTGGGTACGAATCGCATCTGAGCAACCCGTGCGCCACGATATCGAATTCGGAGTTCAACGCCCATTTCCTCCAAGTCCCTTTGTAACCTGCGATCAACGGACAGGGATCCCGCAAACACTAGACTCAACGCATCCGCTACAACATTTTCCTTGCTAGGTGTATAGTCAATCGTCAAGTCATAGTCTTTTATTAATTCTAGCCAACGCCACTGACGTAGGTTGAGGTTCGTTTGGGTGAATAGGTACTTTAAACTTTTGTGATCGGTGTAAATTCGGCAAGCCACCCCATAGAGGTAGTGTCACCACAATTTTAACCCGAACATAATTGCCGCTAGCTCCAGGTCATGCGTAGGATAATTTTTCTCGTGCTTTTTTAGTTGCCTGTATGCGTAGGCTATCACCCTATCCTGCTGCATGAGTACATACCCTAAGCCCTGCCTTGACGCGTCGTTGAATATTTGGAATCCCGAGGTCTCGTCTGGTAGTACAAGTAACGGGGCAGAGGTGAGGCGATGCTTTAACTCTTCAAACGAGGCTTAACAATCGGCGGACCACTCAAATGCGACTCCCTTCTGTGTGAGGCGAGTCAAAGGTGATGCTAATTTGGAAAAATCCTTTACAAAATGCCGGTAGTAGCCCGCTAGCCCGAGGAAGCTTTGAATCTCACTGACGGATGCAAGTCGCTTCCACTCGACGATGGCTTGAACTTTCTTTGGATCGATTGAAACGCCTCCCACAAAAATGATGTGCCCGAGGAAAGATACACTGTTCAGCCAGAATTCACACTTACTCAGCTTCGCATATAGCTTATTGTCCCGAAGAGTCTGTAGCACGGTCCGCAAGTGCTCTACATGTTCCTCCCTATTCTTCGAGTACACCAAGATATCATCAATGAACATTACTACAAACTTGTCGAGATATGGCCGGAACACACGATTCATTAAGTCCATAAAGGCGACAGGGGCATTGGTTAATCCGAATGGCATTACTAAAAACTCATAGTGGCCGTAGCGAGTGCGAAAGGCTGACTTCGGCACGTCGTTCGGTTTGATCTTGAGCTGATGGTAACCTAAGCGAAGATTGATTTTCGAGAATATCGTCGCACCTTGCAGTTGATAGAAGATGTCATCGATCCTGGGAAGGGGGTATTTGTTTTGAACAATGGCCTTATTCAATTCACGATAGTCGATGCAGAGCCGCAACGAGCCATCCTTTTTTCTTACAAATAATATAGGCACACCCCACGGAGACAAGCTCGGACGAATATACCCACGATCTAGCAATTCTTGCAACTGAACCTTTAATTCTTTTAGTTCTGCCGGGGCCATTCGATACTGAGCCTTGGAAATAGTCGAGTTTCTGGAAATGTATCAATGGTGAACTCTATATCTCTCGGTCGGGCGACATGCCGGGCAACTCATTTGGAAACACATCAGAAAAATCTGCCACAACGAAAATAGACTCATCGTTTGCGCAATCTTGCTGAGTGTCTCAAACGGACGCCAAGTACCCTTCACAGCCGGAATGAATCAGCCGCCGAGCAGATATTGCAGAAATTATCATATGGGCATTCGACGCTGTCGACGATTGACTGCACGTATAGCAAAATTCGGTCTCGCCTGGTAGACAAAACACAACTTTCTTTTCTGCACAATCAATGGTCGCCGAGCAAGCGCCGAGCCAATCCATCCCCAAAATAAGATCGTAGTCCCTAATGTCTAAAACTATCGCATCAAGTGACAATTTTCTTCCTCCGATGCAAATATAGCTGTCGCGACAAACTGAGTCAGCAGGCAAGTCCATGCCCGACGGGGTACTGACGCTAAGCCTTAGGCCTAACAGTGTCAGAATAAATTCGTGCTCCCTAGCGAAGTTTGTCGATACAAAACTATGCGTGGCACCAAAATCAAATAGCACTCGTGTAGGACATTATTGAATAACAATATACGTGTCACTACGGTGTCCGAGGTGAGCGCCTCGTCCCTCGTCAATGCATAAACCCGCCCCCAGTATTCGAACGATTCTCCTGTTGTTGCGCAGGCCGATTTGCTTGGGGTCCCTGAACGGAATTTTGCTGCTCTACACGGCGTGGAGGGACCCAGTTTGGGTGATCAAGATAGTCACGAGCATAATGGCCCAGCCGACCACAGTTAAAGCATCCCTGATTTTGACATTCGCTAGCCTGGTGCCCTGTACGGTTGTATTTTGCACAACGCTGCCCATAATTCCCTCCCGTATTATTGCCCTGGTTACCGCCATTATTTGGATGCTTATTAGCATTATTTCCTCCTGTATTACTAGGGCACTTATGATGAGAATGCTGCACAACACCGACAGTAGTGGAAGGATATTGCGGTTCCAGAACGAGGGCATGGTTAAGGACTTTCCTCATCGTCTCGTACTGTAGAGCGACTGCGTGCGTGTGAATGGAAGGTCGCAAGCCACCCTCAAATCGTCTGGCTCGGCTCGCTGCATTGGGCAGATAAGAACTAGCAAACTTGGCCAACCGGTTGAATTCTGCGGCATACTGCTTCACCAACATGCTTCCTTGTTACAGACGCACAAAATCGTTCTCCTTCTGACGACGAATAGGTGGGGGAATAAACTCTTCTTCGAATGCGCTACGGAAGGTGGCCCACGGGATCGTCTCGCCATCACCGCCTGCGGAGAGAGATCTTCGATGCACATCCCACCAATCGTGCACGTTCATACGAAGCTGGAGCCGGGCACAGGCGACTTGCTTATCATCAGGTACTTCTAGGAGTTTAAAGTAATCCTCAAGCCCGGCCAACCAATCTAGAGCCACAATGGGGTCCTCAGTCCCTCGAAAGGACGTGTTGCAAACCTTTTTGAAGTCGGTAAAGTCGAAGGTAGTCACATCCTTCTTCTTTGGGGTTCGGGGTACTTCGACTTCGTTTACTGGTTGCTCCACCGGTGCCGCTACTGTCGTTGTGGAATGGTTGGAGGATAAGGTCTGAACAATTTGTTATAGGGCATCCACCTGCTTCTGTTGGATCTCGAATCGGGCTTTTAGACCTTTCTCGAACTTGTCCTGTTGAGCCTCATCCCTTCTCTGTTGTGCCTCTAGCATTTGCATCATTCGTTCGACCGGATCGATGGGGGGCGCAGGTCACTGGCTCTCGAAGCTTGCCGAAGTGCCTGAAGTACTTGCTTCAACTTGCCTGGTTCCCTATGTTTGAGCCATTCCTGCTAAAACATGGAACTTACATCAGTCTCATAGAGTATTACGGACTCACTCTATGGAACGCATCTCATTTTGTCCAAATAATTTTCAAGAGTTCAACTGAAAGGGATATGATCATCTTATAAAAATTTTTCTGACACGAGACCAAAGGATCTGAAGCTAGGCTCTGATACCAATATATCATGCCCCAATTTTCACTAAATCGATAATCGTCCCCCGGACGTGATGTCGTGCACGCGTAAGGCGCGTGTGCACAAGGCCTAGGCATAATGATATACTTTAGAACACTTGCAACAGAGTACGCAAATAAGATATTGCATAATGAGATATAGAAAAGTTCTCTTTTATTGATAATGAACATCTGGTTACAGACTCTCTGACCCAAAAGTAATAAGGATGCCTTACGGGCTTACAACTTGGACGCATAATAAGATAGCCATTCTATACATTACATCCTTTACTAAAACTTTAAAATATAATAGACACCTGCTGGCGAAGCTATCGCCTTCCCTCGGAGCTGCATAAAAGGGGTGCCCGAGCTCCGAATGCTTTATAAAAGTTTCAAAAAGGCACGAACGGAGTGCGTTGAGTACTGGACTGGTTGGGGGAAGAAAGCTTCAGCTCCTCGCCGCGTCGCCTGGGCTCGGGGAACCTGCTGCAACGAGGGTCAGTACTTTGAAAAGTACCGGTGAAGGTGAGCTAACCCAACTATCCAAATCAACACAATATTTAGGTGAGGCAACATATTATTGAGGTGGACTTTCTATCTTGGCTTAGTTTGAGTTACATCATGCAATGCATATATGAATATGACTTAATAACTATGCCACCTTTCGGTGGCTTTTTACCTGCGGCGTTACGTCCACCTACATAAGACTTACCATGTTCTTTCCTGTCAAGAAGACATCATTAGCTTGAACAAATAATGCAGTAAGATAGTTGGGTCATGGTACACATTGCCACTGTGGACAATAGCTACAGTAAGACGGTGATCCTTGTAGCGTGGGTAGCAAGCCCCGCTACAAGGCCCCGCATTACGCGTGCTAGACTTGCTAGCATAGCTATCCGGGTTTCGCCCAGAACGAATCGGCCCCAGTGCTCTGGGAACCGTTCGCAGGAACCAAACCTTGTGCACAAGTTGTCCGACCAAACGACGTATCAATACTAAGTTAATTATTGAAGCATTTCAAGCCATTGGAATGTACATATCTACTTTAGCACAGTGCAAATGGCATAGTCTACCTGCTCAAGTGATCATATTTTGATTTATTTGCACTATACATCTGTACAGTTATAAATGATAAGTTCTAAATATAACTGAAACATGAATACATATAATGTATAACGGACAAGCACGCATACAATGTGATCATATGGAAATTTATATAAAAAGCGTCAGTGTCCCAAGTTACTTATTGTTATCATGACTCATTTATTATTATGCCTATGGTATCGTTGATCGGGTCATGTAAACGAGTCAGATTGTTAAGAATGAAGACTTGGAAGAAGGGCGCTAATCGAAGTAAGGCCACTCACAAGTAGGTGAACAGGGAAAGGAAATGGGAGATCTTCAAGACTCCACTTGTGCATCGCCTACACGATCACCTGCACGCACCAACAAATGATCAATATCTCCTGCTTCGATCTCCAAGGGTTCAATACGAAATACAAAATCCAAAGAACGAAGACAATAAAATCTATCGAAATCGTTCAAGGAAACGCAAGTCATAAAACCAACAAAAAGGCAACCATGTGGCATTCAAAAATGGGCAAAGAAACCAGCGCAACGGAAAGGCCCCTCTCGACTCTGCCGTCGAGTCCTTCCTTGAGGCACGATCAGTTGAATGTGGGACTTGATTCCGAAGAAACCAATCTATAACGAGAAAATAATCTTGATTCAATCTGTCCCGATCGAACGATACCAAATAATTCTTAGCCGCGCTCCCCGAAAAGGTGAAACAGGGCACTACATTATTCTCATGATAATCAAGTTCTCATACATCTAGGGTTGTTATTAGGTTGGACCATAACTGCTTTTGGACCCTGAGCCCAAACCATAGGGGCTTGAGCTTCTGTACTGGGTCGGGCCTTCTATTCGTTCACCATAAACTTCAGTTGGATCTGGATTGGTTGGTACTGGTCATGTTCGTATACTTCGGGCTAGACATAGAGGTCTAGACCAGAGCATGCTAGACTACTTCATGGGCACGGATCCATGCTCAGCCTAAATCCGAATGCATAAAGTGGGCACGTGCATTGCACATGGATAAAAATAAATAAATATAAAATTATTATAAATACTGTCATTTCTAGGAATCAAACTCAAGTAACTAAAAGAACTACCTCCCACCTTAACCACTTGAGTTAAAAATTCTTCTTACACGTGTTTATAACTAAGCCCTTCCTAACTTAGATAGGAAAGTTTTATCAAAAATTTTCATCCTAAGGGATAAAAATTCATCCAATTGCGGCTGAAGAAAGAAAGTTGGACAAATTATAAAAGAAGGAAAGACTCACAAACTGAGTTGGCAAAATATGAGAAGAATTGGGGCCTTGGCGGTATGGGGGGGGGGGGGAGGGGGGACCGCCAACTAAGTTGGCGGGTGGGGGAGGGAGGACTGATTGGCATGTGTAAAATTTTTTAAGTGATATTTAATTATATTTTAGTTTATAAGTTCCCGTATAGACCTAGGAGTTGCTGGAATCTCTCTCCATCATATCATATATATGTGTCTCTCTTCATCGATACAGATCCAGTAAAAATATAAATAAATTTATTATTATTTAGTATATATATAATCCTTGGTGGTATCATTTTAATCCTTGGTGGTATCATTTTAGCATATATATATATATATAATCCTAAAAATCTAACATCTTGCGCGCACCTTGGTGGTATCCTTGGTGGTATCATTTTAGCACACACACACACACACACACACACACACACACACACACACACACACACATATATATATATATATATATATATATATATATATATATATATATATATATATATATATACCACCAATGATTATATATTTATATGCTAAAATGATACCATTATAGTTTATTTCCATATTACCAGTTTATTTTCATATTTTCTGATTGGATATATTTTTCAGATGATTGGCTAGAGGGGTTGTGTCCCACTTATTACAGGGCGCAGGATGGTGAGCCACTTGAGGATACTCCCCTAGAGCAGGAGGACATAATACCCGTGATTGAGGAGACCTAGTTATATAGTTTTGGACTTGTACTAGTCTTATTTTGGACTCATGGCATGTATATATTATTTTGGAGAGTTGTTGAGCCTAAACTTATAGTATTAGACTTGTGGATGTATTGTGACTCCTATTTCTCTTTTTCCATATCGTGCTTTCATCCTCCTTAGTTTGATATTGTGATTGTGTATTGTTTACCAATATTACATTATTATATTGTTCCTCTAGTTGTAGTTGAGATAGCATGACATGTACCCTTATTATATTGTGTGAGATATTTAGATAGTTATATTGCCTTAGACAATGTTCTACCGCCGATGCTGCGGCGTAAGCTGGACGTTGTTCACTACTCGTGCCCTCATTTCGGATGCGAATTATGACATAGACGACATGATGATCCTGGGCACGGATCGAGCATGTTTCACCGAGACAAAGAAGTTTCTCTCTTCTAAGTTCAATATGAAGGACTTGGGGAGCTGATGTGATCCTGGGGATCAAGGTCATCCAGACGGGCACTGGAGTGGCACTGTCACTGTCTCGTTATATTGAGAAGATGCTCACACGCTATGGATATCAGGATCTTCCATGGATCGATACTCCATACAGGTGTGACAAGAAGCTGAGCCAAATTCGAGGGAAAGTGTCAGGCATCTGGAGTATTCAACCGTTATCGAAAGTTTGATGTATGCAACTGCCACAAGGCCTGACATAGCTTTCACCGTGGGGATGCTGAGTCGTTTCACGAGCAATCCAGGTGTTGAGCACTGGAAAGCTGTGAATAGAGTAATGAGATATCTCAAAAGGACTCAGAATTATGTACTGCACTATAGCGGGTATCCGAAAGTAGTAGAAGGCTTCAATGATGCAAGCTAGTGTTCATAAGTAGAGAGCGAAAGGTTCACATGAGGATATGTCTTCTCAAAGGGTGGAGCTACTATATCTCATTCTTCAAGAGAATCTGAGTTCTCTGCACTAACAGCTGTAGCGGATGAAGCATAGTGGCTTCGGGAGCTCATGTATAATCTTTCAGTGGTTGGTACACATATTCGGCGGTACCGATTCAATGCGACAACCAGGCGACTGCAGCAGTGGCATCAATTTTTTCTCTTCAATGGTTAGAAGGTATCTGTGTAGCTAAGGCACATGGTGTTGTATGAGCGCATCAATGATGGCGTTAAGGTAGCGGTTAATGTTCGGAGCTAGGTGATTCTAGCAGATCTGTTCAAGACACTAGAACGCATCAAAGATGGCATCATTACAATGGTTGATGATCATAGTCAGAAGGGTCTGGCAGATTCGTTCATATAAGACCTTAAGCGGCAGCTGATCATAAGAACTATATGTTGGCCATCTGGTTATGGTCAAATCGATTTTGATAATTGATCCAAACTATGAGTCGATACATTACAACTCTGATGGATTTGAGAAGAAGACATCGCATCACTTCGCCACAAGCTACGACTACAAGATGATTGTGTTCGGGTTCTTTTTATATTTTGTTATGTAATTTTTATTTTCTTGAGCCTAAGGACTTATGTGAGTCAGAACAAAAATTTGGCATTTAGATTGAACCTTTATCCAAAGCCTACTCAAACATAAGCCTACATAAACTAGAAATTCGTTTGGATTCGAGCCTAAATCCAAACTCACTCAAACTTAAAGTCAAAATAGTCTGAAAATACCAACCGAACTCGGGGCGAGTTCTAATCGAACTCGGTACGAGTTCTGCCCGAACTCAGACCGAACTCGGTTACTCAAAATCGATTTCCTAGTCAGACTCATCTCCTGAAGACCAGGCTCCCAATGTTCAAAATTTTGAACATTATGCATCCGAACTCGGCCCGAACTCTGTCTACAAAAATCCTATAAATAGAGAAGAATTTACCTATTTCTAATCACTCAATCATTCTTCTTCTTTCCTATTCCTAAAAAGAGCTTTATCCTTCTCAAATCTCAAGACAACTTTCTTTCCTTCTAAGTGCCCAAGTGCCATTCCGATTAGAAGTTGAGTCGAGTTATACAAGCTTGGTTAAAAAGCTGTTTTTTAATCCCTGTCTGAGGTCTTCGAGCTCTTCGGATCAAAAGCTCGTGTTGTAAGAAGTTGGCATGATCTTTGGATCAAAGACGCATGTGTACCCTATTTCATAAATAGTGGATTAACATCGAGCAAGAGTTCTCGGGCCTGGACTAGCCCTCCACGAGAAAATTCAGGATAAAATTTCATGTGTTTGAGTTTGCTATTCTAAACTTTACTTATACTCTGCTTATTCTCTTTTAAATATCTGTGTTTGAGTTTTCTATTCTAAACTTTACTTATACTCTGCTTATTCTCTTTGAAATATCTGTTACTGCAGTTCATAAGTTAGCCTAAAACTTAGAATTTTTTAATTGGTGATTATTTTTCGCTGCACACGCATTTACTCTATTCACCTCCTCTAGAGTTGCTACACGATCCTACAATTGGTATCAAAGCAGGCTTTTATTAAACTGTGCTTAGTTTATACACTCTAGAATATTTATGGCAAACACAAGAACCATATACGCCAACAGTAGTGAAGGCCAGTCCACAAATAGGCCACCCTTATTTGATGGAACCAATTACACATATTGGAAGACACAGATAAGATTTTATTTAAAATCTCTTGATTTTGATCTATGGGCAATTATCACTGATGGCTACAAAAAGCCAGCCATAATAGTTATTGATGGTAATCTTGTTAAAAGATCCAATGATAGATATACTAATATGGAAAAGAAACATGCTAGTCTTGATGCTAGGGCTATTAATGCTTTATTCTGTGCTGTAGACATGACTGAATTTAACAGAGTATCAACCTGTGCAACTTCACATAAAGTCTGGAAGCTTCTTGAGGTTACTTATGAAAGAACCACCCAAGTGAAGGAATCAAAGATTAGCAGGCTGATACAAGAGTACGAAGCATTCAAGATGAAGCCAGACGAGACCATCGCCCAAATGTTTACTCAGTTCCTGGATATTATAAATCCTCTGTCATCTCTTGGCAAGGATTATACAAATCATGAAAAGATCCGCAATGTGCTTCGGGGACTCACCAAGAACTGGAACCCTAAGGCAACTGCAATCATTGAAGGAAACGATCTCACCATAATGTTGTTGAAAATGCTTATGGGAAAACTGATGACGCATGAGCTAGACCTTGAAGAATCAATGCCAAAAAAGAAGACCATTACATTCAAGGCACATCACAAGAAGGTTTCTGATGACAACTAAGAAGACAAAGATTCTGACAATGACGACCTAGCCCTTATCTTCCGAAATTTCAAAAAGTTCTTAAAGTTTGAAAGATCAAACCGGAAGAGAAACTACAAAGACAATACTGATGAAGAACCAGAATGCTATAACTGCAAGATGACAGGCCACTCAAGAAGGACTGTCCTATGGCTAGAAAAGGAAGCCGCTATGAACATTCAAGCAAAAGAAGAACTTCGTCAAGGAACCATGCCAACACAAGCATATGGTGTGAAAGCGAAGCAAACGATTCTGATGAAGAAAAGAATCCCCGCAACTCTACAAATGTGTGCTTAATGGCATTTGATCATGTATCTACGAACCCCCTATATAATGACTTTATATTTGATGAACTAGGGGATGCCTTTAGTGACCTTCTAGATGATCACAAAGCACTGCTTGATAAATACAAAAACTCGAAGAAGGAACTCAAGGCACACAAACTTGAGATTGATAGATTATCCACACTCCTAGATGATATCAGAAAGACACAATCCCCAAGTAATTCAGATGAATTAGCATCAGTTGGATTGAACTTACACGAAGCACTTCTTAGAAATGAGAAACAGGACAAGGATTATATCAAGCTCAAAGAAGATTATGAAACATAGAAGAAAAAGAGTAGCAATGCACTTATTAGAATTGATGCTTTAACTGCTAGATATGTTGAGTTATATGACACTTCCAAAAAGTTGGAAATTAGATTAGGAAAATAGCATGTACAGACTGCTTCCTAATCTAATACGTGTCACTCAAGGCTCAAGAACACCCACCAGACACAGCCCAAGAAGGCCAAACCTTCTAATCATGCATTCTATTACAAGTATCCACATAAATTACAGCATACTGCCTCACATATACATCATGCCTCTGCGCCTAGTATCAACACATTTGCTACATGTCATTATTGTGGTACTAAATGACACATATCACGATAATGTAGAATTAGAAAATTAGTTGATATGCATGTATATATCTGGGTTCCAAAAACTAACATATCAGGACTCTCAAGAAAGTGGGTACCAAAGGTTACATCTTCAACTTTTGTTGTAGGTGGACATTCCCTCTCACACTAGAAGCAAATGGATTCTCGATAGTGGTTACTTACGTCATATGGACGGTGATGCAAATCTATTCACAACTCTATCGATGAAGAAAGAATGATACGTCTCCTTCGGCAATAATCTAAAAGGTCATATTATAGGTAATGGTAATATATGTATTCATCCTTCCCCTGTTATTAAAGATGTATGTTTAGTAACAAAATTAAAATATAACCTACTTAGCATTAGTCAATTTGCTGACCATGGTTATGGTAATTATTTTGTGAAAGATAAATGTTCTATTTATGATAGATCTACTAGTAAGATAACTTATGAGAGAATAAGAGAAGATAATATATATGTTTTCTATCTCTTATAAAATACTAATAATGTAGGAATATGCTTATACGCAACCAAAGACGAAAGATGGTTGTGGCATATGTGCCTTGGATATGCAAATATGGACACTATAGCCAGACTATCTTCAAAGAAATTGGTAAGAGGTTTACCTGAAATTACTTTTAAGAAAGATTTGGTCCGTGCTGAGTGTGAAAAGAATAAGGCGACAAGATCTTCTTTTAAATTAATAAACGCTGTAAGTACTTCTAGACCTCTTCAACTTTTACATATGGATTTGTTTGGACCTAACTGAGTCGCCAGTCTTGGTGGTAAGCTTTATGCCTATGTTATTGTTGATGTCTTTTCTAGATATACTTGGATTTATTTTCTAGCAAATTAAAATAAGGCTTTTTTCAGAATTTGTTATATTTTGCAAAAAGGTACAAAACGAAAAATGCTTCATGATTACTCGTATCCGAAGTGATCATGGAGGCGAATTCAAAATTCTGATTTCAAAACCTTTTATGATTCAAATGGATTTGTACATGACTTTTTCTGTCCTAGAACTCCTCAACAAAATGGTATTATGGAGCGGAAGAACAGAACTCTTGGCGATATGGCTAGAGTCATGTAAAATCAGTATAACCTTCCGAAATATTTTTGGGCTGAGGCGGTCAATACAACATGCCATGTTTTGAATATGGTTCTTATTTGACCTATATCGAAGAAGACTCCCTATGAGATTTGGTTTAATAGAATTCGTACCATCAGTTATTTCAAAGTATTTGGCTGCAAATGTTTTATCTTGAATACTAAATATAACTTAGGTAAATTTGATTCCAAGGCTGATGAAGGTATTTTTCTTGGTTATGCTGCAAATAGTAAAGGTTTTAGAGTTTTTAATAAAAAGTCATTGACTGTTGAAGAATCGATTAATATTAGTTTTGATGAGCTTAACAGTCAAGTAGCAAGTGACAGTGATGATGAAGATATTAGGATAACCTCCAACAAGACCCCTGAAGATAAAACTGGAACAAGTTATATGGACAGTTTGCCTAAAAGATTGAAATTCTCAACCAACCATCCAGAGAACTTGGTAATTGGTGAGGTATCAAAAGGTGTAAGTACTCGCTCTGCAACTAGAGATTTTATTGCAAATGTTGCTTTTATTTCTCAAGTAGAACCTAAAAAATGTTTTAGAAACTTTTGATGATGAATTTTGGATTTTTGCAATGCAAGAGGAACTCAACCAATTTGAACATAATCAAGTTTGGGAACTCGTTCCCAGACCTAATGATTGTCCAGTCATTGTTTCCAAATGGGTTTTTTGAAATAAACTTAATGAGGATGGTATAGTCACTTGTAACAAAGCACATTTCGTAGCTCAAGGTTATAATCAAGAAGAAGGTATTGACTACGATGAGACCTATGCTCTTGTCGCGAGAATAGAATCTATCCGCATGCTTTAGGCTTTTGGAAGTTTTCACAATTTTAAATTATTTCAAATAGACGTCAAAAGTACTTTTTTAAATGGTGTTATAAAATATAAAGTTTTTGTTGAACAACCCCCTGGTTTTGAAGATTTAAATTTTTTTAATCATGTTTTCAAGCTTAGAAAGGCTCTATATGGACTCAAACAAACCCCTCGTGCTTGGTATGAGCGCCTTAGCTCCTTCCTACTTGAAAATGTTTTTCTAAAGGGAAAGTTGATACTACCTTATTTATAAAATCTCATGATGACAATCTCTTATGAGTGCAAATTTACAAAAATAATATTTTTTTTGGATATCTTAATGAGATGCTATGTAACGAGTTTGCTAAGTATATGGAGAAGGAATTCAAAATGAGCATGATGGGAGAACTTACCTTCTTCCTTGGATTACAAATCAAGCAAAATTCTCAGGGAACATTCATCAATCAAACAAAGTACACAAAAGATTTGCTAAAGAAGTTCGATATGGACAATGCAAAATCTATTGGAACTCCAATGGAAACATCAACTAAACTTGATCTTGATGAGAATGGCAAACCAACAAATATACGTAAGTATTGAGGTATGATTGGTAGTCTTTTATACTTAAATGCTAGTCGTCCAGATATTATGTTTTTTGTATGCCTATGTGCTAGATATCAGGATAATCCCAAGGAATCACATGTATGTGTAGTTAAGCGTATCCTTAGATACCTTAAGGGTACTCAGACGGCAGGCTTGTGGTATCCCAAAACCATATCCTTTGACCTTGTTGGTTATTCGGATGCTGATTTTGCTGGATGCAAGGTCGATCATAAGAGTACTAGCGGTACTTGTCATGTCTTGGGAAAGTCTCTAGTCTCTTGGTTTTCTAAGAAACAAAATTCTGTTGCATTATCAACTACTAAGACTGAGTATATCGTCGCAGGATGTTGTTGTGCACAAATTTTGTGGATGAAACAAACTTTAGAAGACTATAATTTATCCTTTAAAAATATTCCCATCTTTTGTGATAACACTAGCACTATAAATCTCACTAAGAATCTAATATGTCATTCACGCACTAAACATATTGAGATTAGATACCACTTTTAAGAGATCATCAATTGCATGGTAATATCTATTTAGAATTCATTGACACAGAACATAACTTGCAGACATTTTCATTAAACACTTAGCTGAAGATCGCTTTAATTTTATTCATCAAGAATTAGGTATTTTGGACTCCGATACTACATAACTTATTTATTTTCTTTACCACTCTATATTTTTATAAATATAAAAATTATTTTGGGTACAAGTCGAAAGGTCCCTTTTGTCAAAGTGGTGTAAATAGCCTTAGGCGACACGGTACTTAAGTGTCTTCGGACCATTGCTAGCTGGGATCCGGCCCCTACAGCTAAGCCGAGATGATGAATACAATATAGAATATAGAGTAATAATTAATATTAATAAATTATAGTATTGAAGCCAAAACCCTAGATTCTAGACTTAGAAAATTGACCTATACATATATAAAGAATTGAGTTTCAAATGAATTATGGTTCAAAGGAACCGAATTCGGACAGAGTTTGGACCGAACTCGGGCCGAACTCGGTTACCTCTGTTTCAGAATTCGAAACGAAACCCAACTCATTATATTTTTGGCTACTTGTCATCATAAACCCTAACCTCCGAAAAACATACCCTCTTTTCATCTTCTTCCTCCTTAGAACCCTAGGTTTTCAAACCCTAGCTTTTTGGTTCTCTCTCCTCAAGACCTCTCACCTCTCCAAACTTTGGATTCTGGTGTTTCTCAATGTTCTCTATCACATTCTCTATTTATTTTCAGGTATAATCATCCTTTCCTCCCATATTTTTTTAATGGCTCCTAAATTGTTTAGGAAAAGTAAAGTTGCTGGGGAAGCATCATCTTCCAATGTTCAGGAAGAGATATCCCATTTCCTGTTCAGTCCATCAATGTACGATGATGGTGATTATGATGGCTTCCTATTTTTTTTCTCTTGAGCTATCCGTAGAGTGGTTTGATGACTTTGTTACTAGGACCGTTTGTCCTAGAAATCCTATTAATTTTACTCTATTTCCTACGTATCTGCCTACTTTACGCACTTTAGGATTGGATGAATTAGTTGTTTCTAGATTTCCAATTTATATCAATGCTATCAGAATATTTTACTGCAATATAATCTTTGAAGATGATTCTATTCATTCTTGTGTCAGCGGGATAAACATTGAGTTTGATGCTGACGATTGGGAGAGATACATCATATTCCAAACGATAGTGAACCCCTTATCAACATCACCAAATTTACGTTTCCCGATGGCACGACTCTATACTCCTTTAAGGATTCCCTTTGCACTTCTGTCCCTCGTTCCCAGGGTAAGCTTAAAGCCAAACACCTTAATAAATGGTTTTATGACTTACATCGTATTATTTTCTCTGTGATCATTTTCTAGCAATCCTCCACTGATGACATCACTAACTTAGAACTGTGTGCTATCTACCATCTCTACTTTGGGATTCAATTTAGTTTTCCAAAGACTATTATTCAGACTATGGTTCAGGTACGTAAGAACAGGCAAAATCTGTTATACGCTAGTACTTACCTATTATATTTCAAATACTTTGACTTTCCATTAGATGACTGTCCTTATCTAGCAGATCCCTCCTACCTCTTTACTGCCTGTAGGACTGACCCTGCTCTCCCACTTGTTCCACTTGTTGATGCTACCTCTGGTGCTGGCCAATCTGCACCACCTGCACCTCCTGATGCTACTATCTCAGCTTCTCCATCAATTACTCTTGAGTACCTCCACACTATGCTCCAGGATCGCTTCTGGCTAGAAGACAATCATCACAGATTATAGGATGATCACTATCTTGCTATGGATCACCGTACCACTTTCCAAGGTTAGGCTATATCCAACTCTGTTTTGGATATGCGTTACAGCTTCTCTCAGTACCCTGGCAGCGAACCGATTCACATGGTTCGTGATCCATCAATCTCTGGCTATCACATTGATGATCGCGACGCTCGACGATACTTTGATCTTGCTGCTTTTTATGATCCCAATCGTTCGACAGAGACTTGTGATGATGATCAGTAGTAGTGTAGAGATCATTAGCTTATCATTTAGTGATCATGTTATCTTTATGAGATGTTATCCTAGTTATGATACTTTAGTATGAGACTTCTGATGTGATATTATCATTGATGCTTTATTTTGTTAACATTGATAATGATGTCTGTTGCAAGCTATTTATGCTTTGAAGAATGCTAATTCTGCTATCTTGATATTGCATTTTATCTACTTCACTTTCTTTTGTTTTCCTTGTCTCCAACATTACGAGAGAGATTTACCATTTTGATCAAATGACAATGGGGAGACATCGACGATACGCACAATACACTATTATAAGCTATTGTTACCGGGGAGCTACATAACATGGGAGTAACATCATTGAACATTATAAATCTTAGTTGTCGTATCAGTCACAGTTTTGTCAATTATCAAAATGGGAGAGATTGTTGGCCCATATGGTTATGGTCAAACCAATTTTAATAATCGATTCAAAATATGAGTCAATACATTGCAACTCTGATAGATTTGAGAAGAAGACGTCGCATCACTTTTCCACAAGCTACGACTACAAGATGATTGTGTTCGGGTTCTTTTTATATTTTGTTATGTAATTTTTATTTTCTTGAGTCTAAGGACTTATGTGAGTCAGAATAGAAATTTGGCATTTAGATTGAACCTTTATCCAAAGTCTACTCAAACATAAACCTACCCAAACAAGAAATTTGTTTGGATTCGAGCCTAAACCCAAACTCACTCAAACTCAAAGTTAAAACAGTCTAAAAATGACCAACCAAACTCGGGGCAAGTTTCACCCGAACTCGGTACGAGTTCTTCCTGAACTCGGACCAAACTCGGACCGAACTCGGTTACTCAAAACCGATTTCCTAGTCAGACTCATCTCTTGAAGACCATGCTCCCAACGTTCAAAATTTTGAATGTTATGCATCCGAACTCGACCCAAACTCTTTCTACAAAAATCCTATAAATAGAGAAGAATTTATCCATTTCTAATCACTTAATCATTCTTCTTCTTCTTCTTCTTCTTCTTCTTCTCTATCCTAAAAAGAGCTTTATCCTTCTCAAATCTCAAGACAACTTTCTTTCCTTCTAAGTGCCCAAGTGCCGTTTATATTAGAAGTTGATTTGAGTTGTACAAGCTTAGTTAAAAAGCTGGTTTTCAATTCCTGTCTGAAGTCTTCGAGCTCTTCGGATCAAAATCTTGTGTTATAAGAAGTTGGCGTGCTATTCAGATCAAAGGTGCATGTGTACCCTATTTCACAAATAGTGGATTAACACCGAGTAAGAGTTCTCGGTCATGGACTATTCTTCCACGAGGGAAACCAGGATAAAATTTCCTGTGTTTGAGTTTGCCATTCTAAAATCTAATTATACTCTGCTTGTTCTCTTTCAAATATCTATTACTGCAGTTTATATGTTAGCCTAAAACTTAGAATTTTTTAATTGGTGATTATTTTCTGCTGCACACGCACTTACTCTATTCACCCCCTCTAGAGTTGCTACACGATCCTACACTATAAAGGAGCGTAGTACTCCATGTTATAGTGGCGACACCACATGTCATGCCCCAGTCCCAGAATACGTAGGACTAGGAATACGTAACATGCCACCCGTATGTATATGACAACTCCAATATGTTATAAAAATCATAACACACACGTACGGTGTATATGAATAAATAATTCACAAGTGATATATATATATTGTCAACACAAATCACAGGCATCTATATCTCATCCACAGACACAAGTAAAGAAGTACCAAAATAAATAACCAAAAGTCTCAAGTACGAAGTAGATAAAGAAATAATAATCGGGTGGAGACAAATCCACTACCAATCGACTATATCAACTAAAATGATAGAGGAGGTCAAAACTCCAATATACAATAAAATATCAATAATAAAGAATAACAACTAAAGATCCATCAGCTATGAAGTAGTCATGAGTACCAAGAGGGTAAGACCTCCTCAACCGAAAATGAAACGTCAGGCCCAGGTCCGTACTCCTGCGGATAATCCTTATCGTCTATACCTGGAAAGGGACCAGGCCCTCGGAGGGACGTAACAAGATACATAGAAGCATGCCAATGATGTACTGAAAGTAAAACATCCAACATGGTCTTCTAACAGTCTATGTGAAATACAATTTAAGAACAACTTTTCCCGCGTATGGACTATCTGGCTAAATAATGGGATTGGAGTAATTCCCCTAAAAATTAGTGGCCTACAAAGAATAATGTATTTCGATCGTCAGAGGCTGCCTGTAAATAATATAAGGGTCATCTAACCATGCATCTCTGGCGGAGCGTGCGGGTTACAAAAGAAAAACATAAAAAAGAGTCACATACGCTTACTCATTGTTGTCCCCACCCAATGCTACTAACGTGTAACATCCATCACACGAAACACCTTTAGTAACTGCTAAGTCTGCTAAATATGGTATTTCTATTAGCAATTATTCCTCATCCGTCGTACGACCTTTACGTACAGGAGGCCAGCCTAATACGCAAGTCCGTGTCCAACAGGAGACTCACAACTCGTGTAACAAATGTGTCACGACCAAATGAAACATAATGTTATCTCAAATCATGGGATGGTCTCGTAAAACTAGGTCAATATACATAATATATATATAAGACAAAAGACGACGCAATCATCGTTGTACCCAAGTCTTTCTTGGACGCACAATTTTATATAGCAAAATAAATAAAAATAAACAACAAAAAATAAATATGCAGCAAATGAATGTAACTAAACAGTACTATGGCAATGTATACTTGCCTGACAAGCAATCTAAATAATGCATACGTCCAGACGACAAGCACAAGGAACCGAAAGGTAGGAACTCTGAATGAACGTCTCCGAATGCTGAAATAAATATCACCAATATTTTCAGAATCAATAAGATAGTCAGAAAATACTATCCTTTCGTCTAATTTGGACACATAGACAAAACAGTAATTTTGGGTCAAAGCGGGGTCCACATGTGGCCCACTTTGCACCGAAATATGTGCCAGAGATAAAGGTCTCTAAATAGGACATATTATAGGTCAAACAAGTCCCAAACGATGATACAAACTCAAAGGTATGTCCAATTTTGAATTTCGGTGAGCCGATCACAAAATCGCTCGTCAAGTCAAACCGTTGGGCCCGCGAATAGACGGTTCGGTCAACTGTCTCAGAATCGGGTGAAACTTGGGTCACAAGACCAACGTAATGCCATATATCTGTTGGCATAAGTTTCGTCGTATTCCGAAGAGCGGTTACAAACTTTTATGGTACTTTGTAAAACGTCGATATGGGGAACTTTTTGCGGATACAGGTTGATTTCGCGCGCACACACGTTCAAATCAACTTTCGTGAAAGCTCACACGTCAGGAAATACCATACGCGTCTTTCGGTGCAACTGGTACGTGATGAGTTGGTCCGTTTTATCGGAACGCACTCCGTATCACAAGTTTTCTAGTTTTGTAAAAATATTTTTCGTGATTTTTAACGGGTGTTTTACTACATATTTAATGATCAATTATATACAACCAATAGGTCGCTTTGAACCTGGTTATGTTGAGTATAATTTTGTTTAGACGATTTCTAAGTTACTTAATATGCTACTCGTTATCAACCTTCTAATATGGGCTCGTG
Source organism: Iris macrosiphon (assembly GCA_036927795.1). Classification (NCBI taxonomy): domain Eukaryota; kingdom Viridiplantae; phylum Streptophyta; class Magnoliopsida; order Asparagales; family Iridaceae; genus Iris; species Iris macrosiphon. The sequence continues at coordinate 49,671,211 of JAYESA010000009.1, forward strand.
GCTCGGGTTTTGGGTGTTTCGCTTTGCATGAAAAATTAGATTTTTTGGAAAGTTTCGGATGAATTTAAATCAGAGATAGAGTTGTTTGGTTAAAACTATTTGAAGGCATTATAAGATTTTCATGTTGTGATTAAATTAAACAACTGGATCAAAATCGGTGAAGTAGGTATTGAGAATAGAGAGCAAAAACATGGGTACCTGCTACTTATGACAACCGAATCGGAGTTGCTGCGGGCGGTTCATGCAGTCGTCGACGGAGGTGGTCAGGCGGCGACGTAGGTGGTCGTGCGACCGTCCTGCGGCATGTTCGGACGAGGGGGGGGGGAGGGCTGGGGTGGCTGCTCGTTGGTTAGAGTTAGGGTTTTGGTTCGTTTATATATATATATATATATATATATATATATATATATTTATATATATATATATATATATATATATATATATATATATATATATATATATATATATATCGAGAGGCGGGGGAGACTCTAGGCCGGGTCGTGCCCGGGGGGGGGGGATTCTGATGGGATTGAATTGCTTGCTGCTGCTATTGTGTTATTTGTTGTTGAGTAGATTTCTTTCTTTCTTTGTTTTGTTTTGTTTTATTTTGTTTTTGTTTGTCCTTTTTCTTTTATTAATACTATACATATTTATTTATACATACATCTAGGTGAGGTAAAAAAATCCATATATATATATATATATATATATATATATATATATATATATATATATATATATATGCACACAAACTAAATTCTAGATATAATACTTTAACAGAAGGTTTTAAAATATAAATTTAGTTTTATGAAATAAACTTTAAATTAATATTTATATAAATAAATAATTCAAGGAAGTTATTTCTTAATTATCTAAGTAAATACTAAAATAGTTATCCAACAAATGAATAATTAAGATAATAAAATAAATAAAATTACTAAAATTGTAATTTAGAATTAGGGGATTTACATTATACCCAACTTACAAGAATTTTGTCCTCAAAATTAAATCTAACGCATGATAGAAAAACGAAAATATTATACGGTAGAAAAGAACAAGTAAAATCATACCTTGATCTTCGAATAGATATGAAAAATGTTTGCGCATGTCATCCTCGCGCTCCCAAGTGGATTCTCCTGGCGAGTGATGTCTCCATGCCATACGAACCAAAGGAATAGACTGATTCCTCATTACCTTCTCTCGATGATCAAGAATCTCCATGTGCTGTTCTTGGTATGACAAGCTCAGACCAATAGTGTCATGCCCCGATTTCGTGGAATCGATAGTCGTCCCCCGAGCGTGACGCCGTGTGGGCCTAGGTTGCGAACCGCACAAGGCTAAGATATTTTGCATAGCGAGCACATATTCAGAGTACGCAGATAAATTGAAATATAAGTTGAAGATGGAAAAATTTCTCCTTTTATTGATAATGAACATCTATTACAAGCTCTTGAACGAGTCATAAGGGTTGCCGCACGGGCTTACAAAAGATGACACAAAATGAGATAGTTGTCCTGTACATTACATCCCTTTACTAAAACTCCAAAATATAAAGACCTCCTGGTGGAATGATGGCCTTTCCACGAAGTTGCATTGAGTTTGGGTTGCTAGCTCCTTGCTTCAAAAGATGGCACGCTCAGGACGCGCCTACAGCTGGACTGGATCGGGGATTGACTTCGACTCCTCGCTCGGATCTCCTTAGTGCGGAAAACCTGTTTCAACGAGGGCCAGTATATCGAAACGTACTGGTGAAGGCAAGCTAACCCAACTATACCAATCAACACGTTGTTTATATGAAGCATGCATATTATTTGTGGTTTTTCTATCTTGCCTTAGTTTATTTTACAAGAAGGCAATATATATAGAAACTGCTGAAATGAACTTGCCACCGTTCAGTAATTTTTACCTGCCCGTCTGAACCACCTGCACAATACTTACCATGTCCTTCCCTGCCACGAAGACACAAGTTAGTTTGCACAGATTTAAATATACGAAAGAATCACTGGCTTTAATGCCACGAAGGGACGGGTTTATAGTCTCAAGACAGGAATGATATGCAATGCAGGTGGCGAGCCCCGCTGCATAACACCTTGCCCCATACATACGACTATACATAATGTTTCGCCCAGATCGGATCGGTCCCAGTGCCCCGGCGACCGTCCGCGGAAACCATAAAACCTTGTGCACAAGTTGTCCGTGATCAAACGACATTCATTTAGTTTAAGGAAATACTAGCACGATACAAGTTCCATAGCATAAACAGTTTTTGCATAGTCCTTCTAATCAATATATCGCATAGTAAAGTGTGTTCCATATGCATAGCTGTAAACCCCCTCGTCTTAAATGTAGGATTTAATTGATTATTTTAACTTGAAAACAACCACAACCCAAATCCCAAGTACCCAAATTAGGGTATCAGTCTACCCCAAACCTGTTATGCCACGACTCCTGTGTACCACTCAAAATCTAGTTCCTAATATTTTAAATACATTATGAATTACCTAGTTAAGTTGTTAGTTTAATTTTAATTAAGGCTAATTTTACCTCAAGCAACACTTAAACCAGCCCACCTATACTCTTTCTCATTAGACCAGCCCATCTCAATGAGACCAGATAGGCCAAGCCGAGGCTAGCCCACAACTTCCTCATATATATATATATAAAGTCCATCCCCTTGAAACCCTAAAACAACACCACCCTCTCCAAACCCTACCCGACCCCTATCCAAACCAATCTCCCTGCCGGCCGAACCCCCCTACCCCGACTACCCCGCGCCGAATGCTCCATCCAGCCCGCGCCGACTGCTCCAGCCACTCTCGCTTCCCCGACCGGCTGCACACCCCAGCCGCTTTCCCGACCGGATGCACACCCCCAGCCGCTCCCCGATCGGTGCACCCCACAGCCCGACCGCTCCCCGACCGGAGTACTGCCGATCCCGACTGCCCTTCACCGCTGGACGGATCCGCCCACTCTGCCGGAGCCACCCTCGTCGAAGGAGGAGACGCCCCTCATCCTATTGATCGGGTACTCGTCCTCCAGCAGTTCCTTTCTTGTGTCCCAATCATATCCCCTCGTATCGTGTCCATGCATGATTGTTGTGTCTTAGTATCGAGAATCATAGTTGGAACACAACCCTTCTAACCCTAATTAATTAAATGATGGCTTAATGATTAACTAGATTAAAAAATTATTAAATAGAAAATTCCTTAACTACGATACCTATCGTCAAGGACCTTAGTTATTTGAACGTCTGGACATAAACCACGTGTAATGAGCATAGAAACCAAAGACAGGTGTTCGTATAGAACATAAATCATGGATAACCGTAACTGGATAATTATTGCCTCGAGATACCTGTTAACCGAAGACAACACTCGTGTACACCCTAGCTAAGTGCGCACGTGATGTTGTACTCAAGCAACAGGGAACTCACGACAGTATTCAAGCATAGCGTCTTAGTCGTATATAGTTATTGCGTAGTGTCTGATGCCTGTATTATTGTGTTATATTGTTTGTCTAGGGTCTTTGGATCAGCAAGGAGACGCTACCGGAACAGGCTTTTGGCATTCATCTCTTGAAGACTCAGGCAAGATACCTTGCCATATTTACTGTCTAATTTAAATTATGCAAATGTTGTATTGTATGCTTGTTGCTTTGCCTTATACAACTGTGCGCGTCCGAGATTGTCTCGGGTGCATTCGACGGGTACGTCGAAGATTGGTATATATTGACTTAGTCATTAGTAGACTCACCCTATGGGAGGACATCCTGTATTCTTCCAAGACCTGACACTTTTTCACGTATTCATAGTGATAAATCTCATGTTGGGATGCGTGTTCGCGTGATCGACTAGCTATCGCCGCGTGTGACGTGCATCACGGTTAGCAAAAAATCTAGGACTATTTCAATTTAGAGACTTGGCATTTAGATAAGGGATATGCGCGTCGATTATTTGACGGGTATATCTACATTGGGAGGGGAGGACGACGAGTAGGCATATGGGACACCCCACTCCTTTACACTGATACCGCACTCGACGGAGTGATACGAACATATTTATATATTACTGATACCACGTTCTGTAGAGTGTTAGACGTTACTTGATGACATTGCAGATACCACACTCTATAGAACGTTGTACGTTATTGTATTCCTGCGCCATTGTTATAGGGGGCATGTGTGGCATATACTAGCCGGTTGCCACGACTGGTAAATTACGTCAGCATATGTCTAGCCTACACCTTCCCATATACTCACTGTTGTCCTCACATTGCATTCACTTAGATGGTTAGCACACCTTTATTGTATTTATTTTATTCAGTATTTATATATAGCTTGTCTCTATGTATCTTGTTACATCCCTCTGAGGACCTGGTTCCCTTCCAGATTTGGACGAGGCTTTCTACCCCACAGTGTACAGCCCCGGACATGAGACGAGATTCGCTACCATAGAGGAGCTAGAGGTTCCACCGTCAGAGTTTCCGTGATCAGTTGGTAGGCCTTCAGCCTAGATTGGGTGCATCATTATCTAGTCAGCCGATGCTATAGTCATTATCTTTTATATCTCATTTTAGTACTTTATTTTGTCGTAGTAGTGGGTTTGTTCCCACCAGACATCTGGGTTTGTACTATGATATCTTGAGACTGGTATTTATTACCCTGCAGTTTATTCAGTACATCTTGCTCTTTATTTGTGGATGAGATTAGATTACCTGTTATTGACTGATATTGTACCTGTTAGTATTATAGGACAGCGTAGCACTCTTCGTGGATCCATTAAATTGGGATATCCTCGGAGATATGTCAGCTGGCTATTGCCACGTGGCCTGGTTGTCACGCCCCAGTCCAAAAAATACGTAGGACTAGGACACGTAAGCATGCCAGCCGCATGGATATGGCAACTCCAATATATGGAAACCAAATCTATACGTACGCTGTATTATGAATATCCAATCCACAAGTGGTATAATATAAGTCACAAGTCACAGGGTATAATCTAAATCTCATCCATGAAAATCAAATATACTTAATAACCAATATCTATGGAACTATATCTCAATAAGAAGTATCTAAGGATGATAGTTGGATGGAAACTAATCCACTACCAACTCGAATATAAGAGCAAATACAAAATAAGTACAACACAATCAAATCCAAAATAAGTATACTAGCTATCGATCACGGTCCGAAGAGAAGACATCCACGAAGCATATACAACCATCCAAATCTGCGCTCCTGCAAATACTCAAGAACAGGTACGCCTGGCAGCGGACCAGGTCCTCAGAGGGACATAACAAGATACTTAAACACATGCCAATAAAGTACTGAAATAAATATCCAATGGGGTCGCCTAACTATCTAAGTGAATGCAGTTAAGAACAACTTTCCCCACAATTGAGCTATCTGGCTGAAAACCTAGGATTTGGCATGGTTCTCTATTGGAGATCCAGGGGCCTACAAAGGCACGATGACTTTCGAACGCCGAAGGCCCGCCTAATAATAATATAATATATAGTGGTCATCACCGCCCGTATCTCCAGCGGAGAATCCAGCCGCACAATAGAAAAAGTGCAAAGGAGCTCAAATGCGGTACTTGTTGTTCTACCCACCCCATGCTCTAAGCATGTCACATCCATGACACAATAACACCTCTAATAACTGCCAAGTCTACTAGCATACAAAGTTTCTAACGACAGTTATTCCTAACGCACGGCCCATACGTACAGGAGGCCAGACCTGTCACGCAGTCCGTGATCTACATGAGACTCATAACTCGTGTAACAACTGTGTCACGGCCAATGAACCTAATAATGCTACATGATAATGGGGTAGTCTCATAAACAGGGTCAATGCAAATACATAAATAAAAATATATCGCGACGACACCGTCGTGCGCATTTTGTACAACAGTTAAAATATATGAACTAAAGGCAAAAAATAAATATGCATGCAACATATGGAATATAAATAATAGTACAATGACAAGGTATACTTGCCTGGCAAGAAGGCTGCGATGTACCAATAACCTGCTCCAGAAGTCGCGCAGAATAAATCCAATATCCTATGTAGATATAATATAATACAATAAAATTATTAGTCATTACACTAGTGCACACACAACAATATTTACACTGGACTCAGGGGTATACTAGGGGTAACACTAGTCATCTAACATGGTCAATTATACGTTGAATTACGCGGGGTCATATCTTCAAGTGTTGTACACAATCAGACAGTCGACTGACAGGTGTCTAAGCCAGTACGTTAATGTAAGCAAGGCGGACAATTCACAAGTGCTTAGGGTCAACATGGTCAAGGTAACCATGGGATAATCCACAGTGTCCTAGGGCCGTACAATATAAATACACATATAGTCATAAGCATATAATTACTTATATAATACTGTCATCTATATATTTATGTAGATATCTATCACTTAATTTCTAATACGCATATGTGTACGCGTACAAGTCATTGGGTTCACCGACTCAGGGTTTACAGTCAGCTAACAGTCACAGAGAAATGCTAATATCCTACTGGCATACACACAAGCACACATAAAAAAAGAAGATGGACAGGTTCGTACCTCGGGGTACGCGCACGGGTACGACGGTGGGGTTGACGACGATGATGATGGTGATAATGAATGGTGAGGTGATGATGATGACTGTCTACGACGATGGTGGCGATGACGGTGAGGTGATGTCGATGATAATCGAGGCGATGACAACAACGACGATGATGATGGCGAAGGTGATGGCTACGACGTAGATGGCGATGGTCTACCAGTAAATCCTCCAAGATAGACACAAAATGGAAGCCAATCTTCACCACCATTCATTCTCCTTTTCCTTTCTCTAGGGTAAGCCAGAGGTGCCTGAACATACCTGACACCATCAAGAACTGCGTCCCAACAAAAGTGTGTATGGCCAAACACGTGGCAAGCTGATTCACTTCCATTGTCACCATGTATAGACCTCACTCGAGCCTCCAAATAATCAGAACCTATGATCTTTGGAAGATTAGGGTAAAACAACATCCTCTTCTCTGGGCATAGCTCTTGCCAAAGAGATTACCATCTGCAGCGAAGGTATTTGAACATCAATTATATCCTTATCTTTGTCAAAACTCTTGTGATACCATGAGAACAAAGGAATAATTCCAGACCATCCACTATTCTTGGGCTAGTTTCAACTCCCAGATCACCATTAAGCGCCTTCACACCACAATGCTCTGTAGCTATCTCCTTCCCTCCGGCACCAGAGGTCGTGATTCCCCGGCACGAAGAATACAGACCGGAACCTGCTCCTCAGCTCGCGCATTGTGCTCGCGAAGTTGTCGTAGGTCTCGGCTACGTCCCCCGCGACGACCAGGACATCCTTCCGGTGCCGGAGCGCCGGCAGGCTCCTCACCCATGCCATGTTCTCCGGGTAGTCGGTGTGAAGGTCGGAGACGACGAAGACCTTGAGCGCTTTCTCTCCGGTCAGGCATTTTCGTAAACGGCTGATGGGCAGGTTCTGCTGTCGCTCGGAACAGCTCCGCGCCGTTGCTCTGCTGCGCCGCTTCGGTACGGAGGTGTTGAGGGGGAGAGGAGGATGGAAACGCACGGCTGCCATTAGATTAGGGTTTGGTCGGAGCTCAACTGAGAAGAAATTGAAGAGGGAGAGGAGAGGGGGAGGTGCAGTAGGGATGAATGGCTTAGGGACGGGGGAGGACTCGTCGGAGACGTCGGTGGGAAGAGGAGGATGTCGTCGGGTTCTCTGGTGGAGGAGGGAGGTGAAGATCCAGCGAGTTCAGCGGGTTGGGTCCTCTCCGGTGAGGTGGGGTGCTTGGTACGAAGTCGAACTAGCTGGAAGAGAGTCGGCTACGAGCGGCTCCTCCCTCGTCCTCACCGTCTATCGATGAGCGGTGGTGGCTGGAACAAAGGAAAGAGGAGGGAGAAAAAGAATAGGATGGATGGGGAGATGGATGAAGGAGGTGGCTCAGGGATGACCGGTGAGTCGAGGGTCGACTTCGGCCGACGGGGGGGGGGGGGGGGGGGGGGGGGAGTCTGGTCGGGTCTATGCAGGGAAGGGAAGGAGAGATGAATAATGGTCGGCTGTCTATTTCTTTAGGTTTAGGAAAAATATAGAAAAAAGAATAATGTAAGGAGTATTTATAAAAAGGGTTGGGTGTGATCTAGAATTGGTTTGACTTGGTCAACTATCCTTGGGGTTGGGCCTTGGGCTCACATGGGGTATTTGGAGGGCTATAAATTATATTGTCTAAATTGCAAAACTGGAATTTAATGGAGGGCGATGTGAGCGTTGCACATTCCAAAAAATTAGGGAAAAATTCTTGCGAAGGGGAAATTTGGTTTTCTTCATGCATTGCCCAATGGTGGGGACACCTAAATGCATTTTTGCATAAAAGCCCCCCAACAATTGAAAGAATTGTACAAGGACGAAAATTAGATTTAATTAATTAAATCGACGCGCACGATGTTCTAGAATTAATTAAGAGTACATGGGATTAAATTTAGGCGGGCCACAAGTGTCAGGGCGTTGGGGGTACAGTGTAGAATATTAATAAAATTCGGTTTGCTCAAAACGGCCAAGATTGTGTCCCCAATTTCGATTGGGACGCACAAGTGTACAAAATTGGGATTTATATCGAATTAAGAAATAACGTCCGCGACGTTTATTGTGCGGCTAAAATATTGCATCAGAGAGCAATATTATAAGTTGCACAAGGGTCAGAATAGTAGGCGGACATGTCTAGGATGAGGTTGGGAAGTTTGTAGATAGGAAATGGCTAGTGAGGTGCTCCAATTATCGAAGCAACGGTAAGGTGCACTACACGATATAAATTATTGCATAATTAAATCAAATGACGTGTTCTAAATCTTGTTGGTTCAAACTAGCCCTAATTTCACTATCTAAGTGAATTAGGCCTAATTTTGGGTGAGGGAGTTTACAATCTACCCAACTTAAAATAATTTCGTCCTCGAAATTAAACTAGGGTAGGGTTTCTCTATCTAACCTCACTTGATTACAGTCTAAGAAATTCTCCTTAAGTTAACATTGCAGTTTCTACCCAACTTAGAATTTATCCATCTATCATCTAAGGCTATACATCTAAGATGGCTATGTCCCAAATTATTTAATCATACTATTGAATCATCAAGGTCTTGAACACCAAACATATCATCTATGATATGTCCTTAATCATTTATAACAGGGAGTCACCAAGTCATATGATTAGCCTATGGGGTGTACCTAGCACTATCAGTGTATCACTTATTTCCAAGCACGAGGTTTCATCTTTTCGAAATAAGGGAAGACGGAGGGCAATAATAAAGAATTCAAGGTGGGGGTAATAGAATACAAGTGTGGGGATCAAGGCATTTAAGGCATTCAATGGAAATTGTCAAGGCAGTTGTGGACTAAAATCCTATTTGGTAAATCCGTATTCGTATGCTCGTATTAGTACAGTTATGTGACCGATACGATCCGCTCAGACATATCTAGAGGGCAAGTACAGGTGTCTACTAGTCAATTATATATCTCAATCCACGTAAAGTAGTATTGCGAAGGGCGAATCAAGTGCACTATGTCTAGCTAGACCATAATACACTGATCCTGATTAGACAATTTGTATTAGTGTGGTTGATCAGGCCCCAATAACACATATGTCATGAACAAGCTCGATATAAGATTAAGCTTGCAAAAACTAGGCTATAATAGCAGCATAATTCAAGGTAGCACAGAAAATATAACGCTGGATTATGATGACAGAAGTTATAAAATAATTCAAGTTCACAAAACAAAAATAACATAAGCAACAATAATAAAAAAAAGACTCGACAATCTCTACAGTTATCATACAACCTCCTTGTCTAAGTCGTTAGTCGACCAAATAGGGATAGGACCTCTAACTTCTATTGTCTGAATAAACACTGTCGTCTTATGCTAGTATACAATTAATGTCATTCAATATCACTACAATAATGGGTCAAAAGACTATGTGATACTAGGGTGTGAGGTATACTACCCAACTTATAATAATAAAAGGGTGCCGTAATGGTCTTAAGAGGATCCTACCAAATAACCTTGCACATGTAAATAAAACAGAAAATCTTATTAGGGTATATGAGGAAAGATCTTGGTACTGATTGGGGTATCATATTTATATAGGTAATGATCATCCTAAGTCTTAGTCATAGCGCTTATAGAACAAGTGTCAATAGTAAGAATAGACGAGTTACTATCCGTTTAAGGGAAAAAGGGATCTAACTTGTATCGAGGTGAGGGTTCAATTTACGTGGTCTACAACTAGGGGTAATCATCACAATCTAATTGAACAACTCAACTATCAGGTTCTAATTATAAGGTACACAAACCAAAATTTAAGATTACAACTATAACTATAGCAAACTATATATCCTATCGTAGATTACAATCACTTAGTCTATGATTAGAGGTGTCAAGTGGCACGAGCTGAAAGATGAAGAAGGGAAGAAGATAATTTAATCGTCGCGCAAGCAGCGAACGTTGAGGTTGCAGAGGAACAACATATGAAATTAAATAGGTCGTCTCTAGATAGTATCATGGTTTCCTAAAGGGGAGTGGGGTGCTAGTTGCTATGTTCGAGGCATGATCAAGAAAATGTTGATTACATCCCTCTCGGCTTCCTAAGGTGTTGTCTACCAATAATAAGACAAGGATCTAGGTTTTATAGTTCTCCAATACTATCCAATTATGAAGGTTAGGTTCAATCCTAATGTTCAATATTGGTTCTCCATTGGTTCCTCAATACTAGGGTCAAACATTATGGTAAAACTTCTAACTATCTCTAGTAGTGTCTATACTACTCTCAAGTCTTCTTAATACATCAAGGGGTAATGGTATACCAATCTAAAGATAAGGAATTCTAGGGTTCACTAGATATTCTAAACTTAGTGGTGTGTCTATATTCTTGTTGTATTCTTAATAGGTGTGCTACTCTAATTGTCATCCTATTAACAGGGGTTTCTATATTCTAGCAGAAGGATATTGTCACGACCCGCACCCGGTTTAGGGGCACGAGTGCGTGGGTACGTCCAGCCTACGCCGCAGCATCGGCGGTAGAACGCTGTCAAGGTCTTGATGCTATCTAGCTAATGTCACGCAAGCATCCAATCTCCATAAGGAGGCACGGATGACACAAATAAGATGAACACATACTCAATCACAGGATTACAGCACGATAAGATTTCGAATAGTAAAACTAAAATTAAACACAACACAAGTCCACAAGTAATATTCTAACTCAACAATATCCAAGAATCATCAAAATGTCGGAGACAAACCCGGTACCAAATAGTCTACTTAAAGAACTAACAATAAATAATAACTCCGGCTAGACCTTCCAGAATCACAACTAAACTACCAAGTCTGCAGCTACTCACCATATGGTCCATAAAGTGTTGGACAGCGGTCCTCTAAGGCATAGTTTGGAAAAATATTTCCAGTCAGGAAGGAGCAAAGCAACACTCTCAAATAACAGTTCCATTAATTGATAATGTCTATAATACAATAAAACATGTCATGCTAGCTACCGAGAAGACAGTGAAATAAATGCAATGGCAATTTAAGAGAGACAGGCAATATAAAGAGACAGGTAATAGGCAATATGATACAGTCAGTGCATGTTTGGAATTAAAAGAACAAGGAACAATATCATATACGGGTGATGTAGTATATGATTTAAAATATGGAACTGTAATCTATTCTACGTGTTTGAAATAGTAGTTTCAAAATGTGATCGGCTTGGGAACATGTACGATAGCTACAAGGCCTGGCTAATCATGGGTGAAGAGCATGATTAACACTTATAATTTCTATACTACAATAAGAGGTTATGATCACATTTTTTACTAACTACTTCCCCGCCCCCAACTAGTACTGTGGATCCAACCATGACACGTCACGATACACGAGCAAGTCAAGTCTATCATGTACGATGTCTAATATACATATCGTGTACAATGTCAATACGATAATCAAGATAACATCTCATGACTGCAGATCCAAGCTATACTAGTCCGTGTAGCACAGTGTCAAAGATTCAGTTGTAACATTTCAAGATCATTGAACTTATAGCAATTATCAAGAATTGAAAATTATCAGAGAATGTACTTGCCTGGGTCCTTAGCTGGTATTTATGGATGTCCTGTTCCAGAGTATTCCCTGGGTGAACCAACAGTCCTATAAACATAACACAATTATAACACTTGTATCAGATGCTACGCTAACACACAGTCTATAAACATTGGCCTCAGGGCCATGTCAGGCAGGGCACTAGTCAACTAGGGTCATCTAATAGGAATACTTATATACATATCTTAATAACATATATACTTACAATATATCTATATATATATCAAATTAAATACATATGCAATATATATATATATTAAAAATATACTAAAGGTTATACAAAATATATCTACACATACGAATTAACAAAATACACACCTAGACTAATTACATATATATACTCATATATACCAATTAAAATATACAACCCAATACGAAAATATAATCTACATATATATATTTATACCAAAATACGGTTTTATATATACCAATTAAACATACCTTGAAAATATGCTAAGTATATATATATAATACTTATAGTAGAACACATATTTATATCTATCAAATTAAAAACATATACAATATATATGTATATACATTAAAACATGCCAAGGGTTTATAAAATATATTTACACATATATATATATGCCAATACATTATATATATAATATTAAATACTAAAACACATATTTAATACATGTTTAACATTTAATGAAAAATAAAAATATACATGTACATATATTAAATTATACAATACCAATTTCTTATATACTATACATATTCCTGTGTACCAATACATTATTTTATATATGATATTAAATATGTATATGCAAAATATATATATATATACGTTTGCCTACATATATATAAAAATAGAGAACATATGTATATATATATATATATACATACACAATACTATACATTATGTATTTTAAATATTAATTTGATACATACTCGATAATTAATTCTACATACTATAATTTACAATTAAATATTAATAAAGAAATAATATACCTATCTTTACTTAACATTACTATGTATTTATATACTACACGTATTCATTTAAGGCATTAATTAAAATACTACACATACATTCTGTATACACATATATATATATATATATGAAGAAAGAGGGAGAGGAAGAAGAAGAAACTCACAGCAAAAGGGGGTCGGAGCCTCGCCGGATCTCTGTTGGTAGTGGTGGTGGTGTTGGATGGAGAATGGAGTTGATTGGCGATGGAGGTGGTGGTGATTGGCGTTGGCAGCCGGAGTTCACAGGGAGGAGTCGAACATCCGCCGGGGAGGAGAAGCGGGAAGGGATGGGGAAGGAGCTGCCGGATCGGGGCCGCTCGCCGGACTTGATGAAGATGGGAGTGATGGTGGTGGTGGTTAGGAGATGATGGTGAAGATGGAAGGAGGAGACGGAGACGGGGTTGCCGGAGTTCAGGGGGCCGCTGTGGAGTTGATGGTGATGGCGGAGATGACAGTAGATGGTGGTGGATGACTGCAGGGGGAAGGGATGGGCAGCGGGAGGTTACAGCCGGGGATGGGTGGTCGAGCAACGGCCGTCGGTGGCGAGGGGGATGGGCCGCCGGGCTGAAGGGGGACTTGGCCGGGTGGCCGGGCTGATGGCCGCCGGGTGCACAGGGGGTCGGAGAAGTGGATGTAGTCGGAGGAGAAGGAGGGAGAGCCGCCGGAGGTCTGAGTACAGGGGCCGGGGAACAGTGGATTGGTGAAGATGGGATCCCCCCCTTTTTCTAAATATTTGAATTTCAAAATAATGAAGAAGGAAGAAGAAGAAAAGAAGTAGAAGAAGAGAAGAAGAAAGGAAGAAGAAGAAAAATGGAAGAAGTTTCCAACGTAGGAGAGAGGGAGGAGGCTTGTGAGGTGGGGGAAAATCTAGGTTTCTTGGGATTAGGGTTTGAGGGTACAAGATATTAAATAGGGAGAGAGGGTGTGATGGAGGGTGAGGATTTGACCCCTAGAATGGGTGGCTAGGATTGTTCATGAAGGGAAGTAATTCATGTAGGGATGAGGGTTTTTAATTAAAAATTAATAGGCTCCCTCATTGGTTTAATCAATGGGTGTTGACACCAAAATGCATATTTGTAAATTAACCTCCTTAAATTTGGGAAATTGCACAAACACATAAAATGACGAAAATTTGGCGGGCGATTCGGTGTCCGGTATTTTGTAGGGTCAGGGGACGCTGTATGATCGGTATGGGCTCAATTTACAGGGCACTGGAATTAAATTAGGATTTTAGAATCAGATAAAATAGTATCCTCAATTTAAATAAAAATAAATGCAAGTTGTGTTCAACAATTAATTATGAGTACATGGAGCCAAAATCAGGTCAGGTCATCAATACCAATATTGAAGAAGACTCAGAACAGAATATTACCCTAATTTGGGCCGCACGAAAAATAGGTCAAGATTGCCTCCAATTTTCGATTGGAACGCACAACGATGCAAAAATAGGAGTTTATTAAATAAAGTCCGCGACGATTTTTGTGCGGCCAGAAATAATGCACAGGGAGCATAATTATGAGTTGCAAAAATAGCAGAATTGAAGGCGGGCATGTCTAGGGCAAGATGGTGAAATTTGTTGGAAGACAAAAGTCAGGATACTGCTCCAAATATCGAAGCAAAGGCAATGCGCAAAAATATTAAATAAAATACAGTAATTAATTACAAACTCCAAGAATTAAATTCTAAATAAATAATTAAATCCCGAATTCTACAATTCGGACAGGTGTTCGTCTACTGGGCTTCTAGGTCAATTATACCATCACAACACAAATGAACACTGCCTATAATACAATATATTAAAGTACACATCACACATTTATTTAATTTAAATATATACTATTCATGCAATTAATTAATTATAACTACAATAATATTAAATATTGTAAAAAGTCAAAAATACCCCTGTTTTCGGAATGTGGTAGTGACAAGTCTACCCACCTTAAAAGAATTTCGTCCTCGAAATTTAAATCCTCATAGTAGTGTTTACTCATACACATTATTATTCCCTTCAAATTTAAATTTATCATCCATGAAATCTTTTAATAATCCACAATGTCCTTTCGCAATTCCAAAAGTCTAAAATTGTTGCATTCCGAAAAATCCTCCAAATAAAATCAAAGTCCATTTTTTTTTTCAAAATATTTCCTTGAAAGTTTTAGTTAATAATTCAATACCCGGAATTTAATATCCACTCCTCAAAATACTCAACAATATGATATTTAAGGATTCTCCAAATGTTACATCCAAATATAAAGTTCTAAAATTCATAACTTGCAATTAAATAAATACATTGATAAATCTCCCAAAATTTCCAAATTGATAACCAACTTAAACATGTCATAATCTTTCCTGGAATTAATTAATCATAAATTCTGCCATGTTAAATTATTGGCCCTTTATTTAAATAGATGTTTATCCTCGAATTTTTTTTTTCATCTTGTTTCTCCTGTCAAGTCATAACTCCTTCATGAATCTTCACTACAGTCAGCACCAATAATCACGGTCTAAGAAAATTCTACCTATAGTCATACCACATACAATCTAGGGGGACATACATGGTTATGGTCTCATTTGTTATGGTGTTGCAGTCTATGCATCAGGGGTACTACTAACTACATTCTAACAAGAAAATCATGCATACAACTATTGTACTAAGCAATCAATCCATCAAATAGGTAGGAACAGAATAAAGGAAAGAACAGAAACTGCCAACACATTACCTGCAGTATCGGTCTCCTCGACCGTCATCGCAAATGCCCGCCCTGCTGGGGTGGTTCCCTTTGCGGGTGCTGAGCAATATACGGTTCCACAGGTAGCCTAACTGGATCTCTATAGTCTGAAGCTGCGCACTGGCCGGGAAGATAAGGGGCTAGAAGACAATCCTTTACCCGATGGCCCGCAGCGCCACAGTGTAAACAAAGTCCTAGCCTCGTTCTACAGCTCTCCCAAAGGTGACTTAGCTTTTTACAGAAATGACAAGTCTGCTGTGTCTCTCTTGGAGGCTGTTGCTGATCCTGCTGAACATGAATTGGTGCCTGGTACTGCTGTTGATACTGATACTCCCATGGATGTTGCTGGATAGGAACTGGTGCTAGGTACTGCGGTGGATGCTGAAATGTCCATGGTTGTTGCTGAATATGGAATGGTACTTGGTACTGCTGTTGGTGCTGAATACGGGGATGCTTGGCTGGTCCTGCACTATCATTTGTATCTCCAAAAGTATTGTGGCTCCTCTTAGGCCTGAGATCCAGATCTTCTTCGGCGATCTGAGCATCCATCAAGATAGCCTCATAGGTAGCGGTACGCCGACCAGAAGTGCGTGACCTAATCTCTCTCGTCAGTCCCTTTCTAAATTTTTGGGCTCGATCTCCTGGGTCCCGAATCATAGACGATGCAAAATGGCTCAATCTACAGAATTCTGCAGCGTACTCGTCGACCGACATGTTTCCTTGAACTAAGTCATGAAACTGACTTTCCAAGGTTCCCAATGCCACGTCGGGAAAGAACTTCTCCTTGAAGAGTTCCTTGAAGGTCTCCCAAGTAAGTCCTTGCGCAGCAATTCTCGGCTTCGTGCAAAACCACGTGAGTGCGATATCGAACATCTGACTGCCAGCGGCTTCTATCTGCAAGTTCTCCGGAATCTGGGTCAATCGCAGGCTCCTCTCTATATCCTCTAGCCAGTCGTCAGCGTAGAGTATCCCTTCGGTGCCTTTAAACTCTCGAGGCATCATCCTCTTGAAATCCACTATAGTGCCTGATCTCTGCTGCTGGCCAGGAAACTGCTGGTACTGTGCTACTCTCTCCAAAGCTTGGAGAGTCACTTGATGAGCATTCTCCATGCTTTCTTTTATCAGCTCGGTTTGTGCCTGGTACGCTTCTGCTTGCACCCTCTGAGCCTCAGCTTGAACTCGCTGAGCGTCTGCCGTCACTCTCTGGGCATCTACCATGCCTTGGATCAAGGTAAATATCTGCCCCCCGTCAATGGGCAAACCTCCGGGAATCGGAGTCGGTGGAGGAGGAGGATCCCCGATAGGTGCAGAAACTCCCACATGCATCGGAGATGTAGGAGGAACTACGGTTGTCTGTCCCTCAGGTAGAGAGGTGGCAGGCCCCTCTAAAGCTGATGTTCCCGCTCTCATAGACCTTGTCTGCGGCGACATCCTGAAGACAGATCCCAAAGAATCAATTTAGGCAAAAATGCGATATCATCAAGGAAGGACAGTACAGTTCTAAAGAGCAACATTCAAGATAAAGGATTGGAATAAACCCTAGTTGTGATTGCACGGGTCAAAGATGCATCCATGGTCTGATATCTCTATCCCCTAGGTATCACGGTTCTATCACAAACACACTCACTACTAGCTTCCTTACCTACTGCAACAGTTGATGCTAGTTATTCTTATCACCCAAGTACATATCAAATGCAACACTCTTTACTAAATACTGCTCTCTCTAATACAATCTTAAATGGACACCCAAGTCAGTGGGCAGTGAGATCTCAATTCTACTCAAGCCAACAGATCCTTACACATGCATCTCATCTATTGTATACTAATATATCTCTCCCACTATAAAATCTTATCCTCAAATAAATTTTCCTCAAAATAACTCCTCGAATAAAATTTTAAGGTAAATTGCATACACTTTCCTCAAGGTTAATTATTTGAATACTGAAATAAAACTTAATCACACAAAATCCTTACAGACTTGTCTAGGTTTATTGAATCGAATCTGAATTCCTCAAAATAAATTTTTAATAGCCATATTTCAACTCCTCAATTTCAAAGTTTTTGCAATTCATTGAAATATTCAAAATAAATTTTAATAACAATCTCAATCTTCTCAGAATCCTAAAATTTGAAATTTATTTTCAATCTTCAATTAAAAAATTTAAATCCACCTTCTGTAGTCCAATAGCTCTAATGTTAATCATTCTCACTGTCCTTATCGACATGCGTCATCAGGTAATACCATAAATCAGTCTGCAAGTTCATCTTGATATGAAATCAAACCCTATAATGAACCCAAAATCCTAATTTAATACCTAATTAACAACAATCAAATTCAACATCAATAAGTGAGAATGGACGGAACAAGGGAATGATTTTAAATTGGAAATTATAACAAGATTCTCAGGGGTCATCCCAGGAATCTCTCAAGGAATTGTGATTGAGTATTTGCTCTCGTCCTAGTATCCTATGTCCTAGATCCTATCGCAGGCACGCAATAGTATAACCAAGATGCCACACTACTACGACATCGTACAACTTACGAAGTCTGACCTGCATGGGCCACCACTAAAAACGTGTCACGACTCGCACCCGGTTTAGGGGCACGAGTGCGTGGGTACGTCCAGCCTACGCCGCAGCATCGGCGGTAGAACGCTGTCAAGGTCTTGATGCTATCTAGCTAATGTCACGCAAGCATCCAATCTCCATAAGGAGGTACGGATGACACAAATAAGATGAACACATACTCAATCACAGGATTACAGCACGATAAGATTTCGAATAGTAAAACTAAAATTAAACACAACACAAGTCCACAAGTAATATTCTAACTCAACAATATCCAAGAATCATCAAAATGCCGGAGACAAATCCGGTACCAAATAGTCTACTTAAAGAACTAACAATAAATAATAACTCCGGCTAGACCTTCCAGAATCATAACTAAACTACCAAGTCTGCAGCTACTCACCATATGGTCCATAAAGTGTCGGACAGCGGTTCTCTAAGGCATAGTCTGGAAAAATATTTTCAGTCAGGAAGGAGCAAAGCAACACTCTCAAATAACAGTTCCATTAATTGATAATGTCTATAATACAATAAAACATGTCATGCTAGCTACTGAGAAGACAGTAAAATAAATGCAATGGCAATTTAAGAGAGACAGGCAATATAAAGAGACAGGTAATAGGCAATATGATACAGTCAGTGCATGTATGGAATTAAAAGAACAAGGAACAATATCATATACGGGTGATGTAGTATATGATTTAAAATAGGGAACTGTAATCTATTCTACGTGTTTGAAATAGTAGTTTCAAAATGTGATCGGCTTGGGAACATGTACGATAGCTACAAGGCCTGGCTAATCATGGGTGAAGAGCATGATTAACACTTACAATTTCTATACTACAATAAGAGGTTATGATCACATTTCTTACTAACTACTTCCCCGCCCCCAACTAGTACTGTGGATCCAACCATGACACGTCACGATACACGAGCAAGTCAAGTCTATCATGTACGATGTCTAATATACATGTCGTGTACAATGTCAATACGATAATCAAGATAACATCTCATGA
This sequence comes from Iris macrosiphon, assembly GCA_036927795.1. Taxonomy (NCBI): domain Eukaryota; kingdom Viridiplantae; phylum Streptophyta; class Magnoliopsida; order Asparagales; family Iridaceae; genus Iris; species Iris macrosiphon. The sequence continues at coordinate 49,690,675 of JAYESA010000009.1, forward strand.
CTGCAGATCCAAGCTATACTAGTCCGTGTAGCACAGTGTCAAAGATTCAGTTGTAACATTTCAAGATCATTGAACTTATAGCAATTATCAAGAATTAAAAATTATCAGAGAATGTACTTGCCTGGGTCCTTAGCTGGTATTTATGGATGTCCTGTTCCAGAGTATTCCCTGGGTGAACCAACAGTCCTATAAACATAACACAATTATAACACTTGTATCAGATGCTACGCTAACACACAGTCTATAAACATTGGCCTCAGGGCCATGTCAGGCAGGGCACTAGTCAACTAGGGTCATCTAATAGGAATACTTATATACATATCTTAATAACATATATACTTACAATATATCTATATATATATATCAAATTAAATACATATGCAATATATATATATATTAAAAATATACTAAAGGTTATACAAAATATATCTACACATACGAATTAACAAAATACACACCTAGACTAATTACATATATATACTCATATATACCAATTAAAATATACAACCCAATACGAAAATATAATCTACATATATATATTTATACCAAAATACGGTTTTATATATACCAATTAAACATACCTTGAAAATATGCTAAGTATATATATATAATACTTATAGTAGAACACGTATTTATATCTATCAAATTAAACACATATACAATATATATGTATATACATTAAAACATGCCAAAGGTTTATAAAATATATTTACACATATATATATATGCCAATACATTATATATATAATATTAAATACTAAAACACATATTTAATACATGTTTAACATTTAATGAAAAATAAAAATATACATGTACATATATTAAATTATACAATACCAATTTCTTATATACTATACATATTCCTGTGTACCAATACATTATTTTACATATGATATTAAATATGTATATGCAAAATATATATATATATACGTTTGCCTACATATATATAAAAATAGAGAACATATGTATATATATATATACATACACAATACTATACATTATGTATTTTAAATATTAATTTGATACATACTCGATAATTAATTCTACATACTATAATTTACAATTAAATATTAATAAAGAAATAATATACCTATCTTTACTTAACATTACTATGTATTTATATACTACACGTATTCATTTAAGGCATTAATTAAAATACTACACATACATTCTGTATACACATATATATATATATATGAAGAAAGAGGGAGAGGAAGAAGAAGAAACTCACAGCAAAAGGGGGTCGGAGCCTCGCCGGATCTCTGTTGGTAGTGGTGGTGGTGTTGGATGGAGAATGGAGTTGATTGGCGATGGAGGTGGTGGTGATTGGCGTTGGCAGCCGGAGTTCACAGGGAGGAGTCGAACATCCGCCGGGGAGGAGCAGCGGGAAGGGATGGGGAAGGAGCTGCCGGATCGGGGCCGCTCGCCGGACTTGATGAAGATGGGAGTGATGGTGGTGGTGGTTAGGAGATGATGGTGAAGATGGAAGGAGGAGACGGAGACGGGGTTGCCGGAGTTCAGGGGGCCGCTGTGGAGTTGATGGTGATGGCGGAGATGACAGTAGATGGTGGTGGATGACTGCAGCGGGAAGGGATGGGCAGCGGGAGGTTACAGCCGGGGATGGGTGGTCGAGCAGCGGCCGTCGGTGGCGAGGGGGATGGGCCGCCGGGCTGAAGGGGGACTTGGCCGGGTGGCCGGGATGATGGCCGCCGGGTGCACAGGGGGTCGGAGAAGTGGATGTAGTCGGAGGAGAAGGAGGGAGAGCCGCCGGAGGTCTGAGTACAGGGGCCGGGGAACAGTGGATTGGTGAAGATGGGATCCCCCCCTTTTTCTAAATATTTAAATTTCAAAATAATGAAGAAGGAAGAAGAAGAAAAGAAGGAGAAGAAGAGAAGAAGAAAGGAAGAAGAAGAAAAATGGAAGAAGTTTCCAACGTAGGAGAGAGGGAGGAGCTTGTGAGGTGGGGGAAAATCTAGGTTTCTTGGGATTAGGGTTTGAGGGTACAAGATATTAAATAGGAAGAGAGGGTGTGATGGAGGGTGAGGATTTGACCCCTAGAATGGGTGGCTAGGATTGTTCATGAAGGGAAGTAATTCATGTAGGGATGAGGGTTTTTAATTAAAAATTAATAGGCTCCCTCATTGGTTTAATCAATGGGTGTTGACACCAAAATGCATATTTGCAAATTAACCTCCTTAAATTTGGGAAATTGCACAAACACATAAAATGACGAAAATTTGGCGGACGATTCGGTGTCCGGTGTTTTGTAGGGTCAGGGGACGCTGTATGATCGGTATGGGCTCAATTTACAGGGCACTGGAATTAAATTGGGATTTTAGAATCAGATAAAATAGTATCCTCAATTTAAATAGAAATAAATGTAAGTTGTGTTCAACAATTAATTATGAGTACATGGAGCCAAAATCAGGTCAGGTCATCAATACCAATATTGAAGAAGACTCAGAACAGAATATTACCCTAATTTGGGCCGCACGAAAAATAGGTCAAGATTGCCTCCAATTTTCGATTGGAACGCACAACGATGCAAAAATAGGAGTTTATTAAATAACGTCCGCGACAATTTTTGTGCGGCCAGAAATAATGCACAGGGAGCATAATTATGAGTTGCAAAAATAGCAGAATTGAAGGCGGGCATGTCTAGGGCAAGATGGTGAAATTTGTTGGAAGACAAAAGTCAGGATACTGCTCCAAATATCGAAGCAAAGGCAATGCGCAAAAATATTAAATAAAATACAGTAATTAATTACAAACTCCAAGAATTAAATTCTAAATAAATAATTAAATCCCGAATTCTACAATTCGGACAGGTGTTCGTCTACTGGGCTTCTAGGTCAATTATACCATCACAACATAAATGAACACTGTCTATAATACAATATATTAAAGTACACATCACACAGTTATTTAATTTAAATATATACTATTCATGCAATTAATTAATTATAACTACAATAATATTAAATATTGTAAAAAGTCGAAAATACTCCTGTTTTCGGAATGTGGTAGTGACAGATATACTCAAAGAACTATTAGGGAAGTACAAGAATCAAGCAGGATGCAATTATTCAGATAGAATGAATTAGAAGAAAGATGAGTCGTAGTCAAATGTGGATGAGATCTTATACTCTAATCCTATTTGCAGGCTTGCTCGATACAGTAACGTAACCGAGACAATATGCTCTTGACCTGCATGGGCCACCACAAAAATATGTCACGTCCCAGTCCCAAAAATACGTAGGACTAGGACACGTAAGCATGCCAGCCGCATGGATATGGCAACTCCAATATATGGAAACCAAATCTATACTTACGCTGTATTATGAATATCCAATCCACAAGTGGTATAATATAAGTCACAAGTCACAGGGTATAATCTAAATCTCATCCATGAAAATCAAATATACTTAATAACCAACATCTATGGAACTATATCTCAATAAGAAGTATCTAAGGATGATAGTTGGATGGAAACAAATCCAATACCAACTCGAATATAAGAGCAAATACAAAATAAGTACAACACAATCAAACCCAATATAAGTATACCAGCTATCGATCACGGCCCGAAGAGAAGACATCCACGAAGCATATACAACCATCCAAATCTGCGCTCCTGTAAATACTCAAGAACAGGTACACCTAGCAGCGGACCAGGTCCTCAGAGGGACATAACAAGATACTTAAACACATGCCAATAAAGTACTGAAATAAATATCCAATGGGGTCGCCTAAATCTAAGTGAATGCAGTTAAGAACAACTTTTCCCACAATTGAGCTATTTGGCTGAAAACCTGGGATTTGGCATGGTTCTCTATTAGAGATCCAGGGGCCTACAAAGGCACGACGACTTTCGAACGCCGAAGGCCCGCCTGATAATAATATAATATATAGTGGTCATCACCGCCCGTATCTCCAGCGGAGAATCCGGCCGCACAATAGAAAAAGTGCAAAGGAGCTCAAATGCGGTACTTGTTGTTCTCTCCACCCCATGCTCTAAGCATGTCACATCCATGACACAATAACACCTCTAATAACTGCCAAGTCTACTAGCATGCAAAGTTTCTAACGACAGTTATTCCTAACGCACGGCCCATACGTACAGGAGGCCAGACCTGTCACGTAGTCCGTGATCTACATGAGACTCATAACTCGTGTAACAACTGTGTCACGGCCAATGAACCTAATAATGCTACATGATAATGGGGTAGTCTCATAAACAGGGTCAATGCAAATACATAAATAAAAACATATTGCGACGACACCGTCGCGCGCATTTTGTACAACATTTAAAATATATGAACTAAAGACAGAAAATAAATATACATGCAACATATAGAATATAAATAACAGTACAATGGCAAGGTATACTTGCCTGGCAAGAAGGCTGCGATGTACCAATAACCTGCTCCAGAAGTAGCGTAGAATAAATCTAATATCCTATGTAGATATAATATAATATAATAAAATTATTAGTCATTACACTAGTGCACACACAACAATATTTACACTGGACTCAGGGGTATACTAGGGGTAACACTAGTCATCTAACATGGTCAATTATACGTTGAATTATGCAGGGTCATATCTTCAAGTGTTGTACACAATCAGACAGTCGACTGACAAGTGTCTAAGCCAGTACGTTAATGTAAGCAAGGTGGACAATTCACAAGTGCTTAGGGTCAACATGTTCAAGGTAACCATGTGATAATCCACAGTGTCCTAGGGCCGTACAATATAAATACACCTATAGTCATAAGCATATAATTACTTATATAATACAGTCATCTATATATGTATATAGATATCTATCAATTAATTTCTAATACGCGTATGTGTACGCGTACAAGTCATTGGGTTCACCGACTCAGGGTTTGCAGTCAGCTAACAGTCATAGAGAAATGCTAATATTCTACTGGCATACACACAAGCACACATAAAAAAAGAAGATGGACAGGTTCGTACCTCGGGGTACGCGCACGGGTACGACGGTGGGGTTAACGACGATGATGATGGTGATAATGAATGGTGAGGTGATGATGATGGCTGTCTACGACGATGGTGGCGATGACGGTGAGGTGATGTCGATGATAATCGAGGCGATGACAACAACGACGATGATGATGGCGAAGGTGATGGCTACGACGTAGATGGCGATGGTCTACCAGTAAATCCTCCAAGATAGACACAAAATGGAAGCCAATCTTTACCACCATTCATTCTCCTTTTCCTTTCTCTAGGGTAAGCCAGAGGTGCCTGAACATACATGACACCATCAAGAACTGCGTCCCAACAAAAGTGTGTATGGCCAAACACGTGGCAAGCTGATTCACTTCCATTGTCACCATGTATAGACCTCACTCGAGCCTCCAAATAATCAGAACCTATGATCTTTGGAAGATTAGGGTAAAACAATATCCTCTTCTCTGGGCATAGCTCTTGCCAAAGAGATTACCATCTGCAGCGAAGGTATTTGAACATCAATTATATCCTTCTCTTTGTCAAAACTCTTGTGATACCATGAGAACAAAGGAATGATTCCAGACCATCCACTATTCTTGGGCTAGTTTCAACTCCCAGATCACCATTAAGCGCCTTCATACCACAATGCTCTGTAGCTATCTCCTTCCCTCCGGCACCAGAGGTCGTGATTCCCCGGCACGAAGAACACAGACCGGAACCTGCTCCTCAGCTCGCGCATTGTGCTCGCGAAGTTGTCGTAGGTCTCGGCTACGTCCCCCGCGACGACCAGGACATCCTTCCGGTGCCGGAGCGCCGGCAGGCTCCTCACCCACGCCATGTTCTCCGGGTAGTCGGTGTGAAGATCGGAGACGACGAAGACCTTGAGCGCTTTCTCTCCGGTCGGGCATTTCCGTAAACGGCTGATGGGCAGGTTCTGCTGCCGCTCGGAATAGCTCCGCGCCGTTGCTCTGCTGCGCAGCTTCGGTACGGAGGTGTTGAGGGGGAGAGAAGGATGGAAACGCACGGCTGCCATTAGATTAGGGCTTGGTCGGAGCTCAACTGAGAAGAAAGGGAAGTGGGAGAGGAGAGGGGGAGGTGCAGTGGGGATGAATGGCTTAGGGACGGGGGAGGACTCGTCGGAGACGACGGTGGGAAGAGGAGGATGTCGTCGGGTTCTCTGGTGGAGGAGGGAGGTGAAGATCCAGCGAGTTCAGCGGGTTGGGTCCTCTCCGGCGAGGTGGGGTGCTTGGTACGAAGTCAAACTAGCCGAAAGAGAGTCGGCTACGAGCGGCTCCTCCCTCGTCCTCGCCGTCTATCGATGAGCGGTGGTGGCTGGAACAAAGGAAAGAGGAGGGAGAAGAAAAATAGGATGGATGGGGAGATGGATGAAGGAGGTGGCTCAGGGATGACCGGCGAGTCGAGGGTCGACTCCGGCCGGCGGGGGGGAGTCTGGTCGGGTCTATGCAGGGAAGGGAAGGAGAGATGAATAATGGTCGGCTGCCTATTTCTTTAGGTTTAGGAAAAATATAGAAAAAGAAGAATAATGTAAGGAGTATTTATAAAAAGGGTTGGGTGTGACCTAGAATTGGTTTGACTTGGTCAAATATCCTTGGGGTTGGGCCTTGGGCTCACATGGGGTATTTGGAGGGCTATAAATTATATTGTCTAAATTGCAAGACTGGAATTTAATGGAGGGCGATGTGTGCGTTGCACATTCCAAAAAATTTGGGAAAAATTCTTGCGAAGGGGAAATTTGGTTTTCTTCATGCATTATCCAATGGTGGGGACACCTAAATGCATTTTTGCATAAAAGCCCCCCAACAATTGAAAGAATTGCACAGGGACGAAAATTAGATTTAATTAATTAAATCGACGTGCACGATGTTCTAGAATTAATTAAGAGTACATGGGATTAAATTTAGGCGGGCCACAAGTGTCAGGGCGTTGGGGCTACAGTGTAGAATATTAATAAAATCCGGTTTGCACAAAACGACCAAAATTGTGTCCCCAATTTCGATTGGGACGCACAAGGGTACAAAATTGGAATTTATATCGAATTAAGAAATAACGTCCGCGACGTTTATTATGCGGCTAAAATATAGCATCAGAGAGCAATATTATAAGTTGCACAAGGGTCAGAATATTAGGCGGACATGTCTAGGATGAGTTTGGGAAGTTTGTAGATAGGCAATGGCTAGTAAGGTGCTCCAATTATAGAAGCAACGGTAAGGTGCGCTACACGATATAAATTATTGCATAATTAAATCAAATGACGTGTTCTAAATCTTGTTGGTTCAAACTAGACCTAATTTTACTATCTAAGTGAATTAGGCCTAATTTTGGGTGAGGGGGTTTACACTGGTCCCGGGTACTTTTGGGACTGGGGCGTGACAATAGCATAATTTATAGAAGAAACATACATTCTAATTAAAATTGAAGCATATGATGAACATTCTAAACGAGCTAGCATGCAACAAAGTAATCGTTCACAAGTTTTGATTAACAAGCATAATAATAATCCAGGTCTATTCCTTTTTATCTTGACTTCTTTTAGTTATTACTTGGTATCGTTTGATCGGGGCAAGCAAGAATACAAGATTTTTAGGTGTGAAGACTTGGAAGAAGGGCCAACTGAAATGAATATAAGCCGCTCACAAGTCTGTTGGAAGGGAGAAGGAAATAGGTGCTTCAGGACTCCGCTCGTGCGTTGTCTACTGCTCGTTCACCTGTATTGCCACGAACAGCTGATCAATACCTCTTCCACTCTTTCCAATATCAGAATTGAAGTACAGTTCAACGAACGGAAACAATGAAATCTATCGAAACCGTTCAAGAAAACGCAAGCAAATCCAAAAATTAACTCAAGGCATGAAAGCAACAAGCGACAACGAAAACTAGGCAACAAAAGATGCAGCGGAGAGGTCCCTCCTGACTCTGCCGCTAAGTCGATCCCGGGGGCACGGTCCACTGAATATGGAAATCAATTCCGAATAAGCAAATCCATAACGAGGATGAGTTCTTGATTCAATCTATCCCGATCGAACAATACCGTCTTGAATTTCTTAGCCGCGCTCCCCGAATAGGGGAAACGGGGCACCACATCCTACCCAACTAATTAAAAGTTTCATCCTAAAACTTAGGAATAGAACCTACCACTAGAAAACAATGAAGGAAACCTTTCCCTAATCTCAGATTTAAGCTCCCAAGTAGATTCTTCGACTGAGTGATTTCGCCAAAGCATGCGCACAAGAGAAACCGAACGACTTCGAAGCAGCTTTTCTTTTCGATCCAAAATTTGCACAGGTCGTTCGACATATGTCAAGTCTGCCTTAAGATTCAGTTGATCCAGATCCACCACGTGACTCGGGTCGTACACGTACTTTCTAAGTTGGAAAACATAGAAAATATCGTGCACTTCGGATAGTGATGGTGGTAGGGCAATCTGATATGCAACTGAGGCAACTCGTTTCAGTATTTTGAATGGGCCAACAAATCTTGGACTTAACTTTCCCTTTGCTCCAAATCTGGTGACTCCTCGCATGGGCAAGACTTGGAAAAATACCCGATCTCCTTTTAAGAACTCAAGTGGATGTCGATGCACATCCGAGTAGCTCTTTTGGCGACTCTGAGCTACCTTTAGTCTTTTTCGAATCAAACGAATATTTTGAACGGTTTGCTCCATGAGCTCCGGGCCAAGAATCTGCCGTTCTCCAACTTCATCCCAACAGATCGGGAATCTGCACTTTTGCCCATACAACGCATCATACGGCGCCATCTGAATGCTGGATTGGAAGCTATTGTTGTATACAAATTCAGCTAACAGTAAATGCATGTCCCAACTCATCTTCAAGTCTAAGGTGCAGAGTCATAGCATATCTTCGAGAATCTGGTTGACATGTTCCATTTGGCCATCTGTTTGTGGATGGTAGACGGAGCTGAACTTCAACTTCGTCCCCATTGCTGACTGCAGTCTTTCCCAGAAATACGATATGAATCGACCATCTCTATCGAAGACTATAGATACGGGCACGCCGTGAAGCCGAACGATTTTGTTGAGGTAGATCTGAGCCAAGCAGTCGGTACTCCAAGTAGACTTGATAGACATAAAGTGAGCCAACTTGGTGAGTCGATCAACAATAACCCAGACGACATCATTCTCCCGTTGCGTCTTTGGCAAGCCAACAATGAAATCCATTGTTATATGTTCCCATTTCTACTCCGGAATAGCGAGGTTCTACATCTCTCCACCCAGCTTCTGGAACTCGGCCTTTACTCTTTGACAAGCCATGCAATACGACACGAACAACGCCACATCTTGTTTCATGCCGTGCCACCAAAACGTCTTCCGGAGATCTCGATACATCTTTGTGCTACCCGGATGAGAAGTATAACTAGCATAATGAGCTTCAGTGAGTATCTTTTTTCTGAGGGTCTCATCGTTTGGAACGCACAGTCTTCCCTTTACTCGGATCATCCCGTACGTACCTACCGCAAAGTTGGATGCCTTTCTTGTTGATATAAGACCTTGCATCTTTTGTAGGAACATGTCATCTTTCTGAGCGTACTTGACTTTTTGTAACAAGTCAGGCTCGAGGTGCAGTTGAGCCACTTGTGCCCCTTTTTGTATCTTATTAGTAGTGTAATGCCCAGAGATTCTATATTCTGGCGTAGCCTGTCATCAATAGCCAAACTCCCAACGAACACTCGACTCAGCGCATCAGCTACAATGTTTTCCTTGCCAGGCATGTATCTGATCATGAGGTCAAAGTCGCTAAGTAGTTCAAGCCAACGCCGCTGTCGAAGATTCAAATCCTTTTGTGTATAAAGATATTTCAAACTCTTATGGTCTGTATAGATCTCGCATGGTGCACCATAAAGGTAGTGGTGCCACAACTTCAGCGCGAATACCACTGCGACAAGTTCAAGATCATGTGTTGGATAGTTCTTCTTGTAGGGCTTTAACTGCCTCGACGCGAAGGCTATCACTTTATCCCTTTGCATAAGAACACATCCCAATCCCTTACTTGACACGTCACTGTATATTTTGAAGTCATCAGGTCCGTCCGAAAGAGTAAGGATTGGAGCAGAGACGAGGCGCTGCTTTAACTCCATAAACAAAGCTTTACAGTCATCCGTCAAAGTGAACTTTACTCCCTTCCGAGTGAGCTGAGTCAGAGGCGACGTAATCTTTGCAAAATCTTGTATAAATCTACGGTAGTAACCCGCCAAACCAAGGAAACTACGAATATCGCTAGCTGACTCCGGCCGTTTCCACTGCATAATGGCTTCTACTTTCCTTGGGTCAACTGAGATGCCTTGTGCAGAAATAATGTACCCTAAAAAGGATATGCTGTCCAGCCAGAACTCGTATTTACTTCGCTTGGCATACAACTTGTTGTCTCGAAGGGTTTGAAGCACCATCCGCAGGTGTCCTGCGTGTTCATCCCTATTCTTCGAGTACACCAAGATATCGTCTATAAAAACGACCATGAATTTATCGAGGAATGGTCGGAATACTCGATTTATCAAATCCATGAATGCAGCAGGTGCATTCATTAGTCCAAAAGGCATAACAGAAAACTCGTAATGCCCATAACGGGTTCGGAAGGCAAATTTGGGCATGTCCTCTGGCTTAATCTTCAGCTGGTGGTAGCCCGAGCGAAGATCAATTTTTGAGAACACTGTTGCCCCTTGCAGCTGATCAAAGAGATCATCTATCCTTGGCAGTGGATACTTGTTTCTGATAGTGACTTTATTCAGCTCCCGATAATCGATGCAGAAGTGTAACGTCCCATTTTTCTTCTTCACGAAGAGCACAAGCGCGCCCCAAGGAGACACGCTCGGGCGAATGAACCCACGATCTAGCAAATCTTGAAGTTGGCACTTTAACTCCTTCAGTTCAGCAGGGGCCATTCTGTACAGAGGCTTAGAAATTGGCTGAGTATTCAAAAATGTGTCGATGGTGAACTCGATCTCTCGGTCTGGTGGCATGCCGGGTAGTTCGCTCGGAAATACATCAGGGAACTCCGCCTCAATGGAAGAAGACTCAACATTTGCGTAGTCCAGTTGTGTATCCCGAACCGACGCTAGGATTTCCTCGCAGTATGAGTGTAGCATTTGCTGAGCAGACATCGCAGAAATCACCATGCAGGTCCTAGTCGCATCAGTTGCTGGACTACTCAAGTAGCAAAATTCGGCTTCTCCAGGCAGGCGGAAGACAACTCATTTTTTTGCACATTCATTAGTTGTCGAGCACGTGCCGGGCCAATCCATTCCTAAAATGATATCATAGTCCCGAACATCTAGAAATAAAATATCTAGCGATAGCTTCCTTCCTCCAATACAAACGTAACCACCTTGGCATACTGAACGGACATGTATTTTCGTGCCTGATGGTGTGCTAACACTAAGGTCTAGATACAACAGAGTCATTTCTATATTGTTTTCCATGGTAAAATTTGTGGATATAAAACTATGCATTGCACTAAAATCAAATAGCACTCGTACATGTATGTTATTAAAAAGCAAAGTACCTGACACAACAGTGTCGGAGGCCAGAGCTTCTTCTCGTGTCATTGTATATACCCGACCTTGAGCTTGGCGACGCTCTGGCTGAGGCATAGCTCGATTCGCCTGGGGTGCATTAGCCTGATTTGGATGTTGAGGAGGAAGCTTGGAGGGAAGTGGACAATTCTTAGCTATATGACCTTGTCCACCACAGTTGAAGCATAGACCATTTCTGAGGTAGAAGTTATTTGCAGTATGTCCCTGTCTCTTGCAGAATTCACAAAAAGGTCTCTGTTTCCCTTTCTGATGACCGTCATTGTTTTGACGCTTTGCAGCGATGTTTCCTCTTAAGTTGCTTTGGCGTTTGTGGTTGGAGGTATGCACAGCGCCGGCAGGAATGTGAGGATACTGCGATTCAAGAGAAATGGCATGGTTGAGAACTTCCCGTATTGTCTGGTACTGGGGAACGACCACGTGCGCGTGGATAGCAGGATGCAGGCCTCCTTCGAATCTCTTGGCATGACTTGCTGCATCAGGTAAATAGGAGCTGGCAAATTTTGTGAGCCGATTGAATTCGGCGGAATACTGCTTTACCGTCATGCTCCCTTGGCATAGTTGCATAAACTCGTTCTCCTTCTGATGACGTATGAGAGGGGGTATAAACTCCTCTTCAAATGCGCCACAGAAAGTAGCCCATGCAATCGTTTCTTCATCATCGTCTGTTGGAAGAGATCGTCGATGCACATTCCACCAGTCGTGTGCATTCAAACGGAGCTGGAGTTGGGCACACACAACGCGCTTCTGCTCGGGTACCTCCAAGAGTTTGAAGTGGTCTTCTAGTTTGGCCAACCAATCTAGATCCGCAATTGGGTCCTCAGTCCCTTTGAACGGTGTGTTGCAGACTTTTTTGAAGTCGACAAAGTCGAAGGCAGTCACTTCCTTCTTCCTTGCAGTTTGCGGTATTTCGACTTCAAGCGCTGGTTGCTCTACCGGAGTCGCCGCTGTTGCCGCTGACTGGTTGGAGGCCAGGGTCTGAACAATCTGCTGCAGGGTATCTACCTGCTTTTGTTGGACTGAGAATCGGGCTTCTATATGATCTTGAAACTGGTTCTGCCTTTCCTCTGCTCGCTTCTCGGCCCGTTCATAATGAGCCTCCTCCCTTTGTTGGTTGGCTTCCAACATCCGCATTATTTTCTGAATGGGGTCAACACGAGACATAGCTCTCTGGCTCCAAAAACTTCTCGAAGTGCCAGAACTGCTTTCCTGGACTTGTGTCTCGCCCGGTGCTGGCGCTGAGGATTGAGATTGCGCAATTCCTTCAAAAGAAGGTAAATTACATCAGGATCATAATGTATTATGGACTTATTGCATGAACGCATCTTATTTTGGCCTAACGAGTTCAAGATTTCGCACATGGACTTGATCGTTAAAGGAACTTTTTCAACACGAGGGTCAAAGGAACTTGAAGTTGTGCTCTGATACTAACATGTCACGCCGCGATTCCGTGGAATCGATAGTCGAACCCCGGGCGTGACGCCGTGTGGGCCTAGGTTGCGCATCGCACAAGGCTAAGATATTTTGTATAGCGAGCATATATTCAGAGTACGCACATAAATTGAAACACAAGTTGAAGATGGAAACATTCTCTTTTTATTGATAATGAACATCTATTACAAGCTCTTGAACGAGTCATATGGGTTGCCGCACGGGCTTACAAAAGATGTCACAAAATAAGATAGTTGTCCTGTACATTACATCCCTTTACTAAAACTCCAAAATATAAAGACCTCCTGGTGGAATGATGGCCTTTCCACGAAGTTGCATCGAGTTTGGGTTGCTAGCTCCTTGCTCCAAAAGATGGCACGCTCAGGACGCGCCTACAGCTGGACTGGATCGGAGATTGACTTCGGCTCCTCGCTCGGATCTTCTTAGTGCGGGGAACCTGTTTCCACGAGGGTCAGTACATCGAAACGTACTGGTGAAGGCAAGCTAACCCAACTATACCAATCAACACGTTGTTTATATGAAGCATGCATATTATTTGTGGTCTTTCTATCTTGTCTTAGTTCATTTTAGAAGCAGGCAATATATATAAAAACTACTGAAATGAACTTGCCACTGTTCGGTGACTTTTACCTGCCCGTCTGAACCACCTGCATAATACTTACCATGTCCTCCCCTGCCACAAAAACATAAGTTAGTTTGCACAGATTTAAATATACGAAAGGATCACTGGCTTTAATGCCACGAAGGGACGGGTTTATAGTCTCAAGACAAGAATTATATGCAACGCAGGTAGCGAGCCCCACTGCATAACACCTTGCCCCATACATACGACTATACATAATGTTCCGCCCGGATCGGATCGGTCCCAGTGCCCCGGCGACCGTCCGCGGAAACCATAAAATCTTGTGCACAAGTTGTCCGTGATCAAACGACATTCATTTAGTTTAAGGAAATACTAGAACGATACAAGTTCCATAGCATAAACAGTTTTTGCATAGTCCTTCTGATCAATATATCGCATAGTAAAGCGTGTTCTATATGTATAGTACAATTTATAGAAGAAACATACATTCTAACTAAAATTGAAGCATATGATGAACATTCTAAATGAGCTAGCATGCAACAAAGTAACCGTTCACAAGTTTTGATTAACAAGCATAATAATAATCTAGGTTTATTCCTTTTTATCTTGACTTCTTTTAGTTATTACTTGGTATCGTTTGATCGGAACAAGCAAGAATACAAGATTTTTAGGTGTGAAGACTTGGAAGATGGGCCAACTGAATCGAATATAAGCCACTCAAAAGTCTGTTGGAAGGGAGAAAGAAAGAGGTGCTTCAGGACTCTGCCCGTGCGTTGTCTACTACTCGTTCACCTGTATTGCCACGAACAGCTGATCAATACCTCTTCTACTCTTTCCAATATCGAAATTGAAGTGCAGTTCAACGAATGAAAATAATAAAATCCATCGAAACTGTTTAAGAAAATGCAAGCAAATCCGAAAACCAACTCAAGGCACGAAAGCAACAAGCGACAACGAAAACTAGGCAACAAAAGATACAGCGGAGAGGTCCCTCCTGACTCTGCCGCTAAGTCGATCCCGGGGGCACGGTCCACTGAATATGGGAATCAATTCCAAAGAAGCAAATCCATAACGAGGATGAGTTCTTGATTCAATCTATCCCAATCGAACTATACCGTTTTGTATTTCTTAGCTGCGCTCCCCGATAGGGGGAACGGGGCACCAAAAATGGTGATCTCGGAATGATCGAGAATATGACTGCTATCTGCTACATATCGCCTTAGTTGTGACATATAGAATATATCATGCACTCCCTCAAGTGAAGGTGGTAGTACCAGTCGATATGCAACTTCTCCAACTCTCTCTAACACGTCAAATGGTCCAATGTACCTTGGACTCAACTTTTTGTGTCCCCCAAAGTGAATAGTGCCTCTGGTTGGCGATATCCTCAGGAAGACATGATCACCTTCCTTGAACTCCAAAGGACGGCGATGAAGATCTGTCCACTACTTCTGTCTGTCTTGCACTGCTCGCAAGTGCCCCTGTATTCTCTTTGCTTTCTCCACAGTGCTGACAACCAATGCTGGCCCCAAATGTCACGCCCCGGTCCTGCAGGGGGCGTTCATCCTCGCTTGGTACCTACGAAACCGATCGTCCTCGCACGGGCGTGATGCCGTGCAAGCCTAAGCTGCGCTTGCACAAGGCCAAAGCTTTGAACAAGGGCAAGTAAGCTATTCAAGATGGAGCAGTGGCACATATATTGCAGAAAAGTAAAGAACACAATGGCATATGAAAATAAGCTCTTTATTGATAATCAAGATGAGTTACAAGCGGCGCTTGGATGAGGTTAAAGTTCGCTCAAGCTCTCTTTCTCTCGATTACAATGACATTGTTCCATACATTATGTCCCTCTATACAAAAGTATCTCAAAGCAATCTCGATACGACTCAAGGCATCGACTCTAGATTTTCGGGTCCCTGGGATGAGGCACGACTATCGCTTCCTCGGACGATCCAGCACCTACGAACAAGCAAACTGTTGGTGGGTCAGCACTTTGGAGAAAGTACTGGTGAGTATAAAATCAACGAACAGAAGCTTCACCCCCTGAAACCCACATTAAGTAATCATGTTATAAATATTTTATTACTAGTGATCTTTCTAGTTTTACCTACGTTCGTTACATGCAACACATGAACGAAGTTATATTACTTCTTTTTGGAAACATCTTTGAAAACAGAGTTCATGCTCGATATATAAGCAACCAGGTAAGACAAGCAGTTCATATATGATAATTAGATTCATATACTATCTCTGGTGCGCAGCGTGTCTCATGAATCATATACAATTTTAAAGACTCTAGCAAGCATCTAGTGGACTATCATCTTATGGACTATCATCTTAGCATCTCTCTCTTAGCATCTCTATCTTTTCTCTTATTAGCAACATCTTATCGTGTGAATGAGATCGAAGCATATACGAAAACAAGACTTCTCTATACAAGTATTTAATACAGAAGAGCATATTCGATAGCACGCATATCACTTATTCAGTGATTCTTACCCTTTCGTCGACATACAAGTTAGCAACAATTTGCATAAACATATATGTATGAATAAGGCTCTCTCTTTCCCTGTCCGTCTCTGCATCAAACAGTTAGGTATGCAAGAAGGCTGAATCCTAGCATGTGATGATGGTCCATGAGTCTTCTTCCTCAAGATTAGCAGCGATATTATCACGTTCTAGCACTGCACTATATATACTCGCTCACAATACATAGCTGCTTTGACACGTGAACCATCTATCTAATAGACATGAATACCCCCTGATCGCGAGGACTTCTTTGCCTCAGGTATTCCTCTAATCCCCCCAGGGTGAACGGTCCCCAGCACCCTGGAAAACCGTTTGTGGGATCTTCCCTTGTGCACAAGTTGTCTAAGACCAATACATGAATGCAGCTCTATCAGATAAACTCTATATGGATGCAACAGTTCTATAACAAGCATATATTCAATCTCTTCTCTTTCTGTCTTTTGTCTTTGTGCGGTCAGGCTGTCATTTCTATCTCTTATGCAGGCTGGCTGCCATATTCTCTGATTCCATTAAAGAATTTTGATAACTTCTATAGAAACATATAACAATATCTATTTAAGCAAGCAAGCAAGCATAAAAATAGTTCTCTATCTCTTTAACGAAGCATGCGGTTCTACTATTTCTCTTAGCATATACAAAGGAAACATATGAACATCTTTTACTCTTGTTTATTAGCATGGCAGCGGATCGATCGATAGCGGTGTCTGTGTAACTAAGCATGCACATGTCTATCTCTTATTAGCATAGCAATGGTTCTATCTCTATATCTTTAGACAAGCATTTCAAGTTCTCTAGTTAGGCAAGCAAGTTCATTTCAATGACAAGCTATGTGAGTTCTCTTATTAAGCATGCAGAGGCAGGTTCTATCATTCTTCTTATGAAACCATCTTCTTGAACAAACATTCAAAAACACAGATTCATTAATAAGGCATGCAAGAATCAGAGAATGAAGTTCTGCCCACTCACCTAGATCAATCGTCTTGTGTTTCGATCAGAAACTTTCTGAGAAGGCTTTCGCTCGAGCCAGCAAAGCGATATCTCTTGTACATAGTGCCTACGCGGAGCGTGGTACTACACCAAAATCTGACGTTCTCTCACGTCGCTCCAACATACCGGAGACCTACACTTCCTTCCATACAAAGCTTCAAACGGAGCCATCTGGATGCTCTCTTCATAGATATTATTGCAGGAAAACTCCACAAGATGTAGGTGGTCCTCCCATGATCCTCCAAAGTCCAGCATGCATATTCTTAATATTTCCTCTAATGTCTCAATAATACGTTTTGACTGCCCATCTGTCTGCGGATGATAGGATTTATTGAACTTCAAACGAGTCCCAAGACTCTCCTACACGCTCCTCCAAAAGTGAGATATGAAACGCGAATCCCTATCTAACACAATGCTAACCGGAATGCCGTATAATCTCACGATCTGCCTTATATATAAGTCAGCCAAAGCTTTTATAGATTGGCAAACTCGAAAAGGCAAGAAATGAGCTGACTTGGTAAGTCGATCTACTATTACCCATACAACATCTCGTCCATTTGGACTCTTCGGAAATATTATGCCCCAGTCCCAAAATCATGTGGAACCAGGCCACGTGGCATTGGCCAGCTGACACGTCTCCGAAGGAAAATCTAATTTATTGGACTCAAAGAGACGTGCTACGCTGTCCTAAAATACTAACAGGTCTAGTACTAGCATATAACAGGTAACATCTAATCTCATCCATAATGTATCAAGGAACACTGAAATAAGTAATGGAATATAAGTGCTAAGTCTGAAATATCATAGTACAACCCAGATATGTCTGGTGGGAACAAATCCACTACAAAACTAAAATAAGAGTGCTAAAACATAACATGACTAGAGCATCGGCTATCTAGATAAAGAGGCTCCAGCTCTAGATGGTAAGTCTACCCAAGATCAGAGGAACTCAGATGGCAGCACCTCTAGCTCCTCCTCGGATGCGTACCTCGTCGCCTGCCCAGGTCCGTACACCGTAGGATAGTATGCCTCATCTAAATCTGGAAGGGAACCAGATCCTCAGTGGGACATAACAAGATACATAAAAGCATGCCATATATAATACTGAATAAATAAAGGGTGAGCTAACCATCTAAGTGTATGCAAGTGTAAAGACAACCTTGGTACGTATGGGTAGGCGTAGGCATAACGTCCAACGTCCTCTAGAGTGTGGTATCTGTAACGTCCATCATTCCGAAGAATGAGGTATCTGTATATATATAACGTCCAACACTCTAAGGGACATGGTATCTGCAAAGTATATATACGTCCGTATCACTCCGAAGAGTACGGTATCTGCAATAAAGGAGGTGGCTGTCCCATACGCCTACTAGCCGCCTTCCCTGCCCAATACGGATATATAAGTCGAATACACGACATGCATACCACGTAGCTAAATGCCAAGTCATAACTTTCTAGATAATCCTGACTACGTGCTAAACCGTGATGTGTGTTCCACGCACCGGTAGCTAATCGAGTACGCAAACCCGTATCCCAATATTGTAGAAGCATGAAAAATACGCTACAGAATTATACGCAATATGCATAAAACTTGCGTAAAAGCAGAGTTTCAGTACTGTGTGGCGTAAGACATGACTTCAGAGCCATCGGCGTACAACAGAGCTTCATCGCTAGTACAGCATAAAATATAAGCTCCAGGACAACCCGCGTAATGCAGTATTCCCAGGCTGCTTTGGCGTAGAAAGGTTGTTACATCGCCACTTTGGCGTAAAACCTACTCGCTTTTAATGCAGTGGAAAGTTGTACGGGAAACTCTTCGTATTCCTCGAATGAACCTGTCAGATCATGCAGTGAACCTGACTCCTGACAAAGAGTACTGCACAACTATCCAGACGACGGCTGTAATGATGGCTCGGCACAGAGACCCAAACCGTCGTTTAGTGACATTTTCTTGATATAAATTGCTTTTACGCATTCAAGGGAATACGCTGCCTAGTTTTATACAGGCAGATGTGAGCTTTTACGATCCATAGAAGACAAAATAAATTGCCATGTCAAAAGCTGCTATTCGTACAGAGCTCGAGGCACGTCTCTGCAGTTAATGCGCGTGATGGGGGCAAATCTCTGCATTTAATGCACGAGATTTGGTTCTATTTTCAAAGACTGGTGAGCCATAATTACGGCTAATACGTCCACATCATCACCTCTGCATATTACGCCATCAGGCTATTTTCAGCTATAAGGAGCACGCTGTATGCTATCTCCTTGAAATACGCCATCCGGCTATTTTTAGCTATAAGGAGTACGCCATATGCTATCTCCTCGGAATACGCCAACTCAGGCTATATTTGTATGGGTGCGTGATAAGGCTATTCGGTCCAGAATACTCTCAAGACCTCAGTCAAGGAAGGAGGATCGGCTATCTTTTACGCTAGCTACCTATCCATGCAGCATCAGGCTTCTACGCCTACTGGGCTTCTACGCCTACTTGGCTTCTATGCCAACTTGACAACGATTTGGCTTCTACGCCATGGTGACAGTTATTGGCTTCTACGCCAACCTTTTCTACGCAAGGGGCAGTTACCTACGTGGCTTGCATGCCGTGATCCTCGCAACGGTTATACGCGTTACCTCATCATGGGACATGCGTCACACGCGGATTCAGAAGATCATTTATACGTGGGTGGAAGTTATTATAACCGCCGCATAAAAAGTGCCACACTCTCCATTGTCCGGCTTCTACGCCGACTGGACGGTTACTGTCACTAAAAATCCTATAAATAGAGACCTCTATTGACAGAGGTCCGAGGTCGAAGAATTAGGGTCGAGAGGTTGGAAATTGATTTTTTGAGAGAGAAGAATCCAGAGCACAGACAGAGAGTAGTGATCGACGATTTTGGCATCGAGCATCCACTCCTCTTTACAATCTTTGAAGCTTCTCCGTCTTCTACAACACTTCTTCATCATCGTGTGGTCTAAGGGACAAAGTGATCGACCGCAGATCAGACTCCTATAGCAATATTTACTCAGATTAAATTTTGTACTTGACATCCTCGTATAGGATTTATTGTACTTCTTGTTTGTAAACCAAAGAGAGGGTTTCGTATAAACCTTGTTTTATTTCTTTCGTTTATTATCAAACACAAGATGGCGACTCTTCTGGGGACCATTTTCTCATCTGACGAGAAAGTAATTGCTCAACGCGATGCAGTATCAGTAGGATCAATGAAGAAGACCTTGGTCGTCCAGTTCGACCAATCCGCCTACGAAGATATGCTTCGAGCAGGGGGTAGCTCTCACTCTCTCTCGGTCCAAGACAATAGGAAACTGAGTAAGGTCTGGATGCCCCGGACATCCCCTACCATTCCTACCGACTCTCTGGTTTCTCCGACCAACAAGGTTATAGCCTCGCAACCTCCGTGCCCCGCACGTAAAACTCTGTCTCCCGTCTGTGATGTGGCAGACAAAACTTCTGGCAACGCTTCAGTGCTAGTCCAGAAGTCTACTCCGTACTCTGCGCGTAAAACTCTGCCTTCCGTCTGTGACGTGGTAGACAAAACTTTTGGCAATGCCTCAGTGCTAGTCCAGAAGTCGACTCCGCGCTCTGCGCGTAAAATTCAGTCTCCCGTCTGTGACGTGGCAGACAGAATTTCTGATAATGCCTCAGCGCCAAATCAGAAATGCCAAATGCGCTCCCGCGTAAAAATGCATCTGCCCTCCGTGGAAAAGCAGATGGTCCCTGCAATCTACGCAAGGGAAAACAAGTGGCGGATTTCTCAACTTCTCGGCCTTTACGCCAGCAAAAAAAAAATCTGCCCCCTCTCCAGATTATGCGAGAAGCTGATAGCCGATTGAGGACTTTTTCAGTTTTACGCCAGCCTGAGCAGAGTTCCAAATTACGCCAGGTGAAGCCCCTCAGCGTAAAGAAGGCCCGGTTTACGGAGAGACATACTCCTTGGGGATCATCTGCTACTCAGATGGCTGAACTGCTGTATACAGGTGGCAGGAAAAAAGTTATGGTTTCCAATATTCGCATGCCAACTGATGTAAACAAGAGGAACAAGCATTTTTCTTCTTCTTCTGTTAATTATCCTGACTTGCATGAATTCCTAATCCAGAAACGCAAAGACATGAGTCATAACCAGGATTCTGTTCCCCTGACTACCAAGCGTAGGGAGATCATGTGGGAAGATGCGTCAACATCTAATATCGTCATGACATATGGGCCACATAAAGATTCTGTCTTTATTGTCCCTCCAACTCGCGACGACCAGCATCCAATAGTCTTCGGTCGCATGCGGAGCAGACCGATTGTACAAAAAGAATTTCACGAGTCTGAGGGTGGCAAAATACAAATCCACAGGTATAGCCCACAGGCTTTAAAGATTATACAAAGCATGGGTTATGATTTGAAGTTGAAACAAGGCCTCAACTATGGAAAAGGCAGACGAACACCGTTGCATGGTAATTCTTACTGTCAACAAGCTCGTTTTGGGTTGGGGTATACTGCATCTCCTTCAAACTCAAAACCTCGAGAGTTTGATCCTGTAATACTAGAGGCAGGACCTTCTAAATCAACTTCTGTGGACAAATGCCATGACATGTCTGGGGGTAGCCTACCTCGACAAAATAGGGCAGTATCCAAAGTTGGGGGTAGAATTCCCTCTGAGTCCGAAGATGATACAACGATGCCGATCTTCCCGGAAGACCGTTAAACTCAGGCATCGGGAGCCCGAAGACCAAAAGGGACTTTCTCCTTCAATGAAGATGACATCATTAAAATCTTCAATATGTTGATGAAGGAACACAAACTTCGGCTACCCAACATCAGATATCCTGAGAGGGCGGGCCAAGTCGATGACCCAGATTATTGTCTTTCATCGGTACATTCATCACCCCACAAGGGCGTGTTATGTACTGAAAAGGAAAATCCAGGAGTTGATCGATGCCAAAGTCATCACTTTGCATCTGTAAATAAGGGGACGATCACTGTAAATTGATTTCACTTTAACATGATAATTTTCTCCCTCAAGAAGATACCGGATGATGAGTTCCTAAAGTCTACAGTGGATTTTTTCGGACATGAGTTCACGTCCATTGTTCGAACATTTCTTTATTTCCCACCAACTCAAGAGTTTGTCATGTTCATTTTACCTCTGAACAAACCATCCGAGTTTTGGCTATCGATTATCATGTCCATATTATCTCTGATATCGATTGTCATCTCAACTTAGCACCCGTACTTAACTCTAAGTACGCCAGTGGTGTTAGGCCCACAAAACTTCCATGTTCATATTACCTCTGAGTAGATGTACACCTCCATCCCCAATGGAGTCACAACTCAAGAGTTTGTCATGTTCATTTTACCTCTGAACAAACCATCAGAGTTTTGGCTATCGATTATCATGTCCATATTACCTCTATTATCGGTTGTCATCTCAACTTAGCACCCGTACTTAACTCTAAGTACGCCAGTGGTGTTAGTGTCACCACCCCATTTCCAGAGCCGGATATTTTTTTATATTTTAATTTGGTTAATTATATATTATTTATATTTAATTGTATTTATATTTAATTAATGATTGTATTATTTTTTAATTGTTTGTTTTAGGATTTTGGCTAGCCTGGACCTATGTCAGACCCTAGTGGACCCATGTCCGACCCGACCAACACCCTTGTGAGGATTATTTTGGGGCTTAGAAATATTTATTATATTTTTAGTGGGTTAGTGGGAGAGATTTGGAGTTAGTTTGATTGCTTTTGGAACCCCGAAACCCAAAACCCAAGTTAGGAGGGCATTTTGGTCATTGGAGAATTAGGGAACCCTTATATGTTTGCTTGGCCGGATTCCCACAGCAGCCCACACCCAAAACACAGCAGCCACAGCCCCCACTCTCCCATTTTCATCTTCTTCTCTTCTTCTTCTTCTTCTTCTTCTTCTTCTTCTTCTTCTTCTTCTTCTTCTTCTGCACACATTTTTCTTCTTCCTTTCTCCTTCCTACTTCAAGTAAGTACCTATTTCTCTTCTTTCTTCTTCTATTCTCCATGAATGATCAACCCTAACCTTGTATTTTTCCCCAATCTAGGTGGGTAGAGCTTAGATTTGGTGTTGGAGCAAGATTTGGGAGCTTGGAAGCTTGGTTTGGTGGATTTGGAGCTTTTTGGAGATTTTGGCTTGGGATTTCAACTCCCAAGAGGTAAACCCTGAATTTTCTACTTATAATTACTTTTATATAGTGTAATTAATAGTTTAGAACCTTCCTAGACCCTTAGGCTATCCGTGGGAGGAAGTTGGAACTAGTTTGGTTGTGTTTGGAGACTTTAACACTAGGTTTTGTGTCAATTTCGGGTAGAATCCGAATTTGGCCCAATTTTGGGTGATGCCCTAGGTTAGAAGGACCTAGGTAGACGTTGTTGGGTGTCTTGAGGGTGAGTGCGTGTCTCCGTTCGGACACTGGAAGCCGTGTCGCGGAGAAACAGACGTTTCGGGCATTTTCGGGGTTTTCGTCGTCGCCGATTCTAAGTGCATGCGCATTTTCGCCACGGGCCTAGAATCGACGGGGTAGCATTTTTTCTAGAAACTAGACATCATTTAGGACCCGTGGGTAAATTTTGGGTCGATTCTGAGTTGGTTTGGTATGCGTTTCAGGAGATTTTCTGAACCGCACACCGCGTATTCGTCGAAATGACCGAACGGCCATTTCGGCGTAGTTTTCTTGTTTCGGGCTTGTGCGCGCGTTGGTTTAGTATCGGGGAGTGTGTTCTAGAATTCTCGGGCTATATTTTATATATTTATAGGTGTTTGTGCGTGTCGGGGTCGTTGGGCGTGCGTTGGTGGGGCGTTGTGAGCGTTGTGCGTTGTGGTATTGTGTTTATATATATATATATGTATATATATATATATATTTTTGTGTGTTTCTATATATATATATTTATATATATATATGTGTGTTTTTATGTATGTGTGTGTGTGTTAGTGAGTGCTTGTATGAGTGTGGGTTGGTGCTAGTGTATGTGTGTAGGTGAGTGTGTGTGTGAGTGTGAGTGAGTGTTTATATATATATATATGTATATGAGTTTGTGTGTATATAAGTATATATATTTATATATATATGTATATTTGTGTGTGTGGTTATGTATTAGTGAGTGTGTGTGAGAGTGTGTGTGTGAGGGTGTGTGAGAGTGAGTGTGTGTGAGTGAGGGTATATATATATATATATGTTTGAGTGTGAGTATGTATATGTATATGTATATGTATATATATATATATATATATATATATATATATATATATATATATATATATATATATATATATATATATATATATGTGTGTGTGTGTGTGTGTGTGTGTGCTTGTATGTGTGTGTGTGTATTTATATGTTAGTGTTTGTGTGTGTATAAATATATATGTTAGTGTGTATGTGTAGATATATATAAATATATAGAGTGTGTGTGTATATATATATGGTTGTATGTATATATATAGATATATGTATATATATATGTGTCTGTATGTGGTTGTGTGTGTGTGAGAGAGTGAGATGGAGGCAGAAAAGCAGCAGCAGCAACAGCATTTAAAAAGCAGCATTCAGCATTTAAAAAGCAGCAGCAGTAAAAAGGGCAGCAGCAGCAGCATTTTGATGCAGCAGCAGCAGCAGCTATGTAGCAGCAGCAGCGCAGTTTTATGCAGAGCAGCAGCAGCAGTACAAGCATAGCAGCGAGCGTGGGAGAGATAGTTTGATAGATAGATTGTTAGATAGATACATAGATATCTAGATAGATAGATATTAGATATCTAGATAGATATATATTAGTAGATAGTTAGATTGCTAGATAAATAGATAGCTAGGTAAATAGATAGATACATAGATAAATAGATAGATAGATAGATTCATAGATAGGTAGATATCTAGATAGATAGATATTAGATATCTAGATAGATAGATATTAGATATCTAGATACCTAGATATAAATAGATAGATAGATTTATGGATATATAGATATATAGGTAGATAGATAGATAGATATATAAATAGATAGGTAGATAGATAGATAGGTAGTTGGATAGATAGATAGCTAGGTATTAGATATATATCTATCTAAGTGTATAGATATCTATATACATATAGTTATATATATATGTATAGGTAAGGTAAGGTATATATATAAGGTATGTGTATATGTGTATTGTGTGTATGTGTGAATATATATGTATATAGATACGTAGGTAAGCCTAGATTAATAACTAGGAGCATATCTATTAGCCTAGATAGCTAACTAGAGGGGGAGTTAGAGGGGTATTGGAGAGTATCCCAATACCTTGAGATATCCAAGGTATTGAGTTTCGAGCAGAGTTTTTGAGCAATTGCCTAGGTTTGAGTTTAGAGATGGGTTTTTATGTATATGTGTATATATTTACGCGTGCTAGCATAGGTTTTAGCGGGTTTAGGTGGGGTGCGTAGCGTAGGGTAAGGTATCGGATACCGAGGGTATCCCGGTATCTCTAGGAGGCGAGTTTGAGAGTTTTCTAGCTTAATGACCTAGTTTTGGCCTAGAATTTCAGGGGCACCCTAGTTTGACCTAGACTTGACCGTAGTTGACTCGGTTGACCGCCAAAGTCAACTTTTGACCTAGTTTTGACCCAGAGTTGACTTTTGGACCCCGAGTTGACTTTTTGACCTAGATTTCACCGGTTTGACCCATTTGACCTAGAACGACCCTTGAAGCCTATTTTTAGTTATTTTATATCTGTTTAACTCATTAGAACCCCGTTTAACCTTGCTTTTCGTAATAGGTCCTTGCGACTCCGGTTCGGATCGCTAGTTGCTCAGGACGTCAGGCGAGTACATTCTCTAATAGTTTTTATTATCTGATGATTATTATGATTCAGCTTCTAGTATAGTATCATCTGATTTTTCTGGCACAACACGGGACACAGACTGGTATTTCTGGATTCATTTACTTGTGACACGTACATTTTATGTTTTTGGCCTCTATTCTGGAATTACTACTGGCATCACCTACAGGCATCACTCATGTTTCAGGCTGGACTCATCTTGATTTACGTGTCGGGTCTTGGATTCACTTGTATTAGTCGGGGCAGGGAAATACTCGAGAAGACATGTAAACATTCCCATCTGGAATCATCAGGAATCACTCCCTCTGGTCTAATCTGGAATGATAGCAGCCGCGCACCCAGTGCGCGGTGAGCCGTACTTACCCCTAGCCGTTTACATGTCGAAACAAGTATTTCAAAGACACTGAGTTCATTCTTTATAGTCTGGACTCACTTGTATTCTTGTTGGTCTCACTTACATATTTCTGGACTTGACTCACTACATGTATTTCATGCTGGACTCACTACACGTTCATATGCACGGACTTGATCTTAGCTTAGATTTCCTGTATCTTGCAGTTATTACTATCTTGCTCTGATATCCATGCATCTTTACCTTTATGCACCAGTGATTTATATATTTCTTGTCTCATACTTATTTTATTCTTCTTGCTACTTGCTATAACTGTTTTATAATTTTTATCATTTAAATGGAACCGCTGTTAGAGATGTACTTGCTCCAGTCCTGACTGGACATATTTTTCAGAGTATCCGGAGGATTGGTGTCCGACGTTTTATGGACCTGAGCTTGTCGATGGTGCAGACAGGGACCCTCTAGTTTAGGGGTGATTTCCGGGTTGATAGCCGGGATCACTGAGACCTTGTTATTGTTTTATTAGCTTTTAGCACCGAATTTGTCTTCGGTTTTGGATTGAGACCTTGTATTGTATATTATTTTGATGATGTATTATTATTATTGATGTTGTGGTTGTTGTAGTAGTTGTTGTTGGTTAGACTTTGGAGTTGTTAGTCTTCTTTGTTATCTTATCGTTCTTAGATTCATGATTGAGTACTTGATTATCATTATGATATTGCTCCTCCGTTTGGAGTTGAGATCTTGACAGGTTTTTATATTGATTGCGTGAGATTGTTATCTAGATAGTTGACCTAGACAGCGTTCTACCACCGGTGCTGCGGCGTAGGCTGGACGTACCCACGACTCATGCCCGATTTGTCGGGTACGGGTCGTGACAGTTAGGTCCACAAAAACTGCCATGTCCATATTACCTCTGGCAGGGCTTGTCCCAAACCTATTATTTGCACTCTCGTGTGCAACAAATGATAGGTCCACCAAAGATTCCCTAGTGGGATGTCCTCAACAAATATGGTATCATACTACGTCCATATTACCTCTAGTATGATGTCAAAAATTCGCACAAACAATCATAAAAAAATGGAGGGCTCTTATATGATTGCAAATCGCGCTTACAGATTAGCTGAGCCTAAATAGAAATTTGGCAATGGCTACTATAAACTGCAAAATCCCGAAGAAGTACTATACTGGATCCCCTTCATTTAACGGAGTATGACGAAGATCTTATTCTGACGATACCATGCACAAAGGTTAACTGGATCATATTCTATCAGGTTCATGTGACCTCCGAATAGATATCCTTAACTAATTTTTGTAAACCTATCATGTTAATGATACCTCTGATAGTGTTTAGTATACAAATTTAGTTGGATTATATTCTTTCAGGTTCATGTTAACTCTGAATAGATTTACATTCAGCAAAACCTTAACGAAAGAATGTCATGTTAATGATACCTCTGATATCATTTTCACTCTAGCCTATCACATTCTAAAATAATGGGCCCACAAAGTCAGAAAATGTGTCTTTATTATCTCTGAGAAATTACAGGAGAAATAAAATAGTACATCATTGGGGAGTAGCAGTCAAATCACGGATCTGCTGCGCCAGTGCGGCCATCTTCTCATTCCTGGAGTTCAAGACGTTAGCGCGAGCCCGCTCCAACCTTGCCTCCTCATTGTTCAAGGCAGACATTTCAGACCGAAAACATACAAAATCTGCATGGACGATACCCACACGTGCCAGGTTCTGCTGAGACATTTCCCTTCGGTCATTCAACACATCTCGAGCTGCCGACAAAGAGAGAGCCTTCTCCTTAGCCTTAGCGAGTTCGTCTTCCAATTGGCGGACCCTCGCTGCCTCTTCCTCATATTCGGCCTCGCACTTGGCCAGCTGGGGAATGACATACTCTAATACGGCATGCTCCTCATTCATCTCTTTCTGTTGAGCCTTGATGGACTTGCTCAGAGTTTTCATCTCCCCAACAAGCCTCGCAGTCAAAGAGTCATATTCAGCCTGAATCAGGTCATCAATGCTGCCCTAGGATAATTACAAATAATTGTTAATAGGTTGTTCCAAACCATTAACTATCTGCTCCAGTGTATCAGCTCTCCCAGCGTCGTTGAAATCTCTGATCGACGTTATCACAAACTGGGAGGACCTTCTCAGAGCCTCAAAACCTAGATTCTTCTCCAGCACCATTGATATCAGCGTTTTCAAAGTGGTATAGAAAATACTAGTATATTGATCAATCAGCATGGCAAAATCAGATTGGATGTTGGGAGTGGCTGCAATATCGGCGAATCCCCTTCCAGGAACGATTGTAGAGGGTGTCGTCACAGTCGTCGCTTCAGTAGAGGGTGCGACAAAGGTAGAGGCACCAACAACGGCCGAAGTGGCTGGCGTACTCAAAAGAGGCATAGTCGTAATGACAGGTTCATCCTCCTCTCGAGATATCGGAGCTGTTTCGGGCGAGCCAGCACCCGAAAATATTTCCTCTTCAAAGTCGGGCACCTCCGTGTCATCGGTAGGAGCTGCAACAAAGCCAAAAGTTGCATCGACGCTGCCCTCCCCGTAGATGTCTTCCCCTGAAAAGAAGACAAGAGAAAGTTAATATCAACATGATGTTAATTTTTCTAAAAGAGGCGTAAAGACGATATTTACCCATGGCCGATGGTATATATGGCGCGTCTGCAGCCACTACAGCTAAATTATTTCTTAATGATGCTAAGTGAGCTGTCATACCTGGAGAAGGGGGTGTACCAACTGACACTGGCAGATATTCTTCCAGGTCTTCACCAAGATCCACTCGAGGCTCACCGGGTAGAATCTCGCTGGATATACTTACAGACACGACAGGGGTTACTCCCGTTACTGATCTGGATAAAGATATTCTTATTTCGATCGGCCTCGAAGGCGATCTCGTACCACTCCCTGAAGCGGTAGCAGCGACAGCAGTCTCGAGCAAAGAATCTCCGGCACTGCTAGCCGAAACTGTAGAGGTTCCCTCTCTAATAGGCGAAGGACCTCTACTTAAAGAATCATCCCCAACAGGGGAAACAACAGGCTCACTCCTAGGAGCCTCATGGCTGGAAGTCCTGGCAGGACCACTAATAGTCTTTTTTTTCTTGTGAGGGAAAGTCTCCTTCAGAACAGGAGCCCTTTGCTTACCAGGGATAACTAGAGGCTCTGCAGGCGGAGGTATTACACCTCTCGGTACGGCCAGCAAAAGCTCATCTGGATTGACAGAGTCTTCACCCTCGTTAGAGGAAACTGATGGGACTTCCTCTTTCCCAGCGAACTTATGTGGAGGCATCCTAAAACTTCTACGCATATCAAAATCGCGATGGAAGGTATTGATGGCCACATAAAATTGGGCGTACGAATGGAGGATGCGCAACTCCATGGCGAGAGAAGTCGCGGGCACAGTAAAGGCCGCCTCAGTACAACCCATTATGAAGTACCGCCATCCTCCCGCTCCATCAATAAGTCCACCTCTGGACTTGAAGCTGGTGATGGCATTGCCCACGTACAATTGGTCATACCTAAACTGCCTGGCGAACCGACTAGGCAGGTAGGGCTCCAAGAAGCATTGGTCTTCACTTCTGTACAATAAATAGGAAGGTCTAATGCAGACCAACCAATAAAAAGCTTCAGGAGAAAGAACGGTCTTCCCTTCACCTGAGTCCTGAAGCCTGCTCCCCTGTTGATTGAGATGTACAGTAGGGACGATATAGAAGAGCTTCCAGCTGTGAGCAAAATTTAATGTCCGCTGACAGTCTACGACGGTGGCCACGTTCCAGGTAGAATTCTTGTAATTCAACAAGAAATTATTCCACGAACTACTGGCAGAGCCGGGAGACATCACCCTGGGGTTATGAAGAATTAGCCATCCCATCAAATACAGGAACGGTAATTCTACCCTGGGAAAGCTGTCATATCGTGTTTCATCGGCAAGCAGCCCATCAGTAATGGACCTCAGGCCAGCTTGTATCCGGCATACCATGGCAGGGATCAAGTCCAGTCTTGCCCCAAACACCAAACACACTGCAGGCCATAAGGTATTGCGGTGAAGGCGATCTGAAGATGCAATGCCGGGTACTACCAGTCGGCATAGCCATACAGAGAGGAAGCCAGCCAGTTGAGCTTCCCTCGGCCGAGGCCTGCGGCAATGCCTCAAATAACTATAGGTTTTAGTGCCTGCAGGATAATTCCCTATCCCTTCGTCGAGAACTTGATCTGAAGCCCCAGCGTCTTCAATAAGATCATCGACTACTTGAGCATTAAGCACGCTCAGAAGGCTCAAAGGCTTATCCCTTCTATCCATGACTTTGTCTGGCTTAGCATCCCTGGCCTGATGAAAGAAGAGGTAGGACGCCCATTTGTTGGTATGAGCCAAATCAGAGGGCTCATTATAGAAGACAGTGCACGCTAAATAGTGGCACATCAGCTCCTGGTACACTGCCACTACCCGAGGGTCTGTATCCCCCAGCTCCCAGTTTGTGGAAACATACTCTTCATAAGGAGTATCCCCCATTGGCAGTCTTGAAATCTCTGCCATTTCGTTAAGGGCCAATCCCAACTCCCCTAGTGGAGTGGCGAAAGTCCCAGTGAGCGAGATATACCGCTCCATTAAAGCTAAAAATAGGTTGGGATTGAGAGGTAACCCAATACTGGTAGCACTCACAGCCGCGTACAGACCAATGCTCTCCAGCTCCGTCTGAAAGTTCTTCAGGGCCCAGGCACTTAAACGAGCCCATCGAAGATTTCCAGGGCTAACCCACCCGTTGGTCCGAGGATTAACCTTGGGGTATACTCCTCCATGACCCATGAAGTCATTACAGAAAGTCGGTAATTGGACTGGTTGGAGCAATGAAGTGTCTTCACTCGGGACGCTGCCCGGAAATAATCCCCTGACAGGCATGACCGGGCCGGAAGGGCGGCTTACAAATAACCCTTGGTCTGATCCCTTCTGATAAAATATCTTCCCCGGCTGGCCGTGAAGATTAGGGGTCAGAGTCCACGACATCTTCCTCGGATGCGTGGCATGGAAGAATGTCGAGATAGGGTAATCTCTCAGCATCTTGGGCAGGTACATTACCATGCCCCCGGCAGTAAAAACCCAGTTTTCCTTCTTGGGTTTTGTCTGGGATTGTTTATCAATCATATCCCCAAAGAGGAAAGCTGGTTTTATATATTTGGCCCCATCTATATGTGTCAGGGGCTCCCCGTTGATCATGCTCAACAGCATTCGTTCTTCTTGAGAAGATATCAGATTTTCCCTTCCTTCAGGATACTGGGGTCGGGAAATAGGAAATGACACATGGGACAAATCCTCCAGGTAATTGGAGTTCAGCATCTGTCACCACCCCATTTCCAGAGCCGGGTATTTTTTTTTATTTTTAATTTAGTTAATTGTGTATTATTTATAAGTAATTGTATTTATAATTAATTATTGATTGTATTATATTTTTTTTATTGTATGTTTTAGGGTTTTGGCTAGCCTGGACCCATGTCAGACCCTAGTGGACCTATGTCCGACCCAGCCCACACCCTTGTGAGAATTATTTTGGGGCTTAGAATATTTATTTTATTTTTAGGAGGTTAGTTGGAGAGATTTGGAGTTAGTTTGAGTATTTTTGGACCCCGAAACCCAAACCGAGAGTTAGGAGGGGCATTTTGGTCTTTTGGCTTGTTGTAACCCTTTATCCTTGCTCCCAGACCCGACCCCATCCCATTTCCAGCGTGAAACACAGCAGCCCCCACTCCCCTTTCTCTTCTTCTTCATCTTCTTCTTCACTTCTTCTTCTCCACTTCTTCTTTCTTCTTCCTTCCTTCTCCAAGTAAGCTTTTCTTCCTTTTTCTTCCTTCTTTCTTCCATTCCTTCTTCTTTATGTAACCCTAACCCTACATTCTTCCCTAACCTAGGTGGGTAGAGCCTAGATTTTGTGTTGGAGCTTGGATTGGGAGCTTGGAAGCTTGGTTTGGAGGATTTGGAGCATTTTGGAGATTTTGGCTTGGGATTCCAACTCCCAAGAGGTAAACCCTAATTTTCCCCTTGTAATTACTCTTTTATAGTGTAATTAATAGTTTAGAACCTTCCTAGACCCTTAGGCTACCCGTGGGAGGAAGTTGGAACTAGTTGGGTAGTGTTTGGAGACTTTAACATTAGGTTTTGTGTCAATTTCGGGTGGAATCCGAATTTGGCCCAATTTTGGGTGATGCCCTAGGTTAGATGGACCTAGGTAAACGTTGTTGGGTGTCTTGAGGGTGAGTACGTGTCTCCGTTCGGACACGGAAAGTCGTGTCGCGGAGAAACGGACGTTTCGGGCGAAATTGGGGCTTTTCATCGTCGCCGATTCTAAGTGCGTGTGCGTTTCCGCCACGGGCCTAGAATCGACGCGGGAGCACATTTTCTAGGATCTAGACATCGTTTAGAGTACGTGGGTAAATTTTGGGCCGATTCCGAGTTCGTTTGGTGTGCGTTTCAGGAGGTTTTCCGAACCGCGCACCACGTGTTCGTCGAAATGACCGAACGGCCATTTCGACTTGGTTTCCTCGTTTCGGGCTTGTGCGCGCGTTGGATTAGTATCGGGGAGTGTGTGCTAGAGTTTTCGAGTTATATTATATATATTTTTAGGTGTTTGGGCGTGTCGGGGTCGTTGGGCGTGCGTTGGTGGGCGTTGTGGGCGTGGTGTGCGTTGTGTTGTGTTTGTTTATATATATGTGTATATATATATTGTGTGTGTGTTTTTATATATATATTTATATATATATGTGTGGTTATGTGTTTGTGAGCGTGTTAGTGAGTGCTTGTGTGAGTGTGTGCTAGTGCGTAGGTGAGTGTGAGTGAGTGCCTATATATATATATATATGAGTTTGAGTTGTGTGTATATATGTATATATATTTATATATATGTAGGAGTGTTTGTGTGTGGGGTTGTGTGTTTGTGAGAGTGTGTGTGTGAGAGAGTGTGTGTGAGGGTGTGTGAGTGTGGGAGTGTGTGAGTGTGTATGTGTATATATATATAAATATATGAGTGTAGATATATATGTGTGTATATATATATAGATGTGTGTTTATATATGTGTAGATATATGTGTGTGCTTGTGTTTGTGTGTGTGTGTTGTTAGTGTGTTAGTGTGCTAGTGTGTGTGTTAGAGTGTGTAGATGAGTGTGAATATATATATAGATATCTAGTTATATATATATAGATGTATATATATATGTATATGTATATATGTATATGTATATAGGAGTGTGTGTGTGTGTTTGAGAGAGGGGGGGGGGGGGGGTGCCTGGGACTGGAACCAGCAGCTGCAGCAGCAGAAATAGGCGCAGCAGCAGCAGTATTCAGCAGTAGCAGCAGCTCGCTCGAGCGAGGCAGCGCCGCGGCAGCAGCTCGCTCGAGCGAGGCAGCGCCGCGGCAGCAGCAGAAGCATCAGCAGCAGGCTGCAGCAGAGCGCGCGGGCGCAGCAGCGCCGCGGCAGCAGCGGCAGCGCGCCGTGGCAGCAGCTCGCTGCAGCGCGGCCTGCAGCAGCAGCAGCAGCAGCAGTTCCAGCGCCGCGGCAGCAGCTCGCTCGAGCGAGGCAGCGCCGCGACAGCAGCAAGAGCATGAGCAGCAGCTGTAGCAAGTAGAAAATGCAGCAGCAGCAGCAGTTTTAGGTAGCAGCAGCCGCAGTACAAGCAGCAGCAGCAGCTAGCAAGAGCAGTGTGCGAGAGAGAGGGGTATGTATATATATATAGATAGATAGATTGTTAGATATTTAGATAGATAGGTAAAGAGATACATAGATAGTTAGGTAAATAGATAGATGGTTAAATAGATAGGTAAATAGTTTGATGGATAGATAAGGTGAATGGATAGATAACTAGATCTATAGTTAGATGGGTATATAGATTGTTAGATAGATAGACACATAGATAGATGCATAGATAAATAGATAGATAGATAGATATATGGATAGGTAGATATATGAATAGCTAGGTTGATAGATATAAAAATAGATAGATTAACACATAGATGGTTAGATAGATACATAGGTAACTAGATACCTAGGTAGTTAGAGATAAATAGATAGATGCTATATAGATATTAGATGGATAGGTAAATAGTTTAATAGTTAGATACATAAATTAATAGCTAGTTAGATAGTTAGATAGATAACTAGATAGGTTGATACTAGATAGGTAGATGGATAGGTAGAGGGATAGCTAGATATATAGATATATATATATATAGATATATACATAGCTAGATAGATAGTTAGATATCTAGGTATAGATATATATATTTGAGGGTAAGGTAAGGTAAGGTAAGGTATTGGGTATAGATATATAGGTATATGCCTATATGTATTAGATATCTATATTTTAGCCTAGATTATAGCTAGATATATAGGTTTATGCATAGTAAGTTAGCTAGAGGGGTAGTCGGGCTGAGTTTAGAGCGGTATCTCAATACCTTGAGATACCGAGGTATCTCAATACCTTAAGATAACCAAGATATTGGGTTTCGAGCGGGGTTTTTGAGCAATGGCCTAGGAATAGTATTGAAGTGATTTTTATATGCTTATGTGTATATATTTACGCGTGCTAGCATAGGTTTTAGAGGGTATAGGCGGGGTGCGTAGCCTAGGTTGAGGTATCGGATACCGAGGGTATCCCGGTATCTCAAGGAGGCTAGTTTGTGAGTTTTCTAGCTTAATGACCTCGGTTTGACCTACAGGAGCACCCTAGTTTGACCCAGACTTGACCGTAGTTGACTCGGTTGACCGCCAAAGTCAACTTTTGACCTAGTTTTGACCCAGAGTTGACTTTTTGGACCCAGAGTTGACTTTTTGACCCAGATTTCACCGGTTTGACCCGTTTGACCTAGAACGACCCTAGAAGCCTATTTTTAATTATTTTATATCTTTTTAACTCATTAGAACCCTGTTTAACCTTGCTTTTCGCATTAGGTCCTTGCGACACCGGTTCGGATCGCCAGTTGCTCAGGACGTCAGGCGAGTACATTCTCTGATAGTTTTCATTATCTGATGATTATTATGATTCAGCTTCTAGTATAGTATCATATGATTATTCTGGCACAACACGGGACACTGACTGGTATTTTTGGATTTATTTACTTGCGACACGTACATTTCATGTTTCTGGCCTCTATTCTGGAATCACTACAGGCATCACTTACAGGCATCACTACAGGCATCATTCATGTTCAGGCTGGACTCATCTTGATTTGCGTGTCGGGTCTTGGATCCACTTGTATTAGTCGGGGCGGGGAAATACTCGAGTAGACATGTAAACATTCCTATCTGGCATCATCAGGAATCACTCCCTCTGGTCTAATCTGGAATGATAGCAGCCGCGCACCCAGTGCGCGGTGAGCCGTACTTACCCCTAGTCGTTTACATGTCGAAACAAGTATTTCAAAGACACCGAGTTCATTCTTTATAGTCTGGACTCTCATGCATTTCTTGACTTGCCTCACTTACATGTTTCTGGACTTGACTCACTACATATTTTTCATGCTGGACTCACTACACGTTCATGTAACGGACTTGATCTTAGCTTAGATTCTTGTATCTTACAGTTACTACTATCTTGTTTCTGATATTCCTGCATCTTTACCTTTATGCACCAGTGATACATGTTTATTTCCTGTTTCATACTTACTTCTTTCTTCTTGCTACTTGCTATAACTGTTTTATAGTTTTTATCATTTAAATGGAACTGCTGTTAGAGATGTACTTGCTCCAGTCCTGACTGGACATATTTTTCCAGAGTATCCGGAGGATTGGTGTCCGACGTTCTATGGACCTGAGCCTGTCGATGGTGCAGACAGGGACCCTCTAGTTTAGGGATGATTTCCGGGTTGGTAGCCGGGATCACTAGGATCTTGTTGTTGTTTTATTAGCCTTAGTACCGGATTTGTCTCCGGTTTTGGATTGAGACCTTGTTTGTATATTATTTTGGATATTGTTGTATTATTATTTGATGTTGTGGTTGTTGTAGTAGTTGTTATTGGTTAGACTTTATAGTTGTTAGATCTCTGTGTTATCTTATCGTGCTTAGATTCGTGATTGAGTATATTGTGATTATCATTTGATATTTGCTCCTCCATTTGGAGTTGAGATCTTGACAGGTTTATATTGTTTGTGTGGTTGCCCTCCTTTTGGAGAGGTCATGGCCGATTTTTGTGTGAGATTTATTATCTAGATAGTTGACCTAGACAGCGTTCTACCGCCGATGCTGCGGCGTAGGCTGGACGTACCCACGACTCATGCCCGATTTTCCGGGTGCGGGTCGTGACACGTTTTTGGTGGCGGCCCCATGCAGGTCTCGATTCGCAATTAGTGCGATGTCGTGGTGGTACAACAACTTAGTTGTACTGCTGCGAGCCTGCTATAGGATCTAGGATCTAGGATGAGAGTACTCAATCACGACTAGGAACAATTTCAATCTAATTATTCTGAAATTGCTTCTTTTGAAATATTACTGTCCTTCTTTGATGATATCGTATCTTGCACCGTATTGACTTCTTTTGATCTGTGTTCAGGATGCCTCCGAAGACACGATCCCATCGTACCGTCCCAGCAGTTGCCACTGAGAGGTCTGCTACCTCTCGTCCAGCTCGTATTCAGGCAGCTGCTACCGCTCCACTCACCACTCCTGCGGTTGAGGGAACATCTTCTTCTCTCGGGGATCCTCCTTCACCTGTCGATCCGAGGACTACCCCAGTCGTTCCGGTGGTTCCTCCACCACTTCCTGCTCCAGTAGATGCCGTGCAGTTGTTTGCGTTCTTCAGGGAGATGATGGACGCGCAGCACCGTCAGGTGGATGTGATGAGATTGGGCATTGAGAACGCCCACCAGGTGGCCATGACAGCAGTGGATAGGGTGGCACAGATTCAGCCACAGGCAGATCAGATTCAGCATCCGAGGCTGGGCAGTATTATCGACTTTCAGAGGATGCGGCCCAAGGAGTTCCGTGGTACAGAAGGTATCCTGTACGCGGATGACTGGATAGAGCAAATTGAGGGCATCTTCAGGCTGGCGCAGATTCCAGACAGCATGCAGATAGAGGCAGCGGGCAGTCAGATGTTCGACCTCGCCTTGATATGGTATCGCACAGATACGAGGATTGCGGCGCCAGGGCTTATTTGGGAGGCTTTCAAGAGGCTTTTTAAGGAGAAGTTTTTCCCAGATGTGGCGCTCAGTGCTTTGGAGAGCCAGTTTGAGGCACTCGTCCAGGGGAGCATGACGGTGGATGAGTACGCAGCAGAGTTCTGCCGTCTGGGCAGATTTGTGGATGGCTTGAGTGAGGCAGCCAAGGCGAGGAAGTTTCGCAAGGGCTTGGTTATGGCGGTCAAGTCTTTGACCAGGAGCGACCGCGAGGCGACTTTTGAGCAGATAGTAGGAGATGCTCAAAGAGCAGAGGATGACTTGGAGCTCAAGTCCAAGAGAGGCAGGGATGATTCAGGCAGTGCGAGTGGCAGTGCGGTACCAGCTAAGCGTCCCTATGTGCAGAAGGCAGCGCAGCAGGGTCAGGATCAGAGAGCGCCCACTTGTGCCTACTGCAGGAAGGCAGGACACACTTGGGATATTTGTAGGAGGAGGCTGAAGGTGTGTTTGTTCTGTGGATCCGCTGCTCACCAGATGCGAGATTGCCCTACTGCACCTCCATTGGGTGGAGCACAGGATCAGAGAGTTGGAGCTAGGCCATCTGTGGCACAGCATCATGCCCCGCACCAGCAGAGGGATACACCCCAGCAGGGCAGGGCTTATGTGTTGACGGTCGAGGAGGCCGATGCTACGGATGTCGGGTTAGCAGGTCTGTCTCTTGTTTCTTCTTCCTGTCCTTTCCATTCCTTGTGGTGTGCTTCATTAGTACCTGTTAGATTTTTCTTTGTGCTGTGGTAGATAGTGTAGTGACCCCGATTGAGACTGTAATAACACGACCAGTAGGACCCTGATCTTGTATGTTGTTTAGGTAGAATTTCTTGACTGTGATTGTTGGGGGTTTGACCTAGAGAGAGTGTGATTGACCTTAAATTTCGAGGACAAAATTTTCTAAGGAGGATAGGCTTGTCACCACCCCATTTCCAGAGCCGGGTATTTTTTATTTATTTTTAATTTAGTTAATTGTGTATTATTTATAAGTAATTATATTTATAATTAATTATTGATTGTATTATATTTTTTTTATTGTATGTTTTAGGGTTTTGGCTAGCCTGGACCCATGTCAGACCCTAGTGGACCTATGTCCGACCCAGCCCACACCCTTGTGAGAATTATTTTGGGGCTTAGAATATTTATTTTATTTTTAGGAGGTTAGTTGGAGAGATTTGGAGTTAGTTTGAGTATTTTTGGACCCCGAAACCCAAACCGAGAGTTAGGAGGGGCATTTTGGTCTTTTGGCTTGTTGTAACCCTTTATCCTTGCTCCCAGACCCGA
Source organism: Iris macrosiphon (assembly GCA_036927795.1). NCBI lineage: Eukaryota > Viridiplantae > Streptophyta > Magnoliopsida > Asparagales > Iridaceae > Iris > Iris macrosiphon. Next base: position 49,729,434 of record JAYESA010000009.1, read on the forward strand.
CCCCATCCCATTTCCAGCGTGAAACACAGCAGCCCCCACTCCCCTTTCTCTTCTTCTTCATCTTCTTCTTCACTTCTTCTTCTCCACTTCTTCTTTCTTCTTCCTTCCTTCTCCAAGTAAGCTTTTCTTCCTTTTTCTTCCTTCTTTCTTCCATTCCTCCTTCTTTATGTAACCCTAACCCTACATTCTTCCCTAACCTAGGTGGGTAGAGCCTAGATTTTGTGTTGGAGCTTGGATTGGGAGCTTGGAAGCTTGGTTTGGAGGATTTGGAGCATTTTGGAGATTTTGGCTTGGGATTCCAACTCCCAAGAGGTAAACCCTAATTTTCCCCTTGTAATTACTCTTTTATAGTGTAATTAATAGTTTAGAACCTTCCTAGACCCTTAGGCTACCCGTGGGAGGAAGTTGGAACTAGTTGGGTAGTGTTTGGAGACTTTAACATTAGGTTTTGTGTCAATTTCGGGTGGAATCCGAATTTGGCCCAATTTTGGGTGATGTCCTAGGTTAGATGGACCTAGGTAAACATTGTTGGGTGTCTTGAGGGTGAGTGCGTGTCTCCGTTCGGACACGGGAAGTCGTGTCGCGGAGAAACGGACGTTTCGGGCGAAATTGGGGCTTTTCGTCGTCGCCGATTCTAAGTGCGTGTGCGTTTCCGCCACGGGCCTAGAATCGACGCGGGAGCACATTTTCTAGGATCTAGACATCGTTTAGAGTGCGTGGGTAAATTTTGGGCCGATTCCGAGTTCGTTTGGTGTGCGTTTCAGGAGGTTTTCCGAACCGCGCACCACGTGTTCGTCGAAATGACCGAACGGCCATTTCGACTTGGTTTCCTCGTTTCGGGCTTGTGCGCGCGTTGGGTTAGTATCGGGGAGTGTGTGCTAGAGTTTTCGAGTTATATTATATATATTTTTAGGTGTTTGGGCGTGTCGGGATCGTTGGGCGTGCGTTGGTGGGCGTTGTGGTCGTGGTGTGCGTTGTGTTGTGTTTGTTTATATATATGTGTATATATATATTGTGTGTGTGTTTTTATATATATATTTATATATATATGTGTGGTTATGTGTTTGTGAGCGTGTTAGTGAGTGCTTGTGTGAGTGTGTGCTAGTGCGTAGGTGAGTGTGAGTGAGTGCCTATATATATATATATGAGTTTGAGTTGTGTGTATATATGTATATATATTTATATATATGTAGGAGTGTTTGTGTGTGGGGTTGTGTGTTTGTGAGAGTGTGTGTGTGAGAGAGTGTGTGTGAGGGTGTGTGAGTGTGGGAGTGTGTGAGTGTGTATGTGTATATATATATATAAATATATGAGTGTAGATATATATGTGTGTATATATATAGATGTGTGTTTATATATGTGTAGATATATGTGTGTGCTTGTGTTTGTGTGTGTGTGTTGTTAGTGTGTTAGTGTGCTAGTGTGTGTGTTAGAGTGTGTAGATGAGTGTGAATATATATATAGATATCTAGTTATATATATATAGATGTATATATATATGTATATGTATATATGTATATGTATATAGGAGTGTGTGTTTGTGTTTGAGAGAGGGGGGGGGTGCCTGGGACTGGAACCAGCAGCTGCAGCAGCAGAAATAGGCGCAGCAGCAGCAGTATTCAGCAGTAGCAGCAGCTCGCTCGAGCGAGGCAGCGCCGCGGCAGCAGCTCGCTCGAGCGAGGCAGCACCGCGGCAGCAGCAGAAGCATCAGCAGCAGGCTGCAGCAGAGCGCGCGGGCGCAGCAGCGCCGCGGCAGCAGCGGCAGCGCGCCGCGACAGCAGCTCGCTGCAGCGCGGCCTGCAGCAGCAGCAGCAGCAGCAGTTCCAGCGCCGCGGCAGCAGCTCGCTCGAGCGAGGCAGCGCCGCGGCAGCAGCAAGAGCATGAGCAGCAGCTGTAGCAAGTAGAAAATGCAGCAGCAGCAGCAGTTTTAGGTAGCAGCAGCCGCAGTACAAGCAGCAGCAGCAGCTAGCAAGAGCAGTGTGCGAGAGAGAGGGGTATGTATATATATATAGATAGATAGATTGTTAGATATTTAGATAGATAGGTAAAGAGATACATAGATAGTTAGGTAAATAGATAGATGGTTAAATAGATAGGTAAATAGTTTGATGGATAGATAAGGTGAATGGATAGATAACTAGATCTATATTTAGATGGGTATATAGATTGTTAGATAGATAGACACATAGATAGATGCATAGATAAATAGATAGATAGATAGATATATGGATAGGTAGATATATGAATAGCTAGGTTGATAGATATAAAAATAGATAGATTAACACATAGATGGTTAGATAGATACATAGGTAACTAGATACCTAGGTAGTTAGAGATAAATAGATAGATGCTATATAGATATTAGATGGATAGGTAAATAGTTTAATAGTTAGATACATAAATTAATAGCTAGTTAGATAGTTAGATAGATAACTAGATAGGTTGATACTAGATAGGTAGATGGATAGGTAGAGGGATAGCTAGATATATAGATATATATATATAGATATATACATAGCTAGATAGATAGTTAGATATCTAGGTATAGATATATATATTTGAGGGTAAGGTAAGGTAAGGTAAGGTATTGGGTATAGATATATAGGTATATGCCTATATGTATTAGATATCTATATTTTAGCCTAGATTATAGCTAGATATATAGGTTTATGCATAGTAAGTTAGCTAGAGGGGTAGTCGGGCTGAGTTTAGAGCGGTATCTCAATACCTTGAGATACCGAGGTATCTCAATACCTTAAGATAACCAAGATATTGGGTTTCGAGCGGGGTTTTTGAGCAATGGCCTAGGAATAGTATTGAAGTGATTTTTATATGCTTATGTGTATATATTTACGCGTGCTAGCATATGTTTTAGAGGGTATAGGCGGGGTGCGTAGCCTAGGTTGAGGTATCGGATACCGAGGGTATCCCGGTATCTCAAGGAGGCGAGTTTGTGAGTTTTCTAGCTTAATGACCTAGGTTTGACCTAGAATTTCAGGAGCACCCTAGTTTGACCCAGACTTGACCGTAGTTGACTCGGTTGACCGCCAAAGTCAACTTTTGACCTAGTTTTGACCCAGAGTTGACTTTTTGGACCCAGAGTTGACTTTTTGACCCAGATTTCACCGGTTTGACCCGTTTGACCTAGAACGACCCTAGAAGCCTATTTTTAATTATTTTATATCTTTTTAACTCATTAGAACCCTGTTTAACCTTACTTTTCTCATTAGGTCCTTGCGACACCGGTTCGGATCGCCAGTTGCTCAGGACGTCAGGCGAGTACATTCTCTGATAGTTTTCATTATCTGATGATTATTATGATTCAGCTTCTAGTATAGTATCATATGATTATTCTGGCACAACACGGGACACTGACTGGTATTTCTGGATTTATTTACTTGCGACACGTACATTTCATGTTTCTGGCCTCTATTCTGGAATCACTACAGGCATCACTTACAGGCATCACTACAGGCATCATTCATGTTCAGGCTGGACTCATCTTGATTTGCGTGTCGGGTCTTGGATCCACTTGTATTAGTCGGGGCGGGGAAATACTCGAGTAGACATGTAAACATTCCTATCTGGCATCATCAGGAATCACTCCCTCTGGTCTAATCTGGAATGATAGCAGCCGCGCACCCAGTGCGCGGTGAGCCGTACTTACCCCTAGCCGTTTACATGTCAAAACAAGTATTTCAAAGACACCGAGTTCATTCTTTATAGTCTGGACTCTCATGCATTTCTTGACTTGCCTCACTTACATATTTCTGGACTTGACTCACTACATATTTTTCATGCTGGACTCACTACACGTTCATGTGCACGGACTTGATCTTAGCTTAGATTCTTGTATCTTACAGTTACTACTATCTTGTTTCTGATATTCCTGCATCTTTACCTTTATGCACCAGTGATACATGTTTATTTCCTGTTTCATACTTACTTCTTTCTTCTTGTTACTTGCTATAACTGTTTTATAGTTTTTATCATTTAAATGGAACTGCTGTTAGAGATGTACTTGCTCCAGTCCTGACTGGACATATTTTTCCAGAGTATCCGGAGGATTGGTGTCCGACGTTCTATGGACCTGAGCCTGTCGATGGTGCAAACAGGGACCCTCTAGTTTAGGGGTGATTTCCGGGTTGGTAGCCGGGATCACTAGGATCTTGTTGTTGTTTTATTAGCCTTAGTACCGGATTTGTCTCCGGTTTTGGATTGAGACCTTGTTTGTATATTATTTTGGATATTGTTGTATTATTATTTGATGTTATGGTTGTTGTAGTAGTTGTTATTGGTTAGACTTTATAGTTGTTAGATCTCTGTGTTATCTTATCGTGCTTAGATTCGTGATTGAGTATATTGTGATTATCATTTGATATTTGCTCCTCCATTTGGAGTTGAGATCTTGACATGTTTATATTGTTTGTGTGGTTGCCCTCCTTTTGGAGAGGTCATGGCCGATTTTTGTGTGAGATTTATTATCTAGATAGTTGACCTAGACAGCGTTCTACCGCCGATGCTGCGGCGTAGGCTGGACGTACCCACGACTCATGCCCGATTTTCCGGGTGCGGGTCGTGACAGCATCCCAGCAGCAGAACCCATTATCTCAGCCAACGGAGGAATCTGCAAGTCAACTACAAAGTGCAAGAAAAATATGTCAGTTTCTATACTAGACCTCACAATCTTGCAGCTTATGCCAAAGATCAACAGTCTGTGCTTTTACGTCAAGACTGTAAAAACTTGAGCTTTTACGCTGGAATCTCATTCCGAGGCGTAAAAATTCAAGATTGGCAGTATACACAAAAATCTGACAGTCTGTGTTTTACGCCAGACTGCCAAAATTTGAATTGTTACGCCAGAATTTTCATCCAGAGCGTAACACCCAAATTTGCAGTATACACCAAATTTCGACAGTCAAAGCTTTTACGCCAGACTGCAAAAATATAGAGTTTTTACGCTGACACATTAGGAATGTGGGCGTAAAAGATAAAACATCTCTGTGCATCATCTTCCTCGAAGAGGCTCTCAGCACAGAAGATGACCTAGCGCGTTCACGTACAACGTGTGCGAAGGGTTTTCTTCATTTTTGTCATCCCAAAAGCTTTACCTATAACGCCCGGTGCACAGCTTGACGGTGGGACACTTCGTTCCGAGCGAGGTTCGCTCTGCCCGATGGGAGTCGCTCTTGCTTGGGCAAAAGAGCGAGAAGAGGAGGCAGCTTTCTTCCCCTTAGCAGTCGAAGGTTGTTTCAGTGCCATTGCTAAAAACCCAGAATGCTCAGAGAAGAAACAAAGAAGAGTTCTCAAAGAGACGAAGATTTTTCTTTCGCAAAAGACAGATGAAGAGTTTCTTCTCTGAAGGTCTTGGGGTATTTATAGAGTTCAGATAAACTCTTCGAATCCCTAACCAAATCCGATATTTAATATTCGATTATGATTGGGGACCACGTCAGCCTATTACCCAGGGAAGGCGGACAGTCAGCCAAGGAGCAGATTCGTGATTTTACGCCAAGGAGCTTTTACGCTCGAGAAGCCACCAATCTACGGTTTTACGCTCAGAGGCTATAAGTCTATGGTTTTATGCCCGGATGCTTTTACGCTCGGTAGATTTTACGCTCGAGAGGCTACAAACCTATGACTTCACGCTCAGAGGCTACAAATATATGATTTCATGCTCATAAGCTTTTTACGCTCAGAGACGACAAATCTACGACAAATCGCTCAGAAGTTTTTCTTTTCAGAGGCTATAAATCTACAGTTTTACTCCTGGATGCTCTTATGCTCAGCAGCTTTTACTCTCGAGAGGCTACGAACTTACGATTTTATGCTTATCCATACTACGGATCTATGACTTTTCGCATATCTTAAAATATGCAGGCCAGAGTATGCGTATATCTGAACAATTCTCAAGACGGCAAATTACAAGGGTTCACGCAGAAGATGCTCCTTTTTGGTCTCAAATCATCCCCAGTACCCAAAGCATACAGGGTTCAGCATGGAAAATGACTCTTCTTCTCGGGTCGATTGGAAGTTTATCCAAAATCCAGTCTGAATATTTTCTCTACAGTTCAAGTATAACCAGTTTTGACAGCCATTTCTCGTCCTGTTTTAAGGGATTTTCGGGAAATCACTCTTGCAGATGATGGTCTGAACAAGAATTCTTCCTATCAGAGAAGTGACAGGTCAGAATTCTACGCAATTCCTCGATCAAAACAGCATGACAGTTCGAATATGCGACTTAAATGCTAAAGCAGTTTTCTACGCGTCTTCAGTTACGCGTAAAAGACGAGACGAGACCAGATACTCTTTTTATCAGAGTCGGCGTAAAGTTATTCAGACGTGTCGAAGCTACACATATTCAGACTTCATCATAGCAAAATATGGCAAATTATCATATGCGTAAAAGAAGACAACTTTATTAATCATGATTACATATGATGGAAATCCATTCTACAAAGGGTTTTTTTATCTTCATGATTACATATGATGGAAATCCTTATACTACAAAGGGTTTCTCATTTTCATTTAGGATCACACCAAGAGTCTGTTCTGTCAGGTTCTCGTATTGGTGGAGATCTTTATCCGTCTACTTCAGCAGATTAATCGGCTTCCGCGGCCGATTAACAAGAAAATGATTAACGGTGGGAGGATACAAAACTGGGCCTGTATAAATTATTCAAGAGCTCACCCTCCATACGCCATGACAGATTAAGTTGGGATTCAGACCCAACTCAATACTAGAAGACGGGGCTAGTTTGTCTGCCCTCGTCCACCGTCGTAACGGGAGAAAATACAGCTTGCAAGATGTGTGGTCGAATGTGACCTTTCCTTTCTCCTGGACGAATCGCCATATGAAATTGTTGATTATCCCGAGCAAAGGAAGCTATGATATCCTTCCATGATCCATCGATGCAGAGAATATTCGCTCGAAGATGCCTTCTTTTTTGGCTCTTTACATGCTGGAAGAACATGATCTTCTTTTTCCTCAAGTCAGCAAGACGAATCTCGGCAACTATCTCTGTGTGGTGAAGGAAGTATGGGAAGAACAGGTTAACTCATCAGCCTTTATATAGGCAAAAGAGAATACACCAAATCCCAACAAAATCCCAAAGATCCGCCGAGAAGTCAGCCTCGAAGAAAGGGTCAGTCTTGACCGTTTCATGCTTCATTCAAAGTATTTTAAATTACAAGAAATTTAAAAACTTTGAAGGGGGACTTGTAGAAGCATGAAAAATACACAGCAAAATTATACGCAGTATGCATAAAACCAACATAAAAGCAGAGTTTCAGTACTGTGTGGCGTAAGACATGACTTCAGAGCCATCGGCGTACAACAGAGCTTCATCGCTAGTACATCGTAAAATATAAGCTCTAGGACAACCCACGTAATACAGTATTCCTAGGCTACTTCGGCGTAGAAAGGTTGTTACATCGCCACTTTGGCGTAAAACCTACTCACTTTTAATGCAGTGGGAAGTTGTACGGGGAACTCTTCGTATTCCTCGAATGAACCTGTCAGATCATGCAGTGAACCTGACTCCTGACAAAGAGTACTGCACAATTATCCAGACGACGGCTGTAATGATGGCTCGGCACAGAGACCCAAACCGTCGTTTAGTGATATTTCCTTGATATAAATTTCTTTTACGCATTCAAGGAAATACGCTACCTAGTTTTATACAGGCAGATGTGAGCTTTTACGCTCCGCAGAAGATAAAATAAACCGCCACGTCAAAAGCTGCTCTTCGTACAGAGCTCGAGGCACGTCTCTGCAGTTAATGCGCGTGATGGGGGCAGATCCCTGCATTTAATGCACGAGATTTGGTTCTATTTTCAAAGACTGGTGAGCCATAATTACGGCTAATACGTCCACATCATCACCTCTGCATATTACGCCATCGGGCTATTTTCAGCTATAAGGAGCACGTTGTACGCTATCTCCTTGAAATACGCCACCTAGTTATTTTCAGCTATAAGGAGTACGTCGTATGCTATCTCCTCGGAATACGCCAACTCAGGCTATATTTGTATGGGTGCGTGATAAGGCTATTCGGTCCAGAATACTCTCAAGACCTCAGTCAAGGAAGGAGGATCGGCTATCTTTTACGCTAGCTACCTATCCATGCAGCATCAGGCTTCTACGCCTACTGGGCTTCTATGCCTACTTGGCTTCAACGCCAACTTGACAACGATTTGGCTTCTACGCCATGGTGACAGTTATTGGCTTCTATGCCAACCTTTTTTACGCAAGGGGCAGTTACCTACGTGGCTTGCATGCCGTGATCCTCGCAGCGGTTATACGCGTTACCTCATCATGGGACACGCGTCACACGCGGATTCAGAAGATCATTTATACGTGGGTGGCAGTTATTATAACCGCCGCATAAAAAGTGCCACACTCTCCATTGTGCGGCTTCTACGCAGACTGGACGGTTACTGTCACTAAAAACCCTATAAATAGAGACCTCTATTGACAGAGGTCCGAGGTCGAAGAATTAGGGTCGAGAGGTCAGAAATTGATTTTTTGAGAGAGAAGAATCCAGAGCACAGACAGAGAGTAGTGATCGACGATTTTGGTATCGAGCATCCACTCCCTTTTGTAATCTTTGAAGCTTTTCCGTCTTCTACAACACTTCTTTATCATCGTGTAGTCCAAGGGACAAAGTGATCGACCGCAGATCAGACTTCTATAGCAATATTTACCCAGATTAAATTTTGTACTTGACATCCTCGTATAGGATAAATTGTACTTCTTGTTTGTAAACCAAAGAGAGGGTTTCGTATAAACCTTGTTTCATTTCTTTCGTTTATTATCAAACAAACATGAGTTGCAATCGTGATGCGTGTACCAGTGTCAGGGTTTAGGAGGATATCAGAATACCCTCGCATCTGCAGGTGGGTCTGCTAATGTCTAAGTCAGATACACTACGTATCGACATATTTGTCGATTGCACCCGAGTCAATCTCAGGCGCACACAGTTATATGTATTTTGTAACGAAAATATATGCAATAATTTATAATTTAAACAGTAGAAATTGGCAAGGTATACTTATCAAGTAAGAGATCCGTATAGTCCAAGCGTCTACAACAGTATTAAGTTGAAGGAGTGAGGTTTAGGGTTTTGGGGTGTATTACATAGATATATATAGAGAATAAGAGGCGGCGAAGAAACTTAGTGTTTAAGAAAACTAAAACTACTGCCGCTGCTGTTTCTTTCTTTTTATTGGTTTTGGTTTCGGTTGAGGGGTGTTTAGTAATATTAGTGTTAATGAGCGGTGGAATGAGAAGCTTACACGTGTGGGAAAGCAAAGCAAAGTAAAATTGGGTTTTGCTTCTGCTGTTGATATTTTCTTCACCTATTGGGTTGGGTTTTGGGTTTTACGCGCGGAGAAGTATATGGGGGGGGGGGAAAGGAAGAGTTTACGCGGGGGAGAAAAAGATAGGTGGTGGTTTTGTTACTGCTGCTGCTGCTGCTGTTTACGCGCGTAGAAGTATACGCGGGGTGATGGTTAACGGGTTGCGGGTTTGGGTTTTAGTTTTGATTCCATGAGAAATTCTATTCTAATAAATTATATATATATATATATATATATATATATATATATATATATATATATATATATATATATATATATATATATATATATATATATATCTAAAAATTATATTGGTGCATACGGTTAAGCTAGCTACTGTCCAAAGGGTCGCCTACATGGAATAAATTAGAAAAAATTTATAATAGCTCCATAAATCCTCTAAGTGCTGAAACTTCTCAAAATAAATCTAATAAAATATATTCTCTCTATTTAGCTTATAACTAATATAAATAACTAATAAAACCATTTTTAGAATTTAGGGGTTTTACATTCTTTCCAACTTATAAAAATTTTGTCCTCAAAATTAAAACTAAAGTCTCGGTAGGAAGTCAAGTATGGTATAAGATATAAATTAACATGGTAATTTCATACCTAGGTCTGCGAATAGGTTCGAAAAACATTTGCGCATGTCGTCCTCGCGTTCCCAAGTGGATTCTCCTGGTGCGCCATGCTTCCATGCTACGCGGACCAAGGGAATAGACTGGTTTCTCAATACTTTCTCTCGATGATCAAAGATTTCCATAGGTTGCTCTTGATATGATAAGCTCGGCCTAATGGTGATTTTTGAATGGTCGAGGACATGACTGCTGTTTTCCATATACCGCCTGAGTTGTGACACATGGAATACGTCAAGTACTCCCTCAAGTGAAGGTGGTAGCGCAAGTCGATATGCCACTTCTCCCACTCTCTCTAGCACGTTAAATGGCCCAATATATCTTGGACTCAACTTACCGCGCCCTCCGAATCAAATGGTGCCTCTAGTGGATGATATCCTCAAGAAGACATGACCGCCTTCTTTAAACTCCAAAGGACGATGATGAAGGTCTGCCTATTGTTTTTGCCTGCCTTGTGCTGCTCGCAAGTGTCCTTAGATTTTTTTTACCTTCTCCACTGTGCGAACAATCAATTCTGGTCCTAGAATCTGTCTTTCACCTACATCGCTCCAACATACTGGGGAACGACACTTTCTCCCATATAGTGCTTCGTAGGGAGCCATTTGAATGCTCGCTTGATAGCTATTGTTATAGGAAAACTCGACCAAATATAAATGGTCATCCCATGATCCACTGAAATCAAGCATGCACGCTCTCAACATATCTTCCAGTATCTGAATAGTACGCTCAGATTGGCCATCTGTCTGCGGGTGATACGATATACTGAACTTTAGGCGGGTACCAAGACTCTCTTGCATGCTCCGCCAAAAGTAAGATGTGAACCTCGTATCCCTGTCAGATACGATACTAACTGGCACTACGTGCAGTCGCACAATATCTCTTATGTACATGTCTGCTAAGTCCTCTGTGGATTGTCCAACTCTGAAGGGTAAAAAGTGGGCAGCCTTGGTGAGTCGATCTATGATCACCCATACCGTATTACGACCATTAGGACTCCTTGAAAAGCCCGTAACGAAGTCCATAGTGATGTGCTCCCATTTCTACTCAGGTATTGGGAGTGGTTGGAGTAAGCCTGCGGACCTCTGATGCTTAGCCTTGACTTGCTGACACACCAGGCATTTTGCCACAAAGCGGGCTATCTCCCTCTTCATTCCATGGCACCAATAGTACTGTCTCAGGTTCAAGTCCTTCTGGGTGTAGATGTACTTTAGGCTCTTGTGATCAGTGAATATCTTCACTCGTTCTCCGTATAGATAGTGTCTCCAAAGTTTCAAGGCAAAGATTATTGCCGCAAGCTCCAGGTCGTGAGTGGGGTAATTCTTCTCATGGGTCCTCAGTTGTCTAGAGGCGTAGGCCACAAACTTCCCATATTGCATCAAGACGCAACCTAAACCTTTTCCGGATGCATCGCTGTAGATTACGAATCCTCCGGATCCTGAAGGTATGGTTAAGATAGGTGCCATAGTCAGACGCTTTTTCAGCTCGTCGAACGCTATCTGACACTCCTCTGACCAGATGAACTCTTGCTCCTTAAGGGTCAAGCGAGTCATCGTCTCTGCGATCCTTGCAAAGTTCTCTACGAACCTCCGGTAATATCCGACAAGTACTAAGAAACTCCTCACCTCTGAGACATTGGTAGGGGTCGGCCACGTTTCTACTGACGAAATCTTCGCTGGATCTACCGAAATACCATCTCCTGAGATAACGTGTCCAAGAAAAGCGACACGATCTAGGAAGAACTCGTATTTACTCAGCTTTGCATAAAGCCTCTCACATGTTAGTGTCTCTAATACTAGCCTCAAGTGTTCGCCGTGCTCCTCGTGGCTCTTTGAATACACCAAGATGTCGTCGATGAAGACTTCCACGAACCGATCCAGATACTGATGGAATACTTTGTTCATTAGGTTCATAAACACGGAAGGTGCATTTGTCAATCCAAAAGGCATCACTAAGAACTCGTAGTGACCATAACGAGCCCTGAATGCTGTTTTTGGAATGTCTTCTCTCCGCACCTTTACCTGATGATAACCTGATTTCAAATCTATCTTTGAGAACACTACTGCTCCTGTCAGTTGGTCGAACAGATCATCAATTTGCGGCAGGGGGTACGTGTTTTTGATTGTCAAAGCATTATGGGCTCTGTAATCAATGCACATTCGGAACGTCCCATCCTTCTTTGGTACAAACAACACTGGTGCTCCCCAGGGTGATGCACTAGGATGAATAAATCCCTTGATCTGCAACTTTTCTAGTTGTAGCTTCAGCTCGTCTAGCTCCTTCTTTGCCAACCGGTACACATTTGAAAATACCGGTGCTGCTCTCGGCACTAACTCAATAATGAACTCTACCTCTCTATCAGGCGGTAGGCCTGGCAACTTCTCCGGAGATACATCCTCGAATTCTGCAACAATAGCTGGTGGAGCCATCTCCATAGCCATGTAAGCTCTAGGTGTCTGGCCTACTCCTTGCTCGATGGTGCCCGCATATACTCGAACTCCGGGTGATCTAGTGGTCTAAAAGTGACGCTACCTCTCCGGCAGTCTAGTATAGCATTGTACTGGCTCAACCAGTCCATGCCTAAAACAACGTCGAAGTTTGGCATCGGGAGTACTAAAAATCGTGCTCTCATCTTCCTACTACACACGACTACGGAGAACGTTCTAATAGTGCTAGTACCTGGTACGATGCCTCCTCCGGTAAGAATCTTCCAACTCTTAGGCTAGGGGGAAGTAGCTACTTTATGCATGGCTACAAAACTACTAGATATAAAAGATAGCGTAGCGCCAGAATCAAATAATGTAGTTGCAGGTATTGACGCAACTAAAATGGTACCTGTGATAGTTTCCCCTTCTGGTTCCTCCGCAACTGCTGCTAGTGCAAAGGCATGTCCATGCCTCTGCCCTCCGGGGGCTGGTGGACGCTGACCTCCAGTCGGGGGTAGTATCCTCTGGACTGGTGCTGTTGGCCTTTGTCCGGTCTGGGGTGCTGCCTCTCTGCGTTGTGGGCAGTCTCTGGCCAGGTGTTGACTTGCTCCACATATCATGCACAGTCCAAGCTTCTTCCGGCAGTCTCTGACGAAATTTCCCTTCTTGCCACAATGATGACAAGTCGGAAGATCCTTGTGCTGATATGGCATTGTCCTTTGTGCCTGCATTCCTGGACGATGGATTGGCCCTCCTGCTCTGGGCTGGGCTTTGGCTGGTATGGTCGTGCTAGAGCGCCTCGCTTCTCTGCCAATGACCTCCTGAATTCTTGCCTCTGAAAGAACCTCCTCATAGGAGATCCTTGACTGTATGGTGGTATACCTTTGTAGCTCGAAGGTAAGGCCGTGATGGAACCGTCTGGCCTTCTCCAGCTCGTTTGGTATCAGTATGGCACCAAATTGACTAAGTGGACTAAACTCTGCGTCGTAGGCATCTACGGTCATAGTTCCTTGTTCCAGGTGTAGGAACTGGGAGTATAGAGCATTCCCGACCGTAGCCGGGAAATACTTTGCATTGAAGTACACTAAGAATTGCTTCCAAGTCTGGTTCTTGCCGACGCCGCGCTCTATGGAGTCCCACCAGTGATGGGTGTTGCCTTTGAGTTGGGCCCTCACCACGGTCATCCAAAGGTCTGGGTGTAGCTGTGAACCCTCCAGCAGCATCTCCGTGTTGGAGACCCAATCTGAGATCTCCTCCGGAGTTTCGCTGTCCGAAAAGGTTCCTGGGCCCATCTGGCGAAAACCTCGGACAATACCAACTGGTTGGACAGGTGCTTATAAAACCCCTATTTAAAAAAAAAAATTATATTTATTATATTTATTAATTAATAATTTAATTATGGTAATTATGTGCTAAATAGGAGAAATAGATTTTTAATAATTTTTATTTTAGGTGTTCGGGCACTTAGATGACTTATGGGACCATCAGGAATTTTTAGGAATTTATTCCATGTAGGAGACCCCTTGAGCTGTTGCTAGCCTAACGATGTGCAATACCCTAATATATAAATTTTTTTATGTGTGAATATATATATATATATATATATATATATATATATATATATATATATATATATATATTTAAAGAAAGAAAGAAAAAGAAAAGAATTTATTAATATAATAATAATAATAATAACAATCCGTAGCAATTTTGCAACTTTAGCATTATATATACTCATAAGTACTACAAGCAAAGCCACTTTAGCAAATTTCCTTCCTTAGCTTCAGCAAACTTGCTGGCCACTTAGGACCCGCTCCCCCTTTTTGCATTTTGATAAGCCCGCAGCAACTTAGACATGCAAAAGAACCCGCCCCTAGTTAGCTTCGGCCGAACCCGCCAACCCATCCAACTCTCTCTCTTCTTATATATATATATATATATATATATATATATATATATATATAGTTAGTTAGCTCTCAAAAACCCTAACCTAGAATTTCCAGACCTCCTCTTCCCATCTAGAGCCGTCACCGCAGCCAGAGAAGCCCCGTCAAGCCATCCAACCATCCCGTCGACGCCGACCTCGCGTCCTGCAAATTCCCACTCGAGGCACCTTCGCTCCGGCGTGATTTTCCGTCGACTCGCTCGACCAAACGCTGTTCCGTTTTTATAGGTATGCTCTTCCCTCAACCCTCTCCAATATTTGTTTTATAGTCAACCTCGGAAAACGTGTGCCCCTAGGTGTAAAACAGCGTCCAAGTCAGCGCGAGCAGACAGAATTCTGCAATCGCAGAATTCCAGAATGACCACCCATATTGCCGAGTTCGTATCTCACACCACAGAGATCCGAATTCGGTGATTCTTTTTTATACCTGTAGATTACATGACCTAGTTTATTTTCTGTATAATAACTTTGTGCTATTAGTTGCTGTGGACAAAAATATATTCGTCACAAAACTGCGCGCACCCACTTTTTTTTCGGCTTTCCAAAAGTTGGAGATCGGAGCGCGCCCCGCCAAACGGGACCGCCCCGCCGTGTGCCAAGTGTACCGAATGGTGCACGCAGTATAACGGGACACGTGAAAATTCGTGGGGACTGATTCGGACGCGTGTGCGCGCCGGAATCAGGCCGTATCCGCGGACACATTTCGTGTCGCCACTTTTGTGGAACTCGCGCGTATTTTGTGCACGCATGTCAGAATGCGACGAAACTTGCGCCACTGGACTCGTGGTAACGCGCTGGTCCTGTGACCCAATTTTCACGCATTTCTGAGACGGTTGACTAGATCGCCAATTGACGGGCCCACAGTTGACTTTTTGGACCAAATTTTGTTCGGCTCATCGGAATCCAAATTTGGACATACCGTTGAGTTCGTATTGACATTTAGAGTTGTTTGACCTATAATTTGTCCCATTTAGAGACTGTTACCCTTGGCACGCTTTTCGGTGCAAAGTGAGCCACATGTGGACCCCACTTTTTCCCAAAATTACTGTTTTGCCCCTGTGTCCAAATTGGACGAAAGGGATGTGCTTTTTAGCTATTTTGCTCATTCTGGGAACGTTGGTGATGTTTATTTCAGCATCCGGAGACGTTCATTCTGAGGCCGTAGCTTCTGACTCTTGGTGTTGACATTGGGACACTACATTTTGCAGCTTCTTGCCAGGCAAGATACCTTGCCAAATTGTTTACAGTGCTTTGCATGCTATTTATATTTATATTTATTTATTTCATTTCTGTATAGTTCTTGCATGTGTAGTTTTCTTTCAGTCATTACTATGTATTAGATATGTTGACACACACATGGCACTTAGTATCATAGAGGACAATTATTAGGCGTATGGGCTTTTAACCACTCTGGTAAACCGTAGTATATAGCTCGCACTACGGGCGTGAGTCGCGCTGGTCGCTACCCCAGAGGTATATCGATTTCTGATGTTCTAGACGGGTGTGTGAGTTGTGAGGCTTAGATCGAGTAGACTACCCTTGCCCATACGTCGAAAAGTTGTCCTCACTTGCATTCATATAGATTGTCTTATACAGCGTACTTATTTATTTTCAAATTATATGCATGTTTACTGTATTCAAGTTGGCTCGTATTTTCTGTATCTTGTTACGTCCCTCTGAGGACCTGGTCCTCTGCCAGGTGTATCTGCTCTTGAGTATTTGCAGGAGTACGGGCCTGGACCTGAAGCATTCCTTTCTGTCGAGGAGGTCTTACCTTCTGAGCATCGTTGATTATCTAGCGATGGATTCTTTTAGCTGATACACTTCTGTCTTCACATTATTTTATATTGGAGATTTTATACTCCTCTCTCATTTTAGTTTTGGATATAGTCATTGGTAGTGGATTTGTCTCCACCCGACTATTATTTTAGATATTTTAGACTCCTTATTCTAGTTTAGTATTTCTTTTCTATGACTTGTTGTGTGGATGAGATTAGCATATCTGTGACTTGTGACATTATATATCCCACATGTGAGTTTATATTCATATTACAGCGTACGTATGGGTTATGGTTTCCATATATTGGAGTTGCCATATCCATACGGCTGGCATGCTTACGTGCTCCTAGTCCTACGTATTTGGGACTGGGGCGTGACATGTTTTTGTGGTGGCCCATGCAGGTCGAGTTAGCCGTTTCGGTTACGTAACTGTACCGAGCGGGCCTGCACCTAGGATTAGAATTATAGATCTCGTCCACACTTGACTATAACTTACCTTCCTTCCAAAATGTCCTACTTAAGTTCTTGCATCCTGCTTGATTCATGTACTCTTCTTAATCCTTCGTCCATCTCTTGCAGAGAGATGAATTTGAATAACGGGCATGCCGCCACTGGGGACAACACGTCTCCAGGGGACGACGACCAATCACTAGGAGTGACCTCGACGATACCTCTTCTTCCTGGACCGGATGGACCGACTAACAATCAAATTCCATCAACTCCTTCCATGATACCTAATGGGACTTTTCCAGCTCCACTAGCACCGCAGGATGGCCAAACACAGCTGTTCCAATTCTTCCAGATGGTAATACAGGAACAGAGGCAGCAGGCAGCAGAGCAGAGGATATAATTTTTGGCAGCACTGGAGAGAATGGCTGCACTAGCCCCTGTACCAACCCAGGCACTAGCTTCAGTACCACAAGCTCGGGTCGGTTCAGTCAAGGACTTTGTGCAGATGGGCCCTAAGCCATATAATGGCAATGAGAGTCCAGAGGAGACCACAAACTGGATTGCCAATACCAAGAAGTTGTTAGAGACATCACAATTACCTTCTGACCTATGGATGATAGGCGTGAGGACTCAGTTAGAAGGCAACGCGCATCACTGGTGGGAATCAATGGAGCGCCAGTTGGGTACGCGTCAGACTTGGGAACAATTCTTGGAGTGCTTTGAGAGGAAGTACTTCCCGGATACAGTAAGGGACGCATTGTACGATCAGTTCCTCCATCTAGAGCAAGGGGACAAGACGGTCGATGAGTATGACGCAGAATTTAGCCGTCTCAGTAAGTATGGCACAGTCCTAATACCTAATGACTTGGAGAAGGCTAAGAGGTTTCACCGCGGGCTGACTCAGGAGCTCCAGCACTACACTAGCTCCCAGTCCCGGATCTCTTATGCCGAGCTATTGACAGAGGCCAGGATCCAGGAGGCCATCAGCAAGGGAAACGGAATTCAACAGAGAAGTCACCAAGGACCAGTAAGGATACAGCAAGGAGGACCCATTCGACACCCTTTGACACGCCAGCAATCAGATAGTGCTGCACCATATCCAACCCAGGGGCATCGTACTTGTAACTTTTGTGGTATACCAGGTCATATTCATAGATATTGTCGTCGTCGATTGGGATTGTGCATGGTATGTGGATCAAGTCACCATCAATCTCGAGAATGTCCTCAGCAGAACCCGGGGTCTATGGCATTAAAATCAGGAACACCGCATACACCCTCAAGTATAGAAGACCAAAGGGACCCACCACTGCTTCTACAGTCTGCACAAATGGAGGGGACTAGGCCCCAGTTGAACAATCAAGGACAAGGCCAAGCACTCATTATGACAAGTATGGGAGAGCAGACACATGAAGCCGTAGATACAGGTACGACCTTTTAGTTATAACTGTCCTTGCATACTCATAACCCTATTGTGACACAAGCTCTTAGATGCACAAATAGATATAGAACTATATATATGGTAGTCTAGCAGTTATGAGGATATATTTCTATTCTATCCAGATGGCATACACGCGATGCTAATGGATGGTAGTTGCTAGCCAGTGGTAGTATTCTTCCCCTATCCTTATCTCGCCCGCTTGGGTGACTCATCTCCTCCTTTTATATTCATTTCTTACCTCGTGCGTAACTCTTCCTATCATAGTCATATCTTTCGTGCCATTATGAATTGTTTGATATCAACCTCACCCCTATTTTGTTAGTTAAACATAAATGTGTTAGTAATGCTTGATAACTAAGGATGAGTTCTTAATATATATATGCACTATAGCAATATCTGTATTCTTTAGTAGTTTAACCCTTAAGTAGCACCATGTAGCCTAGTAGAAATTGTTAGGTCATTTGAGCTAGATCATACCCCTAATAGTTAGTCAAGACCTTAAGTGTTCCCTAAAACTTAGACTATGCCTAGGAAAGAGTTGAAGGCACTTGTTACGAACTGATGACTATGACAAATCGCTGGCAAGGTAGCGACAGTTGTCGCCAGACGATTATGGTAGAGTAGTCGAATTACTTGCAGCCATACTGGCCAGGTGGCGAGGCAGTATTAGACTATGATACTTGACGGTTATGGGAAAGGTCATAGTTATGAGATTCTAGACAGGTATCCCAAGATTCTCAACCCAATAAATATAATTGCCTTACAATCTAGACAATAGCTTCAAAGAAGGTGACCACTAGTAGAATTCTTGTAAGTTGGGTAGTGTAGACAGGTTAGAGGATGATAGAATAGTGTATGGACAATAGATGAGAAAGTGTTAGAATGGCAGACCATGAGTTTTAGGAGTCCTACTAGACACCAATGTAGTGTAATAGTTATAGTTATCATTATGAATATGGGTTAGTGTCAATTTCGAGGACAAAATTTTTGTAAGTTGGGTAGAATGTAAAACCCCTATTTTTTTAAAAAAAATTGTATTTATTATTTTTATTAATTAATAATTTAATTATGGTAATTATGTGCTAAATAGGAGAAATAGATTTTTAATAATTTTTATTTTAGGTGTTCGGGCACTTAGATGACTTATGGGACCATCAGAAATTTTTAGGAATTTATTCCATGTAGGAGACCCCTTGAGCTGTTGCTAGCCTAACGATGTGCAATACCCTAATATATAAATTTTTTTATGTGTGAATATATATATATATATATATATATATATATATATATATATATATATACAAATATATATATGTATATATATATATTTAAAGAAAGAAAGAAAAAGAAAAGAATTTATTAATATAATAATAATAATAATAACAATCCGTAGCAATTTTGCAACTTTAGCATTATATATACTCATAAGTACTACAAGCAAAGCCACTTTAGCAAATTTCCTTCCTTAGCTTCAGCAAACTTGCTGGCCACTTAGGACCCGCTCCCCCTTTTTGCATTTTGATAAGCCCGCAGCAACTTAGACATGCAAAAGAACCCGCCCCTAGTTAGCTTCGGCCGAACCCGCCAACCCATCCAACTCTCTCTCTTCTTATATAATATATATATATATAGTTAGCTCTCAAAAACCCTAACCTAGAATTTTCAGACCTCCTCTTCCCATCTAGAGCCGTCACCGCAGCCAGAGAAGCCCCGTCAAGCCATCCAACCATCCCGTCGACGCCGACCTCGCGTCCTACAAATTCCCACTCGAGGCACCTTCGCTCCGGCGTGATTTTCCGTCGACTCGCTCGACCAAACGCTGTTCCGTTTTCATAGGTATGATCTTCCCTCAACCCTTTCCAATATTTGTTTTATAGTCAACCTCGGAAAACATGTGCCCCTAGGTGTAAAACAGCGTCCAAGTCAGCGCGAGCAGACAGAATTCTGCAATCGCAGAATTCCAGAATGACCACCCATATTGCCGAGTTCGTATCTCCCACCACAGAGATCCGAATTCGGTGATTCTTTTTGATACCTGTAGATTACATGACCTAGTTTATTTTCTGTATAATAACTTTGTGCTATTAGTTGCTGTGGACAAAAATATATTCGTCACAAAACTGCGCGCACCCACTTTTTTTCCGATTTTCCAAAAGTTGGAGATCGGAGCGCGCCCCGCCAAACGGGACCGCCCCGCCGTGTGCCAAGTGTACCGAATGGTGCACGCAGCATAATGGGACACGTGAAAATTCGTGGAGACTGATTCGGACGCGTGTGCGCGCCGGAATCAGGCCGTATCCGCGGACACATTTCGTGTCGCCACTTTTGTGGAACTCGTACGTATTTTGTGCACGCATGTCAGAATGCGACGAAACTTGTGCCACTGGACTCGTGGTAACGCGCTGGTCCTGTGACCCAATTTTCACGCATTTCTGAGACGGTTGACTAGATCGCCAATTGACGGGCCCACAGTTGACTTTTTGGACCAAATTTTGTTCGGCTCATCGGAATCCAAATTTGGACATACCATTGAGTTCGTATTGACATTTAGAGTTGTTTGACCTATAGTTTGTCCCATTTAGAGACTGTTACCCTTGGTACGCTTTTCGGTGTAAAGTGAGCCACATGTGGACCCTACTATTTTTCGAAATTACCGTTTTGCCCCTGTGTCCAAATTGGACGAAAGGGATGTGCTTTTTAGCTATTTTTCTCATTCTGGGAACGTTGGTGATGTTTATTTCAGCATCCGGAGACGTTCATTCTGAGGCCGTAGCTTCTGACTCTTGGTGTTGACATTGGGACACTACATTTTACAGCTTCTTGCCAGGCAAGATACCTTGCCAAATTGTTTACAGTGCTTTGCATGCTATTTATATTTATATTTATTTATTTCATTTCTGTATAGTTCTTGCATGTGTAGTTTTCTTTCAGTCATTACTATGTATTAGATATGTTGACACACACATGGCACTTAGTATCATAGAGGACAATTATTAGGCGTATGGGCTTTTAACCACTCTGGTAAACCGTAGTATATAGCTCGCACTACGGGCATGAGTCACGCTGGTCGCTACCCCAGAGGTATGTCGATTTCTGATGTTCTAGACGGGTGTGTGAGTTGTGAGGCTTAGATCGAGTAGACTACCCTTGCCCATACGTCGAAAAGTTGTCCTCACTTGCATTCATATAGATTGTCTTATACAGCGTACTTATTTATTTTCAAATTATATGCATGTTTACTGTATTCAAGTTGGCTCGTATTTTCTGTATCTTGTTACGTCCCTCTGAGGACCTGGTCCTCTGCCAGGTGTATCTGCTCTTGAGTATTTGCAGGAGTACGGGCCTGGACCTGAAGCATTCCTTTCTGTCGAGGAGGTCTTACCTTCTGAGCATCGTTGATTATCTAGCGATGGATTCTTTTAGCTGATACACTTCTGTCTTCACATTATTTTATATTGGAGATTTTATACTCCTCTCTCATTTTAGTTTTGGATATAGTCATTGGTAGTGGATTTGTCTCCACCCGACTATTATTTTAGATATTTCAGACTCCTTATTCTAGTTTAGTATTTCTTTTCTATGACTTGTTGTGTGGATGAGATTAGCATATCTGTGACTTGTGACATTATATATCCCACATGTGAGTTTATATTCATATTACAGCGTACGTATGGGTTATGGTTTCCATATATTGGAGTTGCCATATCCATGCGGCTGGCATGCTTACGTGCTCCTAGTCCTACGTATTTGGGACTGGGGCGTGACAGTGCTGGGGTAGATGTTCTCTCCAGAGCTGTCATCAAGCTCTATCTTAAGGTCTCAGTCTGATGCCATTGTGTCTGCATCATGGCTTAGAAGAATTGGAATATTTGTGGCTGTCCCTCTAGTTGTGGCATCAGGGCTGGAAAGGGTGGAGGTGGAGGCAAACGTGTATTTGCTTGTTGTGTCGGTGCCTGGGAGGTCTGTCCTTCTTGCTGAGCTAGTGCAGCTTCCTGAGTAGGACCATTGTGGAGGTATGGTGGATAAACCGGTGTCCGTCTCGGGGACTGGTCTCTTGGGGTAGTCGAGGTCCTATTGACATCATGCGAGGGGTCTGTTGCTTGATTAACCCTATCATCTGTGTGTCCACTGGGTACGTCCATATTTCTGGAGGAAAAGAAATAAACAGGACGCAAGCATTTAATTGAATGTTTGCGTAAAACAGGTTGCTAAGCCGTCATTATAAAACAGAGATTCAAAGAAGTTTGGCGTAATTTAAGACTTCAGAGCTGTTCGCATAAAATCGAGATTCTAGATAGTCTACGTAAAGTAGGGATTCGAGACTGTCTACGTAAAGCAGAGATTGAGATTTTGAAATTGTCTGCGTAACACAGAGTTTCAAGCTGTCTGGCATAAAGTAAAGATTCACTATCTGGCATAAATCATGGCATCAGAGCTATCTGCGTAAAAGTCTACTGTACTTCCTGCGTAAGGTCTGCCTAAAAGTCTGTACGTAAAAATCTGTGTGCGCAAGGGTTGCCTGCGTAAAATCTAACATACATCATTTTTATTGCAGCGTAAAGTCTGCGTAAAACTCGCGTAAAAAGGTCTGCCAAAAATCTGCGCATAAAAGTCTATTATACGTTTGCAGCATAAAGTCTGTACGAGGAACTCTTTATTTTCCTTGGATGAATTTGTCAGATAATCAGTGAACCTGACATCTGACAAAAAGTACTGCACGATAATCGAGAGAACGACTGTGATGATAATTTTGTACAGAGACCCAGGTTGTCGTTTAGTGACATATTTGATACACTACTCAAGGGAGGATTGAGTCTTCTGAATACGCTGCCTATTGTAATGAGCTTTTACGCTCAAGTCCGAAATTAATTTTTTTACGCTCAGGATAAGACAAAACCTTGATGTTATGTAAAAAGCTGTTTCATGCTCAGGGCTCGAGGTATATTTCTGCATTTAATGCACGAGATTTTCCTTTGTCATGACTGGGAAAGCTAAAATTATGACTAATACGCTTATATCACCATCCTTGTGGTTTACGCCTAATCAGGCTACTCTACGCTGGTTATCAAGTTTACACTGGGGTAGTTTCCTACATGGCTTGCATGACGTGTCATACGTAGGATTAGGAAAACTATGGAAACGGGGTTAGCAGTTGTCATAACCGCAGCATAAAGTTGGCAGTCTCTTCATAGTTTGACTTTTTACGCCAACAAGACAGTCAATTGGCTTTTACGCCAACAAGGGTGAAGGGTTTTTGGCCTAAAACTTGTTTTATCCAACCTAGGATAGTTGAAAAGGAAGAATGAGATTTAGTCAAGTGAGAATGAGATCCTTATGCTCTATTCCTATACGCAGGCTTGTTTGGTACTGTTACGTAACCAAGACAATATAAGCTAGACATGCATGGGCCGCCACTAAAACCATGTCACGCCCCAGTCCCAAAATCATGTAGAACCAGGCCACGTGGCATTGGCCAGCTGACGCGTCTTCGAAGGAAAACCCAATTTATTGGACTCAAAGAGACGTGCTACGTTGTCCTAAAATACTAACAAGTCTAGTACTAGCATATAACATGTAACATCTAATCTCATCCATAATGTATCAAGGAACACTGAAATAAGTACTAGAATATAAGTGCTAAGTCTGAAATGTCATAATACAACCCAGATATTTCTGGTGGAAACAAATCCACTACAAAACTAAAATAAGAGTGCTAAAATATAACATGACTAGAGCATCGGCTATCTAGATAAAAAGGCTCCAGCTCTAGATGGTAAGTCTACCCAAGATCAGAGGAACTCGGATGACAGCACCTCTAGCTCCTCCTCGGATGCGTACCTCGTCTCCTACCCAGGTCCGTACACCGTGGGATAATACGCCTCATCTAAATATGGAAGGGAACCAAATCCTCAGTGGGACATAACAAGATACATAAAAGCATGCCTTATATAATACTGAATAAATAAAGGGTGAGCTAACCATCTAAGTGTATGCAAGTGTGAAGACAACCTTGGTACGTATGGGTAGGCGTAGGCATAACGTCCAACGTCCTCTAGAGTGTAGTATCTGTAACGTCCATCATTCCGAAGAATGAGGTATCTGTATATATATAACGTCCAACACTCTAAGGGACGTGGTATCTGCAAAGTATATATACGTCCGTATCACTCCGAAGAGTGCGGTATCTACAATAAAGGAGGTGGGTGTCCCATACGCCTACTAGTCGTCTTCCCCGCCCAATACGGATATACAAGTCGAATACACGACGTGCATACCACGTAGCTAAATGCCAAGTCACAATTTTCTAGATAATCCTAACTACGTGCTAAACCGTGATGTGTGTTCCACGCACCGGTAGCTAATCGAGTACGCGAACCTGCATCCTAACATGAGTTGCAATCGTGATGCATGTACCAGTGTCAGGGTCTAGGAGGATATCAGAATACCCTCGCATCTGCAGATGGGTCTGCTAATGTCTAAGTCAGATACACTACGTATCAACATATTTGTCGATTGCACCCGAGTCAATCTCAGGCGCACACAGTTATATATATTTTGCAACAGGAATATATGCAACAATTTATAATTTAAACAGTAGAATTTGGCAAGGTATACTTGCCAAGTAAGAGATTCGTATAGTGCAAGCGTCTACAACAGTATTAAGTTGAAGGAGTGAGGTTTAGGGTTTTGGGGTGTATTGCATGGATATATATAGAGAATAAGAGGCGGTAGGAAAACTTAGTGTTTAAGAAAACTAAAACTACTACCGCTGCTGTTTCTTTCTTTTCATTGGTTTTGGTTTCGGTTGAGGGGTGTTTAGTAATGTTAGTGTTAAGGAGCGGTGGAATGAGAAGCTTACACGTGTGGGAAAGCAAAGCAAAGTAAAATTGGGTTTTGCTTCTGCTGCTGATATTTTCTTCACCTATTGGGTTGGGTTTTGGGTTTTACGCACGGAGAAGTATACGAGGGGGGGGGGGGGCGGGGAGGAAAAAGGAAGAGTTTACGCGGGGGAGAAAAATATAGGTGGTGGTTTTGTTACTGTTGCTGTTGTTTACGCGCGTAGAAGTATACGCGGGGTGATGGTTAACGGGTTGCGGGTTTGGGTTTTAGGTTTGATCCCATGAGAAATTCTATTCTAATAAATTATATATATATATATATATATATATATATATATATATATATATATATATATATATATATATTACATTGGTGCATACGGTTAAGCTAGCTACTGTCCAAAGGGTCCCTACATGGAATAAATTAAGAAAAATTTATAATAGCTCCATAAATCCTCTAAGTGCTGAAACTTCTCAAAATAAATCTATTAAAATAAATTCTCTCGATTTAGCTCATAATTAATATAAATAAGTAATAAAACCGTTTTCAGAATTTAGGGGTTTTACAGGAAAGCCCGTGACGAAGTCCATAATGATGTTCTCCCACTTTCACTCAGGAATTGGAAGTGGTTGCAATAACCTTGTTGTCCTCTGGTGTTCAGCCTTGACCTGCTGACACACTAAACATTTGGCCACAAAGCAGACTATCTTCCTCTTCATCCCATGCCACAAAAAGCGCTGGCGCAAGTCACGATACATCTTGGTGCCTCTTGGATGAATAAAATATATCGAGCTATGAGCCTCTGCCATCAGCTCCTATCGAAGCTCTCCATTGGAAACATATAGACGATCACCACATCTCAATGAATGTGCAATCCTGTCTTCTCTCCAGCCTCGGTCCTCTCTTTCAAACTCCTGAATCTAGCATCGGTTGGCAAAGCTGCATGATCCTCTCTACTAGCGATGACTACAGTTGCAAGTTGGGTAGTGTCCCGTCTGATCCGGGTAATACAACCTTTATACCAAGCTCCTGCAAGTCCTCCAGTAACTCCCTCTGCATCGTCAAGAATAATACCATAGGCTTGCGGCATAACACATCTACTACGATGTTAGCCTTGCCAGGGTGATAATGCAGCTCTATCACAAAGTCCTTCACTAATTCAAGCCACTATCTTTGTCTCATATTCAGCTCCTTCTGCGTGAAGACATACTTGAGGCTTTTGTGGTCAGTATAGATCTCCACTCGTTCCCCATATAAGTAATGTATCCATAGCTTCAAGACAAAAATAACGGCTGTAAGCTCCAAGTCATGAGTTAGATAATTCTTCTCATGTACTCTCAACTGTCTAGATGCATATGCAATCACCTTGCCATGCTGCATCAATACGCATCCCAATCCTTTCTCCGATGCATCGTTATAGATCACGTAGCCTCCTGATCCTGATGGAATGGTCAATACTGGTGCTTTGGCCAGTCATTTTTTTAACTCCTCAAAAGCGGATTGACACTCATCCATCCATATGAACTCTTAGTCTTTGCATATCAACCGAGTCATAGGCTCTGCTATCCTCGATAAGTTTTTCATGAAACATCAGTACTATCCGGCAAGTCCATGGAAACTCCTCACCTCCGATGCTGATGTAGGAACGGGCCATGTCTTAACTGCTGAGATTTTCTCCGGATCTACAGAAATACCATCTCCAGTAACGACATGCCCAAGAAAAGAGACCTTATCCAAGAAGAACTCATATTTGCTGATCTTCGCATACAACCGCTCTCTCCTCAACGTCTCTAAGACGATCCACAAGTGCTTCTCGTGTTCCTCATGGCTCTTCGAATAAACAAGGATGTCATCTATGAAAACAACCATAAACTGGTCCAGATACTGATGGAAGACTCGATTCATGAAGTCCATAAAGATAGCTGGAGCATTGGTCAATCAGAATGGCATGACCATAAACTCGTAGTGTCCATATCTCATCCTAAATGCGGTCTTCACAATGTCCTGCTTTCGCACCTTCACGTGGTGATATCCCGATCTTAAGTCTATCTTCGAGAACACCTTGGATCCACTAAGCTGATCAAATAAGTCATCAATGCGCGGTAGAGGGTACTTATTCTTCACAGTTATAACATTCAAGGCTCAGTAGTCAATGCACATGCGCACTGGCCCATCCTTCTTAGGTACAAACAACACTAGAACTCCCCAGGGTGATGCACTCGGTCGAATGAGGCTTTTCTCCTCTAACTCCTTCAACTGCGCCTTCAACTCATCCATCTCCTTCTTCGCCAGTCTATAAACATGCGACACTATAGGTGTTGCTCTTGACTTCTCGCTTCCTCCAAAACTGCTATAAGATATCCTCGACTGCGAAGTAGTGAATCTCCTGATCTCCGGGGATAACCCATTGTGGAATCTCTTGGCTCTCTTTAGCTCTGTTGGAATCAACATCTCACCAAAGCGACTCAGTCTGCTGAACCCTGCGTCGTACTGATCTACTTTCATACTCCCCTGTTTGATATGAAGGAACTGGTTGTAGAGAACATCTCAAACATTGGTGGAGAAGAACCTCTCGTTGAAGAGTTCGCAGAACTCCTACTACGTCAGGTCGGTGCCATATTGTCTCTACTCGGCCTTCCACCAGTGGTGAGTGTTGTCCTCAAGTAGAAGATCTACTGCTGTTATCCATAGGTCCTCGGGTAACTGTGATGCCTTCAATAACTTCTCGGTGCTGATGAGCCACTCGAAGACCTCTAGCGGAGTCTCCGTACCTCTGAAGTGATTTGGGTTCATCTGAGTGAAACCTTTCATATTTCCCTCATAAGGTCATGGCGCTGGTGGTGGGGGAGGTGTCCTGTTCATTACAGCTATAAGAGCTTGTCTCAGCAGCTCATTCTGCTGCCACTGGGACTGTAGCATGGCCTGCATAAACTGGGTCGAGGTAACATTCTCGTCAGGCTGCGAAAACCGTGGAGGTGGCACGAAGGGTATCTGCGAGGCGAACTGACGCAAAAATTGGGGTATCAATAGTGGAATACTCCCACCTTGGGAATTTGCAGTCTGCTGCGGCTGGTGCCCCACTGGAGGTGCTGGAGTCTGAGGGTCCGTCTGAACTGATGGGTTTGTCTGGCCTGCCTGCGATGATTGTCCCGGCTGGAGTGGTATAATCGGGGCAAAATTTTATATTCCTTCTGAGTTGCTGAGTTGCCTGCTGTAATGGCGAGGGGAGCAACACGTCCGTTAGAAGGATTCATCTTGCTAGACACGAAGATAAGGACAACGTTAGAACAAGTTCATGATAGATGCAATTCAAGTAGTCAAGGAGAGTACAGAATTGGAATTCAAAGGAAGGTAATTAAATAAGTGAATGAGATCCTATACTCTAATCCTATTTGCAGGCTTGTTCGGTACAATAACGTAACCGAGACAATATACTCTAGACCTACATGGGCTACCACAAAAATATGTTACATCCCAGTCCCAAAATACGTAGGACTAGGAATACGTAGCATGCCAGCCGTATGTATATGACAACTCCAATTTGTTGAAAAAATCATAACACACACGTACGTTGTATATGAATAAATAATTCACAAGTGGTATATATATTGTCAACACAAATCACAGACATCTATATCTCATCCACATACACAAGTAAAGAAGTACCAGAATAAATAACTGAAACTCCTAAGTACGAAGTAGTAAAAGAAATAATAATCGGATGGACACAAATCCACTACCAATCGACTATATCAACTAAAATGATAGAGGAGGTCAGAACTCCAATATAAAATAAAATGTCAATAAAGAGTAACAACTAAAGATCCATCATCCATGAAGTAGTCATGACTACCCAGAGGGTAAGACCTCCTCAACCGAAAATAAAACGTCCGACCCGGGTCCGTACTCCTGCGGATAATCCTGATTGTCTATACCTAGAAAGGGACCAGGTCCTCAGAGAAACGTAACAAGATACCTAGAAGCATGTCAATAATGTACTGAAAGTAAAACATCCAACATGGTCGCCTAACCAGTCTATGTGAAATACAATTTAAGAACAACTTTTTTCGTGTATGGACTATCTGGCTAAATAATGGGATTGACGAATTTTTCCTAAAAATCAGTGGCCTACAAGGCATAACGTCTTTCGATCGTTAGAGGTCGCCTGTAAATAATATAAGGGTCATCTAACCACACATCTCCGACGGAGCGTGCAGGTTACAAAAGAAAAAAATGTAAAGGAGCCACATATGCTTACTTATTGTTCTCCCCACCCAATGCTACTAACGTGTCACATCCATCACACTTAAACACCTATAGTAAGTGCTAAGTCTGCTAAATATGATATTTTTATTAGCAGTTATTCCTTATCCGTCGGACGACCTTTACGTACAGGTGGCCAGCCTAATACGCAAGTCCATGTCCTACATGAGACTCACAAATCATGTAACAAATATGTCACAACCAAATAAAACATAATGATGACTCAAATCATGGGTTTCGTAAAACTAGGTCAACATGCATAATATATATAAAAGACAAAAGACGACGCAATCGTCATTGCACCCAAGTCTTTCTTGGACGCACAGTTTTATATAGCAAAATAAATAACAGAAAATAAATATGCAGCAAATGAATGTAACTGAAGAGTACTATGGCAAGGTATACTTGCCTGGCAAGCAATCTGAGTAATGTAGACGTCCAGACGACAAGCACAAGGAACCAGAAGGTAGGGACTCTGAATGAACGTCTCTGGTTGCTGAAATAAATTTCACCACCGTCTCCGGAATCATTGAGATAGTAAAAAAATACTACCTTTTTGTCCAATTTGGATACATAGGCAAAATGATAATTTTGGGTCAAAGCGGGGTCCACATGTGGCCCACTTTGCATTAAAATATGTGCCAGGGATAATGGTATCTAAATAGGATATATTATAGGCCAGACAAGTCCTAAACGACGATATGAACTCAATGGTATGTCCAATTTTATATTCCGGTGAGCCGATCACAAAATCGCTCGACAAGTCAAACTGTAGGGCCCGCAAATAGGCGGTTCGGTCAACTGTCTCAGAATTGCGTGAAACTTGGGTCACAGGACTAGCGTGATATCATGGATCCATTGGCGTTAGTTTTGTCGCATTCTGACGACCTATTACAAACTTTTAGGGTATTTTGCAAAACGTCGATACGAGAAACTTTTTACGGATAAGGGTTGATTCCGCCGCACACACGTCCAAATCAACTTTCGCGAAAGCACACATGTCAGAAAATACCATACGTGCCTTTTGGTACAACTGGTAAATGATGAGGTGGTCCCGGGTGTTTTACTACAGATTTAATGATCAATTATATGCAACCAATGGGTCATTTCGAACATAGTTATGTTGAGTATAATTTTGTTCAGACCGATTTCTATGTTACTTAATATGTTACTCATTATCAGCCTTCCAATATGGGCTCGTGGCTCGGGTTTTGGTGTTTCACTTTACATGAAAAATTAGATTTTTCGGAAAATTTTGGATGAATTTAAAACAGCTTGGTTAAAACTATTTGGAGGCATTAAAAGATGTTCATGTTGTGATTAAATCTAAACAACTGTATCAAAAATAATTGAAATAGGTACGAAGAATAGAGAGCAAAAACATGGGTACCTGACTGCTACTTCTGACAAGCGAATAGGAGTTGCTACGGGCGGTTCTCGCGGTCGTCGACGGAGGCTGTCAGGCGGCGGCGTAGGTGGTATCGCGACAGTTCTACGGTATCGACGGACGGGGGGGGGGGAGGTCTGGGGTGGCTGCTCGTTGGTTAGGGTTAGGATTTTGGTTCCTTTATATATATATATATATATATATATATATATATATTCTAGTCCTGGTTGGGTCGTGCCCGTAGGGGGGGCGGATGGGATTGAATTGCTTGCTGCTGTTGTTGTGTTATTTGTTGTTGGGTGGTGTATATATATATATATATATATATATATATATATATATATATATATATATATATATATATATATATATATATATTCTAGTCCTGGTTGGGTCGTGCCCGCAGGGGGGGCGGATGGGATTGAATTGCTTGCTGCTGTTGTTGTGTTATTTGTTGTTGGGTGGTTGTGGTTGTTGAGTAGATTGCTTTGTTTTATTTTGTTTTATTTTTATTTTATTTTCTTTTATTAATACTATACATATTTATTTATACATACATCTGGGTGAGATAAAAAAATCCAAAAATATATATATATATATGCACATAAACTAAATTCTAGATATAATACTTTAACATAAGGTTTTAAAATATAAATTTAGTTTTGTGAAATAAACTTTAAATTAATATTTATATAAGTAAATAATTCAAGAAAGTTATTTCTTAATTAGCTAAGTAAATACTAAAATAATTATCCAATAATTGAATAATTAAGATAATAAAATAAATAAAATTACTAAAATTGTAATTTAGAATTAGGGGGTTTACACCACATGAGGTACCTTGACAGGATAAAGCCTCGGCTTCAGGCCATGTCATAGCGGCGTAACACCACATATAATCAAGGACACATCATACATGGGCTTAAAGGACTTTTGATATTCTGTCTTTGTAATTCTACCATAAAGTTTTATGCTATTAGTTCAAAGAGAAATATACTAGTCATCTAGATTTTGGTTCAAAGAAGGATCATTGACTGGAAGAATATCAGGAACAGTGGATAGTCCTTTGAGACATTGAGGGGTTACAGACACAGAACTACTGTTGTCTACTATATATTCTTTGAGTAGAACAAGATCCTGTGGGAGGATGGTTGAGACACCTTAATAAGTTCTAGGACATTTTGAACATTCGACGTGCTTTACAGGAAGCACGGTAGAACAACACTACAAAGGAGCAGAGAACTCCATGCTACAGTGAGTGACACCACCATGAGGTTCCTCGATAGGGTAATACCTTGGCTTCACAAGCCATGTCACAGCATCGTAGCACCGCATATAGGCATGTGGCATAATGCTGTAAATTAAAGAGTGGTAGGCAGCACTACAAAGAGGCCGGTGTCCTCATGTTATAGTGGTGTGACTCCACCAAGAGATACCTAGAGAGGGTAAATCCTCGGCTACGCGAGCTATGTCACAGCGGCGTAATACTGCAAGGAAGCACAATGCTTTATGTTGGGTAGTTTGGCAGTACAAAGAGGCTGGGATCTCATGCTACAGTGGATGCCACCACAATGAGGTGGGACCTCGGCTTTGGGCCATGTCATAGAGGAGTAGCACCGCAAGGAAACGCAAGGCTTCATGCCAAGGACTCTTTAAAAGAACTCACCTAGAGTGTATGGAAAGAGATATAGGCCATCTTTTGAGTGTAAACTTGTAGACGCCCAAGATACATACACCGAAACCAGGCGTGAGCAAGGCCTTTAATGTACAACAGGAAGCACAACTGATGTTATTGTGTGAGTGGGAAGAATTGCAGCTACGGTACAAAATTCAAGGCTTAGTCCTTTCTTGTATCATTATGTTATTCGACCCATGCGAAAAGATTCAAGTCGAAGTGACATCTATCCTAATGTATGATGGGCAGTCACTGTGGGGAACGCTCAACCCATATATTGCGATATGTAAGAGATTGTTGTTGTTTTTGCCTTTTGACTAGTAAAGATAGTCCCACATTGGCTACACCACCAAGTGAGTATCTTAATATAATACTTTGTATGTGTTGAGGTGTGCACATGGGATGTGTTTGGTACATGGGTGCCATGTGGGGGTATTTTATTAGGAGGAATAATGATTAACTCCTCCATGAAAGCTTTTAAGCTTTTTGTCACGCTCTTCGATATTATTCCATAGGAGCTAAACCCTAAAGGGGCTTAGCGACTCAGACTCGAACTCGGACTCGGGCTCAAGGATGCAAAGTGGCGCTTTGTTGGGGCACTTTGCACTTAGCATTGTCGTAAGGCGCTTGTGCGCTTTTGTTGCGCTCGTGCGCTCATTTTATGCGTGCGTGTTGCATGCATGTATTGCATGATGGACGCTGAGCGGTCTATGCATTGGGCTGGAGTCCATTCGAGTCACACAAAGAGGTGACTACGAGCGTTCCAGAAGTTCTCTTGTGAACTTGCTGGCTTATGGGAGCGGATCATTGGTAGAGGACGAATCTTGCTTTGAGTAACGGTGGTCTTCTCCACCCCAACAAGAATAATTTTTATCCTATATTTCTCTCCTCCTCTTCTAGTTATAAACATTCTGTCTCAATTGCAACTGCGTTTTCAAGGAAGAACGTGTTTTTGGTTCTTGAATTCTGTGATGAAGAAGGAATTGTAATCAACAACTATATTCTATATTATATAGTTCTTCGTTGGATCGAGGTATATCAGAGGAAAAACTTTTGTGTGAACTCCTGATCTCGACTTCAACTTCTTGTTCTATCATCTTTGATTAAGTCTCGGGACTAACATATATATATATATATATATATATATATATATATATATATATATATATATATATATATATATATATATATATATATATATATATATACACACTTTTTTTAGATGCTAAAATGATACCACCAAGAGTTATATATATACTTAAATAATAATAAATTATGTTAGATTTTTTACTGGATCTGATCGATGGAGAGAGACACATATATCTGATAGGATGGAGAGAGCTTACAACAACTCCTTGGTCGATATGGGGACTTATAAACTAAAATAAAATAAAATATCACTTAAAAAAATTCACACCCGCCAACTAAGTTGGCGGTCCCCCTCCCCCACCCACCAACTTAGTTAGCGGTCCCCCTCTCCCCCCCCCCCCCCCCTCTCCCACGCCAACTGGGTTGGCGAGCCTACATTCTTCTCCTCTTCCACCAACTCAGTTGGCGAGTCTTTCCTTCATTTATAATTTTTCCAACTTTCTCGCTTAAGCCGTAATGGATGAATTTTCATCTCTTAGAATGAAAATTTCTGAACTTTTATTATTAGGCATGAAAGAGAGACCATAATGGAAAAAATAAATAAAATAATTTAAAGTCTAAAATTTTCAATTTGACGTGTGAGAATTTAAATTTTAAACTGATAAAATCTAGGGTCTAAACACTAATGAGCTCTCTCAAAAACTGAAAATAGAAATAGCTTCCAGACACTTGTAAGAAATTGCTTTCAAAAGAGGTGATTGATAAAAGGAAAAAAAAATGGCTTTTTGATATTACCCCCTGTTAGATGAAATATATTAATATTATCCTCATGTTGCTTCAAAATTCGAGAACACTTTTCTAAAAATGTTAATTTTGTCTCTAATGTGTCACATTCAAAACTTATTAACGATATTTAAAAAAAAATATTTTTGACTTTTGAAAATAACAGAAAAATAATATCAAAACCTATCATCCAACATGGAATAATATATCTAAAAGAAAACTTAACACCTAAAATTGTGTGAGGGAGATACTTGTCACCCAAAATCATCCACGTATCCGTATTCACTCCAAACTCTGGACGCGTGTCTTTGTATTGTAGCTCACCTTTCTCTCCTCCTCCTCCACCACCACCACCACCACCACCACCTTTAGTCTTTCATTAATGTGATGGATCCATAATGGAGAAAACCCAAAGCAGCTGGGAGGAGTATCGGCACATGGAGTCTCCACCTTCAAAATCCCGCAACCGGCGGTGGTGGACTACTGTGGGCAAGAAGCTCGCCATCGCAGCAGCTGCACTGGCATCGGCGCCTTTTCTAGTCCCTCCCTTGCTTATCTTCTCCGCGTTCGGCCTCTCCCTCTCTCTCCCTTTCGGCATCTACTTCGCCTGCCTCGCGTGCACCGACAAGCTCATGACCTCTCTCTTCCCTTCTTCTCCACGAGTAGGAGAAGAGAAAGAAGACGTTGACGACCAAGAAGAAGAAGAAGAAGAAGAAGAAGAAGAAGAGGAGGATGTAGGAGGGCTCTTGACGACAGTGGAAAAGAAAGTTGCAGAGAAGGAGAAGGAAAGAGTAGTAGTGGAAGTGCCCATCGAGGAAGCAAAGAGTACTACAGAGAAGAAGGGAAAAGGAAAGAAGAAGAAGAAATAGGAGAGCTATATATATAAGCTACTGTATATCTACTACTACTTCTTCTTGCATGCAATGCATGGTGCTGTTCTTAATTAGAGTTTCATGTTCTTTTCTAAAGGTAGTTTGTTAGGTCAAGACGACGTTTTTTTTTCTGTGTTCCAAATTAGTCGTCATTTTGTTTTTGATGTACGTGCTAGTCTCAATTAGCTAGCTATAGTTGGACTTGTTACCGAGCTCCGACCTGAGCAACCATGTTCAAGTTGGTTTCATTAAGAAAATCAAGCTAATTTCTGTGTTCATGTTTGTTCCTTGGAGTTGAATCGGGCTAGCTAGAGAGCTACTTTATTCATTTGCGGGGCAAGGATAATTTGTGCGGGCTGGCCCGTCCGCCGCGTGGCTGAACCCCATTGGCTCTCCCCTATCGCTTGGGCCTCCTACCGGTTGACTTGTCAATAGGACGGCGACACGTGACGGACGGACCAGCCTGCGGACGAAAAACGTAGCAGTGTCGTCGAACTTTATACATGTTGTCTTGTATATTTTTAGGCCCACTGTCTTCAATTTCCACCATTTTAAATGTTCATTTCATGTATATATCGCACAGTCCTTTAAACAAGAACAAGTTTTGATATTCTTATTTCTTTTCATTTATGTACTCCCAATCAGCAGGTGGATTGGATGACTTCATCTTCTGTTGGAGGTTCTTATTGTTCAAATCATAATTTCCAATGTGAATCAATTTTCTCTGCCCAAGGATCAATCTGGAAAGGTTTGAGACTTTGGTCCTCTTCTTCAAGTGTTTGCGATACCGACATCATATTGACAGTTAGTTAGGGTTCTGAATACTGCACAAATGCTTGTATCAGAATCTCACTTTGATGAATCTGAAGAATGTGACGGTGTTAATTCCTCTTCCCAAGTAGCACAGATTGAGGCGGTGTGACATAACCCAATTCTCGCCGGTGCGGAACTATAGTAATCATCCGATTTACCTTTAGGAACAAAGGATCGTAAGGGAAGACTGACGTCCTTTACCAAAATTTAAGCCTCGACCCTTTTGGAAGTCATAGTCCATATATTTCTTCATTGAGCTTTGGTAGCCAATGTTTGCGAGTGAGAAATAAAAATTGGTAGCCAATTTAAGCCTCGACCCTTTTGGAAGCCTCGACCCTTTTGGAAGTCATAGTCATAGTCCAAAATTCAAACAAAAATAAAAATAAAACACAACTAAGAAAACATTATAATTTTTTTTTTTTTTTTTTTTTTTTTTTTTTGAAACAAAAAAATTGGGGTGGCTACAGCCCACCCGGGTCCTGGGGTAGCTCCGCCCTTGGTGAGAAGCTTTCACAAATTGAGAAGGAATGTCCTCATATTGGTTGGCCTTGAGTGCAACCTTCCTAATTAGCTTGTAAGTGGAAGTTGCTAGGCTTGAATACCCTCAAAAAAGTTCTCATTCTATGACCAAGAAATCAGCGGTGGTTCCCATCAGAGCAACGTCGGACTGTGCTATTTCTCATCAGTGGTGAAAGTGATCCTCATCAGAGACATCATTTTATTTTTGTAAGAAAAAAGAGGACAATTCTCTTAAAAGAAAACTTATTATTACTTATTTAATACAAAGAATGTCTATTACAAAGTATATAATTATAACAAAATTCTAAAGTATAATTACAAAAAGAGATCTGGCAGCGATGAAGACTCGTCGGACGCGTGATCGCTTCATTCCGTTGACTATCCGGCACAAGGATGAAAAGTTGCTAAGTGCTCTCGGTGGTCGTAAATGCTATTAGGTATGTTGGCTACAAGCAGCGGGTTGTAACCTGCATGAAGACTGACAGAGAACTAGGGAAGCAACTGTTTGTTTCTCTTTTATTTCTCACTGATGATTAAACAAACAACTACACTCACATTTATATAGCCACTACTGCTAACAACTCAACTCTAAAAACAAGCTAACAGACTCTATTAAAGTGGATCTGAACTTTGACAAGTTCTATTCCTGCAAAGAAAGGGTCATATCTAGATTTTTAACTGACATTCTCCTCCTTAATCTAGATTTGATCAAGGTTGATAACTCCAAGCACCTGCTGCATGTCAGTGAATTTTACTTTGACGAGAGCCTTCGTGAGAATGTCGGCACATTGCTTTCTAGTGCTCACGAACTCCACCTTTATCTGCCCTCTTTCAACACACTCGCGAATAAAATGAAAGCGAGTATCAATGTGTTTATTGCGCCCATGAAATACTGGATTCTTCATCAACGCAATTGCAGACTTGTTGTCGACATAGAGCGTGACTGGCTTAGGTTTGCGGCCAGTCACTTCACTAACCAGATTCCTCAGCCACAAAGCCTGACACGCTGCAGCTGTTGCCGCCATAAACTCAGCTTCACAGGAGGACAATGCGACAGTTTTCTGCGCTTCTGAGACGCCCAAGTGATCAGGTTCTTGTTGAGGTAGAACGCCATTCTGCTGGTGCTCCTCCTGTCGTCGACATCTCCGGCTAAGTTGCTGTTGGTGAATCCGTACAGTTCATCTTCACCATGTCCTCTTCCACACATGAGTCCATACCCAAGTATTTCCTTCATATATCTGAGGATCTGTTTCACAGCCTGGTGATGCATGGTTGTTGGTTTCTCCATGTACCTACTCACCATTCCGGCAGCATAACAAATATCCGAGCGAGTGTGAGTTAAGTACCTAAGACAACCAATGATACGCCTATATTGCGTTGGATCGACTGGTGTTCCTTCAAGGTTCTTGTTGAGTTACAATTTAGCTTCCATGGGATACCTGGTCGGATTGCAATCTCCTATTCCAAACTGCTGCAAAACTCTCTTCGCATATGCTGATTGCTTCATTGTAATACGATCACCCTGTTGATCTACCTATATACCAAGGTAGTAGGAG
This sequence comes from Iris macrosiphon, assembly GCA_036927795.1. Lineage (NCBI taxonomy): Eukaryota > Viridiplantae > Streptophyta > Magnoliopsida > Asparagales > Iridaceae > Iris > Iris macrosiphon. The sequence continues at coordinate 49,767,261 of JAYESA010000009.1, forward strand.
AGTAACCCAAGATCACTCATCTCAAATTTCTGCATCATTTGCTGCTTATAAACCTTTACTGCAGTTGCTCTTGTGCCTGTGATGATTAAGTCATCAACGTACACTCTGACAATGAGTGCACCCTCTCTATTGGTCCTCGTGTACACAACATGCTCTTGAGTACATCTGATGAATCCCAGCTCCTTTAAGAAGCTGTCCAGGCATGTGTTCCAGGTCCTCGGTGCTTGCCGCAAGCCATAGAGAGCCTTGGACTGCCTGTACACCTTGTGCTCTTGGTTCTTGACAATGAAACCTTCAGTTTGAGCTACATATACCTCCTTTTTTAGGTCACCATTCAGAAATGCAGATTTAACGTCCAAGTGGTGAATCTCCAATCCGTGTTGGGCTGTGAGGACGATAATCAAGTGAACTGTGTCGAGTCTGACAACTGGAACAAACACTTCATCAAAATCAACTCCATGTTGCTAGACGTAGTCCTTTGCCACAAGTCTAGCTTTGTGCTTGAGGATCTTGCCTTCACTGTCTCTCTTCACCTTGTATACACATTTTAAACCAATGGGTTTATGCCCAGATGGTAACTCAGTAAGCACCCAAGTCCCATTCTTATCGATGGCTTCAAACTCCTTCTTCATAGCTTTCCACCATTCATGTTCAAGTGTAGCATCTTGAAAGTTTGTTGGTTCTTCAGCCGACAAAAACAACATCTCTGGATCAAGAAAGGTTTCCTCAGTTTCAGCATATACGTCAACAATTGAGCGGTATCTCCTTAGCTCATTCGAGTCTGCCGTCGGTGTGGGTGAGCCGCTCGAAGTTGAGGCCGCAACTTGTGGTATAGTAGGCTCCCTTGACGCCATTGTCGCTCCGCGCATCATAGGTGTTGCCGCGTCTCCTGTGCCCTCCGGCGTGTGAACAACCGCGCCCACCGCTCTCTGTGGAGTGATCACTATCTCGACAACATGATCTTCGACTGAGAGTTCTACCCAGCCTTGTGTTTTGGTACCATCACCATTGTTCCATTCCCATCTCCTTTTTTCCTCGAACACGACATCCCTGCTCACATGGATCTTGCTGTGTTGAGGATTATAGAGACGGTGTGCTTGCAGCCCTCTTCCACGCCAAGGTACACCAATGGCGTGCTTCGGTCATCAAGTTTCTTGTGATGAGGACCTGCAGTCTTCATGTGTGCGATGCTTCCAAACATCCTTAAGTGTTCGAGGTTTGGTTTCTTACCAGTCCAGGCTTCATACGACGTGAGCGCACTGAGAGCTTTATTGGCAACCGGTTGAGCAGGTACACAGCATATCTGACCACCTCGCCCCACATACTTCCAGGATCATGCATGCTCTTGAGCAAGCTCCTTGTCGTGGCCATCACGGTGCGATTCCGGCGCTCCACTACGCCGTTTTGTTGTGGTGTATATGGTGCGGTGAGGTGCCGTTGTATGCCTTCGCCTTCACAGAAGCTTGTGAATTTCTTGGACAGGAACTCACCTCCTCGATCAGTTCTTAGTATCTTCATCTTGCTGTCACATTCATTCTCTACAAGAGACTTGAATTTCATGAAAGCATTAAAGGCATCACGCTTTTCTTTGAGCATATACACCCACATCATGCGACCAAAGTCATCAACAAGTAGGAGAAAGTACTTGTTACCTGCAAGTGTATCGGGTGTAATCGGGCCACAAATGTCTGCTTGCACAAGTTGCAGTGGCCTCTCGGCTCTGAAGCTTGCCTGCAGAGGGAACAATAGTCGTGCTTGTTTGGCGATGAGGCACCATTCACAGAGCTGGTTTGGATGAGAAATCTTCGGCAGCCCAGTGGCTATTCCCTTCTCTGCCATCATCTTGAGCGTGAAGAAATTCATGTGCCCGGGCCTTGCATGCCACAACCAGGATGGGTCTTGTACTTTGGCCATTAGACATATCGGCTTACAAGATTCAAGAGCTATCTTGTACATGCGGTTAGTTGATCTCCTCACCTTCATCAGCAGAATATCGTTCCTGTCGAACACCCTCAAGTAGGAACCGTCAATCTCCACCTTGCTTCCATCTTCTGTTAATTGACCAAGGCTCAATATATTACTTCTTAAACTCAGAATAAAGTATACCTCCGATAGAAGACGTTGTTCGCCATTCTTGCATTGGAACATGATTGATCCCCTGCCCTCAATCTGCACGGTTGAGCCGTCACCAAACTTGACACGGCTGGTGATGTCCTGATCAAGGTCCTTGAACTTTCCTCGGTGGCCCATCATGTGGTTGCTAGCGCCGTTGTCAAGGTACCACACGTCGGTGTCGGCCTGCGCTTCTCCAGCATTGCGCAAGTCTGGTACTATCTTCTCTTCATTGAGCATGACGAGGTCAGGCGTCTCCTCCTGAGTCTCTTCCAACAGCAACGCGGCCTCCTCGTCTTGCGCTATTGCGTGGTTCGCCTCCTCATCACGACGTTTATTGTGACACTCCGACGCACAGTGCCCATAGTTTTCACAATTGAAGCACTTGATTTTTGATTTGTCGCGGTTGGAGCTTGAACCGCGAGTCCCCTTACCCTCCTGGTGTTGCGCTATTTGGCCGCCACGACCACCCCTGTCGCGCCCACTGCCACGTCTACGGGGCTTGCCACGGCCCCGGTCGTCGCTAGAGTGCCCCTTTTCGCTCGACGAAAAATCAGCGCTGCCTTTCTTCAATCGTGCCTGCCACTCAGCGTGAGTAAGCAGGAGTTGTTCGCTGTTGCTCTCGCCTCGACCAGGTATGCGTTCTTCGTATGCTTTGAGGCGGTCGACCACTTCCTCGATCGGCATGGTCTCTACATCCGCAAACTGCTCGAACGCAGCAACGACCTACAGGTACTTGTCTGGGACAGAGATGAGCAGCTTCTTGACGATGACAACGTTCTCCATCTTGTCTCCCAATCCACGAATCTTGTTTGTGAGGGTCGTCAATTTTCCACTAAACTCATTGATGGAATCTATCTCCTTCATACGCAAAACCTCGAACTCACTCTTCAAGGTTTGAATCCTTGCCTTCTTCACCCGATCAGCGCCGAGGTACATTGTCTTCAGACTTTTCCAAACTTCCTTAGCCGTTTTATGCTTGGCCATCTGGAGTAGGATCTCCTCGGGGACAGCTTAAAAAATGTACGCCAACGCCATCTTGTCTCTCTTCTTTTCTACGACCACCCCGGCCGCGGGTTCAATGGTGTCCCAAACGCCTTGAGCCTGCATGAAGACCTCCATCTTGATCATCCAAGTGGAGTAGTTGCTAGATGTCAGCATCGGGTAGTGCAAGGTTATGCTTCCCTCCTTTGTTGCTGGCGTCGTCGAGTGCTCAACGATTGACATCTTGTTGAGCCGAAGGTACTTTGGCTTACACCCTGCTTTGATACCAGATGTTGGGTTGTAACATGCAGGAAGACTTACTGAGAACTGGGGAACCAACTGTTTGTTTCTCTTTTATTTCTCACTGATGATTAAACAAACAACTACACTCACATTTATATAGCCACTACTGCTAACAACTCAACTCTAAAAACAAGCTAACAGACTCTATTAAAGTGGATCTGAACTTTGACAAGTTCTATTTCTACAAAGAAATGGTCATATCTAGATTATTAACTGATAAGGTAGAGTGCTCTTGCAAGGAAGACTTGGAATGCTCGGAAGTGATGACTTGGTTGCACAAAAATCAAGACTATATACAGTAAAATCTTAAAAAATGGCTAAACTGTTCAAATTCTCGTGGAAATGAGTTTTTTTGTTGTTATTGTTGTTTTTGTCAAAATGTAGACTTAAGTAGTCCATTTTCGCGTGGACAGTCTCCAAATGGGAGGCACTTTCCCGCGTTAACCTTCTTCTGTGTGACGTTCTTCTCGTGATTACAGCCGCCCTAATTATTGCCGACTCCTCGTATCTGTACATTCTTCATGAATCGATGCATTGTTTCGGGATCACTAATGTCCAGCATTAATGCTCATAAATGTATACCGCTCAAAAGTCATAGCATACGTGAGATGGATTTTCGCATAGGAGATACCACGCAAAATACCAGCTTTCGCGTAGAGGCTAGTCACGCGAAACTGACCCTTCCGCATGGAGGCTACTCACGTGAAACTAAGATTTTAGCGTGGTAGCCATCCACACAGAGCTTTGTCTTCTGCATGAGAGCTATCCACACATAACTTGGTTTTCGGCGTGTTATTCGGGCGAAACTGGGTTCTCTGTGTGGCGGGTTCCTTCATAATTTTTTTTATTTTTATTCTTCTATACAAAATTCATTGTACGCAAATGGATTTTTGAGAAGAAAACGATGGCCAATTAAACGGTTGACAAGTTCAATGCATTCCGATGGAAAAATTGTTTACTCAGAAGCATGGGATCGATTAATTTAACACTTATGCTTCAGTTGCTTGGATAAAAACTTTCAGGATATTGGTCGTGCTGGATGTAATTCACAAGTTAGCGATTAACAGATTGAGGTCAAAAATATATTATTAAATGGAGATCCGGCTGAAAATATTTACATGAAGTAACCAAAATATTTTTTCTTCAAGGGGCTTTAAGACAAGGTGTGCAAACTGGTAAATTTTTTTTATGTTCTAAAGCAGACTCCCAATATATGGCATGCGAAAATTTGACAAAGTTATTAGATCAAATGCCTACAATGTCAAAGAGACTGATAAGTGTGTCTACAATAAGTTCATTAATGACAGATGGGTTATTGTATCTCTATATGGACGATATGCTAATCCTGGGAATGAATCTATATAGTCTTAGAGAGATCAATAAGTTTCTCTCATCTAAGTTCATTATAAAGGACTTGAGTTATGTTAATGTTACCCTTTGAGATAAAGATCATCCAGATAGAAGTTGGGATTGCTCTGTCACAAGATCACTACATAGAGAAGATGCTTAATTATACGCTATGAATATCAGGATCCTCCAGGGATCGATATTTCTTACATCTGTAAAAATAAATTGAAGCCAAACTTAGGGAAGTCTGTCATGCATATGGACTATTCAAGCATTCTTGGCAGTTTAAGTACGCAATGAGTTGCACTATACCTAAAATTGCTTTCGTTGTGGGGATGATGATTTGTTTCAAGAGCATTCTTGGTGTGGAATACTGGATACTTGTGAAAAAAGTTATGAGATATCTCAAGAGGAAACAAAATTTTGTACTACACTACAGTGATTATCTGACTATGGTGGAAATATTTTATAATGATAGTCAGTGCAAAAAAAAGATAAAGTGAAAGCTCAAGTACATGGGGATGTCTTCTCCATGGGTGAAAATGCTATATCATGAAAGTCAAAGAAGCATACTTTTCTCTTACACTCATCTATGGAGTTCGAGTTCTATGAACTAGCTGCAGCAACATATTAAGTAGAATGGCTTTGGGAGCTATATAATAAATGCGTCTTCTCCATGGTTGAAGATGCTGTATTATGGAAGTGAAAGAAGTAGACTTTCTCTCACACTCATCTATGATATCTGAGTTCTATGAACTAGCTGCATTGGAAGAGCAAAATGACTTTGGGAGCTTATGTATAATTTTTCTTCGATTGCTGCGTAAAATTTGGTTATATTGATATATTGCGGCCACTACCAAAATAAGTCATATTAGCGACGTTTTTAGCTACTCCAGACATAGACGTCGCTAATATTATCGAAATTAGCGACGTACTAAATATACGTCGTCATACGTCACTAGTGGCGACTTTTCGCGACGCCTATCAACTACCAATAGTATTATGGAAAATGACGTCGCCTATGAGTCGCCGAACGTCACTGTATTTTTAACAACGACAGCGTTTGGCGACGTCATATCTTATACGTCGGAGTATATTAAAAAGGTAGCGACGTTTAGCGACTTGGATAATGCATAGCTAATATTTAAAATTTGCGCGGTCGATTCAAATTCCATTCCCGCCTGAACATGTTGCTGGGAGTCGCTGAACATTGCTAAATTCAAATTCCATTGCGACGATTAATGGCGCCAAATTTAGACATCGCTAAAATCTTTAATATTCTGATCGGTTCAAATTCTCTTCCCCCCTATAAATCACCCTCTTCACCCCCTCTCCTATCTCCCACTCCCCTTCCCCTCCCCACTGCCTCGACCCCCCTTCCCCTCACTTAAGCCTCGCCCTCGGCGCCTCCCCTCCGGCATCCAGTCCCCCCCTCAGCGCGCCAACGTATAGTCTGTCACGCCCTGGTTCCGCAAAACCAATTCGTCCTCGCATTCAGTTCTGCAGAACCGATCGTCCTCGCTGGATGTGATGTCGTACAAGTCCGGGGTTGCTTTTGTACAAGGCAAGAACGTGCACATGTGTCAAATATCTTTTGTAAATAGTTCCATAACACAGCAGCAGATTATAAAATACATATTTGTATAGGAAAAAAATAATTCTTTTATTGATTCATTGCAACGAAGTACAATTTTCTCAGCACCGAAATGGAAATGCCTGAACGACTTAAATAGCTTTGCATAAAAGAAAGACTGATAGGCTGACATGAAATAATGTTCTTATCCCATACATTATGCCCCTTTATTACTTTTTAATTGGAAACTTGAAAGCAGCTACTAGAAATCTTTGAAATACTTTAAAATATGAAAAAGTTTGAAAAGACTGCAACAAAAGCTTTAATTCCCTTGAGCGCCCCCGGTATCTCGGTCACCTGGTTTACCTACAGAGACGTGGGTCAGTACTTAACTTGTACTGGTGAGCAGAACTGGCCCACTCACCTAAACCAATATTTCTTAATTAAGGCAACAATTAAATAGGAAACATTATAAATGCAATATTTCAATGGGCAACAGTTGATAAGCAACAGTTCATGCAGTAAAATATATATAAGCTTTGCACATATGGAATCCTTACCCCAGCCAATAGTCGTTCCCGTATAATTTACAGGATTGTTCTTACCGCCCCTACATAAGACATCATTAGTATGCAACTCATTCTCACTGGGTCATTTATGGTGTAGCACCACGATGGACATGCCATATAGGACTTCGATGGGCTTGCGATACACCATTCAAAGCAGGTAGTAAGCCTCAATGAATGTCTCGCTTATACCCGGTGCTACTAAAGCGCTACTATTTTCCCCGGGCCGAACGGTCCCCAGTGTCCTAGGTTCCGTTCGAGAAAATTTACTACCTTGTGCATAAGTTGTCCATGATCATACAATGCATCTACGACTATATGATAAGCATAAATAGCAGTGTAAGGTATTGAAATATTCAGAGCCACAATGCATATTTTTCTATTCTCATTTCAGCATACTTATTTATTTGATTCGATTGGTAGTCTGTAGACTCCAATTTACCGCTAAGTCATGGCACTAAACCATGACACAATGATTATATCCTTTCATGTGTTACATAATTGAACTTCCCTCTTATCAATGCAATTCTATTAATTTATAATAATGGTATAAAACTTGTGGCATTAGTGGCTTTATCGATTATTGGACTTAGCAAGGTTACAAGAGAACATTATTGATTATTGGCATGAAGAGTAGAGAATAAGGGACATAACCGCTCACCAAATAGAGAATGTCGAGAGAGAAAAGACGCTTGTTCGCTCTGGCTCCGGTCACACGTCTATCTGCATTGGCACCAATATTTGGTTAGACTACCGTCTTTATTTCTCTCAGAGTTCTCTAGAATGAATGCATGCAATCGATGAAAATAGGCTAAACAATTAATCATCAAAAATCAATCAGAAAAATGCATTCATCAAAACCGAGCAGCAAAAATCCAAGAAAGCCAACCAAAAATCCAACGAAAGCTATTGGACTCATTCCAACAGAAGCCGATCCATCAATTGGAAAGGTTTATTGCATTATCCGTGATCGATTCCGTCATAAAGTTTTTTCATACTCAATTTTGACTGAGTCAATCGAGCCACAAGCCTTATATAGTGCACCGCTAGGAGCGGGACACTATATAATATACCACTAAGAAAAAGTTTCGTCCTCGAAACTTAAAACAAAGGTTCTACCTCTAGGTTATTGAATAAGGAAAGGTACTGCTTCTGCATCTCTTCCTCAAGATCCCATGTTGATTCCTAAACTGCATGATTCCGCCATAACACACGAACCAAAGCCACTGATCGATTCAGTCAATCGAGCCACAAGCCTTATATAGTGCACCGCCGGGAGTGGGACACTACATAATATACCACTAAGAAAAAGTTTTGTCCTCGAAACTTAAAACAAAGGTTCTACCTCTAGGTTATCGAATAAGGAAAGGTACTGCTTTTGCATCTCTTCTTTAAGCTCCCATGTTGATTCCTCAACTACATGATTCCGCCATAACACACGGACCAAAGCCACTGATCGATTCTGTAGGGTCTTCTCTTTCCTGTCTAGGATTTGAACAGGTTCTTTCGAGTAAGATATGTCGACACTCAGCTCGAGATGATCGAAGTTTACTACGTGACTCGGGTCATTCACGTATCTCCTTAGTTGGGAAACATGGAAGACATCGTGCACTTTCGCGAAGCAGGAGGTAGTGCAAGTCGATAAGCCACTGGTGCCACCCTATTTAGAATCTCAAAAGGTCCGACAAACCGTGGACTCAGCTTTCCTTTGATGCCGAACTGCATCACACCTCGCATAGGTGTCATATTTAGGAACACATGATCACCCTCCATGAATTCCAAATGTTGCCTATGTACACCCGTGTAGCTTTTCTGACGACTTTAAGCAATTCAAAAATTTCCTCACACAATGCGAACTTTTTCGATGGTTTGCTCAATAAGTTCCGGTCTGAGTACTTGTCGTTCACCAACTTTCTCCCAACATATCGGTAATCGACACTTGAGTCCATACAGTGCTTCATACGGGGCCATATAAATACCCGCTTGATAGCTGTTGTTATAAGCGAACTCTGCCAGCGATAGATAGGTATCCCAACTTGCCTTTAAATCTAGCACGCACAGTCGTAACATGTCTTCTAGAATTTGGTTTACTCTCTCGGTCTGTTCATCAGTCTGCGGATTATACGCCGAGCTAAAATGCAACTTGGTGCCCATTGCTGCCTGAAGGCTTTTTCAGAATCGAGACAAGAATCGTCCATCCCTATCTGACACAATTGAGATTGGCACTCCATGTAACCAGATGATCTAAGTAAATTTGGGTCAAATGGTCAATGCTCCACGTATTTTTGATTGCTATGAAATAAGCCAACTTGGTCAATCTATCCACGATGACCCAAATCATATTATTTCTCTTTGGCGTACTTGGTAAGCCCACTATGAAATCCATTGAGATGTCCTCCTCCTTCCACTCCGAAATGGCGAGGTTCTACAACTCTCCGCCGGGTCGCTGGTGTTCTGCCTTTACACGTTGACAATCCAGACATCGTGACACGAACAATGCCACATATTTTTTTATGTCATGCAACCAAAATATTATATGCAGATCCTTGTACATTTTAGTGCTTCCTGGATACAAGGTGTACTTAGCATAATGAGCCTCAGTCAGTATTTTATACCTGAGTTCATCATCCTTAGGTACACATAATCTGCCCTTAAAGCTATAATGTTCCATTCTCATGTTCCACGAAATCGCTTGCCTTTCCTGCTGAAATTACCTTGTGTATCTTCTGTAGGAATAGGTCATCTTTTTGCGCGAATTTGATCTTTTCGAGCAAGTTTGGTTCTAACTGCAATTGAACCAGCTGGGCTCCCTGTGTACGAACTTTATATTCGATACCCATTTCTTCCAACTCTCGAAGTAACTTGCTTAACACAGATAATGATCCGACGAATTTCTGACTCAATGCATCTGCCACAACGTTTGCTTTTTCCAGCGTATAAGCAATTGTCAAGTCATAATCATTTATCAATTCTAGCCATCGTCGTTGCCTCAAGTTTAATTTCTTTTGCTTGAATATGTACTTAAGGCTTTTGTGATCCATGAAGATCTCGCAGGACACTCCATAGAGATAGTGTTGCCACAATTTTAACATAAACATAATTACTGCAAGTTCAAAATCATGCGTCAGATAATTCTTTTTATGTTGTTTCAGTTGTCTTGAGGCATAGGCAATTATTTTTCCATGTTGTGTAAGAACACATTCCAATTCGAGCCGAGATGCTATAGATCTGAAATCTCACAGGTCCATCTGGAAGAGTAAGAACTGGATCCGAGATGAGCCGCTGTTTCAGTTCCTGAAAACTGCTCTCACAGTCGTCTGTCCATTTGAATACTACTCCCTTTTGGGTAAGGCGAGTCAGAGGTGACACAATCTTCGTGAAGCTCTTTACGAATCTCCTATAGTAGCCAGCCAAACCGAGGAAACTTCTGATTTTACTAGCCGATGTAGGTTGTTTCCAGTCCACCACTGCCTCTATCTTTTTCGGATCAACTGATACACCATCTGCTGAAATAACATGCCCAAGAAAATCCATACTGCTCATCCAGAATACACACTTGCTTAACTTCGCATATAACTAATGTTCACGAAGTGTCTGCAGTACGGTCCTTAAATGTTCAACGTGAAGTTCTCTGTCTTTTGAGTAGATTAAGATATCATCGATGAACACGACGACGAACTTGTCTAAGAAGGGTTGGAATACACGATTCATCATATTCATGAAAGCGGCTGGAGCATTGGTCAAACCAAAAGGCATAACCAAAAAATCATAGTGTCCATATCTTGTACGAAAAGCCGACTTTAGAATATCCTCTGGTTTAATTTTCAACTGGTGATACCCTAAACGAAGATCAATATTTAAAAATACTGTTGCGCCCTGAAGTTGATCAAACAGATATTGATTCTTGGCAACAGATACTTGTTTCGGACTGTCGCTTTGTTTAATTCCCAATAATCTATGCAAAGACGTATTGTGCAGTCTTTCTTCTTCACAAACAGCAATGGAGCTCCCCAAGGTGAAATACTTGGACGAATGTTGCCACGATCTAGTAATTCTTGTAGTTATGACTTCAGTTTCATCAATTCGGCAGGAGCCATCCGATATGAAGCTTTTGATATCGACCGAGTATATGGAAATGTGTCAATACTGAACTCAATTTCTTGGTCTGGAGGCATTCCAGGTATCTCCTCTAGAAATACGTCAGAGAATTCTGCTATGACTTCGATCTCTCCCGAGTCTACGCCCTTCATTCGAGTGTCCCATACTGAAGCAATGTACCCTTTATACCCCACACATAGCATACATCTTGCCATCATTGTCGATACCACCATCACTGTTTTAGCCGTCAGACTACACGGATAAGAGAACTTTGTCTCGCCAGGAATGCGAAAAATAACTCTCTTCTTCGCACAGTCAATTGTCGTATTGCACGCACCGAGCCAATCCATGCCTAAGATGATGTCATAATCGACGATGTCCAGGACTATTGAATCCAAGGACATATACTTTCCTCCAATGCAAAGATAACCATCCCTGTAAATTAAACTTGCAAGCAAATCTATTCTGGACGCAGTGTTGATACTAAGATTCATATCTAACGATGTCTTACAAAATTTATGTTCATTAGCAAATGCAGATGATATGAAGCTATGTGTAGCACCAAAGTCAAATATTACACGAGCAAGTATTTTTTTGTAAAGCAATATACCTGTTATGATAGTGTTTGAGGCAAGCACTTCTTCTTGAGTCACTGCAAACACTCTACCCTGTCCTCTTGGTCGTGGGTTCTGAGCATTCACAACTGCCGCCTATGGAGCTCGTGGTGCTTTTTCCGATTCTGATTGTACTGTTGATTACGATTCTGATTGCGATATTGATTGTGATTCTAATTTCTTCCTTCACTATTGCACCACGCAACCTTGTGATCCAAACTGCCACACTTAAAACATCCAACCCGACACTCGTCTTGACGGTGTCCAATCCGCTTGTACCTGTTATAGTACGGCCGCTAATAGGGTCCCCTGTTATTATTTGTATTTTAATGCTTGGAGGCATTAGACCCACTTGCTGCCATGGATCATTTGTAGCTGTTCCTACGGTTGTGCTGTGTCGCCCCTCGAGGATGAAATTTTTCCATCTCGAGAGCCGCTTCATAGGCTTTCCGGTACGTAGCACACTTTCGGTTGAGAACATCATGTTGTAAGCCCTTATTCCGACCTTCAATGAATCACAGTTATTTTTTCTCATCGTTCGGTATCATGTAGCCGCCAAACTTGGATCGCTTTAAGAACTCTGCTTCGTAGTAGCTGATGGACATATTGTCCTGCTCGAGCACTACAAACTCTTTTTCCTTCCTGTGATGGACAGCTGGTGGAATAAACTGTGCGATGAATGCCTGCTTAAATGTCTCCCAAGAGACTTTGGCTTCTTGGTTGGCACCGCATAATGCTTGTCTCTTCGACTCCCACTAGTCTTCTGCACAGCCACAAAATCAACTCTTTTGGTGCCTTGCATATCCAACATACAAAAATGCCCTCTAAAGTCTTTAGGAAGCCCATTACTTTCTCTGGTTCTGCCTTGCCATTGAACTCAGGCGGATTGCAGCTTTTGAACTCAGAAAACTTGAATATCGGTTGCCTTCTTGGAGGTTGTTTCGTCTCCTCTGCTTCTACTAACACTGTCTCTTTTACGGCAGCCACTTCGGTCTCGTTGTTATTCTCAGTTAATGTAGCCACCAGTTGAGACACGTTATCAACTTGCTGCTATTTCACATTGAATTGTGCTTGAAACTGGTTGGTTAGCTACGCTTGAAGATCATGATGCGGTGCCTCAATCATCTTGTGATGTGCATCGCTCTGCTTTCTCTGCGCCTCTAACATTTTTATTACTTTTTCCATTGGGTAAGACGAAGATGTCGCATTGGTGCTATCACCTTTAGTCATCTGCAAAATAAATAACTTCTATTAGCACTCGTAAAATATTTATGGACTTATTGTATTATTTCATGCAGCACTATCGAAAGTAAATCATATGAGAAAATTGTTATTGTTTGAAAACTTCCACTTGAAAACCAATTTTTTTGAAATCTGAGAAACTTTAAACCGTGCTCTAATACCAACTTGTCACACGTCGGTTCCGCATAATCGATTTATTCTCGCATTCAGTTCCGCAGAACCGATCGTCCTCGCTGGGCCTGATGTCGAACAAGTTTGGGGTTGCACTTTTACAAGGCAAGAACGTGCACATGTGTCAAATATCTTTTTTAAACAGTTCCACAACACAATAGTAGATTATAAAACACACATTTGTATAGGAATAAAATAATTCTTTTATTGATTCATTGCAACAAAGTATAATTTTTCAGCATCGAAATGGAAATGCCTGAACGGCTTACATAGCTTTGCATAAAAGAAAGACTGATAGGCTGACATGAAATAATATTCTTATCCCATATATTATGTCCCTTTATTACTTCTTAAAAACTTGAAAGCAGCTACTAAAAATCTTTAAAATACTTTGGAAATAGAAAGAAGGTTGAAAAGACTGCAACAAAAGCTTTAATTCCCTTGAGCGCCCCCGGTATCTCGGTCACCTAGTTTGCCCAAAGAGACGTGGGTCAGTACTTAACTTGTACTGGTGAGCAGAACTGAACCACTCACCTAAAGCAACACTTCTTAATTAACGCATTAGTTAAATAGGCAATATTATAAATGCAATATTTCAATAGGCAACAGTTTATAAGCAACAGTTCATGCAGTAAAATATATATAAGCTTTGCACATATGGAATCCTTACCCCGGCCAATGGCCGTTCCTGTATAATTTACATGATTATTCTTACCACCCCTACATAAGACATCATTAGTATGCAACTCATTCTCACTGGATCATTTGTGGTGTAGCACCACGATGGACATGCCATATAGGACTTCGATGGGCGTGCGATGCGCCATTCAAAGTAGGTAGCAAGCCTCAATGAATGTCTCACTTATACCTGGCGCTACAAAAGTGCTACTATTTCCCCTTCCCCTCCACTCCTCTCCGTCCATGAATACATCAAAATTAGAGGAGGCGGAGGAGGAGAATGAGGAGCCGGACACGAAGAGGAGGAGGCTGCGGGGGAGTAGAAGGAGCCTGGGATCGAGCGTGCTATAGAGAGCGTTAGATCGGAGCCAGGCCATCTGTGGCCTCATCTCCGTCGTCAACGGCCTCTCCAACGCCATCCACCACCTCGTCTCCAACCACCTCGGCCGCCACGAACACGCCAAATAAATGAAAATAATAATAATTTAAAGCAACATGCATAAAGTCTCGGGCGTATCACCGGGCATCTCCAAAAATAATAATATTTGGTTATCTTAAATTTTATTATATAATACTTATAATAACTTTATTGGGATGGTCATATGTTCAGAACAGAGGTTATCGATTACCTTTTTCGTGCTCTTGGGGTTTTTTGTGAGTTTTAACAATTCACAAAGAACCTCTTGTGCATAGAAAAGATAATCAATAACATTTCTTTCATAACATTTAAACATCATAGTAAAGATATCATAAGTACTATTTTTCATAAATAGCAACGTTCAATGACGTCTTGCAATATTCAGCGACGTCTAGTGACTGGTATGTTTCAGTCGCTAAGTGTTGCTGAACATTGCTAAAAGTTTGACATATCAATTTCTGCCATGTCAGTATTGTTGTTGCTGGGCATCGCTGATAATGTCGCTACTTTGGGGACGTTCTACGACACAGTACACCATCACCAATGTACCAACGTCAAGTCACAGAACGTTTGTACTTCGGCGATGTTACCACGTCGCAAGATTTTGTCGCTATAGCGATGAATAATGACATTTTTGTTGTCAGCGACCCTGGAATACGCGACTACGTAAAAATGTCATTAATTACGTTGCTAATTAATATTAGGGACATTTTTTTGGCTAATTAGTGATATTTTTTGGCGTCGCTAAAATATGTTATTTTGGTAGTGGGCAACTATATGACTGCAATAATAACATATAATCCTCTCTTCGATGGGAATAAGATGACTGTTATACTTCATTACACATTAATGAATGAGCATATCTTATATGGTATCATTGTAGTACTTGATATTTGGAGCGCATCTCCCCTAGGCCTGGCATACTTCTGTACTTTGCACGTACACATCAGGTGCAATTATGCCACAAAAGCATCATGGTTGCTTGTGTTTATGTCACAATAACTCTTCGTGCTTCCATGGATTTTTTGGATTCTCCAGGACTGCAGTTCTATGGGCCTTTTGCTCTGCTGCCATAGTTTTGCTGATGTTGGGGCTATTTAGTTTTATAAAGGCCTTATTTATAGGGAGTTACTAATGGTAACCGTCAAGTTATTGAGATTTACTTCATAGTTTAATTTCCATCCATGTTATTAATGTCACTCCCCGATTTTGTAGAACTAAAAAGTAGACTCTGAGCGTGATGTTGTACAAGTCTAAATTATACTTGTACAAGGCATATAGATTCATAGTTAATGATATATCTTAAAATAATGATATTACAAGAGAATAAGCAAATAAATTAAAGTTAATAGAGAACATATAAAAATAATCTCTTTATTGATAATTGCAGTGGAATACAAAGTTTTGCATCTAAATACAAAGGCTCTCAATAGTCAATTGAATATGACAACATATCTTACTACACACATATTTTAACTCTTGCTTACAAAATATTTATATCATTCCATACATTATGCGCTCTATACAATATCATCTCTAGACCGAACATATTCGAGTTGCCAATTCGAGCTTCTAACGACTCAGCACGTCCAAGAAAATCTCTACACATGGGGAGTTGGGATAAGTACATAATCATTTTGGTGAGTTGGATAACCTACTCGCCAAACCAACACCGCTATTCATATGAAGCATATAATTTATAAAGATCGAACTATTTAGAACTATGATTGATTGACAGTTCATGCAAATAGCATATAGTAAAAAATGGAGCATATAACCATGATATTGGTAGCATAAGTGAAACATGAAACAAATATACCATGTCACTTTCAGTGTCTTCTTACCACAACCGATGTGCCAATCCCTGTATAAGACAGATGTGAGCACTTACTACCCCTGTATATGACATATATTACTATGCAGCCTGTCACTCCCTGTTCCTGATATATGTATTTGGGATATATTATTTCTTGCATGCATGCTAATTATGTTGCATGGAGACTACTCATTCTTTGGTTTAATATGGTTCATGGTTTATTTTGTGGGTTGGTTCAATTTATAAGAGAACCCATGGTCTAAACCTTAAACCCTAGCTATATAACCCAACATCTTTCTCTCTCTTTCCTCATTCTTCACTTTCCTTCTCTTTCTTCTTCATTTAGGCAAGTATACCTTGCATAATATGGAGAAATCTCTTTGATTTTGATTCTTTTTCCTTTCTTGCATTTTGTTAGTCTAATATGTGTATATTATGCTTCTAAATAATTTTAATATTTGGAGTTGTCAGTTTTGATGGGTGGATGTGAGTAGATCTACATTTTAAGTTTATAGTTTTCATGGGTTCTATATATTTTTCTTAATTTTGATATATTAAAATAAGGTATTTTAGAAAACCAATTTTTCTAGATGATGGAGCATTGCATTTCAGGCATTTTGGCTTTTGGTTCACTTGATTTAGAGTTAAAATAAAGTTTTTATGGAGGAAATAATTTTTGGTTTAGAGCTTTTCCACCATGGCTGAACTTGCTGTCTAGTGAAGACGAAGTTCTTATGAGGCCAACATCTATGCGACCGAGAGTTCTATGCGACCTGATCCTTATACGGCCTGGACTCCTTGCCGCATACACCTTCATAGCATACGTCCATCTTGTTGGATGCATGACTAATTATTACATAAAGTGTTCTAGAGCTAAGTACTTGGAAAATTCCTAAGTAACGGAACTTCTTGTGTTTCACTCGCTGAGCGAATGAGAAATCCACTAAGTTCAAGAGACATCTATGCAGAAATCAGAGCATGCGGCAAGCGGACTTATGCGACAGTAACCCTATGCGCCTTTTCTCTTTTGGATGCATAACTCTGCTCGTCTTGCACATTTTTCCATGATTTTGTCTCTTTCTTCCTGACATGCTTTATGACTTGACACATCTCTCACTTTAGTCACTTCACTGACACACATTTATTGGTTGTCAATCAGCACTTGCCCAAGGAGTGGACTTGGCCTTGACCTATGGGGCCTGACTCCTATGCGGCATGGATCCTATACGGCACCGACCTCTATGCGACCTTGACTCCTATGCGATACTGATCCTATGTGTTCTTGATTCCTATGTGGCCCTATATACGTATTTTTTTGACTTTCTTGGTTTTGATGTTTGATTGAATTTTGTGATCTTATGGGTGACCCGACTAGGGGCAGAACTAGACCATGCGCCAAGTGACTATGACTACCTATGTGCCTGACTTAAATTAATGTGTTGCTATGTGCTAGAACTCATGTAATTTACCTATGATTGGTAACTTGACCCTGCTATTGGTATTCGTGCTGATACACTTACTACGTGCTACATGTTCCTACGTGCTAAGTATTCCTACACGATTATTGTACATATTTTACACCGAGATGTACCTACGTGCTATGCGACATATGATATAATACGATTCCTCCAACATGGACATGATAGTTGGTCGATAACCAAGCGTGGCTAGGACTTATATTGATTGTTGCATCACGCTGGATGAATCCAAATTGAACTATCAAGAGACAAAGTTGATTCGTATCTAGCGTGCCCGTACTGCGTTGCGACATATAAGGAGAATAATAAGTGACCACGTCATATGATTCCAGCTAACTATAGTGTTAACTAGGCAACTAAAACTTATAGAGTATTGGGAGGGGCAGAATCCCGAGATCGCGCTTAACTAGACATATCTAACACTACTGGTTTTGCATGGCCAGGTTTAGAGTCAAAATCTGAGGATTTAACGTACTTTTTCCTGTACAATAGGGCACACCAAACAGATGGCCACTGAGGGACACGAGTGGGTTTCTCCTTCCCTGCTCGTTACTGTATATTTTACTCTTTTGGGCACTTGTTAGCCGTAAATCTGGATATTTAGTTTTTTTACATGATAGTAATTAATCAGACTGCAGCTGATCATGGTCATGTACTTTTGCTACTCCACCAGCTTCTCATTTTGTACAACTGGTTCTAGAATATTTTGGCAGGGCATTTGGGATATCTTATTTTATTGTCATATATATTCTATGTTTACTATCCTCATTTGGCTGATTGAGACATTAGATATTCTATGTGACCCAATTACTTGCTTGTAGTATGCACCTCCTTATCTAGTTACAGCCGTGACCGTCGTACGATGTTCTATATCTTGTACGGGGGAGCTGGCCATGTCCGTCTCTGTCTTCCGGTACTGGGGCTGTCACTCCCCGTTCCGGATATAAGTATTTGGAACATATTTTTTTAGCAAGGTTGCATGTGCATGGAGACTAGACCCATTCGTTGGTTTAACCTGGTTCATGGTTCATTTAGTGAGTTGGTTCAAGTCATGAGAACCTTTGGGTCAATACTCAACCCTACCATATATAACCCAACCTTTTCCTTCTCTCTCTTCATTCTTTCATTTCTTTCTCTCTCTTGTGTTTTCTCTCCCCTTTCCATAGGCAAGTACACCTTGCATGAGAAATGAAGAAACCCTCCATATTATTATTCCATTATGTTTGTTATGTGTTTCTTAGCACTTTTAGAACATGGAGTTTTTTGTTTTGATGGGTGGTTTTGAGTAAATATATATTTCTAACTTAGAATTTTATGGGTTTTATGAGTTTTTCTTGGTTTTGATCTATTAAACATATATTTTTGAAAACCAGTTTTTGCTACATGATAGAGCTTTTAATTTCAAGCATTTTGGCTTTTGGTTCACTTGATTTGGACTTAAAATGAGAATTTTATAGACAAAATAAAATTTTAGTTTTTGGAGCTTTATCCATGGCCGAACCTGCTGTTTGGAAAAGACGAAGTCTTCATATGGCCAGCGAGTTATGCGGCCGAGAGTGCTATACGGCCTGAGAGGGCTATGCGGCCTGAGCTTTTGACACATACTGACTAGCATGAGTCCATCTTGTTGGACGCATGACTGCTATCCTTGAACTCCTTATGTGTGTCACGCCCCAGTCCCAAAATATCGAGGGACCGGACACGTGGCAATGGCCAGCAGCACGCACCGATGGATAACCCAATTTAATGGAGCCATCAGGGCGTACTTAAGCTGTAACGAAGGTCTACTACAACAAATCACACTAATCTCATCCATAAAGATAAAAAAATAAACTGCATAATAAAATGGAAATAAGTAGCAACAACAAGTCAGTCGGAGAAACAATCCGACTTATGTCTGAATACACTGGCTCAATAGGCCAGGAACAAAAGAGATAAACATAAAGTAAATACTGAGTACGGGATCAGGTACTCAGGAGAAGTCTTCGGCAGTCACCTCGTCTGCAAGGTTCAGTTCTGCTCCAGTATCAAGTCCAGCAATAGCCTCAGCTCCTGTCCCGTATATCTCGGGGTACTGCTCCTCAGCTAAACCTGGGGACATAATCCATTCCAGGTCCTCAGTGGACATAGCAAGGCACAAAATAAAATAAGCCAAATAAATGCAGTGCAATTAAATTAAATAAAACAGCAGGGTAAACTATGTAACCATCTATGTGATATGCAAATGAGAGCAACACTAGTACTCAGTCTGAGACCGCTACAAGCTCTGTATCGGAGAGCCGGTAGCAGTAATAACACGTAAAGGGTCTAGCTCTGCTGGAGAATCTACAACCTCACAATAATAGTAGATATATATATAGAACAGCCTGTAGCCTGTGTGTCTCTCTCCACCCAATGTAATCACGCAAACCATGACCATAACGTCTCATGTCCATGTCAGCGGGATTATAACTAATGCAACAAGTCAAACTGTCTATAACTAAAATATCTCTGTCAAGTCCTGTATCCTATACAGAATCACCATGAATATCTCAGAAAGATTCTGTCCATGTATAGTGTCAAGTGTCCTGGGTTGTAAGGTACTTGATATGTCAAGTACAAAAGTAAAGGGGTATCGTAAATCTATCTCTAAATGACGAACCCAACACCGCGTACGGTGTTGGCACCCGACTATGATCGGACACTAGGTACGTTACACGTTTCCTAGGTTAAGCAGTTTAAACAAGTTTATATGAATTTACACAAGACAACCAGCAAAGTATTATTACAGAAAATATGAAGATAAAGACTGCAAGTTTGGCAAGGTGCACTTGCCTGATGTTTGGATTCCACTTAGGTCCTGTTCTCAGAAATTTCCAGAGATATCTCCGAAAGCTGAAATAAACAGTACCATCACGCTCAGAAGGTGTCAAATAGCTAGAAACGCCTATCCTTGGATCTAATTTGGAGACAAGGGCAAAAACGGCAATTTCGGGCCAAAACGGGGTCCGCCGGTGGGCCCGCTTTGCACCGAAAAACGTGTCAGGGTCAACTGTCTCCAAATTCACCAAACTTAGTGTCAACAGGTCAGGAACGCTGATACGAACCCAACGGAACTTCCAGAATTGAATTCCGATGAGCCGATCACAAAATCGCCCTTCGAGTGGGGCTTGTGGGGCCCCCGACACGCGATTTTGTCAACGTTCTCAGAATCGAACCAAACTTGACCCACAGGACCAGCGTATTGCTACGAGTCCGATGGCACAAGTTTCGTCTCGATCCGACGTGTGTGCACGAAGTTAGGATAAATTGCAGAAAAGTCGGATACGGGGCGATGTCCGCGGATACGCACTGATTCCGGTGTGCACGCACATCCGAATCAGCTTCTGTGAAATCCCTCACGTCCGTACCGACGATGCGCATGTATCTGTGAAGACCGCACGCGACCAAGTCGTCCCGTTTGGCGGGGCGTACTCAGTTCCGGGGTGAAACAAGGTCTGGTTTTTCCTGTTTTTGGATCGCGGTGTGCGATCACCACAGGACGCGATGCCCCGAACGGTTTATCCGGGCACCGAGAGGGTCATACAGGCTTTACAGTACAATTTACGGAATCGAAATTAGAGCTACGAGGAGAGAGATACACGCACCTGAACGGGGTCAAAAAACAGGGTTCTCGTCGTGTCCGACACGTGTCGGACTTGGGGATCGAATTAGGGTTAGGGTTCAGTTCTGCGGCGGCCGGAGGCTCGCCGGACGGAGGCTGGAGGCAGTCGAGGGCTTCGCCGGAGGCGGACGGGCTCGCTGGCGGGGGGCAGCGGCGTGCAGCAGCCGGCCGGCGGCGGGGACGAGCAGCTGCTGTTGGCTGCTGGGTCGGGGGAGGTCCACGGCGGCTGGGGACGAAGCCGGAGGCGGCGGCGCTGGTGGCATCGTCGGCAAGGCTGGGCGGGGGCTGCTGCGGCGAGGCGGGGCGGTGTAGTGGCGGTGGCGGTGGTCGTGGCAGTGACGGAGGGAGAGAGGGGAGGGGTTTCGAGGGGCGGCCGGAGGGGTTAAATAGGGCGGAGGAGAGAGAGGGAGCGGGGCCGAGCGGGGTGGGGACGTGGTGGTCGTGCCGACGGAGGGGGCGGGGGATTCGGGGGTCGTGGCCCGCGAGCGGGGCGGCGGAGCCGCCAAGAAGAGCGGGCGGCGTGCGGGTCGTGCGGGTGACAGGGGGAGTGGGCTAGCGGGCTAGCGGGTGCCGGGTTGGGCGGACCCGTCCGACCCGATAGTAACCGCGGGCAGGGTTGTTGGGCTCGGCCCACTGGGCCGGGCCGGGCCCAAAACAAAAATAAAAAAAATAATAAAAACAATAGTAATAATAATAATTAGTTTAAATAGTTTTTAGGCATTTAAAAATAGGTCTGAGGCCCAATAAAATCCCGAAAAATTACCCTAAGTCCGGTTATCTATTTTACACCATGAAATCATATTTTTATTATATTTTAATATTAGTTATTAGCAATTAAAAAATTATAAAATCACCACAGGACCTATGTAAATTCCTGAAAAATTGCAGAAAATTCCCAAAAATTGATTTTAAAAATCTGAAAATTTTAGGATGATTACAATGTGTTCATTCGCTCAACGAATAAAAAATTTGCTAAGTCCAAGAGACCTCCATGCGACACTGACCCATATGCGGTAAGTAGGCATATACGGCAAGCAGAGCATGCAGCCACTTTTCCTTGGGCGCATGACTCTGAAATCTTGGCACATATTTTTATGATTTTTGTCCTTTCTTTCTGACACACTTTATGACTTATCACATCAATCACTTTATGTCACATCACTGACACTTTATTCATTGCCTGTTACTTCAATACTTGTCCCAAAGAATAGACTTTAACCCTGAGCATGCGGCCTGACTTCATATGCGGCCAGGACTTTTTATGCGGCCTCACTTCATATGCGACCTAGAGTCATATGCATCCTAGCTACATATACGGCCTAGAGACCCATGCGGCCTTTTTTGTTTTGATTGAATATTTTATTTATTCTTTCGTTACCTAATATATAATTGGTAATTGGACTTGAATACTATATACGTGCTGATACCACTATTGCCTGATATTTGTCCATGATTTAATGTGCACTGAGGTATGACATATCGTGTCACATGTTAAATAATTATATTTGGGTTGTGCATCGAGAATGCCTCTAAATACTGGAATACGTGATATTATAAATATATACTATTTCTCCAGCATGGGCATAATAGGTGAGTCAACTACCAAAGCGTGGCTAGGACATTGATTAACTGAATATTGCATGCACACTCGGGTGAATCCGGATTTGACTTCAATGGATTCGTATCTAACGTGCATGTACTTTGTACGACATCTTAAGGAAAATTCTCATGTGACCACGCTTTGAGATTTTGAGTACAACCTAGGGCTAATTAGGTAACTAAAAGTGGTAGTAACATTAGAGGGAACAACATTCCGAGATCATTCCATAGAAACTTCCCACAAATATTCATAATAAATGCGCTGTGGGCTGGCTACCACATATACTATATATCATCTGCCTTAGTGGAGTGCAGTATATGACCTATTATTATGTCGAGCTACTATTTTACTATAGGAACACTGGAACCGTCAATACCGTATTTTTTACGCAGTGGCCCTACAAAAAACTGGTGCATCTCGTGAATACCTATTTTATTCATCTATTGGTTCGGTTAGCTCGTGTTCAACACTGGCGTGATCTGAAGATACCTATTATACATTATTTCTGAGATAACCTCAGACTCCACAATTAGCAAGCCGTACAAGTGATTGACCGATATAAAAAAATAGACTTGGTTGTAATTGTATTATTCGGTTAGTAGCCTAGAAAAATGGACTATCAAAGTGTGATGGTTCAACCCTTGTCCTTGTTTGGTTGTAGGGTTGGGCCTTTTCTCTAGGATATGCCATGGACCTAAGTTATGACACTGAACCTATGTATTATTATATTTTTCCTTGGATTTTTATTTCTCTATTTTGTGCTTCCTTTGTGGTACTTGCTATTTGGGGTCTAACCCCACTGGTATTGCATGGCCAGATTTTGAGCCAGCACCCGATGATCCAGCATAACTTTTCCTAACTCATGGCACGTACCAGGAACTTGGTCGTAGGGGATAACGAGTGAGTTTTCTCCTTCCGTCGATGCTGCAGCAATAAGAGAGGCAGAGTTGCCAGTAGAACGAGATCCTGTAGAACCCCAGCCAAGGGTCCAAGTTGAGCCCACGATAAATGGGACAGAGCTGCAGACTCCAGGTATTCCCGTACTTCCTACAGTGCCGGCAATACTGGAAACCCCGACCTTGCTAGAGGTTATCTGTGGATTATTGGCTGCCTAACAACACCAGATGGTGGTGCAACAACAACAACAAAATCCGCAACAATAGCTTCAGCATCAGGAATAAAATGTCCTGTTGAACCAAGGGTTACAGCGTTAGAGCGAGGTGGAAGAACAAATTCTGGGATATCTGTTAGATTTTGTAGACTGAACCCCAAATATTTTGATGGCACAGTTGAAGAGTTCAAGGACGTCTTTCCTAACGATCTTCCCGTATTACCCCCAGTTAGAGCAGTAGAGTTATGTATAGAGTTGATGTCAGGAGCAGAACCAGTATCCCAAAAGGTATACCCTATGTCACCATCAGAGCTTGATCAGTTATATCGACAGGTGGAAGAACTAAAGGTGAAGAAGTTTATTCGGACCAGTGGATCACCGTGGTAAGCACCAATGGTATTGGTGAAAAAGAATGATGGATCGACGTGGTTGTGTATGGATTACAGGCGGTTGAATGCAGTGACCGTGAAGAACAAGTACCCATTACCAAGGATTCATGATTTGTTTGACCAATTAAGTGGAGCAAGAGTCTTCTCTAAGGTAGATTTACTATCAGGATATCATCAGGTGTGAGTCCGAGAGCAGGATATACCGAAGACAATATTTATGTCATGATATATTCTTAGTTATGCCATTTGGACTGACTAATGCTCTAGCAGTATTCATAGATTTGATAAACCATATCTTCATGCCATACTTAGACCAATTTGTAGTAGTATTCATTGTTGAAATCCTAGTGTATTTTAGTAATGAGGAGGAGCATAAAGAATATCTCAGGATAGTGCTGTAAACTTTGAGGGAGCACCAGTTATATGCGAAGCTTAGTAAGAATAAGTTTTGGCTGGATCACATATCCTTTCTAGGGCATATTATTTTTGAAGCAAGAGTGTCAGTTGATCCCAAGAAGGTAGATGCAGTAGAGAATTGGCCAGTTCTGAAGACAGTAACATAAGTATGTAGTTTTCTGGGCTTGGCAGGATACTACAGGAGATTTGTGTCAGATTTTGCTAAGATCTCGACACCATTGACTCGGTTGACGCAAAAAAAAGTTAAGTTTATATGGTCAGCAGAATGTCATATAGCCCTTAAAGAGTTGAAAAAGAAGTTAATCTCTGTACCAATCATTACTCTTCCAGCAAGCTCCAAAGGATTCACAGTGTACTGTGATGCATCTAGCAAAGGACTTGGATATATTTTGATGCAGGAAGGGAGGGTGATTGCGTATGCTTCTCGGTAGCTCAGGGATCACGAGAAGAACTATCCAACTCATGATTTGGAGCTAGCAGCAGTAGTGTTTGCACTTAAGCTATGGAGGCACAAATTATATGGCGATCGAGTAAAAATATTCATAGATCATAAGAGTTTGAAGTATGTGTTCACGCAGAAGGACCTGAACATGAGGCAGAAAAGGTGGCTAGAGTTATTGAAAGATTATTATGTAGAACTTCAGTACCATCCAGGCAAGGCTAATGTAGTAGCTGATGTACTTAGCAAAAGAGGTGGCAAATTTATGTTGACTACTCAAAAGCACATTCGAGAGGACTTATGAGAGATGGGTATCGAGATAGTACTTTCACAAAGTACAGGAGTTCAGGCTAGCCTACAGATTCAGTCAACTTTGGTAGATAGAATCAAACTAGCTCAGGCAGAGGACCGAAGATTCAAAAGTTACGAGAAGAATGTGAGTCAGGTCTTCAGAAGGAGTTGATAATACATGCGGATGGAATGCTAAGGTTTGGGAATCGTCTATGTGTACCAAGCGGGGATATTTAGTAAAAAGTTATGACTAAAGCACATACTTCCTGGTATTCTATTCATCCGGGAGGCACGAAGATGTACCAAGATATCAAGCAACACTTTTGGTGGAATAGAATGAAGAGGGAAATAGCATACTTCGTATCACGATATCTGATATGTCAGCAAGTGAAGGCAGAACAACAGAGACCGACAGGATTATTTCAGCCACTTCCTATCCCAGAGTGGAAGTAAAAATACATCGTGATGGACTTTGTGACTGGTTTACCTAGAACATCGACTGGTCGAGATACAGTTTGGGTGATAATGGATTGTCTCACAAAAGTAGCCCACTTTCTTCCTTTTCGAGTAGGACAATCTATAAAATAATTGGCTGAAATGTATATGCGATAGATAGTGAGATAACACGCTATTCCAGTAAGAATTATGTCAGATCAAGATATTCGGTTCACTTCATATTTTTGGTAAAATTTGCATCAAATTTTGGGCACCAAGTTAAGATTCAGCACAACTTACCACCCCCAAATAGATAGACAATTAGAGAGAATCATCCATACCTTGGAGGATATGCTACGAGCATGTACCTTAGACCTTGGTGGATATTGGAAAAATTACCTTCACTTGGTGGAATTTTCGTATAATAATAGTTATCAGGCCAGTATTCAGATGACACCTTTCGAAGCACTATGCGGCAGAAAATGTAGATCACCGTTGGCTTGGGACGATATTGGTGAGCGAAAGATGATAGGCCCTAAAATGATCACGCAGACAATAGAGGTTGTCTAGCATCTTAGAGAGCGAATTCGGGTTGCACAAGACAGGCATCGATATTGGGCAGATCAGCATCGTAGGCCTTTAGAATTTTGTGTCGGTGACCACCTGTTCTTACAAATTTTGCTAACCCATGGAGTCATTAGATTTGGAGTTCGCGGGAAGCTTAGTCTATGATATGTAGGTCCGTTCGATATTCTTTATCTGGTAGGCGATGTTGCTTATCGTCTTGCCCTTCCGGCTTTGCTACGTGATGTACATAATGTATTTTATGTGTCTCAGTTGCGTAGGTATGTTCCGGATCTGAGTCATATCCTCAATCACTCTGAATTAGTCATTGGTACTGACTTATCTTACGAGGAGCAACCCGTATTCATATTGGACCGAAGGAAGAAGGTGCTCAAGAACCAGACTAATTCTCTAGTATGGGTTGCTTGGGGCCATCACTCTCTAGGGAAATCAACATGGGAGCACGAGGAAGATATTCGATCCTGGTACCTTAATATATTCGATTCAGAAGGTATATTCTTTCTTACGTCTTCATATCTCGGATTCTGTGATCAGGTGATCACCTATATATGTTGTGATGATATTACTTGCATGTATAGTTGCTAGTAGATTTGTATCGTGCTTGTCCTGACTTCTCTAGCTATTGCTTGGATTCAATTTCAAGGACAAATTTTTTCTAAGGTGGATAGAGATGTTACTCCCTATTCTCGATATATGTATTTGGAACATATTTTATTTTAGCAGGATTACATGTGCATGGAGACAAAACCCATTCTTCGGTTTAACCTGGTTCATGGTTCATTTAGTGGGTTGGTTCAAGTTATGAGAACCCTTGGTTCAATACTCAACCCTACCATATATAACCCAACCTTTTCCTTCTCTCTCTTTATTCCTTTATTTCTTTCTCTCTCTTGTGTTTTCTCTCCCCTTTCCATAGGCAAGTACACCTTGCATAAAAAATGAAAAATCCCTCCATATTAATGTTCTATTATGTTTGTTATGTATTTCTAGCACTTTTAGAACTTGGAGTTTTTTTAATTTTGATGGATAGTTTTGAGTAGATCTATATTTCTAACTTAAGATTTTATGTGTTTTATGAGTTTTTCTTGGTTTTAATCTATTAAATATATTTTTTTTTAAACCCAATTTTTGCTACATTATAGATCTTTCAATTTCAAGCGTTTTGGCTTTTGGTTCACTCGATTTGGACTTAAAATAAGAATTTTATGGACAAAATAAAATTTTAATTTTTGGAGCTTTCGCCATGGCCGAACCTGCTATTTGGAGACGACAAAGTCTTCATGCGGCCAGCGAGTTATGCGGCCGAGAGTGCTATGCGACCTGAGAGGGCTATGTGGCCTGAGCTTTCGTCGCATACTGACCAGCATATGTCCATCTTGTTGGATGCATGACTGCCATCACACAAGTATTCTGGAGCTTATCTTTGAACTCCTTGTGTGTTCACTTGCTGAACGAATAAGAAATTTGCTGAGTCCAAGAGACCTCCATGCGACATGGAAATCCATGTGGCACTGACCTATATAACAAGCACAATATGCGACCACTTTTCTTTGGGCACAGGACTCTGAAACCTTGGCACATCTTTCTATGATTTTTCTCATTTCTTTCTGACACACTTTATGACTTGTCACATTAATCACTTTATGTCACATCACTGATACTTTATTCATTGCCCGTCACTTCAACACTTGTCCCAAGGAATAGACTTTAACCCTGAGCATGCGTCCTGACTTCATATACAGTCAGGACTTTTCATGCGGCCTCACTTCATATGCGGCCTATAGTCATATGCGGCCTGGACTACATATGCGGCCTAGAGACCCATACGGCCTTTCTTGTTTTGATTAAATATTTTATTATTCTTTCCTGATCCAATGTATAATTGGTAATTGGACTTAAATACTGTATCCGTGCTGATACTACTATTGCCTGATATTTATCCATGATTTAATGTGTACTAAGGTACGACACATCGTGTCACGTGTTAAATAATTATATTTGGGTTGTGCATCGAGAATGGCTCAAAATTCCTGAACGCGTGATATTATAAATATATACTATTTCTTCCAGTATGGGCATAATAAGCGTGTCAACTATCAAAGCATGGCTAGGACATTGATTGACTGAATATTGCATGCACGCTCGGGTGAATTCGAATTTGACTTCCATGGATTTGTATCTAGCGTGTCCGAACTTTGTACGACTCTTAAGAAAAATTCTTATATGACCATGCCTTGAGATTTTGATCACAACCTAGGGCTAATTAGATAACTAAAAGTGGTAGTAACTTTGGAGGGAACAATATCCCAAGATTATGCCATCGAACCTTTCTACAGAGATTCATTCTGTCACCCTCACATTTCCAATTAAGGATAGTTTGGTAATTGATACAGGTATTTTATTTTTAGGAGGATTGTATTTAATATTGTGCATGAGTAATTAATTATTTGTTGTATTGTTTAGTGTTTGATTAGACGTAGTATTTATTTTAGACTTGTATAGTGGACCTAACCTATTTTATTAGATGCATGAACCCAACATTTGGATCAGTTTAGTTTGAGCCCATGAATTAGGCCCATAGATTAGGAGGTTGGATTAATTAGTGAAACCATTAGACTAGAACCTTCCACCTTAATTGATTTCTTCATGAGAGGCCCCAAGGGATATTTGGGACATTATACATTGCTTGGATTGGGGTTTATGACCAGCCATAATTAGGAGGAGAGAGAGAGCTCTCATTTTATTTCTTCCCCAAATTTCTAGATCTACTTTTCCATCTTCCAATTTTTCTCCATTCCCCCATCAATTCTCTATCAATTCTTCTCAAATCTCTTTCTAAATTCATCATTGAGGCCTCTACATCAAGGATCTACAAGAAGGAAGCAAGGAACAAGGAAGAGGAGGCCAAGATCTACAAGGAGAGGAGCTACTTTGCATTTGGAGACTTTTTATTGGAAATCCATCTCCCAATAGATATATTTTAGTTTTTCTTCTTCTATTAGACTCTAGATCTGAGATTTTACCATGAGAAACCAACTCACATGCATAGGCTACCCATAGGATTTGGTTTGGAGTCATTCGGAGACCTACGGTGGAAGTTACATGCATTTTTGGTGCCAATTTTGGGGGAATTTCGAGATTGGCACATATTGTGTTTGTCAATTGATCAATTAGACCAAATTGACATATGATTATTTGTTTGTGACTAGTATCGTATCCACAATTGGATACGTGTAGGCCGTACCTCATCAATTTGATGAAACAGGTTGATTTTGGGGGTTTTCCTCCGACACGGGGCCTTGTGCATATCGCATTGAGACACGGACACGTAGACACACTAATTACTATACGTGTTGCCCATAATTTATGAATTAGATTTGTTCGTGTCCTCCGAGATGCGTTTGTTTGTGTGTTGGAGCCGTATCGCACACGTATCATAGAGCAAGTGTGATACGGGTGCGGTGCACTCCATGTGTTTGTTGTTTTGCCCTCTTTGCTATACGTGCATGTGTAATTATATATATATATATATATATATATATATATATATATATATATATATATATATATATATATATATATATGGTATTTATATATATATGTATACTTGTGTACTTGAATGTATGTTTGTGTGTGTGATTACGTATATTAGTGACTATATGTATAGATGCTTATGTAGATTGTATATATATATATATATATATAGTATAGAGGGTTATAGGTGTAAGTGTCTGTGAGTGCATTGTATTGGTTGTGTGGTGTGTGTGTGAAGGAACATTGTGGACATGGGTGAAGAGAGGCAATGGACACCCAACATCAGAGGAGCAACCACCAATTCAGTGTCAGCATCAGTATCAGTTCTACAAAATTATGCAGTGAACGTTCAGCATACTACAGCCATTCAGTGGCATAGCAGCGGGAGACTCTGCAGTATCAACTGAAGGGGAGCTCGAGCAGCCATCAGCGACTCGAGGCAAGGGAGTTCAGTCAATGCAGTATCAGTCAAGAGTAGGTATCGGGTATAGCAGTATCAGAGAAGAGCAGCTAGTATTGCCTTGTGTCCACAGCAAGTGTGCACGGAAAATAGGAATAGCAGCAGTAGGTAAATGCGTCAGCAGCAAAATAAAGTCATGGGCACTAGAGAACAGTATGTTGAAGGCCACTAGCAGTTCAACACAGTATGCCTCAACTGAGACACACTGAACAGCAGATTTGAGTATCAGCAGTTAGAAGAAGGAGCAAGTACTGTAGCCTCGTGCAGACTCAGTCAACTGGAGGGAAAGAGTAGCTCAGGTGTACAATAGTGTCAGTAGAGGAGACTGTGTTGTATCTGAAGGTGTCGTGGTATATCAGTCACTGTACATTATTCAGTTTCAGGGGGGGTAAGGCACTCGAGCAAGTTCAGCAGCTTTAGCAGTCAGCAAGGTTTCAGTGTGCTTCACAGTGAACTGAAAGGGGACATCATGTATTGGCTCGTGCAGCCATTGGCAACTCGAGGCAGGGAGTTGCACAGAAGGGGGAGGTCAGGTAATGAACCTCACAGCAGCATCAGTGAATCACTGAATCACTGTAGTAGCGATCCTGCTGCAGTACAGTCAAGCTGAAGTGCAGCAGCTGCACCCACACATCCAAGGTAGCAATGTCAGCAAGGCGTCGAGCCCTAGCAGCCTTGTGCCACACCTCGAGCACAGCAAGGCTCGTACAGTTTGTACAGCAAGGAAATTAGCAAATAGTGCAGAGCACATAGCTATGTGTGCAGCCTCGTGCACAAGCAGCAAGCAGCAGAGGGAGCTTCTCGAGCAAAGCCAATTTCACTGTGCAGGTAGTATCAGCAGCAAATTTAATGAATGCAAAGGATATAGTTGAGAAGTTATTTCAGTATCATGCTCGGGCAGTGGATCAGTAAGGGGAAATGACACAATAGATTTCAGCATGCACTACACTGCAGTCTACACTACAGTGACCAACTGCAGGAAGATAGCAACTCGAGGCAAGGGTCACAGCAAATTCAGAACATCAGCAGACAACAGGGAAGGGTATGCAGCTAGCATCCTTGTTAACTACATCATCTAACTCATTAGTAGTTGCATCGATAGCAAGGTACAGTCAACTTAGAGCAGCTTGGGCATACAACAACCAAGTGCAGAGGAGTGTAGCAGTATACATCCACTATACAGTTCAGCAGAGGTGCATATTCATGCATAGAAACTGCAGTACCTCGAGACAGGGAACCTTCAGCAACCTGAGAGCAGTAATGTGCACAGCATGTGGTTTCTGCAATGTACAGTAGCTTGGTGCACAGCAAGAGCAAGAGCATCAGTCCAGCTCAGTACAGTCCATGGTAATCCAGTAGCTTTCAGTGTCACTTTCAGTTGGAGATTAGTGTATCCATGTTTTTAATACAGTTCGAGGTTTTGAGTATTGGGTTGGCTGGGTGTTTTGAGTGAATTTTAGTTTTAGGATTTACTGTAGATGTGTTACTATTTTAAGGTATCAGTTAGTTGTATATTGTTAGTTGAGTTTATGGATAGTATAGTTAGTTGGTTATAGTCAGTATCAGTAGGTATTAGCCTGGTAAGTATAGGTAGTCAGCTTATAATGGATTTACTTTAAGTTAGCAAGGTATTAGAGTAGTTAGTTGATTATTGTTAATATATATAGCTATATGTATTTATGTAGGTATGGGTGTTGGTATTATAGTTAAGTTCTCTAATAGTATTGAGATATAATATAGGAACTAGTATATGTTAGCATTATATAGTTAGTGTTAGTTTGGAGTTTTATATTGGGTATTAGCTCTATATAGAGGTTTTAGATTACCTCGGGATACCAAGGTATTTCCAAGGTATTGGGTAGATACCAAGGTATCGAGCTTGGGTATCGAGATAGGTGCGATACGCATTGGTGCAAGGCCAAGGTGTCCTATTTCAATTATTTTGATCTGGTATGATAATATTTAACTTGACTACATATATAAAACCTATTTTTATATTAAGAAAACTTGCGTATCTTAGGATACGGCTTTTTGAGAGACTTCTTGTATCATAGCTTAGCTAGTATAGACTAGTTTTATAATGTATTGACTTAGTGACTTAGCATTAGACTCTTGCAACCTAGATTTCTTCGGTTTGACTTAGAAATGGTTTTGTGACCTATATATTGACTAGTTTAACTTAAACTCATTCCAACACCTTGTATTAATGTGATATTCCATATATAGGTTTGTGTGACACCAGTGGGGACACAGTTTGACATTCATTGCTTTGACGACAGGCGAGTACATTCTCTGATAGTTTCCATTAATTGCTAATTACTATAATGCAAGAATTTAGAAATGTTTTACATGACTCTTGACACATTGGTACACGGACTAGTATACACATGGATCAGTCATGGGATGTTACATATATATTGTTCATTGTTTCTCGTGTTCTCAATGTTTAACTTAGACAATGTTTCGTATTCAACATTCATGTTTAACTTAGACAATATTTCGTGTTCAATATTCAATATTCAATATTTTGTGTTCAAGGTTTATTGTTTACATGGCCTTGAGTATTCTTGTATCACAACGTGTCATGGTTGGATCCATTGTACTAGTTGGGAAAAAGGGGAAATGTTAGCTAGGTATGTGATCAAATCCTAGATAATGTTTCATGTTAACTTAGACAATGTTTATCCAACGTTAAAGTAGACAATATTCACCCAAGCCGATCACATATATCTATCTAGTATTTCAATCACTTAGCATAGTTACAGTTCTTCACCACATTGTTCATTGTTTACCTATTTTTCCACCATAGTTGATATTATTCATTGTTTCTCGTCTTGTATTATATTCTCTATTTCTATTTATAGTTATTATCAATTAATTGGAACTGCTATTGGGTTGTATTTTGCTCCATTCCTGACTGGAAAATATTTTTCAGATGAATGGTTAGAAGGGATGTGTCCCACTCACTATGGACTGACAGATGGAGTATCACCCGAGGATAGTGCCAGAGACTGAGGCCTCTTAGACTTCCATGCCTTGTATTAGTTATTTCAATTTTAGACATTGGGTTGTATTATTGTTTGAGATCTAGAGTTGTGTATAGTTTTGAGATGGTTATGTGATGTATTAAGACTTTTACTTCTTATTCTTTCTATTCCATATCGTGCGTACATCTTCCTTCAGTTTTATATGTGATTAAGTATTATTTGGTATTGAGATGGCATGGCAGTATTTTATATACTTTGTGTGAGATTTAGATAGTATAGTAGACCAAGACAGCGTTCTACCGCCGATTCTGCGGCGTAGGCTGGACGTACCCACGTACTAATGCCCCTATACCGGGTGCGGGTCGTGACACATTTTTAGTGGTGGCCCACGCAGGTCAGGCTTCGCAATAGTGCGATATCGTGGTAGTACAACGACTTAGTTGTACTACTGCGAACCTGCGATAGGATATAGGACACTAGGATGAGAGAGATACTCAATCACAACTAGGAAATAATTCTAACATAATTGTATCTTGTCATCCTCAATCTGAATATCGCTTTCATTAAAAAAAATTGTCCTTCCTTGATGATATCGTATCTTGCTCAATATTGATTTCTTATTTTGAATCTGTCTTCAGAATGCCGCCCAAGACGCGTTCCCAGCGTTCAGGCGCAATGTCAGCGCGATCAGTCACTCCACCACCCTTAAGGACAGCACCCTCAGACGAAGGTCCAGTACCTACATTCAGGAGGTCATCTTCACCAGTCCAGGTGGGCGTATCTGCAGCACCTCCAGTATCGAGGACAGGGTAGACAGTTTTCGAGGATTTTCTACCTCCGCCACCTGCAGTGGATTAAACGCAGATGTTCGCGCTCTTCCAGCAGATGATGGAGGCGCAGCAGAGACAGTCCGAGGTCCTGCGACAGAGTGTAGAGAATGCTCATCGGATCGCGCTCGCAGCAGTTGAGAGAGCTACCGCCTAGCCACTGACAGCACCAGCTCAGTTTATTCCGCATCAGCCGAGGCCGGGTACTATCATAGACTTCAAGAGGATGGGCCCGAAGGATTTTAGGGGCACAGAAGGGATTATCTATGCGGACGAGTGGATCGAGGACATCGAGCGGAACCTGCAGCTGGCACAGATTCTAGAGATGCTACATATAGAGGCAGCGGGTTGTATGATGTTCGATATTGCTTTGACATGGTTCAGAACAGACCCAAGGATATTAGCACCGAGAATTACTTGAAAAGTTTTCAAGGAACTGTTCAAAGAGATGTTCTTCCCGGATGTGGCTCAGAGTACTTTGAAGAGTCAATTTCAGAACCTCGTCCAAGGGGACTCGATAGTGGACGAGTATATGGCAGAATATTATCGATTAGGATGATTTGTTGAGGGACAAAATCCTTGAGCCAGAGCTAGCAAGTTCAGGAAGGGACTGAACAGTGAGATTAAGTCTCACACTAATGGAGACTGTACCGCTATGTTTGAGGAAATTTTGAGACATGCGCAGCAGGCGGAAGATGATTTGGAGCTTGGCTCCAAGAGGACGAGAGACACCGGAGGAGCAAGTAGTGGTGTGAGGCCAGCAAAGCGCACCCACTTTCAGCAGCCGAGAGTATATTAGCACCAGCAGTACCTTATGCCAGTTAGTGCACCAGCTCAACAGATACAACAGTTTCAGGGGCCAGTACATCAGGCACCGCAACAGCCTCAGAGGCAGATTCAACAGACTTTTCCTTGTGCCTATTGTGGAAGGCAAGGACATGATTGGGAGAACTGTCGGAAGAGACTCAGACTATGCTTGTATTGTGGTTCCCCTGACCATCAGGTGAAGGAGTGTTCCAATAACCCGTATGGACCAGATCGCGGTCAGAGAGGTAGAGCTAGGCT
Source organism: Iris macrosiphon (assembly GCA_036927795.1). Taxonomy (NCBI): domain Eukaryota; kingdom Viridiplantae; phylum Streptophyta; class Magnoliopsida; order Asparagales; family Iridaceae; genus Iris; species Iris macrosiphon. The sequence continues at coordinate 49,802,444 of JAYESA010000009.1, forward strand.
ACCTGTGGTACCGCAGACTAATCAGCACCAACATAGAGAGCCACCCCAGCAGGACGGGGCATTTGCAATGGCAGTCAGAGAGGATAACACTTCAGGTTATCAGTTAGCTAGTTTCGTCATGTTTATTTCCTTTCTATCTGTTATTTGTGTGGTTAGTTATTGCCTTATAGACTGCTTGCATATTATTGTGTAGTTAGTATACCTTGTCGAAGACTGCAAAAACTATGATGGACAGAGACCATAGTTAGTGATGTGTGTTTTAGTTTAGACTGGGTTGACCTACAGGGGGTTACGATCATATTTAATTTCGAGGACGAAAATTTTCTAAGGTAGGTAGGATTGTCACCCTTATATTTCCAATTAAGGATAGTTTGGTAATTGACATAGGTATTTTATTTTTAGGAGGATTGTATTTAATATTGTGCATGAGTAATTAATTATTTGTTATATTATTTAGTGTTTGATTAGACATAGTATTTATTTTAGACTTGCGTAGTGGACCTAACCTATTTTATTAGATGCATGAACCCAACATTTGGATGAGTTTAGTTTGAGCCCATGAATTAGGCCCATGGAATAGGAGGTTGGATTAATTAGTGAAACTATTAGACTAGAACCTTCCCCTTTAATTGATTTCTTCATGAGAGGCCCCAAGAGGTATTTGGGATATTATACATTGTTTGGAGTGGGGTTTATGACCAGCCATAATTAGGAGGAGAGAGAGTGCTCTCATTTTATTTTATTTTCAAATTTCTAGATCTACTTTTCCCTCTTCCAATTTTCTTCCATTCCCCCATCAATTCTCCATCAATTCTTCTCAAGTCTCTTTCTAAATTCATCATTAAGGCATCTACATCAAGGATATACAAGAAGGAAGCAAGGAACAAGGAAGAGGAGGCCAAGATCTACAAGGAGAGGAGCTACTTTGCATTTAGAGACTTTTCATTGGGAATCCATCTCCCAGTAGATACATTTTAGTTTCTCCCCTTCTATTAGACTCTAGATCTAAGATTTTACCATAAGAAACCAACACACATGCATAGGCTACCCATAGGATTTGGTTTGGAGTCATTTGGAGACATACGGTGGAAGTTACATGCATTTTTTGTACCAATTTTGGGGGAATTTCGAGATTGGCATATGTTGTGTTTGTCAATTGGTCAATTAGACCAAATTGACATATGATTGTTTGTTTGTGACTAGTATCGTATCCACAATTGGATAATTGTAAGCCGTACCTCATCAATTTGACGAAACGGGTTAATTTTGGAGATTTCCCTCCGACACGGGGCCTTGTGCATATCGCATTGAGACACGGACACGTAGACACACTAATTACTATACGTGTTGCCCATAATTTATGAATTAGATTTGTTCGTGTCCACCGGGATGCATTTGTTTGTGTGTTGGAGCCGTATCGCACACGTATCATAGAGCAAGTGTGATACGGGTGCGGTGCACTCCATGTGTTTGTTGTTTTGCCCTCTTTGCTATACGTGCATGTGTAATTATATATATATATATGGTATTTATATATATATATATATATATATATATACTTGTGTACTTGAATGTATGTTTGTGTGTGTGATTACGTATAATAGTGACTATATGTATAGATGCTTATGTAGATTGTATATATATATATATATATATATATATATATATATATATATATATATATATATATATATATATATATATATATATATATATTATAGAGGGTTATAGGTGTAAGTGTCTGTGAGTGCATTGTGTTGGTTGTGTGGTATGTGTGAAGGAACATTGTGGAAATGGGTGAAGAGAGGCACTGGACACCCAACATCAGAGGAGCAACCACCAATTCAGTGTCAGCATCAGTATCAGTTCTACAAAATTGTGCAGTGAACGTTCAGCATACTGCAGCCATTCAGTGGCATAGCAGCGGGAGACTCTGCAGTATCAACTGAAGGGGAGCTCGAGCAGCCATCAGCGACTCGAGGCAAGGGAGTTCAGTCAATGCAGTATCAGTCAAGAGTAGGTATCGGGCATAGCAGTATCGGAGAAGAGCAGCTAGTATTGCCTTGTGTCCACAGTAAGTGTGCGCGGAAAACAGGAATAGCAGCAGTAGGTAAATGCGTCAGCAGCAAAATAAAGTCATGGGAACTGGAGAACAGTATGTTGAAGGCCACTAGCAGTTCAACACAGTGTGCCTCAACTGAGACACACTGAACAGTAGATTTGAGTATCAGCAGTTAGATGGAGGAGCAAGTACTGCAGCCTCGTGCAGACTCAGTCAACTGGAGGAAAGGAGTAGCTCAGGTGTACAATAGTGTCAGTAGAGGAGACTGTGTTGTATCTGAAGGTGTCGTGGTGTATCAGTCACTGTATATTGTTCAGTTTCAGGGGGGGTAAGGCACTCGAGCAAGTTCAGCAGCTTTAGCAGTCAGCAAGGTTTCAGTGTGCTTCACAGTGAACTGCAAGGGGAGATCATGTATTGGCTCGTGTAGCCATTAGCAACTCGAGGCAGGAAGTTGCACAGAAGAGGGAGGTCGGGTAATGAACCTCACAGCAGCATAGTGAATCACTGAATCACTGCAGTAGCGATCCTGCTGCAGTGCAGTCAAGCTGAAGTGCAGCAGCTGCACCCACACATCCAAGGTAGCAATGTCAGCAAGGCGTCGAGCCCTAGCATCCTTGTACCATACCTCGAGCACAGCAAGGCTCGGGCAGTTTGTACAGCAAGGAAATTAGCTAAGAGTGCCGAGCACACAGCTATGCGTGCAGCCTCATGCACAAGCAGCAAGCAGCAGAGGGAGCTTCTCGAGCAAATCCAATTTCACTGTGCAGGTAGTATCAGCAGCAAATTCAATGAATGCAAAGGATATAGTTGAGAAGTTATTTCAGTATCATGCTCGGACAGTAGATCAGTGAGGGGAATTGACATAATAGATTTTAGCATGCACTACACTGCAGTCTACACTACAGTGACCAACTGCAGGAAGATAGCAACTCGAGGCAAGGGTCACAACAATTTCAGAACATCAGCAGACAACAGGGAAGGGTATGCAGCTAGCATCCTTGTTAACTGCATCATCCAACTCATTAGCAATTGCATCGATAGCAAGGTACAGTCAACTTAGAGCAGCTTGGTCACACAACAACCAAGTGTAAAGGAGTGTAGCAGTATACATCCACTGTACAGTTCAGCAGAGGTGCATATTCGTGCATAGAAACTGCAGTACCTCGAGACAGGGAACCTTCAGCAACCTGAGAGCAGTAATGTGCACAGCATGTGGTTTCTGCAATGTACAGTAGCTTGGTGCACAGCAAGAGCAAGAGCATCAGTCCAGCTCAGTACAGTCCATGGTAATCCAGTAGCTTTCAGTATCACTTTCAGTTGGAGATTAGTATATCCATGTTTTCAGTACAGTTCGAGGTTTTGAGTATTAGGTTGGCTGGGTGTTTTCAGTAAAGTTTAGTTTTAGGATTTACTGTAGATGTGTTACTATTTTAAGGTATCAGTTAGTTGTATATTGTTAGTTGACTTTATGGATAGTATAGTTAGTTGGTTATAGTCAGTATCAGTAGGTATTAGCCTGGTAAGTATAGGTAGTCAGCTTATAATGGATTTACTTTAAGTTAGCAAGGTATTAGAGTAGTTAGTTGATTATTGTTAATATATATAGCTATATGTATTTATGTAGGTATGGGTGTTGGTATTATAGTTAAGTTCTCTAATAGTATTGAGATATAATATAGGAACTAGTATATGTTAACATTATATAGTTAGTGTTAGTTTGGAGTTTTATATTGGATATTAGCTCTATATAGAGGTTTTAGATTACCTCGGGATACCAAGGTATTTTCAAGGTATTGGGTAGATACCAAGGTATCGAGCTTGGGTATCGAGATAGGTGCGATACACATTGGTGCAAGGCCAAGGTATCCTATTTCAATTATTTTGATCTGGTATGATAATATTTAACTTGACTACATATATAAAACCTATTTTTATATTAAGAAAACTTGCGTATCTTAGGATACGGCTTTTTGAGAGACTTCTTGCATCATAGCTTAGCTAGTATAGACTAGTTTTATAATATATTGACTTAGTGACTTAGCATTAGATTCTTGCAACCTAGATTTCTTCGGTTTGACTTAAAAATGGTTTTGTGACCTAGATATTGACTAGTTTAACTTAAACTCATTCCAACACCTTGTATTAATGTGATATTCCATATATAAGTTTGTGTGACACCAGTGGGGACACAGTTTGACATTCATTGCTTGGACGGCAGGCGAGTACATTCTCTGATAGTTTCCATTAATTGCTAATTACTATAATGCAAGAATTTAGAAATATTTTACATGACTCTTGACACATTGGTACACGGACTAGTATACACATGGATCAGTCATGGGATGTTACATATATATTGTTCATTATTTCTTGTGTTCTCAATGTTTAACTTAGACAATGTTTCGTGTTCAATATTCAATGTTCAATATTTCGTGTTCAAGGTTTATTGTTTACATGGCCTTGAGTATTCTTGTATCACAACGTGTCATGGTTGGATCCATTATACTAGTTGGGTAAAAGGGGAAATGTTAGCTAGGTATGTGATCAAATCCTAGACAATATTTCATGTTAACTTAGACAATATTTATCCAACGTTAAAGTAGACAATGTTCACCCAAGCCGATCACATATCTATCAAGTATTTCAATCACTTAGCATAGTTACAGTTCTTTACCACATTATTCTTTGTTTACCTATTTTTCTTCCATAGTTAATATTATTCATTGTTTATCGTCTTGTATTATATTCTCTATTTTTGTTTATAGTCATTATCAATTAATTGGAACTGCTATTGGGTTGTACTTCGCTCCATTCCTGGCTGGAAAATATTTTTCAGATGAATGGTTAGAAGGGATGTGTCCCACTCACTATGGACTGACAGATGGAGTATCACCCGAGGATAGTGCCAGAGACTGAGGCCTCTTAGACTTCCATGCCTTGTATTAGTTATTTCTATTTTAGACATTGGGTTGTATTATTGTTTGAGATCTGGAGTTGTGTATAGTTTTGAGATGGTTATGTGATGTATTGAGACTTGTACTTCTTATTCTTTCTATTCCATATCGTGCGTACATCTTCCTTCAATTTTATATGTAATTGAGTATTATTTGGTATTGAGATGGCATGGCAGTATTTTATATACTTTGTGTGAGATTTAGATAGTATAGTAGACCAAGACAGTGTTCTACCGCCGATTCTGCGGCCACTACCAGAAAAAGTCAAATTAGTGACGTCTAAAAACGTCGCTAAATAACCAAAAATCGTCGCTAATTTGGTTTAGCGACGTAATTATCGACGTTTAAGAGCAGTCGGAAAAAACCAAGTCGCTAAAACAAAAAACGTCGCTAAACGTCGCTATGCCGACATTTTTTAGCGACTTTAATGTGTCGCTAAATTTAGCGACGTTTTGCGACGCCAAGTCACTAAAAAGCGACATTTAGTAAAGTCGCTAAACGTCGCTGATTAGCGACGTCTATCGCGACGTTACACCGACGTCTTTAATGACCTGGCTATACTGCCATGTCAGCAATTGGCGACGTATAGCGACGTCATTAGCGACGTTATTAGCAACGTTATTAGCAACTTTTTACAGCATCGCTAAATAGCGACGTATTTAGCGACGTAACTTAACGTCGCTAAACGTCGCTAATAACGTCGCTAATTTTAAAAAAATAAAAAAAATAGTGTCCAGAAGCAAACATTGGTGATTCCCTGCAGTTTTACATCATCTTCATCATACACACCAACATGATTCAATCTAGTTAACTATATAATCCAATTAAATTAAAGACCACAAGAAGTATCAATCCAATTAAATGTGGATAACTATATAATCCAATTAAATTAACTAAAAAATTAAAGACCACAAGAAGCATCATACATCATGTCTATTGTTGAAGTATCAATAATTCATAATATACAATCGTATCCTAAATAATAATAAAAATAACTATACTACTACGGATATGCAGGAGGCTGACCACCGGCGCGCTTGAAGGATAAGAACTCCTCATACTCGTTCCGTGAAATCGACACCGATGTCGATGGAGAAGGCAGTGACGTCGGTGGAGGCCGTGCCCGCTCCAATCTGCGAGTCGCTGGTTGTAAGAATCCAGGGTAGATAACAGCCTCGTACTGCTATCACCCATTGAATCCTGCATCCTCGTCAGCTTCTCGCCCATCGATAGCTCTGACGCCTGCAGCTCCATGATGTTGCGATCATTGGAGGCTCTAATATCATTTGTCAATTCCCGTAGCTCCGTCATGCTGTGGTCGAGCATATCCAATCGTGCGATGAGCATCGAATCGTCCGCCTGCGGCTGGGACCGGGACTGGTCCTCCATACTTCGCAGCAAGTCGTCACGGAGAGACGCAATCTGACGGTCAACGGCCTCCTGGACGGCCTCCTGGACTCTGGCCGACGACTGCGAGGGCTGCGACTGCGAGGGGTGTGTAGAATGCGCAGCTGTCGGGGAGGCCCTAGATGACTGCGTCGCAACCAGGGCACCATAGGAGCCCGTACCGTAGTATGTACCCCTCTGGAGACCACCAGCTGCGGTCACCCACAGGTCGTCCGCCGACGGAGATGGACCGGGCTGCGACGAAGCACCAGCCTCTCCAGGTGTAGGTGCACTAGCAGTCGCCCGCTCACGAAGCCTAAGATACTCGACCTAGAAAAGGTTTGGAAACTCAATAATTGCCTAAGTTATATTAAAATAAACACAAAGCAAAGTAATACTTACATAGGTCTGTGAGGCCCTCTCATCAATGAGATTTCCGTCCTTGCGATGGGTGGCCAAGAAGACGGTCACCATGTTTGCATCCTCACCCCTCTGTACCTGTTAAAAATATATTATTTATTACTAAACTTAAATATTTTTTCCAAGTACCATTTTATGGTACTTATATTAAAATAATATATTTTAAAAGAAAAAACATACCAAACGACGGAAATATTTCGTCATCGGAATCGAGCCACCACACCACTTGGCAGCATTCTGCCTAGCCGCCTTGGCCTTCTTAGACCTTTCCTTGTAGCTCGGATCGTCGAATCTAGCCCTCATCACAGTCCACTGCTCAGGCGTGATCCAACCATGGATCGGTTTTCCAGCACGATCACGAGCCTTCTGGTCATCCAGAGCATCTCGGATAAGCTTGGCGGCAACGGTAGGAAAGAGCCGCTCGATCAACTCGGCCCGGTGCGGAGGATAAAAATACGTTTGCTACAATAAATAATTTATTAAGTTAGCATCACGAATATGCATAAATTAGAGGATTTATTTAATATACTTTTACCTGAAAGTGCGTAAACCAGAACGCCTTTCTCTCCTCCGGAGCCTTAGAGTAGTTGATCCAAGGGCCACCGTAGTTGTTCCTCAGAAATTGGCCCAGGCGTCTCTGAACCGACGATGGACGATATCTATACAGAGATAATAATTTAGATTACTGAAAAAGTCAATATACGATGAATAAAGAGAAACACAAATATATACTAAACTATCTAATTGACTTACTTTGTACCGTCGGCCCAAATCTCTGTCCTCGTCTCCTTCGGTGGTGCACATGGAGGATCTTGCTGATGCTGGGACAACGTCGGCACGACCTCCTCTACATGCTCATCTGTCTCCATGGTTCCGTCAGCAGGAGGAACGCTGGACGAGGGAGTACTATTACGCCTGGAACTACTCGTCCCAGGAGTGATGCCACGCAACGTCGTCGCAGTCGGAGATGTGGCTGATCGATATACTGGAGTACTGGGCGACGATGATCCGGAACCAACAGTAGGCAGTACCGGAGTGGCACTCTGTCTACCTCGGGACCTGCCAAATCCTCCGCGTCGTCCTGTCATATCTGATAACAACATATGATGAATATAGAGAAACACAAATATATACTACATTCTACAGTCGAAATGTGATACATATCTCAAAGCATTATACAGTCAAAATATAATACATATATTCGTTAATGTCAATATCTACTTCTACATGCAATATTTACAGTCCAAATATAGTTACATTCTACATGCAATATTTTTTATTTTCAATCATCTTCAGAAAATTCATCTTGTTCGCCTTCGTCGTCCTGCTCTTCCTCTTCCTCGTCTTCACTTTCATCTACTTCGTCGTCCTCTTCGAATAATTCTACATCTACTACATTATTACTCGTGTAATGAGTAACTTCCGTTGAGTCCACATCTACAATATTTGTTACAAGAGGTAGATCGTCCTCCTGATAAGCTATTTCATCAATGTCAAAGGTATTTCTAGCTTTAGTCTTGCATACTGCCCACTAATCCGACCTCGCTGTCCCCCGTCTAGGATAAGTTGTGAAGTACACGAGCTGAGCCTGACTTGATAGGACAAATGGTTCGTAGCCTTGATATCTACGCTTGTAGTTTATATCCACAAGGCCATGCTTGTCAATTTTCCAACCTTGATCTTGAATCGGATCAAACCATTCACACCTGAATAGCACGATATTAGCAGGTTCTGTGCCATAATTATATGTCAACTCCACAATCTCTCATAAGATGCCAAAAAAATCATTGCCCGGATTAAAGTCTTTATAGTTTGAAGATTTGATACACAAACCACTGTTTTTCGTGGAATCAAGATCCAGAAAGCTGTCTCTGATAGGAGCATTTGTTGACTTGAACCTGAACCCATTCACACAGAAACTTGGCCATATTTTTACGGCAGTAATTGGTCCCTTGGCTAGAGTCCTAATAGATTCAGTCTCGGGTGATATTAGATGATCGACCTAAATACCAAAGTAGCGATAGTAAGTTATTTGTTTTGCAAGTGCAGAAATAAAAAGTAATTACCAAGCATCTTACATATGCGCTCAACCAAGAAGAAAAATGGCATCTCATATCTTGTTCTACTTCTTCGTCTGTTATGTAGGGTCTAACCGACCTCAACTCATCATTATATGTGCTGAAAAACAATGAAGCAACTGCTGATTAGTAGCATAATAGTATCGTATACTATTACATTGAGATGAGTAAACGTGGACGTATTAATTACTTACCCCTCTAGCTTCTCCACTTCATCCTCGTCGCAATTGAGTAATATATACAATTGAGCAGCCCTTAGCTCATCGTCATTCAAATATCTCTTCTTCATTTTTCCCGAAGGCTTTTCGGATGTATTGAATACTTTGAGTATTGCATCATTAGATTCCTGATATGCGTCGTCATTTCTGGGAGCTTTCGTCCTATTAGTAGCAACATGCGATTTGAAATACGTCGAGCAAAAGTTTGTAATCTCCTCGAGAACATAAGCTTCACAAATAGAGCCTTCAACCCGTGCCTTATTTTTCACCTTTCTCTTTAGGTGATTCAGATGACGCTCGAAGGGGTACATCCACCGATAACCGACAGGACCACCAACACGTGCCTCATAGGAAAGATGAATTGGCAAATGCTCCATAGAGTCGAAGAATCCAGGAGGAAACACCTTCTCGAGCTTACATAGTATTACCGCAATGTCCCTCTCTTGCTTTTCTAGACGATCGACGAGCAACTTAGTACAACAAAGATCTCTGAAGAATATGCTCATCTCTGTCAATGGATCCCAAACGACCTGCGGTAAGAATTCCCGAAATGCAATCGAAATTAACCTCTCCATGAATACGTGACAATCGTGGCTCTTCATACCTACTAGTTTGTTCTCCTTGAGGTCGACGCATCTTTTCAAGTTTGACACGTACCCGTCTGGAAACTTTAGACCCTGAATCCACCTACAAAGTCTATCTTTATCCTCTTTATCCAGTAAGAAAACTGACTTAGGTTGCTTTAACTTTCCATTCCCCTCCTCTATCAAATGCAATGCAGGACGTCTACATATGTCTTCTAAGTCCAACCTGGCCTTCGGATTATCTTTCGTCTTCCCCTTTACATCCATTACAGTATTAATTATGTTATCAAACATATTCTTCTCGATATGCATGACATCAAGGTTATGTCTGATCAGATTGGTGCTCCAATATGGCAGATCCCAGAATATACTCCTCTTCGTCCAGTTATGGGTGCGACCAAATCCGTCACACTTGTACCCCTTAGCAGGCTCTTCGATAGCACTTGGTAAATCTTTTACCTCTTGCCATATCGTGCATCCGGGCCACCTTGGCGGTGGATTGGCCTTCTCCACAACTCCCGCACGAAAAGCATTCTGATTTCTCCGGTACGGATGATCCTTCGGCAAAAATTGTCGATGACAATCGAAGAAGCACAATTTGCCTCCGTGTTTCAAACGGAAAGCCTGAGAACGGTCCATGCAATACGGACATGAGAGACGACCATGGGTGCTCCATCCCGATAATATTCCATAGGCCGGAAAGTCGTTGATGGTCCACATAAGTGCTGCCCTCATCTGAAAATTCTGCTTTCTAGAAACATCGTACGTGTTGGCACCGACTTCCCACAGCTGATTCAACTCATCTATCAAAGGCTGTAAATACACATCGATGTTCCTCTTCGGATTGTTCGGACCCGGGATAATAACGGTTAGGAACATATACGGAGTCTTCATGCACATCCAAGGCGGTAGATTGTACGGAGTGACGATCACAGGCCAACACGAATACTGGGAGTCCGAAAGTCCGAATAGGGTAAAACCGTCAGAACAGAGCCCCAATCTGACATTACGCGCTTCCTCGACAAAATATGGATACTCTCGATCAAAGTGCTTCCATGCTTCTCCATCGGATGGATGATCCAATACTCCTTCGATCTGTTTTCGCCTGTGCCAACTCATGTTTTCTGCAGTCTCCTTAACCATAAACAATAGCTGCAACCGCGGCGTCAAAGGCAAGTAGTGCATCGAATCGGTAGGCTTCCTTGCACCGACAGACTTTCCTCTAACAGTGGCCTTGTAGCGATCAGCACCACAAAATCTGCACGCGTCTTCATCCTTGTCGTCTTTGTAGTACAACATGCACCCGTTGCGACATGCATCAATTTTCTCGTATCCCATCCAAAGCGATCTCACCATCCTCTTAGATCGATAGAAGTCTTTAGGCAACTTTGCACCCTCGGGCAAGATCTCTATAATCAAATCGAGCAGTCGATTATAGCATTCTTGTGACATGTTAAAATCGGACTTGATGCTCAATAATCATGTAACCACCTCCAACGGTGAATGATCCTCACAACCAGGATATAGTGGAGTCCTTGTATTCTCAAGCAACTCCATAAACTTTGCAGCATCGGCATTCGGTGCCTCCTCAGCTGTATCATAATTGTCCGGATTGAAACTAGGTCCCGCCGTATCATAATTGTCAGGATTGAAACTAGGCCCCGCCGCATCATAAACCATGTTCACCAACCCGTCGTCGTAAGCATCGTGGTCTTGGACATCCATATACGGCTCCACATAGGGCTCCGACTCCGATGCTAGAGATACAAGTTCTCCGTGCGCGGTCCACTGATAGTAATTCGGCGTAAAGCCCTTCGAGTATAAATGATATGTAACTTCCACTTCTGGATGATATTTCCTGTTGCGACATCTCACACACGGACATTTAATTTTGGTACCGTCCATGTACTGAGGGAACGCCTTGGCGAACTGCAGGAACTGCTGTACACCCTCAATGAATTCATCCCGCACACCGCACATGTCATCAGGATGACGGTTGTACATCCATGAACGATGACGCAGATAGTAATTCATATCCATTTCTAGAAACTTCTGCAAAATTGACAGTATGTATCATATAAATCATTACATGCAAAATTAATCGTACTATAAAAATTATAACTGATATAATACATATTTTCATTTATCAAAACTGCAGCTGCCCCCAACCCCATAGTACTATGAACTGCACTATAAGTGTGCAGTCAATACACTACAAATAGTGTGTCATACTATATGACTGCAGCTGCCCCCAACCATACTCCTAGGTCAGTGTCCGTTATGGGAAAAGCAGTCATGGCATTGCACTAAGGCACCTGGTGCTTGAACAATTTTTGCATCAAAAGTTTCCCAAGTACACGGGCTATTGCTCTATGAAATGGATAACCCCATGCATTGTGGCTGTACTCACTCACAATTACCGGCAGATTATTGCAATCCCTTTAGTAAAAAAATCTAACCCCCCAAACTGGCACACTGATACACACATACACTCTTAAGAATTCTGTAATCAAAACTCACCTGGTACCAACAACACCTATTAAGTACTCTAAATTCTATACTTCATATAAACACTCCATCTATACTCATATAAACACTCCATCTATACTCCCAGATCTGGGATACACCTATATGAATGCTCAACCTTCACACCTATTACTTATTCTCTTCAACACATATATTCACTCAAACACCTGACTAATACACCTCTTTAAATCAGTCACCCACTGCTACTGCTTACCTTCTTCCTCAATATTTGATTACCCCTTATTCCGAGCCACACACTCATGTGTGCACTATAGTATCACTATGAATACCCAATCTTCTCTCAGATGTTGGTGTTATATCTGACACTTGCCCTCATGTCCTTCAAATCATACGAGTTCAAACCCCATCTCAAACACATCCACATCCTGCCTTGCACTAGTTGCTGATTGGCTCAGTAAGTTGCTGCACAAGGATGCAGTGTTTACACTGTATTAGGACCCCCTCACACCTGCCTACAGAAGCTAACAACCAACTACAATGCACCTAAACCTTAATGTACACTATGTTCAGCTGTGCAGTGCCTCCCCAAGTTGCCTGTTGCACATTGGGCTGATATGCCTCAAGTCTCCCTCTGCTCACTGCTGCTGTTACCTCTCTCGTCGACTTGGGCCAGTCGGCCCTAACCCTAACCCTAACCCTAACCCCATGTCAAAAAACCTAACCCTAACCCTAGGTCCTGATCAGTGTCTATGTCAGTGTGTGTGTGTGCCGTGTCTGTGTCTATGTCAGTGTCTGTGTGTGTGTGTCATGTTTGTGTCAATGTCACATGTGTCCTGTGAGAGAGAGAGAGAGAGAGAGAGTAGGGTTTACCGGAGTAGTCGCGGTGGAGAGGCGGTCGACGGAGCGGGGGGGGGGAATTTTTTTTCTTTTCGAAATTTCAACAGATGGGGAAAAATGAAACCGAGCCCTAATTAACCATATTTTAGCGACGTTTAGCGATGTCCAATAAAAATGTCGCTAAATTAAATTTTAGCGACGTCAATGACGTCGCTAAACACGTTGCTAAATATTTTTAATATAAAGGTCGCTATATACGTCACTAAACGTCGCTAAATTAGACATATTAGCGACGTTTAGCGACCTTAATTGAACTTATAGCGACTTATCTTTTAAAATCTTAATAAAAGTCGCTAAACGTCGCTAAATGTCGCCATTTAGCGATATCTAGCGACGTTTTTATAAGGAGTCGCTAATTTATATATTATTAGCGACGTTTCTTTTGACGTCGCTAAAATACGTCGCTAATACCGCTTTTTATAGTAGTGGGCGTAGGCTGGACGTACCCACGTATTCGTGCCCCTATACCGGGTGCGGGTCGTGACACGTTTTTAGTGGTGGCCCACGCAGGTCAGGCTTCACAATAGTGCGATATCGTGGTAGTGCAATGACTTAGTTGTACTACTGCGAGCCTGCGATAGTATAGGATATATGACACTAGGATGAGAGGGATACTCAATCACAACTAGGAAATAATCCCAACATAATTGTATCTTGTCATCCTCATTCTGAATATCGCTTTCATTGAAATTTTTTGTCCTTCCTTGATGATATCGTATCTTGCTCAATATTGATTTCTTATTTTGAATCTGTCTTCAGAATGCCGCCGAAGACGCGTTCCCAGCGCTCAGGTGCAATGTCAGCACGATCAGTCACTCCACCACCCTTAAGGACAGCACCCTCAGACAAAGGTCCAGTACCTATATTCAGGAGGTCATCTTCACCAGTCCAGGTGGGCGTATCTGCAGCAGCTTTCGGAGGTGCTCCACCTCCAGTACCGAGGACAGGGCAGAAAGTTTTTGAGGATTTTCCACCTCCGCCACCTGCAGTGGATCAGACGCAGATGTTCGCGCTCTTCCAGCAGATGATGGAGGGGCAGCAGCGACAGTCCGAGGTCCTGCGACAGAGCGTAGAGAATGCTCATCGGATCGCGCTCGCAGCAGTTGAGAGATCTACCGCCTAGCCACTAACGGTACCAGCTCAGTTTATTCTGCATCAGCCGAGGCCGGGTACTTTCATAGACTTCAAGAGGATGGGCCCGAAGGATTTCAGGGGCACAGAAGGGATTATCTATACGGACGAGTGGATCGAGGACATCGAGCGGAACCTGCGGCTGGCACAGATTCCAGAGATGCTATATATAGAGGCAGCGGGTTGTATGATGTTCGATATTGCTTTGATATGGTTCAGGACAGACCCAAGGATATCAGCGTCGGGAATTACTTGGGAAGTTTTCAAGGAACTGTTCAAAGCATTTTAGTTTTTGTGGTTGATGGAGCACTTTATTTTGAGCATTTTGGTTTTTGTTTCACTTGATTTGAAATTAAAATAAAAAAATTATGAAGAAAATAATTTTTGAATTTTTGGAGCTTTTTTGTCATGGCTGAACTTGTTGTCTGGAGAAGATGAAGTCCTCATGCGGCCAACACCATATGTGGTCGAGACTTCCATGTGGCATGATCCTTATGCAGCCTGGACTCTTTGCCGTATAACCAACCAACATGCATCCATCTTGTTGGATGGATGGCTGACCATTACACAAAGTATTCTGGAGTTTAGTGACACAACTCCTTGTGTTTTGTTCGATGGACGAATAAGAAATTTGCTTAAGGCCAAAGAGAAATATGCGGCCGAGTGACATATGCGGCAAGCAAAGTATTCGACCACCTTCCTTGGACGCATGACTCTGAACTGTTAGCGCATAATTATATAATTTTTGTTCTTTCTCTCTGGCACACTTTATTGTATGTCTCATCTGTCACATCAATCACTTTATGTCACTTTACTGCCACTTCATTTATTGTCCGTCACTTCAAACACTTGTCCCAAGGAGTAGACTTTAACCTTGAGCATGCAGCCTAGAGACATATGCGGCCTAGAGACATATGCGGCCAGGACTTCCCATGTGGCCTATAGACATATGCGGGCAGGACTTCGTATGCGGCCTAGAGACCCATGCGGCATTGATTATTTTGATTGAATATTTTCTTATTCTTTTAGTGATTTATATTTGGGTTAATGCTTCTGTTATGATTCTAAGAAAGAATGTATTTAGTAACCAGACCTCGTGCCAGACATGACCGTGACCTAAGATTGGCTATGAACATGGCATGAGTTGAATTGAGATTTCAGTATGAACCAGACTAAGTGGATAGTGACTAACCAGCTATGTGCATGACATAAGCTTCGTGTTACAATATGATCTTGATTCATGTGACCCAATATATAATTGGTAATTGGACTCGAATATTATATCTGTGTTGATTCAAATTATTGCCTGAAAGTGTATATAATCGGATGTGCGCTGAGGCACGACACACTATGTCACGTATTAAGTGATTTATATTTGTGTTGTGCATCGAGAATGCCTCTAAATTTTTGAATGCGTGATATTATAAATATATATTATTTCACAACACGGACATGATATGCGAGTCAAGTACCAAAGCGTGGCTAGGATATTGATTGACTGAATGTTGCATACATGCTCGGCTGAATCCAGATTGAACTTTCGTAGATTCTTATCTAGTGTTCCCGTACTTTGTACCATATCTTAAGAAAAATTCTTATGTGACCATGCCTTAAGATTTTGAACACAATATAGGGCTAATTAGGTAACGAAGAAGTGGTAGTAAAATTTGGAGAAAACGGTATCCCGAGATTATACCAACGAACCTTCCCACATAGATTCATTCTAAGTGCGTTGTGGGCTGGCTACCACAGATACTATATATCATCCATCTTAGTGGAGTGCAGTATCTGACCTATTATAAATAACGCATAGCCATTGTCTCCCTATAGGAGCACTAGAGCCGCTAATATCGTATTTTAGCGTAGTTGACCTACGGGGAACTGGTATATCATGAAGTGCATGTATATTCCTTATTTGGCTTGGTTAGCTCATATTCGGCAATGGTGTGATCTGAAAATACCTATTATGCATTATTTCTGAGATAATCTCAGACTCCACAAATAACAAGCCGTACAAGTGATTGGCTGATATAAAGAAAGTGGACTTGGTTGTGATTGTATTATTCGTTTAGTACCTTAGGGAAATAGACTATCATTGTGTGATGGTTCAACCCTTATCCTTGTTTGGTTGTAGGATTGGGCCTTTGCGCTAGGGTATGCCATGGACCTAAGTTATGACATTGAACCTATGTATTATTATATAATTATTTTTTGGGTTTTGTTTCTCCATTTTATGCTTCTTTTGTGGTACTTGCTATTTGGGGTATAATCCCACTGGTTTTACATAGCCAGGTTTTGAGCCAGTATACGAGGATCCAGCATACTATCCCCCAATTTATGGTGCATACTAGGAACATGGTCGTAGAGGATAGCGAGTGTATTTTCTTCTTCCCTGCTCGTCATTGTATATTTACTTCTTTTTGGCGTTTAGCCACCGACACCTGTTAACCAGAACGTCTGGACATTAGTCTTCTTACATTATTGTATTAAATCAGACTGTAGTTAATCACTGTGATATACTTTTTCTACTCTTTCAGCTTCTTATTTTGCACAGCTGGTCTCTAGAATATTTTGATAAAGCATTTGTTATGCCTTATTGCTTTATCATATATGCTCTATGTTTACTATTTCCTTGTTTGAATGATTGAGACATATAAGTTCTTGAACCTCGGAGACTTGATTATAGCATTCACCCCCTTGTCTTATTACAGTCGTAATTATCGTATGACATATAATACCTTGTACGGGATAGTTGGCCATGTCCGTCTTCGTATTCCAGTACTGGTGCATGACAATGGACGTCAGTAGAGGTTGGCTTGAGGCGTCCTATCTCCTGGGGCAATTTTTGGACTCAGTTTTGGGATAAGTATTTTGGATTCGTCGCACAATATGAGCTTCAACAGAGGTTTATCGGTCTCAAGCAGGCCGGTAGTCCTGTGGACAGATATGCAGCATAATTCTGTAGGCTGAGTAGATTCGCTCCGACCATGGTGGCTACAGAGTCGGACAGAGCGATGAGGTTCTAGCAAGGACTTTATCTAAAGATTCTATAACTGGTAGAGGGACAAAACTACCAGACTTATGAGGAAGTATTGATAGCAGCTCAGAGGCACGAGCTTACCATGCAGAGGTTATCGTCGAGGACGGGAGGCCAGAAGAGGTCTCATGCTTAGAGTGGATGAAGAGGTAGAGGAGTACACCAAACTTCAGCACCATCACCTGGTGTTCATATTCATGATTCAACATCACAGAGGGTGGCAGTTTTGACAGTGACAACACCAGCTCTACAGCAGCTGAGGCAGCAACAACAGTAGCAGTGCCAAGGTGCACCAATGGAATATACTTACTTTGACAAGGGAGGCCATACTAGAGATGTGTGTAGGGCAGCAAATGGGTTGTGTATGAGGTACGGTAGTCCAGATCACCGGATTGCCAATTGTCCGATAATGTAGAGGCTAGGAGGGCTTGTCCAACATTTACCATCATTGCCAGCACCAGGGACAGTTCAACACAGAGGGATAGCGATAGCAGTATGACCATTAGCTCAACGTCTATTACCGACACAAGATCAGATGTACCAACAACAACAAAATTAACAGCAGGGCCAGCAAAGGCCATAACAACGCTTCCAAGGAAGGCAACAACGAGGAGCACAGCAGGGCCAAGGGAAAGCATTCACTATCCTTGGAAGAAGCTTTGGCATCAGGCGACGTGGTGGCATGTAACATATCTGTCGCATCTTTTCCTGCTATAGTATTATTTGATTCAGGTGCATCTCATTCATTTATATCTGGCAGATTTGTGACACGTATTTGATTAAAGTTCGAGGCGTTGCTAGAGAGGTTGAATATACTCAATGGTAATGGGCTCGTAGAAGTTAGTAGAGTGTGTATAGCGTGTTCATTCATAGTGTGCGGGCATTCATTAACTGCACGATTGATCAATTTCCTATGGGTAACTTTGACGTTATTCTAGGCATGGACATGCTGAAAGATAGTCATTCTACTATAGATTGCTATCACTCTCCTATCCTGTATACTCGGAATATACTCAAGTTGGTAGACTTTTGGTGTATTTTCATTTTTTGGCATACTTTGAGTATACTTCAAGTGCATGGTTGAATGAGCTTGGTGCACATTTGCTTGGATTGATTGTGTGGTGGTGGTAGGTAGGGTGTGTGGCTTGGATTTGTTGGAGAGATCCAACGGTTCACCATCCACCCCTTGCCTATATATTCTTATCTTCCCTCTCTCTCTTCCATTATTGTGTTCTTGTTCTATTTTTATTTTTTCTTCACAGGCAAGTACATCTTGCTTGGAATGAAGAAACATAGATCATGTATGAATTTATTTTTCCATTAGTTCTTTGATTTTATTAGCTTATATTGTTGGACTGAGCTCCTCTTGATCTTTAGTGCTTGCTATTTTAGATTTCCATGGCTAGGATCTTGTAGATCTGAGTTCTTGTTTTATGGATCTTCTTGATATTTTGAGAGAACGATCTCTCAAAACTTAGTATTTTGAAAACTATTTGGCTCATAGTGATAAGCATCCTAGCTTTGCTTCTTGGCATTTGTGATTTGGAGCACTGTCATAGTCTCGAGCTTGAGCTCTGATTGCATAAATGGTGGGTCAGATGGAGAAAAAGAATAGTGACAAGAAGTACACATGAGAATTTGTATTATGGGCACATGTTGAGTATGACCTGCAGTCCAAGGGTACATGTTAAACGTGACTCGCAGTCTATAACTAGTGTATACTTTAATAGTACTGCCAATTTCTTAAAAAGTATATCAAGAGGATAAATTTTTGGAAAAATCCTTCTTGGTGCACTTTTGGAAGACTTCAGCCATTGGCGTACAATTTATGTACTAACGAATGAACAAAAATGTACCAGTCTACCTTTCGGTGCACTTTGGACCAACTTCCTATTAATTGTCGTACTTTTAACCAAATAAATAGACCGACGCATAATTGACACATTGTGCATTAAGTATCAAAAGTGCGCCGCTCCCATATAACTCTTGGCGCACTTTCTGGACTCTCAATGGTTGGCACACTTTTAATAGATTAATGACCCATCGTACTTGTTATCTCTTGGCACACTCTTGCTCGGTTCAGTCTCGATAAGCGAGCTCTGACTTTGGCGTGCCTTGATTTTTGAGTCCTCAACTGTCGTGCCATTGACTATCGTGCCAGCCTTGGAACTTATATTTTGTCTTTTAATTCTTGTCGTCTTTTAGCTCGCACACTTTGCTGAATTCGCCACTCCCTGTTGCTGGCATACTTTAACAAAATATGCTGAGTGTCGTGCTTGTGCACTTTTGTGAGAGTGCGCCGAGTTATTTTTTGTTGGCAGTGTGCGCCACCATTATTTTGTTTGTCCTTTAGTGCCTAGACCCCAGTTGCTCGTGCACTTTTGGAGAAGTGTGCCAAGTCTGTCTGGCTAGATTTTTGTGCCTACCTTTCTTCTCTTGCAGAATGCGCACTTTTGTGAGAGGGCTCCATTGCCTGTTTGTTGGTTGTTATGCACCAACCCTATTTTTCCTAGCCTTTGGAATTTTGTAATGAACGCCAATGCTTGTTTCCCTGATGATTGTATGCCACTTGCCTGTTTTGTGATTTCTTGTTGCCTTGGGCATATTATTGAGTGATGTTAAGGACAATTGCCTTATTAATACTTGCATGAGGTTCTTGACATAATGTATGGCATCCAGCATGGACTTGTTATATTGAGAGCCCTATAGATATGACCCTGATTATGCTTGATATTTCCTTTCTAACTTTATTCTTATGCATTCGATAGGGTAAGGAGTGTAGTTCAAATCGAGTGACGTTCTGCAACCCCGGTCCTTGTTTTGTTTAAGGGTAGTTGATCTGATCTTAAAGGGTTCATGCAGCTCCTTTATCTATATCCTGTAGCATTTATTTATTTGTTATTATTCATTAGTGTGTGCGATTATCCTGATCAGGATAAGTGGCACTCGAACCTGGACTTGATAATTATATTGCATTATAGGATCACTTTATTATAGGTTGGATAGAATAAGAGGCGTAGTTCAACTCGGGTGACGTTCTGCAACCTCGGTCCTTATTTGGTTTAAGGGTTGTGGATCTGATCTCGAGGGGTTCTCGCACTACTCTCATCCTCATTCATCGATATAATAAAGTGACAAATTAATTATGACTCCTGACTTGATCAAAACATGATTCATGTGACCAACTGATAGATTTGGTATCCTGATTTGGTTATTGTATTCTTGCTGATACACTTGTCCTATTCGCCTGTTTATACGGCTATATTGTACACTAAGGGACATTGGCTAACATATACACTGAACGTGACATGATGATTCCTGCTCGGTGCATAATATTATATTCCTGAATTTTTGGCACAGAAATGATAACGGGTCAGAACCATAGTGTGGCTAGGCTATTGCTTGTTTGAATATTGCATATACATTTGGATGAATCTAGATTTACTCCTTATATTAAATAGATTCGTATCAAATATGCCCGTACTCTGTACGACATCATTAATGGGAATATTTTAGTGGCCACGACAGGGAATTCCATATCACTATAGGGTTAATTAGGAAACATAAAAGCTGATTAGAACATGAGAAGAGAATGATATCCCAAGATCGTGCGTGATGGGATGCTCCATGATAATATTTTTGGTATACAAGGCTGGCCACTGCGGATATTATATATTATCCACATGTAGTGGAGTGCAATATTCGACTTTTTATATTTAAGACCGAGCCAATATTTTTTCTATAGGAATGTTGGAATTGTTACTGATCAATTAGCACGGTGGCCCTACGGGGGACTGGTGCAATCATGATTTTCCTGCCTGTATAACACTGGCTCGGTTAGCCCTGCTCGATATGACATGATCTGAGGATGCTTAGTACTATTATATCTGGGATAACCCAGACTCCATATAACAAGCCGTAACATTGTTTGGCCGTTCTAACCTAACTTGGTTGTGATTATAATTTTGCTAGCATCTTAGGGGCATAGGTTGTCATAGTATGATGTTTAACTTTTCTCCTTGTTTGGTTGGGGAGTTGGATCATCATGCTATGATTGAATATGGACCGAACTATGACACAGAATTCTAGCTTGACCATAATCATGGGACGTATGTTATCTTGGGTGGCATGGCATTTTTTGTCCTTGTTTGTTGAAGGAGTGTCATGTTATCCCAAAGATGGGGCATGCGTCAATGATTCTTGGCTCTTGCACTATATGCTAGATCTGGTTTTGTTTCTTTATTTCGTGCTTCCTTATAGTACTTATTATTTGGGGTCTAACGCTGTAAGCCCCCATATTTTTGAATAGGGTTAATTTGGTATTTTTAATTTAATTTATTTATTTAATTTAATTTAATGGATTAAAGTATTAATTTCTAAATCTTTCTTTTATATATATGACCCTTTGCCATGGCTTGGATATTTTAAGCAATGCACAATATTTTTTCTCCAAAAAAAATTTATGTTACTAATCTTGATTGTGCCTAATATCTTTTGGACATGGATTTTATATTTGTTTGACCTCCCCCATGCTCCAAAAATATTGTCAAACATCTAGAACCATGGTTGCCGTAAAACTGTATCCTTTTGACTAGAACTTGACCCAAACGCATGTAGTCATGTAGTTCATACAAATACCCCCATATATATATATATATATATATATATATATATATATATATATATATATATATATATATATATATATATATATATATATATTGGTTCTATTTATAGAGTTCTAATTATTAAAAGGGCCATATGTGACATCCTAGTTGGCAAACTACCTAACTAACTAACTACCTAACCATCCAAGATCCTAACCAACCAAATATCAACCATAAAAACCTATACCCTCTTCATAATTTTTTGCAAGCACAAGCCCCCTTGGTGGCAGACCCATATAAGCCCTAGGAACACCCCCTCCTAGGTTTAAATCTATCCAAAAAGCCCATATATATACCCCCTTATCACAAAACCCTAACCCTAACAACTCTCTCCCCTTTTTGGATGACTCCTCCCCTCTCCTTCACATGTAAGAGAAGTACCCCTTGACATTTATCCCTCACAACATCATCTCCTTCACCAAAAACCCTCTCCTCTCTTCTAAAGCTACACCTTTCATCATTCTTTCATCCAATCTTCACCAAACAACCATAAAGTCTCCACCATTGCCATCAAACCCATCAAGAATCCATTGCCATCATCATAAAACTATAAAGAATCTATTTCTATCATCATAAACCTATCAAGAAGGGAGAATCAAGGCAAGCACAAGCAAGAAGGTGCGTTCTTGAACAAGAAGAGGCATCGTCATCCAAGCCTTCAAAGCTTTCGGGTAAGGATTCAAACTTTCTTTCTCAAATCCCCATGGCATGAATCTCTTATATTTATGTAAGTTTAATATTTTATAACCCTCCCTTTCTATCTTTTTCTACCATAAAAATCTATGAGAAATTTTATGTTAGATTGATGATAGATTGGACAACAGTAGGGCTAGTTTTAGACTTTGATACACGATTCTTGGAGGCATTATTGTTAATTATTAAAACTAAATTTATTGGTGGTTTATTACTATTAAATAAGTAATTAGAATTATTTTTATGATATGTTAATCAAAATTCTGAACCCTAAAAATAAGGGCCACTAGCCTAGGTTTTCGGTGGCTTTATGGAATTGTTTTGCCCGTAATTAGAGGTCATTTTGGATGAAATAAAAAGATGATTATTTCTGAGATTAAAACAGAATAAAATATGATATAAATGAATTTTTCATGAATATAAACCATACCCATAGACTGACAATGCTTCGAACAAGTTTCGGACAAAACTAGTCAACTTAAAGTAGCCATAATCTTGAAATATGATTATTTTGTCAATTCTGGAATTTAATGGTTAAAAAATAATATAAATCATATTTAAATCAAGATTACATTATTTATTATGATTTATGTTCATTTCCTTCGATTGGAGACTTAACGGTAAATTATGGAAGTCGTAAACCATGAAACTAGGTTCCGATACCTCGTAAAACGTGTAGGTTGTTGTGTCAAGAATTTATATGTTAGGATAAGGTTACACTTGGGTATTAATGGTTTATAATAAATTATACAATTTAGTTATGGTTAAAATATTCTTGATTATATACTTAAAGTAGAAAATTTATTGTTTAGGTCAATTGGATTCCAGAGGAGTGGACGCGGGACTAATTTTGCAACTACATACTGCAGACCCATGCAAGTGTACCTTGCCAAACATGCAGTAGATCCTATTATATTATCTGCTTGTATTTATTTTCATATATATATACTATTGTGATGTACTTGTTCAACCTAGGACCATGAGACGTTACTTGGCGTCCGAAAAAGATTCAAGTGTCAACGTCATACGCGGAGTCGTATAACGTCACTTAGAGAGTTGATTCCACAATCCTATTTTTACGTGCTTGCTTTACCAAGTACGCCAGACCGTAGGGTACTTGACACTATTTCATATGACAGAATCTTTTTTGAATTATTCATGATGATTCTGTATAGGATTACAGGATTTGTGATATAAGACTTGCATATTATATAGATATCATTATGACTCGTTGTACTAGCTAGAGGTTATGATCTTGCGTGTTAGGGACATGAGACATCGTGGACATGAGATATGAGATTACATTGGGTAGGAAGAGACACACATGCTACATGATGATTATGTTTATATATATACTATGTTATTGGAGGTGCTTTAGTCTCTGTACCAGAACTTGGCATATTTACTAGCCCTAAGAGATACTACTTGCTGTTATTGGCTCCCCAACACAGAGCCTGTAGTGGTCTCATCCTGAGTACTATTGATGCTCTCATTTATAGTTTACTTATCTGGTCATATAGCTTACCCTGAGGATCTGTTTTTACTTGCTGTATTTTATTTGGCTTGAGTATTTATTGTACCTTGCTATATCCTCTGAGGACCTGGATCCGGATTATGTCCCCAGGTGTAGACGAGGAGAGTTATCCCGAGGTTTATGGGGCATGTGCTGCTATTGGAGACGTACATGTTGTAGAGGACGAGGTTATTTCGGGGAACTTCTCTTGAGCACACAGTATTCTCGCAATTCATTTATTATGCTTAGTGTTCTTAGATATTTGATCTTGTAGTGACTTCTGAATATTGTACTTGGAGTTATTTTTTTTTCCATTTTAAGGACGGGTTACTCGTGACATTATTTATATTGCTTTGGTTGGATATATCATTTTATATTATTGTGATTGGACTTATCTTTTTGTGATTTCGTTACTTATTATGGATGCCATTAGATATATAAACCATGACAGGTATTTGTAGACCATTTTATATGTATTACAGCTTAAGTGCACTCTAACGGGTCCATTAAATTGTGTTTGCCCATTAGAGTTGTGTTGCTGGACGTGGCTATTCCTTTGGTATTTTGGGATCGGGGTGTGACATAATTTTGTGGTGGTCCATGCAGGTCCACGCATATATTGTTTTGGTTTCAACTAAGGGACTGAGTAAGCCTGCGATTAGGATAAGAATAAATTTATAGGATCTCATCCACATGTTGACACGTTCTTGACCTCTACATCAGACTTGAATAAATTCTTTGACTTACATTATTCTTGATTCAAATATTCAACCCTACACTAATCCCAATAAAAGAAGAGAAGGCAGAGAAATTCTTTGACAGACTAAGCTTTGAGTTACAAAGATTGATTGGCGCAGTTGCACTAACTTCTTTGACTTACATTATGTGCTTTATGTATCAACTTATATAATAATTGTTTCAGATAACTATCTTTTTTTCACATTCTCGATTCAAGTTTGTTTAGTCCTATCCTACTTTTAGTTCTAGTAATTGCTTTAAGCAACTATCATTCCTCCTAACTAGTCTCAATTGGTTTCAGCTGTATATGTACCATCTCACTTCTCAGTTCAGCTATCCCAAATTTTAGAGTCTAGTTCTGCCACTGTGGGGCCATCAACCGTGGTAATATAATAACATAGAAGAAAGAGACAAATGAAGAAGAATGTCAATGTGGTTTACGTACGCAAACACAGTTGTGGTGGGAACAAAGACCAACTATGCTGGTTCACCATCGTAGCTTTTTTCCACAAAATAGAAGCGAATGTTGTTCCCACTAAAAGCAACCAATATTCCCATTTCTCTCCTATTTCTGAAACTTTCCCACTACTAACGCCATTCAAGTCAAAGTAGATATTTGGATACGGATCAGTATAGTCCTTGATCCCCAGGAGGAGCACATGCTCTTTATCGCCATGGTCTTCCTAATTTTGTTGTGAAAGAAGGAATATTTAGAAAATGTAAAAATAAAGGAATGTGAATCCCTCATCATATATATATATATATATATATATATATATATATATATATATATATATATATATATATATATATATATATATATATATATATATATATTATTGAATATTAGTCAAAAGGAACTAATATTATATACTTTGTTTATAAGTAAAAAAGATAGAAAATGGAGAGGAAAATTTTTATTCAGATATTGGCTTTGGTTGACTTTTCTTGGCTTGAGTGAAATGAGATGCAATAACCCCTTTTATAGGCTTTACCATGCCATACAAAGGGACAAAAAAAAACTTTCAACTTAAATTCCATAGTAATGGAATGACTCTTACATGTCCTAACCAACAACTCTTACACTTCCACTTCCTAACCGATAATTCTTGCAATTCTTTTTCAGTTTTTTTAAATAAATAAACTTCAGTTTTTTTTATTTGAAACAACATCGCCCCTCAAATCAAAAATGACTTCATGCCGAGCAAGTCTTTTAGCTTCAAGAAGATTTCTCTTGATAATGGATAAGTGAATATGTCTGCTACTTGTTCAGTAGTGTGGCAATGCTGGAGCTCTATTGTCTTCTTCTTCATATAGTATCGAAGAAAGTGGACCGAGTATCAACGTGCTTGCTCCTCCCATAATGCACTGAATTCTTTGCAAGTTGAATGGCTGATTTGTTGTCCACAAATATAACGGTCGACTCTTCTTGTGGATGATCCAGTTCTTTCAAAATATTTTGCAACCAAATAGCTTCACAAATAGTAGATGATGTCGCCACATACTCTGCTTCACATGAAGACAAGGCTACAACTCTTTGCTTTATGGAAGTCCAAGAAAATGCAGTTGAATCAAGATAGAATACATAGCCTGTGGTACTTCTCCTTTCATCTTGGTCACCTCCCCAATCGCTATCTGAATAGCCTACTAACTCTGCATTCTCACTATAACCATAGAAGAGACCATGGTTGAGTGAGCCTTTGATGTATCTTAGAATCTTCTTCGCAACTAGCCAATGTGACTCCTTCGTTGACTCCATATAGGGACTCACAAGTCCGACTCCATACATGATATCGGGCCTTGTGATCGTCAAATATCTTAGGCTACCAACCAGAATCTTGAAAAAAGTTGAGTCCACAGAACCTCCATTTCTTTCTTTTGATAGCTTCATTCCCATGGCTAATGGAATGTTCACTGGATTGGAGTTACTCATATTAAATTTCTGCAATATCTCCTTCATGTAATTCTTTTGGGATATAAATATCCTATTTTCTTGTTGTTGCACTTCAATACCAAGGAAGTAGGACATCAATCCATTGTCCGTCATCTCAAAGTCCTTAAACATGGATGATTTGAACTCCTTAAGCATCTCACTGCTATTTCCTGTGTACAACATGTCATCAACATATAGGCAAATAATTAAAAATTAACCTTGATGATTTTTCTTCATGTAGACAGCATGTTCATATAGGCATTTGGTGAAGCCATTTTGATGAAGATAGTATAGTGCCCCACTCTGCGTAGGCGCTATGTATAAGTGATATCGCCTTGCTTGCTCAAACGAAAGTCTTCTCAGAGAGTTTTCGACCGATTGATCAATGTGAGTGGATAGAACTGTATTTTCTGATTCTTGCACGACTTAATAATGAATCTGAGTTTTTGAATGCTTGTTTGCTTAAGAAGATTGTTTCATAAGAAGAATGATAGAACCGACTCAGCATGCTAATAAGAGAACTCACATAGCTTGTCATTAAAACGAATATGCTGCCTAACTAGAGAATATATATATATATGCTTGTCAGAAATAAGATAGAACCATTGCCATACTAAGAGTATAAGAAATGTTGCATGCTTAGAAACACCGACATAGCTATCGAACGAACCGTTGCTATGCTAAGAAAGTAAGTAAATGAATTCCTGGAATAAGTCCCTTTGTAATATGCTAAGAAAGAGATAGTTATTGCATGTTAGATATGAAATCAATCGTGCTTGCCTTTATATGTTTCGCTTGTCTGTTTGCTATATCGAACTGCTTTAAGTAAAAATGTGTGAATGCAGTGACTAATAGTACGCCCTGAGGATACGGCCCGCAAGGGTCTAGTAGGGTGTGCAATTAAATATGTGATAGATGTGCTTCATCTGAGTAAGATGTGCTTCGTTGATAAGATGTGTTTCGCTAGACCGCATATGTTTTGCTTGATCATTGTTTTGCTTGCATAATGTGTTTATATTATTGCATTGGTCTCGGACAACTTGTGTACAAGGTCTTGTCTCTCGAACGATTCCTGGGGCACTGAAAATCGCTCGGTCCGGAAGAGATTTTTGGATCGCCCTGAGGTATACGGCTCGCAAGGGTCTAGTGGGGTGATATGTCTATTAGTGTTGTACGGAACCCATGATGTCATATCTGCTAGTACTCGGGTGTGTTGGTGAAGAGCTGAACCATGAGTCACAGCTGCCGACACCCATGCGTGCTAGTGAAGAGCTGTATCTTGGGCAACTGCTGCTAATCATAGGGCAACCCATGGACCGTCATATAAATAGGGCGCATGCTAGGTTTACCTTCTTGCATACCTATCGATTGATGACACCAAAGTTTAATTCATGAGTTTGTCCAGATATACATATTGTGGATAACTTGTGTGTCTGCTGCAGGTATAACCATTCGGCTATGGGGTAAAAAATATGAGTTTATGTGTAGACTGCTTGTTCATTCTGTCTATATCATAGAGTATATCTGTTAGTGCTTCATGCATTCGCATCGGTCAGACAATGACTATTAGTGCAGAGCTGAACCTCGGTCACAGTTGCTAATAGTATCAAAATGTGAGTCATTGGTTAGCTGGATTACCGCTATCGATCCTGAGTTTCTCGGGGACTAAAATCATATAGATAGTTCTGCTTGTGTGATTGAAACTATGATAGTTCACTATATGTTTGCTTGATTTGATATGATCAGTCCACTATAGAACTTTGCCCCAAAGAGTTAGATTTTTGATGCACAATACATGATGCGCACTGCACGATAGAACACTGCCCCGATCGTATGCTTGAGTATCGAATATGCAAAAATGGTTTCCAACTTGTGTTTTTAAAAGATATAATCTGACTAGTTCTGAGCTGCATGAAAAGAACTTAAATAAAACTAGCAAGATCACTAGTAATGCAATATTTTGCCACAAGTCTACTTAGTGTGGGTTTTAGGGGGTGTAGCTTCTGTTCAGTTGTTTATACTTACCAGTACTTATAAAAGTGCTGACCCACCAACAGTTTGCTTGTTCTCAGGTGCTTGTTCGTACAAGGAAGCGATAGCCGTGCCTCATCCCAAGGAACCGAAAATCTAGAGTCGATGCCTTGAGCCGTATCGAGATTGCTTTGAGCTGCTTTTGTATAGAGGGACATAATGTATGGAACAGTGTCATTGTAATCGGGAGAAGAGTGCTTGAGCGATCTGTAACCTCGACCATGCGCCGCTTGTAACAATTTCGATTATCAATAAAAGAGCTTATTTTTCATGTGCCATTGTGTTCTTTACTCTTCTATAATATATGTGTGCCGCTGCTTCAGTATTGAATAGCTTACTTGCCCTTGTTCAAAGCTTTGGTCTTGTGTAAGCAAACTTTAGGCTTGCACGGCATCACGCCCGTGCGAGGACGATCGATTCCGTAGGGACCCATGCGAGGACGAACGGCCCTCGGGACCGGGGCATGACAGATAGCTACCGATGTGTGCATTCCAAGCTCTTAGCGCCTGCTTTAAGCCATATAACGCCTTCTCTAGACGGTACACCTTGCTTTCTTCTCCTTCCACTATAAAGCTTTCTAGTTGTTGTATATACACTTCTTCTTCAAGGATGCCATTGAGAAATGCTGACTTGACATCAAGCTGGTATATCTTCCAGTTGTGATGAGCGGCAAGTGATATCACTAATCTTACTGTGTCAAGTCTTACAACTGGTGCAAAGACCTCTTTATAGTCAACGTCGTACTTTTTTTTATAGCCTTTGGCTACTAATCTTGCCTTGTATCAAGAAACTTCACCTTCAGCAGTACATTTGATCTTGTACACCTACTTGACGCCAATAGCCTTTTGATTTGTTGGAAGTGTTGTCAACTCCCAAGTATCATTCTTTTGAATGGCATGTATCTCATCCTCCATTGTCGATCGCCAACATTATTCTTTTACAGCTTCTTGGAAGGTGAGAGGCTCGTGGTCAGCATATAAGCAGAAAAGACCTATCTCTCTGTCTTCTTCTGCCTTCTCGTAAATTTCTTTGAGACTTCTTATTTTGATGGGAGTACTCTGGTGTATAGGAAGTCTGCTGCTACTACTTTTAATGGAACTTGGAGTGGTTCTTGTAGAAGATGATGTGGCATGTTGAGGAGATGGTGGCGTAACTGGTGGAACTTCTGGTGAAGGCTCTTCGGGTTCTTCAAGCACATGTTGCTCTTTGACTTTCTCTTCATCACTCTAGTTCCATGCTTTATCTTCATCAAAGATAACATCTCTACTAACCACTAATTTCTTTGTTAGTGGGTTGTATAGCTTGTATGCTTTGACTCCTCACTATAGCCAAGAAAGATATATTTCTCACCACGATCATCAAGCTTCTTCCTGTTGGTCTTAGGAATATGTGAATATGCAACACACCCAAATATTCTTAGTTTTACAAGCTTATAACAACTTTGGTTTTCAACAAGAGTTTTAAAGTTCTTAAATACAATAAAGACATCTGAATTTTCTTTAATAAAATAAGTCCAAAGTTTTCTACTAAAGTCGTCAATGAAAGTAATAAAGTATTTATTACCTTCTAACGACATAGGCTCTAATGGTCCACATATGTCTGTGTGAACTAGTTGTAGGGGTGTTGTTGCTCTCCAAGATTTCTCGCTAGGAAAAGGAAGTCATGCATGCTTGCTGAGTATACATCCTTTGCATGGTGGCTCGATCATTGGTAACCCATGCACCATGCTTGATGAAGATAGCATCTTTAAACCACTGAAATGAAAATGACCAAAGCTAAGATGCCACTTCCATGACTCGCATTCCTTAGGTCCATAGAAGTACTTCTCCGACTTTGTGTTAAGATGTAGAGGGAACATGCGATTGCTGGTTATTGGAACATGGGCTATAACTCTTCCACATGTATCTCTCAAGATGAAAGAATAATCTTTCATATGTATGTTGTATCCCTTCTCTAGGAGTTGCCAATATTGCTTTTCATGTTAGGCACATAATAAACATCAGAGATATACCATTTCTTACCATAAGTTTGATAGATTTGTATTGTCCATTTGCCTTCAACTAAGAGTTTGGAGGAGTCTCCCAAATTCACATTTCCGTGAATTTTTTCTTGAGTTCTATGAACAGATCTTTCTTTCCACACATATGATTGATCGCATCGGAATCAAGGTACCATTTTTTATATTGAGCATATGAATCATCGTGAGCAAGGAGTAGGATAGAATTATTACCTATACCATTTGTTGCTTCTGCAGTATTGGCTTGTTCATTATTTTTGTACCAATAGTCGGAGGTGTAATGTCCAAAGTTCTTGCAGTTGTAGAATTGGATATTTCTAGTGGCTCCACATCCATAGGATCTTCCTCTTCCTCGGTTGTATCCTCGACCACGACCTCTGGAGTTTTGATTCTCTTGTTGACCATGGCTAGGTTGTTGATGAGTACCACATCCGCGGCCTCTACCATGACCACGGTTGGAGATGGATCTTCTTTGATCATTTAGAGTCATTTTTGACTCTAATACTTGTTCCAATGCTGCATGATTAGTATGCTTCTGCATCCTTTGCTCATGTACTTTAAGTGAACTCAACAATTCCTCAATTGTAAGCTTCTCCAGGTCCTTAGACTCTTCGATAGCTACAACTACATTCTCAAATTTGGGAGAAAGGGATTGAAGTACCTTCTCAGTGACACAGATGTTATCTATCTTCTTATTGTTCCTCTTTAGGCTATTCACGATTATTAGCAATCGTGAAAAATAATCGGACATCGATTATCCATTCTTCATGTGAAGAGCTTCGTACTCACCTCATAATGCTTGTAGATGGACGCGCTTCACCCGAGCATCGCCTTTGAAGATGGAGACTAAGATCTCCCATGCTTGTTTGCTTGTCGTTGCTTCGGCAACCTATTCGAAGGTTGCCTCGTCCAACCCTTGATAGAGTAGGAACAAAGCTTTTTTATCCTTCTTCCTTTGCTCTCGGAGAGCTTTCTTCTTCTTTTCATTGTATCCAGCCTCTTCTTCAGCAGTGGGTTCTGAAAAACCATCGGTAATGGTTTTCCACAGATCTTGAGACCCAAGCAAGGCTCTCATTTAGATAGATCATGAATCATATCTTTTGATAATCTTGGAATTTGTTGCTGGACTATGTTGGAGCTCATTCTGCGCTATGATACCACTGTTGAATATTAGTCAAAGGGAACTAATATTCTATACTTTGTTTATAAGTGGAGAAGATAGAAAATGGAGAGGAGAAACTTGCTATTCAAAAGAATGATACTTAGGAGTTGACAACACTTCTAACAAATCAAAAGGCTATTGGCGTCAAGTGGGTGTACAAGATCAAACGTACTGCTGAAGGTGAAGTTTCTCGATACAAGGCAAAATTAGTAGCCAAAGGCTATAAACAAAAGTATGACGTTGACTATGAAGAGGTCTTTGCACCAGTTGCAAGACTTGACACAGTAAGATTGGTGATCGCACTTCCCGCTCATCACAACTGGAAGATATACCAGGTTAATGTCAAGTCAATGTTTCTCAATGGCATCCTTTTAGAAGAAGTGTATGTACAATAACCAGAAGGCTTTATAGTGGAAGGAGAAGAAAGCAAGGTGTACCGTCTAAAGAAGGCGTTATATGGCTTAAAACAAGCACCAAAAGCTTGGAATGCACGCATCGACAACTATCTTCATCAGAATGGCTTCACCAAATTCCTATATGAACATGTTGTTTACATGTAGAGAAGATAAAAAATGAAGAGGAGAAACTTTTATTCAGATATTTGCTTTTCTTGGATTTTCTGGGCTTGAGTGAAATGAGATACAATAGCCCCTTTTATAGGCTTTACCATGCCATATAAAGAGACAAAAAAAACTCCCAACTTAAATTCCATAGTAATGGAATGACTTACAATTCCTAACCGACAACCCTTACACTTCCACTTCCTAACCGACAACTCTTACAATTCTTTTTCAGTTTTTTTAATTAAATAAGCTTCAATTTTTTTGATTTGAAACAACATCGCCCCCTCAAATCAAAAATGACTTCATACCAAGCATGTCTCTTAACTTCAAGAAGATTTCTCCTGATAATGGTTTAGTGACTATGTCTGCTACTTGTTCAGTAGTGTGGGAATGCTGGAGCTCTATTGACTTCTTCTTCACATGGTCTTGAAGAAAGTGGTACCGAGTATCAATGTGCTTGCTTCTCCCATGATGCACTGGATTCTTTGCAAGTTGAATGGCTGATTTATTGTCCACAAATATAACGGTCGACTCTTCTTGTGGATGATCCAACTCACTCAAAATGTTTCACAAATAAATAGCTTCACAAACAGTAGATGATGCCACCACATACTCTTCTTAACATAAAGACAAGGCTACAACTCCTTGCTTCTTGGAAGTCCAAGAAAATGCAGTTGAACCAAGATAGAATACATAGCCTGTGGTGCTTCTCCTTTCATATTAGTCACCTCCCCAATTTCTATCTAAATAGCCTACTAACTCTGTATTATCACCATAACCATAGAAGAGACCATGGTTGAGTGATCATTTGATGTATCTTAGAATCCTCTTTGCAGCTAGCCAATGTGACTCCTTCAGTGACTCTATATAGCGACTCACAAGTCTGACTCCATATACGATTTTGGGCCTTGTGATCGTCAAGTATCTCAGGCTACCAACCAGACCCTTGAAAAGAGTCGAGTCCACAGAACCTCCATTTCCTTCTTTTGATAGCTTCATTCCCGTGTCTACTAGAGTGTTTACTATTTTGGAGTTAATTACTCATATTGAATTTCTCCAATATCTCATTCATGTACTTCTTTTGGGATATAAATATCCTATTTTTTTGTTGTTGCACTTCAATACCAAGGAAGTAGGACATTAATCCATTGTCCGTCATCTCAAACTCCTTGAACATGGATGATTTGAACTCCTTAAGCATCTCATTGCTATTTCTTGTGTACAATATGTCATCAACATATAGGCAAATAATTAAAATTTTACCTTGATGATTTTTTTTCATGTAGATAACATGTTCATATGAGCATTTGGTGAAGCCATTCTAATGAAGATAGTTGTCAATGCGTGCATTCTCATGTAGACAACATGTTCATATGACTCTTGGTGCCTGGTTTAAGCCATATAACGCCTTCTTTAGATGATACACCTTGCTTTCTTCTCCTTCTACTATAAAGACTTCTAGTTGTTGTACATACATTTCTTCTTCAAGGATGCCATTGAGAAACGCTGACTTGACATCAAGCTGGTATATCTTCCAGTTGTGATGAGCGGCAAGTGCGATCACCAATCTTACTGTGTCAAGTCTTGCAACTGGTGCAAAGACCTCCTCATAGTCAACGCCGTACTTTTGTTTATAGCCTTTGGCTACTAATCTTGCCTTGTATCGAGAAACTTTACCTTCAGCAGTACGTTTGATCTTGTACACCCACTTGACGCCAATAGACTTTTGATTTGTTGGAAGTGTTGTCAACTCCCAAGTATCATTCATTTGAGTAGCATGTATATCCTCCTCCATTGTCGATCACCAACAATCTTCTTCCACATCTTCTTGGAAGGTGAGGGGATCGTGGTCAGCATATAAGCAGAAAAGATTTGTCTCTCCGTCTTCTTCTGTCTTCTCGTAAATTTCTTTGAGACTTTTTATTTTGATGGGAGTACTCTGGTGTGTAGGAAGTCGACTGCTGCTACTACTTTCACTGAAACTTGGAGAGGTTCTTGTAGGAGAGAATGTGGCATGTTGAGGAGATGGTGGCGTAGCTGGTGGAACTTCTGGTAAAGGCTCTTCGGGTTCTTCAAGCACATGTTGCTCTTTGGCATTCTCCTCATCACTCCAGTTCCATGTTTTATCTTCATCAAAAATAATATCTCTACTAACCACTAATTTCTTTGTTAGTGGGTTGTGTAGTTTGTATGCTTTTGACTCCTCACTATAGCCAAGAAAGATGCATTTCTTACCACGATCATCAAGCTTCTTCCTGTTGGTCTTAGGAATATGTGAATATGCAACACACCCAAATATTCTTAGGTGTGCAACATTTGGCTTGTAGCCACTCCATGCCTCTTGAGGTGTCATATGTTTGACACTTTTGGTAGGACAACGGTTGAGCACATATGTTGAGCACGCCACAACTTTCTCCCAGAATTGCTTCGATAGTCCATTCTCCTTGAGCATAGTTCTTGTCATGTCGAGAATGGTACGATTCTTTCTTTCGGCAATCCTATTTTGTTGTGGGGTGTACGCCACAGTAAATTGATGCTTTATGCCTTGCTCCCTACAATACGCATCAAATGCTTTTGAGGTGTATTCTCTACCTCAGTCAGAGCGGAGAGTTACAAGCTTATAACCACTTTGGTTTTCAACAAGAGTTTTAAAGTTCTTAAATACAACAAAGGCATCTGACTTTTCTTTAAGAAAATAAGCCCAAAGTTTTATGCTAAAGTCGTCAATGAAAGTAATAAAGTATTTATTACCTCATAACGAAATAGGCTATAATGGTCCACATATGTCTGTGTGAACTAGTTTTAGGGGTGTCGTTGCTCTCCAAAATTCCCGCTATGAAGAGGAAGTCGTGCATGCTTGCTGAGTATACATTCTTCACAAGTGTTGCATGGTGGCTCGATCATTGGTAGCCCATGCACCATGCTTGATGAAGATAACAACTTAATTTAAACCACTTAAATGAAGATGACAAAAGCGAAGAAGCCACTTTCATGACTCGCCTTCCTTAGGTCCATAGAAGCACTTCTCCGACTTTGTGTTAAGATGTAGCGGAAACATGCGATTGCTAGTCATTGAAACATTGGCTATAATTCTTCCACATGTATCTCTCAAGATGAGAGAATAATCTTTCATATGTATGTTGTATCCCTTCTCCAGGAGTTGCCCAATGCTGAGAATATTGCTTTTCATGTTAGGCACATAATAAACATCAGAGACATACCCTTTCTTACCATCCTTTTGATAGATTTATAATGTCCTTTTCTCTTCAACTAAGAGTTTGGAGGAGTCTCCCAAATTCACATTTCCATGAATTCCTTCCTTTAGTTCTATGAATAGATCTTTCTTTCCACACATATGATTGCTCGCACCAGAATCAAGGTACCAATTTTTATATTGAGCATCTGAATCATCATGAAGAAGGAGTAGGATAGAATCATTACCTACACCATTTGTTGCTTCTGTAACATTGGCTTGTTCATCATTTTTGTACCAACAGTCAGAGGTGTAATGTCCGAAGTTCTTGCAGTTGTAGCATTAGATATTTCTAGTGGCTCCACATCCATAGGATCTTTCTCTTCCTCGGTTGTATCCTCGACCACGACCTCTGGAGTTTTGATTCTCTTGTTGACCATGGCTAGGTTGTTGATGAGTACCACGTCCGCGGTCTCTACCACGACCTCTGGAGTTTTGATTCTCTTGTTGACCATGGCTAGGTTGTTGATGAGTACCACGTCCGCGGCCTCTACCACGACCACGGTTGGAGCTGGATCTTCTTTGATCATTTAGAGTCATTTTTGACTCTAATGCTTGTTCCATTGCTACATGATTAGTATGCTTCTGCATACTTTGCTCATGTACTTCATGTGAACTCAACAATTCCTCAATTATAAGCTTCTCCAAGTCCTTAGACTTTTCGATAGCTACAACTACATACTCAAATTTGGGAGAAAGGGATCGAAGTACCTTCTCAGTGACACGGATGTCATCTATCTTATCATTGTTCCTCTTTAGGCCATTCACGATTATTAGCAATCGTGAAAAATAACCGGACACCGATTCTCCATTCTTCATGTGAAAAGCTTCGAACTCGCCTCATAATGCTTGGAGACGGACGCGCTTCACCCGATCATCGCCTTTGAAGATGGAGACTAAGATCTACCATGCTTGTTTGCTTGTCGTTGCTTCGGTAACCTTTTCGAAGTAGCCTCGTCCAACCCGTGATAGTGTAGGAATAAAGCTTTTTTATCCTTCTCCCTCTGCTCCCGGAGAGCTTTCTTCTTCTCTTCATTGTATCTAGCCTCTTCTTCAGCAGTGGGTTCTGAAAAACCATCGATAATGGTTTTCCACAAATCTTGAAACCCAAACAAGGCTCTCATTTGGATAGACCATGAATCATAGTTATCCTTTGACAATCTTGAAATTTGTTGCAGGACTATGTTGGAGCTCATTCTGCGCTCTGATACCACTGTTGAATATTAGTCAAAGGGAACTAATATTCTATACTTTGTTTATAAGTGGAGAAGATAGAAAATTGAGAGAAGAAACTTTTATTCAGATATTGGCTTTGCTTGACTTTTCTTGGCTTGATAGAGATGAGATACAATAGCCCCTTTTATAGGCTTTACCATGCCGTACAAAAAGACAAAAAAAAAACTTCCAATTTAAATTCCATAGTAATGAAATGACTCTTACACTTTCTAACCGACAACTCTTACACTTTCACTTCATAATCTACAACTCTTGGAATTCTTTTTCAGTTTTTTTAATTAAATAAACTTCAATTTTTTTTTATTTGAAACAACACACACACACACACACACACACACACATATATATATATATATATATATATATATATATATATATATATATATATATATATAATTTTAAAATATATATTAATTTAGTTGTCCAATGTACAAAGAATAAACTTACTCCCGTAGTAGCTGAGAGGTATGAGTCGCCAGTTAAAAAAAAGAGAGTTATGAATTCGAATCTCATGTTTTGACAACCACATGGTAGTGGGATAAAATCACCACCATTTGAACATAGCGAACTTACTACCTAAAATGTAACTAACCATATATTTGAAGGTTTTGTAACAGATATTCTAAAATCCAAATATTAACAATCTTAACATGCAATCTTTCGTT
This sequence comes from Iris macrosiphon, assembly GCA_036927795.1. Lineage (NCBI taxonomy): Eukaryota > Viridiplantae > Streptophyta > Magnoliopsida > Asparagales > Iridaceae > Iris > Iris macrosiphon. The sequence goes on from JAYESA010000009.1 coordinate 49,840,169, forward strand.
TATGTAAATTTACAACATCTCCAATATTTTTTTTCACAGAATTTATGCATAAAATTGCATGAAGAAAATCCTTATAGAGCGATTTTATGCGTGAAGGAAGCAAGAGGCATGATCCATCTCTCAAACCCTACTTTCACATTTGAAGGAGAAAAAATCCGCAGGATAAAATGAAGATGGGAGAGAAAAAGTCGGATCAATTCACTGCCTCCCACATCCGCTCTCCTGAAATGGAAAAGCCAACAACTGCAGTTGACAGGAAATGAGAATGGCATGATCCATCTCTCAAACCCTACTTTCACATATATACCAAACAAAGGGACTAGACCACTTACCGGTAAGAGCCCACTCCCAAGCCTAAATTCCATGAACAAAAACATCCCTAAGACGGAGTTTCATATCATATAGGAGACTAACCATGTATATTCAACCAACAAGCAAGGACGAAACCTGAAATTTGAACTTGGGTACGCTAGAGTGAGTTAGTGTGGACTGATTCATGGAGGAAAAAAATAAAAGTGAAAAAGAAAAATATTTTTTTATTGGGTGGGGTACTGGAGCCTACCCGAGTCCCTAGCTATGTGGTTCCGTCTCTGCCAGCAATCACTAAACAAGTATACATTGGGCATGGAAATCAGGGCATGATCGATGCATTGTCAAGAGATATATGGGTACACATACGATGTGAATAGGGTCAGTCTAGGGATAAGTGTAACAAGACTTCGGATTTGGACAACCTTTTTCGTAGGACAACCTCTAAGGACATTTGTTTTTCCTAGGGCCAACCCAACCCAAATTTAACTTAAACCTATATTTACATCAATAATGATTAAGAGACAACCAAAATTAGCTCTAGTTCACAATCCGATCCCGGAGCCGACCCTAGACGGAAATTAGATTTAGGATCTATGGAGCTTTGAAGCAGATTTGAAGCAGAGTGTAACACTGAAGACGACAGAAAATTTAAGATGGATAATAGTCACAACTTCGGAAACTATAGGTTTTCTAATAGTTTTGATTTGAACTTGTATCTTGTGCCTTCTTTTTTTTTTAGAACATTGCATTTTTATGTCACTAGTGCAATTTAATCCACATTTTAGACTAATTGAAAAAAAAAAAAATTCCAAAAAACTTTCGACAATTCTGTCAAAGGTCCCTTAGTTCTATCTACAAGTTGGGTATGGTTTACTAACTAGAGCAAGGTTGTCACTAAAGGACACACATTATTACAGTATGTTAAGATGTCATGCATAAAAACACCATGCCATTTACAAGAGTTTGAACTGCTTTTTATCCGAGCAACATAATTTATATCTCGCACACCACCAATGTCTAGTTTTTGGGACAGTTGTGGAACTTAGACTCCAACCTTTTTAAGGACTATATATTTTGAGAGGAACATCTTATATTTTGGAAGAACTAGATTGTATAAGATGGAATTATTAAAAATTCAAAAAATTTATAAAAAAAAAAAAAAAAAAAAATTGGAGGCCATGACTCAATTAGTCCTCACTAAGCTCGCCACTGCTTTGCTTTGGGAGGACGGGGACGCGGACGTCCGTCACATACGTAGGTGTTCAAATGTAACAGTTAATCCCCGTGTGCATTAAACCAACCAACGACTTCAGGCGGAGCCAGGATTTTAGTCTACCCTAGGCTGAACTTAAAACATCATGACTTTTTTTTAACAAAATTAATGTTGTGTCAATATCGTCATGTCCATATCTCATCGTATCTATACCGTATCGTGTCTGGTCAATGAAGAACCGTGTCCAATATACTAAAAAATAAAAAAATAACAAAAATAATATCATTTATCTGTGTTCTTTCTATAGGTAGGTCCGATCAACTATCAATCAGAAGAGAAACCATTCAACATAATACAAGATTGATCTAGTCTGCACTATATATATATATATATATATATATATATATATATATATATGTGTGTGTGTGTGTGTATGTGTGTGTGTGTGTGTGTGCGGCGCGCGCACATACGCACGCTTACTCTTAGTGGGTATGAACTTAATAATGAGATTATTAATCCAGCATTGTCATCGTTTTGATAGTGAGAAATGCAATAGGCTATATACAAGTAATTAAAAGCTATAGAAAAAGACATGGTTGTAAACAAATTGCATGAAGGGCTCTTATAATGACCACAAATTAAATTTAGTCCACCCCAGTAAAGAAAACAGCATATGCATCAATATGTATCTTACTCTTCAAAAAAATTTACTCCCCAGAAAGAGCAAAAAGGACTCTCGTCAGTTCAAAATGAATGAACAATAATTGTAGACATCTGTCGAAGACTATACAAGATCATCATCAAACTGAACAATGTACAATATTTCTTCGTCAAAAAATATCACAGCCTTTCAAAAGTATACAAATATTAGGTTGAGACATAAAATTCTCATATCTACAACAAGCAGCAACTGAAAAACAACTACTGCAAAAAATACCATTGAGACCTCTAATTCTCATATCCCAAATTTGTAAATAACAAAATAATTCCTAGTTATTACTATATACTCGCATAACAGTTAATCTAAATTTTGACCACAAGCTCAAAAAAAAACTTGAAAATATTTTGGGTGGGCTCTTCTTTATTTTTTTTTAAAATAATTTGGAGTTAATGGAAGGGGTTAGAGTGATAAAATAAGATGGCTCAAACTTTAGACTGAATGATATATGTGGTAAAAAAAAAAATGGGTGGCTCAAAATTTGTGGTAGGCCAACTAATGGCTCCGCCCCTGATGGACACGTATGGTACACTCTACCAGTTGGTCTAGGAAATAAAAATTCAAAGGACTCTACTACATGGACCGTGGTCTTGGTCCCCAGGCCACGTGTTGATGTCCCATTGGCAGGTTAACCGGTGACGAATCCAAACAAATAGAAGAGGCCGGCCAATAAGATTCGGCCACCTGGACTGTGGGCCAAGACCACGGTGACATACGGCGGTCCAAATATCATTTCCGAAATTCAAAACAATCTTTGCCTTCTTGTGTGAAAAAACGATACATGCATGCCTGACTGGTGTGTAATCCCATGGTTTGTCTCAGCACCACCAGCATGCGCGCAGCAAAGTCATATGCTCTGTTCACTACAGTATAGTAGTAGGCTAAGATCCAAACGAGTGAGTTAGCTAACTTATCAAGCAAAGCCAGAGGATCATGCACCCATGCACCTTGGATCCCTCACCAATGCAGCTGCATGCATGCATGTCGACTCCAACCATACAGTACTACGTACTGTTCCCGCGCCAAACCAAAGCCAGTACTGTGTGACATGCACCAATATGAATGTATTTGATCCCCAAAAGGAGCGCATGTTGTATGTTTCCCTGACATAACACGGAATGCTTTAGCTGCTCTCTATCCTATCATAAACTCCTTGGAGTGGCTGGCTGTCACATCAATCATCAAGTAGTAGTAGAAGAAGTAGAATGGCTGGTTGCACCATTGCTTGAATTATTAAGCATTATGTCGTTTGCTAAGTTCTCTCTCTTTAATAATTCAAAGTTTCCCATGTGGTGGTGTCAGCCTCTCTGTGGAAGAAGAAGAAGAAGAACCTCAGCTGGCCTTCCATTATAAATCTTGGCCGATCATCCTCATAACGGAGAGAGAGACGCTAAGTCATCAAGTCCCATGGGAGAAGAGGGAGAGTACAGCCTCACCCACATTTTCGTGCATTTGGAGGCTAGGCTAGGCTGTACCCTCTCTCTTCTCCTCTTGGTCTTTTGATGCATGAAATATATATATATATATATATATATATATATATATATATATATATATATATATATATATATATATATAAAAAAGAGAAGAAGTAAGATTATATTTCAGTACACTCAACTTCTGTATGTAATTTCTCAAATTTGTACTATTAAAGTACAATATGCATGCATGCAGTCAAGTTCCTCATCTGTATGTGGGGAATGGACATTGTCGGTCCTCTTCCTGCCGCGAGCGAACGGACATCGAAGATTTGTGTTCTGCGATTATGGATTACTTCACAAAGTGTGTCGAAGCGGTAGCACTTGCTAAAAGAAAAATGTCCGTGGTCCGGCAGTCCGTAATTGCGAACCACGTGGCAGTTTTCAACTGGGCCCTCTATTTGCTTGGGAGCCCATGGACAAAAATCATGTCAGTTGAAAACTGACACGTGGCATGTGGTCAACGACTACGGACCATGTAGCAACGTTTTTGCTAAAATCATCCATAAGAAGATCTAAAGAGTAGTGTTTGTTCGGAAACCGCACGCATTTGACCATCACGTGTAATGGAAACTTTACGTTACTAATTTGTAGTATTTTTGTAGTGCGGAATCACCTTGGGCTTTAGCTCGGTCGCCAAGTTTGACCAAGCCAAGGTCACTAACAAGGTCGGTCTTGAGGCCGTGCCAAAAGTGCGGTCGCACAGGACCTTCCATTTTTTTGGACCTCAAAAAATAAATAAATTATATATATATATATATATATATATATATATATATAGGGTAAACGAGATATGAGATATAGTGTTCATTTTTCTAAATGTACCATGCACATGTGGACCAATAGAAATAGAGTGTACTAGTGCACATGTGATGTAGGAATCCATTCTTTTTTGTCCACATGTGCATGACTTATTTAACAAAATGAGTACTTTTTGTAATTTAAGTCATCCAACTTCTTTCTCAATTTCTAGTCTCTACGATCCGCACAAGACCTCCAATTCTTCAATTCCTATTTTCTACCAACTCTACCGGCTCTAAAACTCATATTTATAATCATACAAAATTTTAGAATTTATCAAAGATCTTGCTCTGATCGGTGTGTTGTCTATCATCCCTAAGCGGTTCAATTGGTATTTGTTGGGAACACGTGCGCTTTGATACTAGGTGTTGGTCGCGCAGCGGAAGAAGCACTTTGCCAACCCACCTGAGATGACCAACCAATCTACGAACACCAAGCACAGATGAAGACAAGTATATGGCGGTGACTACGTCACCTGGACAAATCTCAACCTTTATAACTCAGATGAAATTACAAGATTGAAAAAACTAATATTGAAACCCTTTGTCCTAATAAGTTCAACCCCTCACCACACTCAAGAAGAAAAACAGAAGATTACAATTGAATCATTCACCAACCCGTAGCAATCTCCCTAACCGAAGTTGACGACTCCTCGATTAGATCTCCTTCTTCCTTCTTCCTTCTGCCTTGGATGACGAAGTCCTAAGAGAAAAGCACGGACTTTCTCTTAAATTTTTTGTGGACGAGCACCCCGAATCTCCAACTTGTGCCTCCACCCTCCTCCCTATTTATAGGATAAGAAACCTATTTTAGGGTTAATAAATCCTAAAAATAGCCAACCATAAGATCCAACCGTCCACTAGCATCCAACGGTCCAAAATATAACATAAAAATTTCAAAATCTGAGCAGCCGCTGCCGACACCGAACTCGGACCGAGTTTGGTTCAAAGGTTCTGGAACACCACACCGAGTTTGGCCCGAACTCAGCCAGGGACCGAGTTTGGTCCGAACTCAACCAGGACCGAGTTCGGACCGAACTCTGTCCCCTTCAGCAGACTTGATTTCCAACACTATTTTTCTTCTAAAGATCCCTCAATTGTTAGATGAATTTATTTTCTAAAATAAAGATCTCACGTAAGTTTTATTTTCTACAATGAGGAACAATTTTTATTTATTTATATAATTTATGAATTTGAATGTGCATGTCTAGTCTTTATTTAAGAAATATTGATGTGCAAGTCTAGTTTTTATTTATACAATTTATCGGTCAGTACATCTTGTATCTAAAATATCTTTATTATACTATGTAATGTACTCGAATATAGATAATTTGAGTTCTGATTTTTTTGTTTAGTAACTATTTATAGATTCAGTTATATTATACAATCAAGAACATCTCCAAATTTTTTTGATAAAAACATAAAAATAATACTTTTAAAAATACGAATAAATAAATTTAGGATCTTATTTTAAAATTCGTACAAGAACTCCAATTATTCAGAACCGGCTCTAGTTACTAGCAAAGAGATCATCTCCGCCGGCCTCAATACCAAGCCAGAGGAGCGGTCGGTAACTGGGCGCATGAGACTCCTCTCCACCCCCATGTTCGATCGGCATGAAGTTGTAGTGCCAGTAGAGAAGAGTCAACACCTTTGAGCCTAAGGCAATCTAGACCTCTCCTCGAAGAACTGAGCCAGGCTCATGATTGCAGTGCCAGCGCGCGTCGCATGATCTAATACCACCGCAAGCGAGTGAAGGTCGAATACTGAAGGTACATACCATATCAAAAGCTAAAAGCTAAATTTTCACCACACCAATCCTAGAATTGAATAGTAACAAAAATTGCAAGTTAAAAAAGGACCATACGAAAACTGAAAGTGCATAGCTCGATCCCATCTATTTTATCCTTAAACCAATCAAAGTGGTTGATAAGCTAAACAAAATTGAGAACTATACATGTCACGACCAATATTTAAGTCCAAATTGTTAGAGCATCTACAGTCATATTGTCTTGTTTTGTGTTATGATTCCTATGGTACAAGACACAAGACAACGTCTTTCCTATGTAACAAGATTATATTCATACAAGACAATGAGATAGAAAAGTGTTCTCCAATGCAAAAGTATTGAGAAGACAATAAAAACTTTTTTTTTTCATCTTGTTTATTTTTTATAAATATTTTTATTCATAATTGATGATGTGGAATAAAGTCATTGTTAAGTCCATTGTCTAGATCTAGACAACCAACTTCACATTGTTCTTGTCATGTCATTGCCATGTCAACTTCACAACAAACTTCACATTTTTAAAGTAATAAGTTGTGAATCCTACGTGACAACCATTTTTTTTCAAACGATCACAACAGGGTTGGAGATGCTCTTAGATGACAACCAATCTCAACAAGGTCACGATGCTTTTTCTTAGTCATGTTGTTTTGTTTGGGAGTACGAGGGCAAGATACCCGACCGGGTATGTTGCAATTCTGAAAATAATTTTTTAAATTATTGTTGAGGAACTCCACCACTATCACTTTGAAAATATTTGATTTTCATTCTAAACATATTTTTCACATATTTTTGAAAGGCCACAAATGTAGAGAAAATATGTCAAACTTTTAATATAATGAAAAGAATCAAGTGAAGTGACTGTAGGCATCAGGAAATAAAACATAAAAGCGATAACCTTCAAGAGAAGGAACAAGAGCTGGTCCCCAAACATCACAATGTATAAGTTCCAATAAAGAAGAAACATCATCATAATTAATGAGTAGGAAAGGCCATCGACTACTCTTGCCTAATGGACAACTTTCACAAAAGTGGTGTGAGGCTTATTATAAAGAGGTAAAACCTTGCTTAAAGAGAGTAAAACTGCATCCGACAAGTGACTTAAGCGAGCATGCCAAGTATTTGCTGACCCTTTGAACCAAAGAGGTAAAGAGAAGAAACATTGGTTGGCTTATTTTGACTAGCAACACGGAGAGTATAGAGATCACAATCAAGTGGTCCCCACAGAAGGACCTTCTGTCTCATCCCAACTGCACCGAATCGCTAAGTCGCCACTGGATGTGATGTCGTACATGTCTAAATTGAGCTTGTTCAAGACAAAAAATGTGCATGATATTTTTCATGTTTCTCAACTTCTAAAATACGTACATGGTCCAAATCTTGTGGTGAGTTTGATCAGCTAGAGTTGTGTGCAGACTTATCATATTTAGAGGAATATGTTCATATCCTTGTTAGAAAGGAAAAAAGTCTTATGGAATCGATTGACAACTACAAAAATACAGCAAAATAGAGACAAAAAGGCTAGAGGAAGAGGAGTCTTACTAGGAGTTGGTGTTCATTTCTCATTCTTGTACCATTTGGAGGAGCCACATTGGAAATCCATCTCCCAATAGGTAAAATCTTATTTCCCTTGTCATTTTAATTCTAGAATGGTGTAATATACCTATAGGAACCCTTCATTGGCTTAGGACTACGCATATGAAGAAGAACTAGTTGCATAGGAGGCCTATGGTGGAAGCTACATTGAGTTTTGTGTCCATTTGGAAAAAACTCCGATGTGGCATACCAATTATTTGATGGAATGCCTAGTGGGTCATTTCTCATTATTTTATATTATATTTGGTACATTAGGATGTGGTTCATGTATTTGGAATAGTGGTATCACATGAGATGGATATTTGAGGAGTGTATCATATGTATCAAGAGTATCTTGACATTATACACTAGGTGCTTGATGACTTGACTTTACAATAGTGTGTGTTAGAGAGAGTGAACTATGGTTGTATCAGTTTTTAGGTGTGTGTGTGAGCACATTGACCATAAGGCAGATACTGCGGGGGGTTCAGTTCTGAGAGAAACTGTGATTCATTCCTATTGGAGCTTGGTTGTTCAGCAACAACAAGTGTAGGTTGCAGGCAATGCATGACCTACATTGTTGAGTACTGAGTATGCTCGGGTGAGCATTAGTTAAGTAAGATCTTGGGAGAAATACACAGTTAAATGCCAATAGATTGGGTATGGAGCAGTGAGGTGCAAGGCAGAAGGGAAATACTGATACAAGGTATTTTTCTGTTTGAGTAGCACTTATGTGCAACAAACATTATGCCTGATAGGGTGAAGAGAGGAGAAACAAGTCAGTAGTTGTTTTGCATCAATGTAGGCTTGAGCATAGGGATATGGCTTTGTACCTGGATGGAGTGGGTTGAGATTGAATTAGTGTTAACAGTAGGCTAGAGTGATGAACATGAGTGGTGTAGTAGTAGGCAAGGTAGATTGATGAGAGCAACTGAAGCTCGGGATTGGCAGTGCATATTGTATAGAATAGTAATTGGGATAAGAGTCCAGGTTGGTGCAAGCATTAGAGTTAGATGTACCTTGCTGCAATGTCCCAGAGTAAGGGAGGGATTTGATACTGGATGGAGATATGTAGATACTCATGTGTTCAAAGTTGGAGGAATGAACACTGAGTCAGTTGAGTGTTAGTTCTAGTACTTGGTCAGGCTATTATCTACAGGTGACAGTGGTTTTAGGATTTAGGCTTTGCCATTGATTGTGCACTCGATCAAGTGCAACAGGGGTTGTGCATGTCTGCACAACAGTAGGAAGTTGAGTGATTGCAAGTTCCAGTTGGGAATGTAATATTGATACCTAGAGTATTAGTGGATAATTATATATGGTATCGGATACACCTTAGTATCAGATATGGGGGGGGGTATAAGAATTGAGTAATAGTGTATGATAAGGTATGTTAGCTAAGTAGATAAGATGAGGTTGGTATAATAGAGTTAATGTTAAGAGCTAAGGTAGTTAAGTAATAATAGTCTATAAAATAGTTGATGTAATGTTATATATATAACTAAGTGAGAAGTATTGAGATGTCAAGATACATGTTGGTATCAAGTTATTAGTACCAAGGTGAGAATTGGTCTTAGGAGTGTATCAAGATACAAGGTTATGAGGTAAGATGACTACTAGTATATAGTTAAAGTAAGTTTTATATAGTTAAGGTATTAACTAGTATACTCAATATAGCTAGTTGATCTAATTAAGGTATATAGTATTGTCTAGGTAGTGAACTCTTGGTTAAGGTATTAGCCAATGCTAAGGTAATACTAGATAGTAGATAACTAGTATATGTATATAAGTTATATATATTGATACTTAGTATATATAGTATCTTAGCATCTAATATTAGCTAGTATAGCTAATACCTTCAAGGTATGGACCTAGAAACCTAAGTATAGACTAGTGTTAGCTAGAATTGACTAGTTTGACCAAGTTTGACTGTGTTGACTAGGTATTGACCTAGTTTGACTTCCAAGCCTAGTGTTAGCCTAGAAATTATATTTCAACATAGTTAATAACAATTATCATTCCACATCACCATTGACACTTATATTTCATAGTTAGGTCCTTGTGACTCTATTTTGGACATCGATCCTCACACATTGCTCATGACCACATGCGAGTACATTCTCTAACAGTTTTTGTTATTTTTGATGATTACTATGATTCTAGTTGTAGTGTTATACTTGATTTTCGACATAGTGGATACATGTGATAGTATCATAGATACCTGTCATGAGGAATAATGATTGGATCCATTGTACTAGTCGGGGACAAAAAATTATTAGCAAGTTATGTGATCATACCCCACCTTACATGCATCGTAGCTCACCCCACATCTGTCACGCCCCAATCTCCTGTAGGATTGGTCGTCCCTGTTATGCGTGAATCACCGCGCCAAGGCTCCTGCAGGACGATCGTTTCCATCAGGACGTGATATCGCGCGAGCACAAGATGCACCCGTGCAAGGCCATGATCCGAATAGGCGGAGAAATAGTTAAGCCATAGATTCACACAGATAGTCTCCAATGTAGCAGAGATTTGAACAACACGAGTAAACGGCCGTTCGATAACTAGTTCACCGAGTCGATATAGCGAAAGCATAAAATAAACACAAGTATGGTACATAAACAAGCTCTTTATTGATAATGAATAAGATTACAAGCGGCGCTAGGCCAAGATTTTAAGTCGCTCAATGATCTCTCTCTGTCTCAAATATATCACTACCAGAAAAAGTCAAATTAGCGACGTCTAAAAACGTCGCTAAATAACCAAAAATCGTCGCTAATTAGGTTTAGCGACGTAATTAGCGACGTTTTAAAGAAGTCGGAAAATACCAAGTCGCTAATACAAAAAACGTCGCTAAACGTCGCTATGCCGACGTTTTTTAGCGACTTTAATGTGTCGCTAAATTTAGCGACGTTTTGCGACGCCAAGTCACTAAAAAGTGACGTTTAGAAAAGTCGCTAAACGTCGCTGATTAGCGACATCTATCGCGACGTTACACCGACGTCTTTAATGACCTGGCTATACTGCCATGTCAGCAATTGGCGACGTTTAGCGACGTCATTAGTGACGTTATTAGCGACGTTATTAGCGACGTTTTACGGCGTCGCTAATTAGCGACGTAATTAGCGACGTAATTTAACGTCGCTAAACGTCGCTAAACGTCGCTAATAACGTCGCTAATTTTTAAAAAAAAATTAAAAAAAATTCCCAGAATCAAACATTGTGATTCCCTGCAGTTTTACATCATCTTCATCATACACACCAACATGATTCAATCTAGTTAACTATATTATCCAATTAAATTAAAGACCACAAGAAGTATCAATCCAATTAAATGTGGATAACTATATAATCCAATTAAATTAACTAAAAAATTAATGACCACAAGAAGCATCATACATCATGTCTATTGTTGAAGTACCAATAATTCATAAATAATAATAATAATAACTAGACTACTACGGATCTGCAGGAGGCTGACCAGCGGCGCGCTTCAAGGATAACAACTCCTCATACTCGTCCCGTAGAATCGACACCGATGTCGATGGAGAAGGCAGTGACGTCGGTGGCGGCCGTGCCCGCTCCAAATCTGCGAGTCGCTGGTTGTAAGAATCCAGGGTAGATAACAACCTCGTACTGCTATCACCCATTGAATCCTGCATCCTCGTCAGGTTCTCGCCCATCGATAGCTGTGACGCATGCATCCTCGTCAGCTTCTCGCCCATCGATAGCTGTGACGCCTGCAGCTCCATGATGTTGCGATCATTGGAGGCTCTAATATCATTTGTCAATTCTCGTAGCTCCGTCATGCTGCGGTCGAGCATATCCAATCGTGCGATAAGCATCGGATCGTCAGCCTGCGGCTGGGACCGGGACTGGTCCTCCATACTTCGCAGCAAGTCGTCACGGAGAGACGCAATCTGACGGTCAACGGCCTCCTGGACGGCCTCCTGGACTCTGGCCGACGACTGCGAGGGCTGCGACTGCGAGGGGTGTGTGGAATGCACAGCTGTCGGGGAGGCCCTAGATGACTGCGTCGCAACCAGGGCGCCATAGGAGCCCGTACCGTAGTACGTACCCCTCTGGAGACCACCAGCTGCGGTCACCCACAGGTCGTCCGCCGACGGAGATGGACCGGGCTGCGACGAAGCACCAGCCTCTCCAGGTGTAGGTGCACTAGCAGTCGCCCGCTCACGAAGCCTAAGATACTCGGCCTAGAAAAGGTTTGGAAACTCAATAATTGCCTAAGTTATATTAAAATAAACACAAAGTAAAGTAATACTTACATAGGTCTGTGAGGCCCTCTCATCAATGAGATTTCCGTCCTTGCGATGGGTGGCCAAGAAGACGGTCACCATGTTCGCATCCTCACCCCTCTGTACCTGTTAAAAATATATTTTTTATTACTAAACTTAAATATTTATTCCAAGTACCATTTTATGGTACTTATATTAAAATAATATATTTTAAAAGAAAAAACATACCAAACGACGGAAATGTTCCGTCATCGGAATCGAGCCACCACACCACTTGGCAGCATTCTGCCTAGCCGCCTTGGCCTTCTTAGACCTTTCCTTGTAGTTCGAATCGTCGAATCTAGCCCTCATCGCAGTCCACTGCTCAGGCGTGATCCAACCTTGGATCGGTTTTCCAGCACGATCACGAGCCTTCTGGTCATCCAGAGCATCTCGGATAAGCTTGGCGGCAACGGTAGAAAAGAGCCGCTCGATCAACTCGGCCCGGTGCGGAGGATAAAAATACGTTTGCTACAATAAATAATTCATTAAGTTAGCATCACGAATATGCATAAATTAGAGGATTTATTTAATATACTTTTACCTGGAAGTGCGCAAACCAGAACGCCTTCCTCTCCTCCGGAGCCTCCGAATAGTTGATCCAAGGGCCACCGTAGTTGTTTCTCAGAAATTGGCCCAGGCGTCTCTGAACCGACGATGGACGATATCTATACAGAAATAATAATTTAGATTACTGAAAAAGTCAATATACGATGAATAAAGAGAAACACAAATATATATTAAACCATCTAATTGACTTACTTTGTACCGTCGGCCCAAATCTCTGTCCTCGTCTCCTCCGGTGGTGCGCATGGAGGATCTTGCTGATGCTGGGACAACGTCGGCACGACCTCCTCTACATGCTCATCTGTCTCCATGCTTCCGTCAGCAGGAGGAACGCTGGACGAGGGAGTACTATCACGCCTGGAACTACTCGTCCCAGGAGTGATGCCACGCAACGTCGTCGCAGTCGGAGATGTGGCTGATCGATATACTGGAGTACTGGGCGACGATGATCCGGAACCAACAGTAGGCAGTACCGGAGTGGCACTCTGTCTACCTCGGGACCTGCCGAATCCTCCGCGTCGTCCTGTCATATCTGATAACAACATATGATGAATATAGAGAAACACAAATATATACTACATTCTACAGTCGGAATGTGATACATATCTCAAAGTATTATACAGTCAAAATATAATACATATATTCGTTAATGTCAACATCTACTTCTACATGCAATATTTATAGTCCAAATATAGTTACATTCTACATGGAATATTTTATATTTTCAATCATCTTCAGAAAATTCATCTTGTTCGCCTTCCTCGTCCTGCTCTTCCTCTTCCTCGTCTTCACTTTCATCTACTTCGTCGTCCTCTCCGGATAATTCTACATCTTCTACATTATTACTCGTGTAATGAGTAACTTCCGTTGAGTCCACATCTACAATATTTGTTACAAGAGGTAGATCGTCCTCCTGATAAGCTATTTCGTCAATGTCAAAGGTATTTCTAGCTTTAGTCTTGCATACTGCCCACCAATCCGACCTCGCTGTCCCCCGTCTAGGATAAGTTGCGAAGTACACGAGCTGAGCCTGACTTGATAGGACAAATGGTTCGTAGCCTTGATATCTACGCTTGTAGTTTATATCCACAAGGCCATGCTTGTCAATTTTCCAACCTTGATCTTGAATCGGATCGAACCATTCACACCTGAATAGCACGATATTAGCAGGTTCTGGGCCATAATTATATGTCAACTCCACAATCTCGTAAGATGCCAAAAAAATCATTGCCCGGATTGACGTCTTTGTAGTTTGAAGATTTGATACACAAACCACTGTTTTTCGTGGAATCAAGATCCAGAAAGCTGTCTCTAATAGGAGCATTTGTTGACTTGAACCTGAACCCATTCACACAGAAACTTGGCCATATTTTTACGGCAGTAATTGGTCCCTTGGCTAGAGTCCTAATAGATTCAGTCTCAGGTGATATTAGACGATCGACCTAAATACCAAAGTAGCGATAGTAAGTTATTTGTTTTGCAAGTGCAGAAATAAAAAGTAATTACCAAGCATCTTACATATGCGCTCAACCAAGAAGGAAAATGGCATCTCATATCTTGTTCTACTTCTTCGTCTGTTATGTAGGGCCTAACCGACCTCAACTCATCATTATATGTGCTGAAAAACAATGAAGCAACTGCTGATTAGTAGCATAATAGTATCTTATACTATTACATTGATATGATGTAAACGTGGACGTTAATTACTTACCCCTCTAGCTTCTCCACTTCATCCTCGTCGCAATTGAGTAATATATACAATTGAGCAGCCCTTAGCTCATCGTCATTCAAATATCTCTTCTTTATTTTTCCCGAGGGCTTTCCGGATGCATTGAATACTTTGAGTATTGCATCATTAGATTCCTGATATGCGTCGTCGTTTCTGGGAGCTTTCGTCCTATTAGTAGCAACATGCGGATTGAAATACGTCGAGCAAAAGTTTGTAATCTCCTCGAGAACATAAGCTTCACAAATAGAGCCTTCAACCCGTGCCTTATTTTTCACCTTTCTCTTTAGGTGATTCAGATGGCGCTCGAAGGGGTACATCCACCGATAACCGACAGGACCGCCAACACGTGCCTCATAGGAAAGATGAATTGGCAAATGCTCCATAGAGTCGAAGAATCCAGGAGGAAACACCTTCTCGAGCTTACATAGTGTTACCGCAATGTCCCTCTCTTGCTTTTCTAGACGATCGACGAGCAACTTAGTACAACAAAGATCTCTGAAGAATATGCTCAGCTCTGTCAATGGGTCCCAAACGACCTGCGGTAAGAATTCCCGAAATGCAATCGGAATTAACCTCTCCATGAATACGTGACAATCGTGGCTCTTCATACCTACTAGTTTGTTCTCCTTGAGGTCGACGCATCTTTTCAAGTTCGACACGTACCCGTCTGGAAACTTTAGACCCTGAATCCACCTACAAAGTCTACCTTTATCCTCTTTATCCAGTGAGAAAACTGACTTAGGTTGCTTTAACTTTCCATTCCCCTCCTCTATCAAATGCAATGCAGGACGTCTACATATGTCTTCTAAGTCCAACCTCGCCTTCGGATTATCTTTCGTCTTCTCCTTTACATCCATTACAGTATTAATTATGTTATCAAACACATTCTTCTCGATATGCATGACATCAAGGTTATGTCTGATCAGATTGGTGCTCCAATATGGCAGATCCCAGAATATACTCCTCTTCGTCCAGTTATGGGTGCGACCAAATCCGTCACACTTGTACCCCTTAGCAGGCTCTTGGATAGCACTTGGTAAATCTTTTACCTCTTCCCATATCGTGCATCCGGGCCACCTTGGCGGTGGATTGGCCTTCTCCACAACTCCCGCACGAAAAGCATTCCGATTCCTCCGGTACGGATGATCGTTCGGCAAAAATTGTCGATGACAATCGAAGAAGCACGGTTTGCCTCCGTGTTTCAAACGGAAAGCCTGAGAACGGTCCATGCAATACGGACATGAGAGACGACCATGGGTGCTCCATCCCGATAACATTCCATAGGCCGGAAAGTCGTTGATGGTCCACATAAGTGCTGCCCTCATCTGAAAATTCTGCTTTCTAGAAACATCGTACGTGTTGGCACCGACTTCCCACAGCTGATTCAACTCATCTATCAAAGGCTGTAAATACACATCGATGTTCCTCTTCGGATTGTTCGGACCCGGGATAATAACGGTTAGGAACATATACGGAGTCTTCATGCACATCCAAGGCGGTAGATTGTACGGAGTGACGATCACAGGCCAACACGAATACTGGGAGCCCGAAAGTCCGAATGGGGTAAAACCGTCAGAGCAGAGCCCCAATCTGACATTACGCGCTTCCTCGGCAAAATATGGATACTCTCGATCAAAGTGCTTCCATGCTTCTCCATCGGATGGATGATCCAATACTCCTTCGATCTGTTTTCGCCTGTGCCAACTCATGTTTTCTGCAGTCTCCTTAACCATGAACAACCGCTGCAACCGCGGCGTCAAAGGCAAGTAGTGCATCGAATCGGTAGGCTTCCTTGCACCGACAGACTTTCCTCTAACAGTGGCCTTGTAGCGATCAGCACCACAGAATCTGCACGCATCTTCATCCTTGTCGTCTTTGTAGTACAACATGCACCCGTTGCGACATGCATCGATTTTCTCGTATCCCATCCAAAGCGATCTCACCATCCTCTTAGATCGATAGAAGTCTTTAGGCAACTTTGCACCCTCGGGCAAGATCTCTATAATCAAATCGAGCAGTCGATTATAGCATTCTTGCGACATGTTAAAATCGGACTTGATGCTCAATAATCTTGTAACCACCTCCAACGGTGAATGATCCTCACAACCAGGATATAGTGGAGTCCTTGCATTCTCAAGCAACTCCATAAACTTTGCAGCATCGGCATTCGGTGCCTCCTCAGCTGCATCATAATTGTCGGGATTGAAACTAGGTCCCGCCGCATCATAATTGTCAGGATTGAAACTAGGCCCCGCAGCATCATAAACCATGTTCACCAACCCGTCGTCGTAAGCATCGTGGTCTTGGACATCCATATACGGCTCCACATAGGGCTCCGACTCCGATGCTAGAGATACAAGTTCTCCGTGCGCGGTCCACTGATAGTAATTCGGCGTAAAGCCCTTCGAGTATAAATGATATGTAACTTCCACTTCAGGATGATATTTCCTGTTGCGACATCTCACACACGGACACTTAATTTTGGTACCGTCCATGTATTGAGGGAACGCCTTTGCGAACTGCAGGAACTGCTGTACACCCTCAATGAATTCATCCCGCACACCGCACATGTCATCAGGATGACGGTTGTACATCCACGAACGATGACGCAGATAGTAATTCATATCCATTTCTAGAAACTTCTGCAAAATTGACATAAGCTATCATATAAATCATTACATGCAAAATTAACCGTACTATAAAAATCATAACTGATATAATACATATTTTCATTTATCAAAACTGCAGCTGCCCCCAACCCCATAGTACTATGAACTGCACTATAAGTGTGCAGTCAACACTACAAATAGTGTGTCATACTATAGAACTGCAGCTGCCCCCAACCACACTCCTAGGTTAGTGTCCGTTATGGGAAAAGCAGTCATGGCATTGCACTAAGGCACCTGGTGCTTGAACAATTTTTGCATCAAAAGTTTCCCAAGTACACGGGCTATTGCTCTATGAAAATATGCCATAGCTAGGAGTAGAGCTGTCGAGTGGGCCGGGCCTCTCAGGCCCATGCACTATAACGGGTCAGACCGGACCTAAGGGTAAAAATCTAAGTCCAGTTCGACACGTGACCCACGGCACAGTGAGTTTCAGACTGGACCGAGCCGGACCGGATCGGACTTGGGATTCCGTGAACCCTACAAGGACTTCAAAGTAGAGATTGAAGAACAACTAACATTTTATTTTTAAATTATGAAGTGTAGGGTTGAATGTGCATAGGAGATGGTTGGGAGCGCATTTGTTTCCGGGAGAAACAACACAGATGGTATGCTCTCTCGGATGAACTTCTCTACTTTGGGATATGTAAACATAGCACAAAAAAATAACACACTACAAGTTCTTGCTTCATATTTGTCTTGGAGATTCACAATCCATTTGTTTCAATCTATATACAAGAACTTGGCAGATTGTATGCATACCAAATCCCATAGATTGGCGTAGGACTATGTAATACATGGATGTGTATAATACATCAGATAGTATAAACCAGGTTGTCGATCAGGCTAGCAAGCAGCAGCGTGTCGGGCCGGGCCGAGCTGTGCCTTGGGTCGGAACGAGCCTGGGCTTCGGGGCCGGACCTCTCTTATGGGCCGAGATATGAGGTCCGACACGTCCCTATATATTGGGTCGGGCCGGGCCGAGCCCACGATAATTCGGACAGGGTTTTGCGGGCCGGATTCGTGCCGGGCTGGTCATCCCGGTCCAATTGTCAGGTCTAGCTAGGGGTGGGCGTTCGGGTTATTCGGTTTCAACACCGAAATAATAAAAATCGAATAAGTAAAAATTTTAAAAACCCAAAGCTGAAATAAATTATCTATAACCGAAACAGAACCGAATTGATAATCAATTTATTTTATTTGATAATCAAAGCTAGTAAGCAGTGCTCACTGCTGCTGTTACCTCTCTCGTAGACTTGGGCCAGTCGGCCCTAACCCTAACCCTAACCCCATGTCAACAAACCTAACCCTAACCCTAATCCTAGGTCCTCATCAGTGTCTGTGTCAGTGTGTGTGTGTGCCGTGTCTGTGTCTGTGTCTGTGTCTGTGTGTGTAGTATTTGTGTCAATGTCACATGTGTCCTGTGAGAGAGAGAGAGAGAGAGAGTAGGGTTTACCGGAATAGGGTGGAGAGCCGGTCGACGGAGCACGGGGGAGGGGGGGGAGTTTTTCTCTTTTCGAATTTTCAGCAGATGGGGAAAAATGAAACCGAGCCCTAATTAACCAAATTTTAGCGACGTTTAGCGACGTCCAAGTAAAACGTCGCTAACTTAAATTTTAGCGACGTCATTGACGTCGCTAAACACGTTGCTAAATATTTTTAATAAAAAGGTCGCTATATACGTCGCTAAACGTCGCTAAATTAGACATATTAGCGACGTTTAGCGACCTTTATTTAACTTATAGCGACTTAACTTTTAAAATCTTAATAAAAGTCGCTAAACGTCGCTAAATGTCGCCATTTAGCGACGTCTAGCGACGTTTTTATAAGGAGTCGCTAATTATATATTATTAGCGACGTTTCTTTTGACGTCGCTAAAATACGTCGCTAATAGCGCTTTTTCTAGTAGTGTATAAAGGCATGCCAAGCGGCTTATAACTTGGGATGATACATAGGCGATGTTCTAACATTGTCCTGTATATTGCTTTAGCTCTGAACGCAACACTCCAAGGCTCTAGAGTGAACTTCATGCCTTAGTAAGCACGAGGGGATACTCCGCACCGAATGAGGTTCTCCCGCACCGTGCAAGTATTCTATTGGATTATCAGTACATGAATGCACTGTTGGGGAGGCTTCTCGCCTGCTCGACAAATCTAAACGCGTTCAATTAGTTTCATGCATAAACTATTAAGTTTTCTTTCTAGTCTTGCATTTTGATCAGTTTCATGGCATAATATAAAACCTAACTCGTATGGCAGTGCGCCGTGTGATAGAAGGGTAGCACGACAAAACTTACCAACTTACCATTCTTTCTTTCATGTCCAAACCATAAAACCAAGTTAACCAGCATATGATACATGAATCAAAATAGTGCACAAACAAGCTTAGTGTCCCGAATGAGTTCTTGCCTCAAATGTGTTACGCTTGCACTAAATAACGTATTGTGCATCCATATCTCTAAGTACAAAGTGGTGTGCATCAAATCCTCTTATTACAGGTCCTAAACATTCTATTTAAATTTACTCGAATGTGTTCGAATGTATATGTTACTAGTTTCAATACGAATGAACTCGCATATGGATTACCACAATCGAGCCAAACTTAGTCTATATTAACAAAAGGTTATTGGAAGAGCCATAAAGGACGAGTCATAACGCCTAAATGGATGGCTGTAATATTGGAACCGTGGAGCCGTCTGCACTATCACGCCCGAAATGAACGATTATCGAAATTATTTCGTCCGGATTGGATCGGCCCCATTGCCCCGGCGTACCATCCGCAGGAACACAAAATACCCTGTGCACAGGTTGTCCATGACCGCGCGAACATAAATCTTCTGAATCATATATCACAACTTGATCGAATCACAATTCACATATCCCAAACTCGATCGAATCTTGTCCATGTTCATATACGAATTGGCTTCTTGAGCCGCCTAGTCTGTCATGAACAAATATTACTTCCCGAGTTGTCTGATTATAACTCTTACTCAAATTGCTATGCTGCAGTCCCCTAGTTCAGGAACTGCATTGGTGACCTAATGGTCCCGAATACTTTTTTGTTCAAATTTGTACGGAACGACTATTTGATAGTCTTCCGACCAAATAAAGTGAATCATGTTTCGAGTCGTGTTCTAGGCCGTAGCACGAGTCAACGAGATAAGCATGGCACATATAAGGGTGAAATACTATACTTCTCACTCCCCATTCCCAATATATGTACTTGGAGCGTAATTATTTTCTTGCTAGCGTAGTTATATTTTGTAGAGAGACTAGATCCATTCTTTGGTTCTTGGTTTATTTGTTTGGTTTGATTTTATCATGAGTTGAACCCATGGTCCAAACCTCAAACCCTCTATATATAACCCAACTTTACCCTTATATGTGCCAAGCTATGGAGACACTACCTATATGACGATCGAGTGGAGATATTCACAGATCATAAGAGTTTAAAGTACATATTTATCAAGAAGGACCTGAACATGAGGCAGAGGAGGTGGCTAGAATTGTTTGGTGATTATGATGTAGCACTTCAGTATCATCCAGGTAAGGCAAATGTGGTGGCATATGCTCTAAGTAGGAGAGACAGCACATTTGTATTGACAACTCAGGATCACATATTAGAAGATCTTCGAGAGATGGGCATCGAGGTAGTGTTACCGTAAGGAGAGGGAATACTAGCCAATCTTCAAATTCAGTCAACCTTGGTGTAGAGGATCAAGGCGTCTCAAGCCGAAGATTCTCATATTCAGAAGTTTAGGACAGAATGTGAGTCATGCCTTAGGAAGGAGTTAAGAATTCATGAAGATGGAATACTTAGATTTGGAAATCGTCTTTGTGTGCCAAGTGGAGATATCAAACATGAAGTAATGACCGAGGCACACAGTTCTTAATATTCTATTCATCCAGGAGATACGAAGATGTACCATGATATTAAGTAATATTTCTGGTAGAACATAATAAAAAGAGAGATAGCTCGGTTTATTTCATTATGTCTCATATGTCAGTAGGTGAAGGCAAAGCAGCAGAGACCAGCAGGATTATTGTAACCCTTGACTATTCCAGAGTGAAAGTGGAAACATATTACGATAGACTTTGTGACCGGCTTACCTAGATCCCCTAATGGACGTGATGCAGTTTGGAAAATAGTAGATCGACTCACGAAGGTGTCATATTTTTTTTCTTTTCGAGTATGGCAGTCCACAGAGCAGTTAGCAGAGATATATATGCGGCATATAGTAAGACAGTACGGAGTTCCAGCAAGTATAGTGTCAGACCGTGATATCCGCTTTATATCTCATTTTTGGAGAATTTTACACGAGCTCTTGGGCACTAAGTTGAGATTCAATACCTTGTACCATCCTCAGACAGACGGCCAGTCAGAGAGGACAATACAAATATTAGAAGATATGCTGCGGGCTTGTACTTTAGACCTTGGTGGGTCATGGAAAGATCACCTTCACTTAGTGAAATTCTCGTACAATAACAGTTATTAGGCCAGCATACAAATGGCTCCATTAAGGGCATTGTACGAAAGAAAGTGCATATCACCTTTAGCATGGGATGATATTGGTAAACGAAAGATGTTGGGACCTGAGATGATCACACAGACCCTTAAAGTGGTTAAGCAGATTAGGGAGCGGCTTCGAGTTGCACAAGACCATCATCGTCATTGGGAAGATTAGCTTCGTAGGCCGTTAGAGTTTTCTGTCGGCGATCATGCATTTTTGCGGATTTTGCCTACCCGTGGAGTCATTAGGTTCGGGGTTCGCAGGAAGCTTAGTCCGCGGTATGTTGGACCATTCAATATTCTCGAGAGGGTAGGGGATGTTGCTTATCTTCTTGCCTTTTTGCCTTCGCTACGTGAGGTGGACGATGTCTTTCGTGTGTCTCAGTTGCGTAGGTATGTCCCAAATCTGAGTCATGTTCTCGATCACTCTGAGTTAGTCGTTGGTACCGACTTGACTTACGAGGAATGGCCCATGTCCATCTTGGATCAGAGAGAGAAAGTACTAAAGAACCGGACTATCCGTCTTGTTCGTGTTGCTTGGGGGCATCACTCCTTGGGAGAGTCGACGTGGGAGCGTAAGAATGATATTCAATCTTGGTACCCGTGCATATTTGACTCATAAGTTATATTTTCTTCGTATGCCTTCGCATCTTTCTTTCCGTGATCGGCAAGCACTCATAAGGGATGAAGTTGCTTCGCTTCATTATAGGTGTTATTGTTATACTTGCTTATTTGTATGTGTAGATAGCTTGTAGATAGTTATTGCTTGCTTTGACATTTCTAGCTAGCCATGACTTTGAATTCCGAGGGCAAAATTTTTCTAAGGTGGGTAGAGATGTCACTCTCCATTCCCAATATACGTACTTGGAGCATAATTATTTTTTTGCTAGCGTAGTTATATATTGTAGAGAAACTAGACCAATTCTTTGGTTCACTTGGCTCTTGGTTTATTTATTTATTTTGGTTTTATCATGAGTTGAACCCATGGTGTAAACCTCAAACCCTCTATATATAACCCAACTTCACACTCTCTCCTCTCATTTTGCTCTTCCATTCTCTTTCTTAGGTTTTCCTCTCCCCCTCCATAGGCAAGTACATCTTGCAAGAAATAGAGAAATCCTTTATATTTTGTTCCATTATGTTCCTTATATAATTTTTCATGCATTTAGAACTTTGCATTTTTGGATTTGGTGGATGGATTAGTGTAGATCTAAGTTTTAAGTTTAAGTTTTAGGGTTTTCTTTGTGTTCTTGAAAGTTTTTGGATTTGATCTCTTAAAACTTAATATTTTCAAAAACTCATTGTTCTATGTTGATGAGCACTTGATTTTGAGTAGTTTAGGACTTTACTTTGCTGGATTTGGACTTTGTTTAAGGTTTCTGTGGAAGAAACAATGTTTGGGTTTTAGAACTTTTTTGTGGCCAAACTTGCTGTATGGGACGAAGGAGCTCCATGCGTCCAGTAGATTGCATACGGCATGGACTTCTCGTCCAAAAGTTTTTATGCGGCCATCTTGTTGGACGCATGGAATGAATTTTTGCACATGCGTCCCTTGGCCAACTTGAACGAATAAAATTTTCTCTAGTTGCAAAAGATTTTTTACGGCCAAGTGTGCATGCGGCCCAGAGGAGCATGCGGCCTAGTCGACCATACGGCCAGGAGTTATGCGTCCCTCTTCTTCTGGACGCATAATTACTGACTCGGTACGACTTTTTCTACTTTTATCTTTTCTTCTGTCACTTTTATCACATGTCACATCAATCACTTTTCTGACTTGACTTATATTTTTTGTTTGTCACATCACACGTTTCCCGAAGAGTGGACTTGACTCTCCTCATGAGGCCTTGACCTCATGCGACCTTGAACTCATGCAGCTTGTTGGTTTTTGTGGCCCGTTTGGTCATGCGGCCAACTGACTCATGCGTCAATTATTTCCATGCGTCCACTTTGACACATATTTGGTTAATGTTTTTGTTTGATTAAATAATTGTGATGCTATGTGTTATCTTAGAAATAAAATTATTTGACCTAGATGTGACCACGTGCTAAATAACTAAGCACCTGGCATGAGCCTGTAGATATGACCCTACATATACTTACTTACTGATTAGGATACTTTTCCTGGATCACCTTATTATACATTGGACAGAATAAGGGACGTAGTTCAACTCGAGGGAGGGTCTACAATTTTGGTCCTTGTTTGGTTTAAGGATTATGTATATGATCTCTACGGGTTCTCTCACTACTCTTATTTTATCTATCGATATAATAAAGTGATAAATTATTATAACCATCATTTGCTTATCATATCCTGAATATATTGCTACTTGATAACTTGTCCATAACCTTGATACTAGAACTTGTTCTTGTCCTGACTATTGTATCCGTGCTGATACACTTTATCGCACCAAGAGTGCTACTTGATATAGTGACTCATCGTTCCACATACACTTGCTACATGATATATGTAATTATTTTCTTGCACATATCTAGTAGTTGGACAGTGACGTTAGTGGTGGCTAGATAGTATTGATTGTTGCATCACACTTGGGTGAATCCAGATTTAACTTTAAGAGACAATGTAGATTCGTATCAAGAGTATATATACTTAAAGTACAACATTTAGGAAGGAATATTCATGTGACCACGACATGAGATTCTAAATCACCTAGGGTTAACTAGGCAACTTAATTTTTAGAGCATTGAGAGGGAACGGTATCTCGAGATCGTGCATATCGAACCACCCTAAGTTAGCTGAGAGTAAAAGCTGGCCACCATGGATACTGTATATTATCCGAACTAGTGGAGTGCAGTATCTGACTTATTTATAAGCCATCCTAGTGTCTTTCCTATAGAAAGCCTGGAACTACTACTGATTATTAAATTAGCTCAGGGCCCTTGTAAGGGACTGGTGCATCATATATTCTTGCTTGTATATCATTGGTTCAGCTAGCCCTGCTCGATTATGGCACGATATGAGGATACTTATGTATTGCATTACTGGGATAACTCAGAGATCATATATCAAGCCGTAATACATGTTTGGCCGTTAAATCTGTTTTAGTTAGAGAAGTGGATCGTTGTAGCATGAAAGTTTAACATATGTCCTTGTTTGGTTGTTGAGTTACCATGTTGTGTTATAACGAGACATGGATCGAAGCTACTTATTATTACTATATTATTTTACTTAATATTGTATCCATGTTTGTGTATTGTGCCTTCTGTTGGGTAGAATTAGGGACATAGACTGTCGTGGCATGATAGTTTAACTCATGTCCTTGTTTGGTTGTTGGGTTGTGCTATTATGTTACGATAGCCTGTGGACAGAAACTACGACGCATAGTTATTCTAGCTTGACCATAATCAAGGAACGTATTCTATCTTGATGTAATGTGGCACTTTCTGTTCTTGTTTGGTGAAGGGGTATCGTGTCATGTCATGGATGGGACATATGCCATTGATTGTTGGTTAAGCATCTTATGTTATAGAACTTGTTTTGTTTCTTCATTTCGTGCTTCCTTTGTGGTACTTGCTATTTGGGGTCTGACCCCACTAATTTTGCATGGCCATGTTTAGAGCCAGCACCGGAGGATCAAACGTATCTCTCCCTCACTGATGGCACGCACTAGAAGAATGGCTGCTGAGGGTCACAAGTGGGTTCCTTCATTCACTACTCGTCTTTTATAAAATATAATTATTGGGACGTTTAGCCAACCGGCACCTGTTAGCTAGATAATTTGGACACTAGTTCCCTACATGATACGTAATATATTCAGATTACAGCTGACTCACTGTCATGTATACTTTTGATTATGTATCTGGTATATCACTTGTATTTGCTAGATCTCTAGAATATTCTGATGCGACGTTGGGGACGCCTTACTGCTTATTTTAAAATATTCTATGTTATTGCTACTTGTTTGAATGATTAAGATATAGAATTTCTTGACCCTAGAAGACTTGATTGTAGTATGCACCCCCTTATCTTTAGACAACCTTAACACATTATGGGTTGCTTCGGTATTCCGCAAGGTATGGTTTGCTGAGTCATCTCCCGCTCTCCAGTATTCTAGATCTAGGGCATGACAATACTTGATCAAATAACAGTATACTCGAAACATAAGCAGTATGACTTAGCACGAGCACGAAGGTGTTGCTGAATCGCAACATATTCTCTAAGATTAGCATTGTAAACATGTGAAGCAGTGTACTACGAAGAATATATAATGATATACTCGAAGCATTAGCACGAAGTCTACTTGCACAAAGCCTAAGTAGCATACGAGGGTCCAATTATAAGACAAGTTTCATTTCTATATTCTAACAAAAGTAATACAAGATAGGATTATTCCCTTAGCTAGGTGCATTGTATTCTTATTAGCATGCAATGGGTGATTCGTCTAACGACTAGCATGTATCGTCCATATTTTTAAGTGTGTAGGCTAAGCAAAGGTAGGTTCATTATAGCCACCAACCTTAGCGATGATTCACCTCAGCCGAGCGATACTCTGAGTGCGTCTTTGAAAGTCTAAGTCTGAACTCCTGAAGGGCCAAGTCTGAATTCTTTTGCATTAAGTAAGTCTTCTCGCTGAGCAAAATGGTTCGGGTTGTCATACTAGCACCGTTTGAATCGGCTATCCGCATTGATGCGGAGCTGGTCGTTATATTATAAACCACTTACAACAAGTCTCATCCTCGAGACTTCCTGAACTCAAACCGTTCTATCGCACACTGTCGAATCTAACTCAAGTGTACTACTCCGTATCCTTAGACCCATTTCGAATACAAGTTCCTACTCACTTTATATGTTATGTGTCGGCATGTGTGCTGGGGCTGTTTAATTTAATAACTCTATCATTCAATTCAAGCTATGACTCGGTCTCTACTGCGCCTTAGTACGGAACATATATCGCTTAATGCAGGGCATGATCTATTATGTATGAAGATCTTGGGATGAGGCTGTCACAACCCTTACCCGAATATTCGAACACGAGTACGTGAGTACGCCCATCCTACGCCGCAGCATCGGCGGTAGAACATTGTCTGGGTCAACTCTAACTAACTAACATCTCAACAATATATATATATATATAGTACCTGTCAATCATGTCAACTCCAAACGGAGAAAGAATATGGTATCTCACAAATGTAATTATACTCAATCACAATACAAACTAAGGAAGACAGAGCATGAATGGAATAACAACAAAAAGAATAAAGATATAATCTACAAGTCTGAAATAATATACATGCCATGAATCTCAAAGAAGTCTAATACAAGTCCACCAAAATATAAAATAAACCTCCTTAGGCTCTGCAACTAAGTCCTCCTGGTCTATAGGAGTATCCTCTAATGGTATGCTCTCCTGCGGCCCATAGAATGTAGGACACTAATCTACGAGCTAATCATCTAGAAAAATATATCCAGTCAGGATTGGAGCGAAGTACATACCTCTGAAAGTAGTTTCAAATACATAATCGAGCATTCAAACAGATAATAGAAAAGAATACAAGATATCTAAACATATGAATGAAATAAACTAGGGTGAACAGGTAATGTACTTGTCACGCCCCAGTCCCAAAATACGTAGGACTAGGACACGTAAGCATGCCAGCCGCATGGATATGGCAACTCCAATATATGGAAACCAAATACATACGTACGTTGTAATATGAATATCAAATCCACATGTGGTATAAATCTATCACAAGTCACAGGGTATAATCTAAATCTCATCCATGAAAATCAAATATAAATAAATAACCAGTATCTATGAAACTAGATCTCAATAAGAAGTATCTAAGGATGATAGTTGGATGGAAACAAATCCACTACCAACTCGAATATAAGAGCAATACAATCTAAGTACACCACAATAAACACAATATAAGAATACCAGCTATCAATCATGGCTCGAAGAGAAGACATCCTCGAAGCATCTATAACCATCCAAATCTGCGCTCCTGTAAATACTCAAGAACAGGTACACCTGGCAGCGGACCAGGTCCTCAGAGGGACATAACAAGATACTTAAACACATGCCAATAAAGTACTAAAATAAATATCCAATGGGGTCGCCTAACCATCTAAGTGAATGCAGTTAAGAACAACTTTCCCCACAAGTGAGCTATCTGGCTGAAAACCTGAGATTTGGCATGGTTCTCTATTGGAGATCCAGGGGCCTACAAAGGCACGTCGTATTTTGAACGGCAGAGGCCCGCCTGATAATACATAATATATAGTGGTCATCACCGCCCGTATCTCCAGCGGAGAATCCGGCGCACAATAGAAAAAGTGTAAAGGAGCTCAAATGCGGTACTTGTTGTTCTCCCCACCCCATGCTCTAAGCATGTCACATCCATGACACAATTTGGTTCATAGCCTATTCTTAGTACCCTGGCTCAATCCTGCAACCAAACAAGGACAAGGATGGGACCACCGTACTACAATAGGCTATGCCTCTAGACCTCTAATAACTGCTAAGTCTACTAGCATGCAAAGTTTCTAACAGCAGTTATTCCTAACGTACATCCCACACGTACCGATGATCAGTCAATACGTGCGTCCGTGATCTATATGAGACTCACAACTCGTGTAAAAATATGTGTCACAGTCAAATAAAACCTAATGGCGCTACATGATAATGGGGTAGTCTCATAAACAAGGTCAATGCAATTACATAAATAAAAATATACCGCGACGACACCGTCGTGCACATTTTATATAACAGTTAAAATATATGAACTAAAGACAGAAAATAAAGATGCATACAACATATGGAATATAAATAACAGTACAATGGCAAGGTATACTTGCCTGGCAAGGAAGCTACAATGTACCCATAATCTGCTCCAGAAATTATGCAGAACAAATTCAATATCCTATGTACACATAAATATAATACAATAGAATCATTAGTCTTTACACTAGCACATACACAACCATATTTATACTGGACTCAGGGGGTATACTAGGGGTAACACTAGTCATCTAACACGGTCAATTACGCGTTGAATTATGCGAGTGTCGCGTCTTCAAGTACTGTACGAAATCAGTCAGTCAACTGACAGGTGTCTATGCCAGTACGTTAATGTACGCAAGGCGGACAAATTCACAAGTTCTTAGGGTCAACATGGTCAAGGTAAGTATGGGATAGTCCACGGTGTCCTAGGGTCGTACAGTCTGAATATTTAGTCATAATTATCAATTAGCATTTACTTACATATATATTCATATAACTATATAATAATATAACCATTAATTTATTTACATAATTATTGGAATACATATAGTAATTACGTACATAAATATATATACCAAACTGAATAATATTTGCGTACATGTAAATGTACGGACACGCGTTGGGTTCTCCGACTCAGGGTATGATGTAAACTAACCGTGGTGGCTAAATACTAACGTCCTACTGGAAAACTGTCAGAGAATGTACTCGTCTGAGTCCTGCTGCTGGTATGAATCAGAGTCCAAGTCACAGTCCAAATAGCCTATGTATTACAAATTTATCACGTCAAAAGATAATTTATTTTAATTTATTTAATTCTGGAATAATTACTCTAAAATCCTATTTTAATCTTATTATTCTGATTTTAGGTTAATTCCTAAATTTTATCCGAAGGAACTAAATTTTATCAACTCGAGACTCATGGCACGCAAATTGAGGCGATCTGTTGACCAAAAAGTCAACCAACACAAACTCAACTTTTATGCATGATTTCCTGTAGATTTCAGCGTCAAAAATATGCTGGAATTTATGGCTCGTCCGAATTCAAATTCGTTTAGAAATTATGGCACATACAAATTTCGTATCGTGCACCGATGGTAAAATTCTAACCTAGAAGTTCTACAGAATTAATAGTATATAAATATTTCGAATTAAATTCTGGGAAAAACATATGTCAATTATCTCGACATTATCTTTCCGAAACTTTAAACGGTTCGTGATTCGGATTCCTGGTTCTCCCGGAATCACGAAAAAATCAAAACGCATCTATTTTCAGACATGCTGTGTTCTACGAATTTTCCAGAATTTAATATTCAAAATTTCGTAAAAAATTTACATAATCAGAAATCTAACCTCAATATCGTTCTAAAAAAAAACTAGGCCTCATTTGGAGTCCGGAGCTATGCGCAATGGCTTCTGGAAGATGAAGGAACCCTAGATGGCAATTCTCCAAAAATCGGCTCAAGAAAAACCCTAGAAAATAACTTAAACTATTATATATATAGAGGAGAGAGAAAGAGCAGCCGCGGCTCGGATTCTGCCACGTGGCAGCCATCCGCGGCTCCCCGCTCAGATCGAACGGTCAGATATTCACGCGGCTCGGCTCAGCTGAGTCCGACTCGGACTAGGACGCGGCTCGGCTCGGCTTGGCGCACCCACACCCACCCCGCGGTCGCTGACAGGCGGGCCCCGCACTGTTGGCTACGGGAGGCTGACAGGTGGGCCCCAGTTGTCTGACTGGGCAGAAATAATTACTTTTTGGGTTTTCTTTTTCAGAAATTAGTTTTTAATTCAATTTTTCATAATTAACTCAAAATAAATGCTAAAAATAATCAGAAAATTCCCAAAAAATTCTAGAAAATATATTTTATTATTTAGAACCTAAAATAAAAGTTTGGGATATTTTTAATTAAGTTTGAACATAAAATAAATTCTTCAAAGTCCTAGAAAATTAGTGTTACTAGTTTTTAATTAACTAAAAATTATGGAAAAATCTCAATAATCTAAAATAGCCTAAAATAATTCTAAATAAATATTTATATAAGTAAATATACTAAAAATTTATTTTCTAATTAACTAAGAGAATACTCTAAATAAATTCAACATCTATAATAAATATAATAATATAAAATATACACAAAATACCTATTTTGGGTGAGGGAGTTTACAGTACTGGAATAAAGAATAAGCAATATGAATATCTGCAATAATAAGGAATAACTGAAATCTAACTAATGTGCCTCAGAATACAAGTTTATTATATGATCGGTTTAGGTTGAACACGAATATAATAAGGTAACTCGATTACAAGTGTGGTATATAATCGACATGTATACGAATACACTGGGGCTTTGATCACATAATCAACTCCTACTCCCCCATCCCCAACTAATACCAATGGATCCAATCATGACACGTTACGAACACGAATATGGGCACACTGAATACGAGCAGTGTGTGTACACGAATATAAGCACACTAAATACGAGAAGTGTGTGCACACGAAACATAAATAATCAATACCCAATCCACACGATAAAATACATATGAAGGAGTACCAGATGAACATGGTAGAGGATAACATCTCCTGACAGGATCCATGTAGTATCAGTCAGTACCAGTCTGTGAAACTACTGTATCAGAATCAAGTATACAGTTCTAGAACATAAGATATATACACTATTATAAAATAAAAACTAACAGAGAAATATACTCATCTGAGGTCCTGAGCAATGTGTGTCTCTCGATGCCCAAGCTGGTGTCACACAGACCTATATATGGTATGTTGCATCAATACAAGGTTATGAATGAAAAATAAGTTAGACTAGTTCAATTCTAGGTCATGAAGCCATTTCTAAGTCAAAACAGTCAAACTAGGTCAACTCTAGGTTAAGCTAGCTATTTTTAAGTTGTATGAGTTAAACTCTAGGATATTAGGTCTGTAGACTATGTAACTAGGTTGCACTAGCTAAGTTAAGATACAAAGATGCACACAAAACACCATATTATAGGATACACAAGTTTTTAGATATAAAAATACTAATTTATATATATACAAGATAATACATATATTATTCTTAGCTAATTAAAGCAAATTGGATACCTTGGCTTTGAACCAATGCGTATCTCACTACCTACACACCCATCTTGATACTCAAACTCAATACCTTAAGTATCCACCAATTACTTTGACATTACCTTGGTATTACAAGATAATTCAATTCCTAATATATATAGCTCACTATCAATACATTAACTATATACTAACATTAAACTATATAGAATACTACTAACTGCCTAACATACAATACTACATACTAATCTACTAATCTAACAAGTATGTATATAACTAACTACTAGCTAACAATGCATATATACAACTACTAAACAAGTACTTAACTACTACACTATTGAACCACTAACTAGACTCTAACCTTAACTAGTTAAACCACTAATAAACTAACTAACTACTAAACCCATACCTTAACTACTGAACCCCTGCCTTGCTGCCTTGACCTTGTTGTTGCTGCAGATGCTGCAATTGCTGATATTCTTCAGTACAGCTGATGCTGCCTTGCTCAAATTACCCTGCTGCAGCGCACTTGTTACTGTGCTAATTGCTACATGCAGTTGATGCATGCTAGTGCTACTGCCTCTCCCTCCTGCTGCTACTGCTTCTACTGCCTCTTGAATGCAGTTGCTGCTGCACCTGGAACTTGTTGTGCATTGCTGCACAGTTGGCTACTCTTCCCTTGTTGTTAATGACTTCACTGTGGCTGCTACTGCTCTGAGTTTGATTGCTGTTGCACCTTGCTGTTGATCTTCAATTGTTGAATTGGTTGTACATTGTAAACCCCCTGAATTTTTAAAACTATTAAAACTAGGATTTTTTACAATTTTCTGGAATTTTCTGGAAATTTTCTGTAATTAAAATCAAGGTTTTAATTATTAAATGATTTTTAATTGTTAATAAATAATATTAAAATATTATGAAAATAATATTTTTGGGTGTAAAATGAAAAACTGGACTTAGGGTAATTTTCTGGATTTTTTTGGGCCTCAGACCTATTTTTAAATGCCTAAAAACTATTTTAATTAATTAATTAATTAAATAAATAATTTTATTATACTTATTATTATTATTATTATTTTTATTTTTATTTTTATTTTTTTTGTTTTGGGCCGGCCCGGCCCAGTGGACCGGCCCAGCAGCCCTACCCAGCCCGTTCCCTTACCGGGTCGGGTCGGGTCTGCCCGAACCCGACCCGCCGCCTCCGACCCGGTCCCCCAACCCCTCTCCCCACGATGCCCGACTCCTCCGGCCGCCCGCGTCCCACGCAGGCAACCCCGCGAAGCGCCGCGCTTCCCGGCCACGTCCCCCCGCACTCCTCCGCCTTCTCCGGTCAGCCTCGCCCCCGGCACCCCCTATAAAACTCCCCCCTCTTCTTCTTCCTCCTCCCACGTTTTACCCTAACCCTCCGCCGGCTTCCCTAGCTCCGGCAACCCGCCGTCCTCCTCCCTCAGCCTCCCGCCTGAGCCTCGCAGCCTCCGCCGCCCTCCTCCAGCGCCTCGCCGCCGCCGAAGAACTCCGTCGGCGTCGTCTTCCTCCTCCACAGCCCCCTCCTCTCTCCTCCTCCTCCCACGCGAGCAGCCGCCTCCGGCCGCCCCTCCATTCCGGCGCCGCCCTCGACCCCGCCAGCAGCTCCGCCTCACCACGGCGCACCTCCCCGGCCCTCTCCGGCGCGTCTCCGACCGGCCCCCGCCGTCCAGAACGAAACCCTAACCCTAAATCCCCAAATTCCTTCGTATCGTGTCGGACACGACACGGACAAGAAATTTTCTGGTTTCTCGAGTCCTGTTCAGGTACTCGTATCTTTCTCCTTGCTGCCCCGTTTTTAATTCCGTAAATTATGTTGCGAAGCCTGTATGACCCTCTCGGTGCCCGGATAAACCGCTCGGGGCATCGCGTCCCGTGGTGATCGCACACCGCGATCCAAAAATAGGAAAAACCAGACCCTGTTTCACCCCGGAACTGAGTACGCCCCGCCAAACGGGACGACTTGGTCGCGTGCGATCTTCGCAGATACGTGTGCGCCGTCGATACGGACGTGTGAGAATTCGCGGAAGCTGGTTCGGGTGTGCGTGCACACCGAAATCAACGCGTATCCGCGGACATCGCCCCGTATCCGACTTTTCTGTAATTCGCCCTAACTTCTTGTACACTTGTCGGATCAAGACGAAACTTGCGCCATCGGACTCGTAGCGATACGCTGGTCCTGTGGGTCAAGTTTGGTTCGATTCTGAGAACGTTGACGAAATCGCGTGTCGTGGGCCCCACAGGCCTCGCTCGACGGGCGATTTTGTGATCGGCTCATCGGAATCCAAATCTGGAAGTTCCGTTGGGTTCGTATCATCGTTCCTGACCTGTTGACACTAAGTTTGGTGAATTTGGAGACCGTTGACCCGGACATATTTTTCGGTGCAAAGCAGGCCCACCGGCGGACCCCGTTTTGACCCGAAACTACCGTTTCTGCCCTTGTCTCCAAATTGGACCCAAGGACAGGCGTTTCTAGATATTTGACATCTTATGAGCATGATGGTAATATTTATTTTAGCATTTGGACTCATTTCTGGAAAATTTTCCCGAGATACAAACTATATTTGGATCCAAACAACAGGCAAGTACCTGCACTTCAAGTTTAATCTTTATATTGTGATAATTAATTCCCTGCTCTACTAGTACCCTTGATGATTACACGTAGTGTTAGAATACTGGATTTTATGTCTTGAATACTGGAGTTCATGTCTTATTTTTCATGTCAGGTAGGAGAATACTAGAAGGCATGTAGTTTACCCTTCCCCCTGCCGTGTTTAATAGCTGTTGGTACGCGACTGTACCCTCAGCCGGATCTCGATTATTCCTGTTTAATAGCCGTTTATGATGGCCGGATTAGCCTTATAAACCCCTACATGCCAACTATGTATTCTAAAATAAACACAAGTTCACACAGATAGCTTCTGGTCTTGTTATAGTTCTTGCTGACTGTTGTAGTTTCATTTCCTGTCTTATTTATTCCTTTTTTCTCATATCCCTGTTTATAGCATTAACTCTTAGTTATTGTTGTTTCTTTTATGCATATTCTCAATATGATACTCAGTCTAATTGTCATAAATATTTAGTTTAATCTTGTTGTGCATTGTGTACTTTGCTCCTTTCCTGACTGGATCCGTTGCTTTAGGCGATGATGAGGACCTAGCCCCTACCTATTATGGCCCCTATGAGGGAACAGATAACACTTATGAGGAGCCAGTTCCCACCCAGGAGACTACTTCTGCAGAGTAGTTAGCAGTAGCTTTTTATTTATTGCTCTTTTATCTTAGCAATCGGGTTTGTCCCCGATTTCATTTCTGGATTCTGTATTAAACATTTGAGCTGTTATCATATTTATTTCATTTGAAATCTCAGCATTCTTTTCCTGTTATTATCTTTGTCTATTTCATTAATTGTGAATGAGCTAGATTAGTTAACTGTGGATAAGACCTAGATAGCGTACTACCGCCGACTCTGCGGCGTAGGCTGGACGTACCCACGTACTCGTGCCCGAATTTTCGGGTGCGGATCGTGACACATTTTTATGGTGGCCCATGCAGGTGTAGTATCCCTAAATAGGGTAATACCCTAGGACAGGGTATGGAATAGGATTGAGGATTCTAGGAAAAGCTTATTCACAGAATAGGATCTTCATTTCAATTCTTGATATCATTTCTGATCAATTTTCCTATCGCCCTTGATTTCCAAGTAATCTATTCTGATCTTCCTATCCCTTAATCTTACAGAATGGTCCAGACAAGGAACATAGTAGGAGGCACATCAGAACCAGCTGAGCAGAATATGCCCGAAACTCTTGCACTCCCGCCGCCTCCATCTACTCCAGCAGTTACTCTAGATGGGGCACAGCTACTCGGAGTGTTCCAGGGACTCGTAGAATCCCAGAAAGAACAGACTGCACTTCTACGAACCAGCCTCTCAGAAGCTCTTAGGTCCCAGGAGTCGCCACACAAGAGGCCAGGGAGTGCCAAAGACTTCAAGAACCTTAAACCCCTGGAATTCTACGGAACTGAGGGCATTCTCTATGCCGATGAGTGGATAGAGAATGTCAAGAGACTCCTGAAGACTGCTCGGGTCCCTGATGATCTCAAAGTGGAGTCCGCAAGCCTGCAACTGTTCGACATAGCTCGGACCTGGTTCAGAGATGAACCCCAACTATCTGCTCCTGACCTCACCTGGGAGGACTTCAAGAGGCTATTCAAGGAGAAATTCTACCCCGAAGTGGCTCGGGAAGCTCTCGAAAGCCAATTCGAGAGACTGGAATAAGGTAACCTATCTGTTGATGAGTACACTGCTGAATTTAGCAGGTTGAGCCACTTTGCAGAGTACATGGTTCGTACCCCGGAGGACAGAGCTCGTAGATTCAAGAAGGGGCTATCTCCGGATATTCGCCTTGCTGTCACCACTAGCTGAGCTCGCACCTACGAGGAAATCCTGAGCGTGGCACAAGGCGTTGAGAGAGACATGGGGCATAAACTAAAGCGAGAGAGAGATACCGGAAATGCGGGACCCAACAAACGCCCATTCCAACAACAACAACAGCAGAGGGCCCCGCAGCAAACTTAGCGTCCTCTCCCTCGAGCTCCAGCACCCCAACACCAGGCTCAAGGACAGAACCAACAAGCTGCCGCTTGTAACTTTTGCCAAAAACTATGTCATACTTGGCAAGTCTGCAGGAAGAGGCTAGGTGCCTGCCTCTACTGCGGCTCAGCAGCGCATCAAATAAGAGACTGTCCTGCTACTCAAGGACGCCCAGCCGCACCAAAGGCTCCAGGCCAGGCCAGGCCCCCAGCAGCACAGCAGAGGGGACCCCCGCTTCCAACTCAACAACAACGCTTTGCTCAGCACCAACAGCAGCAACAGAGGGGTGCACCGCAGCAAGGCCGTGCTTATGCAATAACTCTGGAAGAAGCTGAAGCCACAGCAGACGTGATCACAGGTTCTGTGCTTATAAATTCAATACCAGCCATTACTTTATTTGATTATGGAGCTTCACATTCATTCAGGTCAGTAGATTTCCTTATGAAGCATAGCTTAATCACTGAACCCCTAAGGAATTATTATAAGATCATTACCGGTGGAGGAATTATCCCGGTTAGTGATGCATGTAACAATTATCCTATTACATTATGTGGAAGAAAACTATATGCTAGGCTACTCGTAATGCCAGTTTCCAGTTTTGACATTATACTGGGTATGGATTGGTTGAGTCAACACCATGCCACTATAGACTGTCACAGAGGTAGTGTAATCTTCAGGCCCCCTGACAAGCCAGAATTTGAATTTGCTAGAGGTTCTAGAGAAATGGGTAGTAACAAAATTTGTGGAGCCCTAGTAACAGAAGAATTGCCACTACCTATCATCTCCGAATATCTTGATGTCTTCTCTGAGGATCTCCTAGGCTTACCCCCAGACCGAGAAGTTGAATTCTCTATTGACTTAGTGCCAGGAGCAGCGCCAGTATCTCAAAATCCCTACAGAATCAACAAGAAAGAGATAATAGAACTAAATGAGCAGATAAAAGAGTTAGAAGACAAATGCTTCATTAGGTCTAGTGTCTCACCCTGGGGGGCTCCAGTATTATTTGTGCCCAAGAAGGACGGAACATCCCGAATGTGTAATGACTATAGGGCCTTGAATGCCTTAACAATTAAGAATAAGTATCCCCTACCCAGGATAGATGACTTATTTGATCAATTAAGTGGAGCTCGGGTATTTTCAAAGATTGACTTGAGGTCTGGTTACTACCAAGTAAGGGTGAGGAAGGAAGACATCCCTAAAACTGCTTTCAATACCCGGAACGGACACTACGAATTCTTAGTGATGTCGTTCGGGTTGACGAATGCTCCAGCAGTTTTTATGAACTTAATGAACAGAGTCTTCCAGCCATACCTAGACAAATTTGTAGTGGTCTTTATTGATGATATTTTGATCTATTCCAAGACTCCTGAAGAACATGAAGAACACTTGAGGCTGGCATTGGAGACTTTGAGGAAGGAAAAACTTTATGGAAAATTATCTAAATGTGCATTCTTCCTAGACAAAGTAGAATTCTTGGGACATGTTGTGACTGGAGATGGGATAGCAGTAGATCCCAAGAAGATAGCGACAGTAGAATCATGGCCCACTCCAGACTCTGTAGCGGAGATTAGAAGCTTCCTGGGACTAACTGGCTACTATCGGAATTTTGTGAAGGACTTTGCTAGAATTGCTGAACCCATGACAAAATTAACAAGGAAGGATGAAGAGTTCACCTGGACTGATGAATGTCAGTATGCTTTTGAAGAATTAAAGAAAAGGCTGACAACTGCCCCTATTCTGACCTTACCATCTGGAACCGAAGGATTCGCTATATATAGTGATGCTTCTGGAAAAAGTCTAGGTTGTGTATTAGAGCAGAACAAGAAGGTGATAGCATATGCCTCTAGACAGCTTCGACCTCATGAAAAGAACTATCCAACTCATGATTTAGAATTGGCAGCTGTTATCTTTGCTCTTAAGCTATGGAAGCATTATCTTTATGGAGAAAAGGTGGAAATATTTACAGACCATAAAAGTCTAAAATATATCTTCACTCAGAAAGAGCTGAACATGAGGCAAAGAAGGTGGCTGGAGCTAATGAAAGATTTTGATATCACCCTTCAATATCATCCTGGGAAGGCCAATGTACTTGCTGATGCTCTAAGCAAATATCCTATGGCGATGTACTTGACTATGGACCGACACTTGCTCGAGGACTTGGAAAGTTTGGGTATTGAGGTAATTATCCCAGGAAAAGAAGGCCAAATGATGAACTTGCAGATTCAATCTACCTTAATAGATAAGATCAAGGAGACTCAGTTTCAAGACGAAGGCCTGCGAAGCATTCGAGGTCAAGTGTAAGCTGGATTAGTGGAGGACTTCAAAATTCATGAAGATGGATCACTGAGGCATGAAGATAGATTATGTGTACCTCAAGGAGACATAAGAGAAGAAATTATGCAAGAGGCGCACAGATCGCAATACTCTATACATCCAGAAGCCAACAAAATGTACAAAGACCTGAGGACGCATGTTTGGTGGCATGGCATGAAAAGAGAAGTAGCCAGGTTTGTATCTCGTTGCTTAGTGTGCCAACAAGTCAAGGCTGAAAGACAAAGACCTGGGGGATTGCTTCAACCACTACCCATTTCGGAGTGGAAGTGGGAACATATTACAATGGATTTTGTTTCTGGGCTTCCAAGGACACCTAGTGAAAAAGATGCAATTTGGGTGATAGTGGATAGACTGACCAAGTCTGCACATTTTTTATCCTTCAAAGTAGGGCTATCTACAAAAAAGTTGGCAGATTTATATATCAGACATATTGTTAAATTGTATGGGGTTCCAGTAAGTATTGTCTTCGACCGAGATTCAAGATTCACCTCTCACTTCTGGAAGAGCTTACAAGCCAGCTTGGGGACTCAACTCAAATTCAGCATAGCTTATCATCCCCAAACCGATGGACAATCAGAACGTATAATCCAGACCCTTGAAGATATGCTCCGTACATGTGTTCTGGATTTTGGAGGATCGTGGGAAGACTATCTACATCTTGTGGAGTTCTCTTATAATAACAGTTACCAAGCAAGTATTGAGATGACTCCATTTGAAGCCTTGTATGAACGAAGATGTCGTACCCCTCTATCATGGGACGACGTAGGAGAAAGAGCCTTACTAGGACCTGAGATGGTGATCGATTCAACTGAGAAGGTAAAACAAATAAGGGAAAAACTTCGAGTGGCTCAAGACAGGCAACGACATTGGACAAATAGCCACCGAAGACCCTTGGAATTTGAGGTAATTAAATTTATGAAATTCAAGTTAATTTAAATATTATGATTATGGAACTAAGACTTGATTTTGACTTTATTAAGGTTGGAGAACTGGTATTCCTGAAGATTTCTCCGACACGTGGCACCATCAGGTTCGGAAGGAGTGGAAAACTCAGCCCAAGATTTATTGGACCTTTTGACATACAGGAGAAAATCGGAGAAGTGGCATACCGTCTGGCATTGCCACCCTCTCTGGATGGAGTCCATAACGTTTTCCACGTGTCGCAGCTGAGAAAATATGTGTCAGATCCCAGCCACATTTTGGATCACTCAGAGCTCGAAGTAGGCCTAAGTTTGACTTACCAAGAGTAACCCGTGGAGATACTGGATCGATCGGAGAAATTTCTACGGAACCAGGTTATTTCCCTTGTTCGCGTAGCTTGGAAGCACCACTCTCCCGGCGAATCCATCTGGGAGCGAGAAGACGAGATTAGAGAACGCTACCCTTACCTTTTTGAACCCTGAGGTATATTTTAATTCTCGGCCTTTCCTTTCGTGCCATGGCTATTCTTAAATTTCGAGGACGAAATTTTTATAAGTTGGGTAGATTGTAAACCCCCTAAATTTTCAAAATTATTAAAACTAGGATTTTTCACAATTTTCTGGAATTTTTTGAAAATTTTCTGTAATTAAAATTAAGGTTTTAATTATTAAATGATTTTTAATTGTTAATAAATAACATTAAAATATTATGGAAATAACATTTTTGGGTGTAAAATAAAAAACTGGACTTAGGGTAATTTTTTGGATTTTTTTGGGCCTCAGACCTATTTTTAAATGCCTAAAAACTATTTTAATTAATTAATTAATTAAATAAATGATTTTATTATACTTATTATTATTATTTATTTATTTTTGTTTTGGGCCGGCCCGGCCCAGTGGACCGGCCCAGCAGCCCTACCCAGCCCGTTCCCTTACCGGGTCGGGTCGGGTCTGCCCGAACCCGACCCGCCGCCTCCGACCCGGTCCCCCAACCCCTCTCCCCACGATGCCCGACTCCTCCGGCCGCCCGCGTCCCACGCCGGCCACCCCGCGAAGCGCCGCGCTTCCCGGCCACGTCCCCCCGCACTCCTCCGCCTTCTCCAATCAGCCTCGCCCCCGGCACCCCCCTATAAAACCCCCCCCTCTTCTTCTTCCTCCTCCCACGTTTTACCCTAACCCTCCGCCGGCTTCCCTAGCTCCGGCAACCCGCCGTCCTCCTCCCTCAGGCTCCCGCCTGAGCCTCGCAGCCTCCGCCGCCCTCCTCCAGCGCCTCGCCGCCGTCGCAGAACTCCGTCGGCGTCGTCTTCCTCCTCCACAGCCCCCTCCTCTCTCCTCCTCCCACGCGAGCAGCCGCCTCCGGCCGCCCCTCCATTCCGGCGCCGCCCTCGACCCCGCCAGCAGCTCCGCCTCACCTCGGCGCACCTTCCCGGCCCTCTCCGGCGCGTCTCCGGCCGGCCCCCGCCGTCCAGAACGAAACCCTAACCCTAAATCCCCAAATTCCTTCGTATCGTGTCGGACACGACACGGACACGGAATTTTCCGGTTTCTCGAGTCCTGTTCAGGTACTCGTATCTTTCTCCTCGCTGCCCCGTTTTCATTTTCGTAAATTACGTTGCGAAGCCTGTATGACCCTCTCGGTGCCCGGACAAACCGCTCGGGGCATCGCGTCCCGTGGTGATCGCACACCGCGATCCAAAAACAGGAAAAACCAGACCCTGTTTTACCCCGGAACTGAGTACGTCCCGCCAAACGGGATGACTTGGTCGCGTGCGATCTTCGCAGATACATGCGCGCCGTCGATACGGACGTGTGAGAATTCGCGGAAGCTGGTTCGGGTGTGCATGCACACCGGAATCAACGCGTATCCGCGGACATCGTCCCGTATCCGACTTTTCTGCAATTTGCCCTAACTTCTTGTACACTCGTCGGATCGAGACGAAACTTGCGCCATCGGACTCGTAGCGATACGCTTGTCCTGTGGGTCAAGTTTGGTTCGATTCTGAGAACGTAGACAAAATCGCGTGTCGTGGGCCCCATAGGCTCCGCTCGACGGGCGATTTTGTGATCGGCTCATCGGAATCCAAATCTGGAAGTTCCGTTGGGTTCGTATCATTGTTCCTGACCTATTGACACTAAGTTTGGTAAATTTGGAGACCGTTGACCCGGATACGTTTTTCGGTGCAAAGCGGGCCCCACCGGCGGACCCCGTTTTGACCCGAAACTGCCGTTTCTGCCCTTGTCTCCAAATTGGACCCAAGGACAGGCGTTTCTAGCTATTTGACATCTTCTGAGCATGATGGTAATGTTTATTTCAGCATTTGGACTCATTTCTGGAAAATTTCCCCGAGATACAAACTATATTTTGATCCAAACAACAGGCAAGTACCTGCACTTCAAGTTTAATCTTTATATTGTGATAATTAATTCCCTGCTCTACTAGTACCCTTGATGATTACATGTAGTATTAGAATACTGGATTTTATGTCTTGAATACTGGAGTTTATGTCTTGTTTTTCATGTCGGGTGGGAGAATACTAGAAGGCATGTAGTTTACCCTTCCCCCTGTCGTGTTTAATAGCTGTTGGTACGCGACTGTACCCTCAGCCGGATCTCGATTATTCCTGTTTAATAGCCATTTATGATGGCCGGATTAGCCTTATAAATCCCTACATGCCAACTATGTATTCTAAAACAAACACAAGTTCACACAGATAGCTTCTGGTCTTGTTATAGTTCTTGCTGACTGTTGTAGTTTCATTTCCTGTCTTATTTATTCTTGTTTTCTCATCCCTGTTTATAGCATTAACTCTTAGTTATTGTTGTTTCTTTTATGCATATTCTCAATATGATACTCAGTCTAATTGTCATAAATATTTAGTTTAATCTTATTGTGCATTGTGTACTTTGCTCCTTTCCTGACTGGATCCGTTGCTTTAGGCGATAATGAGGACCTAGCCCCTACCTATTATGGCCCCTATGAGGGAACAGATGACACTTATGAGGAGCCAGTTTCCACCCAGGAGACTACTTCTACAGAGTAGTTAGCAGTAGCTTTTTATTTATTGCTCTTTTATCTTAGCAATCGGGTTTGTCCCCGATTTCATTTCTGGATTCTGTATTAAACATTTGAGCTGTTGTCACATTTATTTCATTTGAAATCTCAGCATTCTTTTCCTGTTATTATCTTTGTCTATTTCATTAATTGTGAATGAGCTAGATTAGTTAACTGTGGATAAGACCTAGACAGCGTACTACCGCCGACTCTGCGGCGTAGGCTGGACGTACCAACGTACTCGTGCCCAAATTTTCGGGTACGGGTCGTGACTATACTGCAGGCCCTACTGCCTCTAGCATTCAGTGCCTGATCCTCTCACTGCTCACTGAATACACACTCATACACACAAACACCTATCCACTCACACACACAGATC
The DNA here is from genome assembly GCA_036927795.1 of Iris macrosiphon. NCBI lineage: Eukaryota > Viridiplantae > Streptophyta > Magnoliopsida > Asparagales > Iridaceae > Iris > Iris macrosiphon. The sequence goes on from JAYESA010000009.1 coordinate 49,882,932, forward strand.
CATATACATATAGATATCAATATGTATATACACACTCATATATATATACACACACACACACACACACACTCTCTCTCTCTCTCTCTCATACACATATCACTACACTTATACATATAGCCACATATATATATGTATATAATATAATAGAGATACATATACATGTAGCTATATATACATAACTATACAATTACATTATATCATATCTAATAGATATACACAAGTTAAACGAATTTAAATACAATAAAACAAACACGTACCGCACCCGTATCAAACTCATTCTATGATACGCTTGCGGTACGGCTCCACCACACAACCAAACGTATCACAAAGGACACGAGCAAGTCTAAAATACTAATTATGAATAATACGAAGAATTAATTACACAACTACGTGTCCGTGTAAAAATATGACATGCTCAAACCTCCGTGTCGGAGAAAAATCTCCAAATCAACCCGTATCTATAAATTATCGAAATACGGCCTACACGTATCTAATTATAGATACGATACTAGTCACACACAATCAAACACATGTTAATTTAGTCTAATTGACCAATTGACAAACACAAGATGTGCCAATCTCGGAATTCTCCCAAAATTGACACAAAATACCACATAACTTCCTCCATATGCCTCACTACTAGAATAAGCGGTATTAGCGACGTATTTTAGCGACTCCTTGTAAAAACGTCGGTAAATTAGCGACTCTGTAAAAATCGTCGCTAGGCGTCGCTAAATGGCGACATTTAGCGACGTTTAGCGACTTTTATTAAGATTTTAAAAGAATAGTCGCTATAAGTTCAATTAAGGTCGCTAAACGTCGCTAATATATCTGATTTAGCGACGTTTAGCGTCGTAATTAGCGACGTATCTATCAAAAATATTTAGCAACGTATTTAGCGACGTCTTTGGCGTCGCTAATTTTTATTTTAGCGACATTTTTATTTGACGTCGCTAAACGTCGCTAAATTTTGGTTAATTAGGGCTCAATTTTCTTTTCTTCATCTGTCGAAATTTTTGAAACATTTCGATTTCCTCCGCCCCCCCCCCCCCCCCTCTCCAACGACCGGGTCTCCGACCGCTGCGGCTACTCCGGCATCCCCCTCCTCCTCCTCGAGCTCTAGGTAATCTCTCTCTCTCTCTCTCTCATGTGACACTGACACAAGACACACTTGACAGACACGACACACGCACACAAACACGACACACGCACACAGACACTGACAGACACACACGACACACACACACAGACGCAGACACACACACACGACACACATACACGATACACACACAGACGCAGACACACACACGACACACACACAGACGCAGACACACACACACAGACGCAGATAAGGATTAGGGTTAGGTTTAGGGTTAGGGTTAGGGTTAGATTTTTTGACCTGGGGTTAGGGTTAGGGTTAAGGTTAGGGTTAGGTTTAGGGTTTTTAGGTTTAGAGTGTCACATTAAAGTTTGCAATGACATTATTAATAGGATTTCCTCTGATTCTAGTCTCCTAGAGGAATATCCATACTAACAAGGTCCCTAACTAAAAGTTCTATTCTCGCTTTTGAGGATCAGAAGAAGAAATATTACCACATCACTTCCTACCTACAAGGCCTGGACACTGTTCTTTGACTAGTCCTCTCCTCTTGTATTATAGTGGAGGTGATGGTTTCTTGAGTTTGGAAACTCTAGGAATGCAATCCCTCTAGAAGTTCATGTTCCTAATCAATATAAATTCATTTGTTGTGATCTATGTAAGAGACAGACTCTCAAGCATGCATTGATATCAACACTTCTGAGTTTCCTCTACGCAACGTTCCGTAAGGTATGGCTGTCAGGGTGGTCGCAACATGGTCGAAACGCTACGTGACGATCGTTTATTGGGAGAGAGGTGGAGGTGAAAGGGTTACAAGAAGGTTGTAAGCATTTGATAGTAAACTTAGCATTATTGATATATATAAAAGAAGTAGTGGGAGAATAAAAAAAGGAGAGAAAAGAAAAAGAAAGAACAGTACATACGAGGATTAAAGTATCGATACTTTGGGAGTCATGCAGCATTCAGGAACAATGACTCGAGTCCAGCTAAGTAATTTGACTTCAAACATCAAGTAACTTGATTCCATATTTTATTTCGTTTTGTCCGACAGTATTGGGAGGCATAGCATAGTGCACTTGGAATGAGAATAACATTTCCAAATTTTCTTTCCCTACTAAATTCTTTGCAATTTTTTTTGTGTATCATTATTCACGTTCATAAAATGCCCTCATATACTACTATTTACTTTAATCTTTATCATCCAAATCTCATAATTCAATTTCAATTTCAATTACAATCATATAATTTAATATTGGATCATATTTTCAAACTAGTTCATTAAATCGGTCATTTTATTTTGTGACACGTAGGATATAAATAAGATATTATGGTATCATTATTATACTACAACAAACAGCTAATTCTTTGTGAGTCATCTAATTCTTCCGTTCCGGTCCAATAGCTAATTCTTTGCTAATTCTTTGTTTTCATCTATCTTACCAGATGGCACCCAAGAGAGCGACACCTCCTACTGTTAAGGAGGAAGTGATGCCTCCTACTGTTAAGGAGGAAGAGATACCATCTGCGGGGAGTTCCAGTCACCCAGCACCTATCGCGGCTGTATCTCAGACGGGGAGTTCCAGTCACCCAGCACCCATAGCGGAGCTTGATAACAAAAACGCTGTTTATGCGCAGTATTTGAGGGACTGGTATCTGTCCCGTTTTGGAAATTCTCGAGATTGATACTATGATGTTTCATATACTTATATATTATAAATTTTGTGTTACTGTGATACTCTGATACTTATATATTATGTATTTTATGATGCTGTTTATGCCCATTTTGTGTGACTATGATATTGTGATACTTTTATGACTGTGATACTTTTATTGACTGTCTATAATATTTGTGTGTATTAATTGTATGACTGTGATACTTGTATTCATATTAAATATTGTTAATCCGGTGTTGAGTGTTCCACCGAAGGGGTCGGCAAATCCATAGAATTCAACGGAGGGTTGCTCCGGGTCTATTTTTAATTAGAAATTTATAAATTGCAGGAATAATAGTTTGGAACAATTCAGGGTTTTTTTTTACTTTTTTTGTAAATTTAGCGACGTATTTAGCGACGTTTAGCGATGTCTAGCGACGATTTTATAAGTCGCTAAACAAGTCGCTACTTAGCGACGTGTCATTAGTCGTCGCTAACGACGTCGCTAAACGTCGCTAAATATGTCGCTGTACGTCGCAAATTGCTGACATGGCAGTACTGCCAGGTCATTAAAGACGTCGTTGTTACGTCGCTATATAAGTCGCTAATTAGCGACGTTTAGCGACTTTAATGAACGTCGCTATTTTGTGACGCGGCATCGCTAAACGTCGCTACATTTAGCGACTCAATAAAGTCGCTAAAAACGTCGGCATAGCGACGTTTAGCGACGTTTTCGGTTCAGCGACTTGGTTTCTTCCGACTGCGTTAAAACGTCGCTAATTACGTCGCTAAACGTGTTTAGCGACATTTTTTTGTCATTTAGCGACGTTTTTGGGCGTCGCTAATTTGACTTTTTTTGGTAGTGCCTCCTATGAACCTAATTCCAATTCTTATGGGTAGCCTTAGCATGTGGGATGATTTCTTATGGTTAAATTACAGATTTAGAACCTAATTAAAGAGAAAAAACTGAATTATACCTATGAAACTAGCCTCCTCCTTGTAGATCCTTGCTTTCTCCTTTTAGATCCTTGTTCTAGTAGCCTCTAATGAAGAATATAGAAGGAGTTGGGAAAATTTTGAGTATAAATTGGTGTGGGAATGAAGAATTTGGAAGAGGAAAAATTTTAGATCTAGATTGAAATGACAAAATGAGAAGAGAGAGATTCTCTCTCCACCCTATAGGTGGTCGGCCCTTGTCCCTCTCATGGCTAGGATCTGCCACGTACCTTCTCAGCTGCGACACATGAAACACGTTGTGCACTCCCTCCAATATAGGTGGTAAGTCTAGTCTATAAGCAACTGCACCGACCCTCTCAAGAATACTGAAAGGTTTGATGAATCGCGGACTAAGCTTTCCGCCTTCACCAAAACGGATCGTGCCACGTGCCAAAAAAATTCTCAAGAAAATCAGACCGCCAACCTAGCATGAAACACAACCTTAGCACTCTAACAAAAATAGATAATCGTAAGCAATGCATAACAAAATCTATACCTCAAACTCCAATGGTCTCCGGTGGCTATCGGCCCAATGCCGCTGTTTGTCCTGCGCTACCCGAAGTTTATCCCTGATGAGCTTAACCTTCTCAGCTGTATCCACTACCATCTTTGGTCCCAATAAAGCTCTCTCACCAATATCATCCCATGATAACGGAGTACGGCATCTCCATCCATACAATACCTCAAATGGTGATATCTCGATACTGGCTTGATAGTTGTTGTTGTAAGAAAACTCTACCAAGTGAAGATGATCCTCCCAAGAGCCTCCAAAATCTAAAACACAGGTGAATAGCATGTCCTCGAGAGTCTGGATAGTTCTCTCCGACTAACCGTCGAAGTCCTTCATCAACTCCAACCATCGCCGCTGCCTCATGTTGAGATCTTTTTGTGTAAACACATACTTCAAGCTCAAGTGATCTGTAAATATCTCTACCCGCTCTCCATACAAGTAGTTCTTCTATAGTTTAAGAGCAAAAATAACTGCTGCCAACTCCAAGTCATGGGTAGGGTAATTCTTCTCATGCGGGCATAATTGCCTGGAAGCATAGGCAATCACCTTCTCGTTCTGCTGTAACACACAACCCAAACCCTTACCCGATGCATCACTATATATAGAAAATCCTTCTGTCCCTGATGGAAATATCAATATTGGAGCTGTAGTCAACATCTTCTTCAGCTCCTCAAAAGCAGACTGACAATCCTCAGTCCAGACGAACTCCATGTCCTTCCTGGTTAGTCTAGTCATCGGCTCCACAATCCTAGAAAAATCCTGAACAAATCTTCGATAATAACCTGCCAGTCCAAGAGAACTCCTAATCTTCGCCACTGAACTCGGAGTAGACCATGACTCAATTACTAAAATCTTCTTCGGGTCCACTGAGATCCCGTCTCATATAATCACATGCCCGAGGAATTCAACCTTATCAAGGAAGAACTCATACTTCGAAAGCTTGCCATATAGCTTCTCCTTCCTGAGGGTCTTCAAAACTATCCTCAAGTGCTTCTTATGCTCCTCCGAGATCTTCGTATATATCAGTATATCATCAATGAATACTACTACAAACTGATCCAAGTACTGATGAAACACCTTATTTATCAGGTTCATGAATACCGTCGGGGCATTGGTTAACCCAAACGGCATCACCAAGAACTCAAACTGCCCATACCGAGTCCTGAAAGTTGTCTTTGGAATGTCTTCATTTTTCACTTTCACCTAGTGGTACCCTGACCTTAAGTCTATCTTTGAGAATATCTTCGCTCCGCTCAACTGATCAAATAAATCGTCAATCCGTGGTAACAGATATTTATTCTTGATAGTGAGGTTATTTAAGTGTCATGTAGTCGATACACATGCGTACCGATCCATCATTATTCGGTACAAAAAGTAGCACCCTATGGTGATGAACTGGAGCAGATGAAGCCCTTGTCCTGCAACTCATCTACCTGCTTCTTCAACTCCGCCAGTTCGCTAACTCTATAGACGTGTTGTGATATTGGCTCTGTGTATGGCACCAGTCTGTAGAGAACTCCACATCTCTATCCGGTGGCAACCCCGGCAACTCCTCCAGAAAGACATCCATATACTCTACAATCAATGGATGTGGCGGCTAATGCTCTTCTACCAAAGCTTCACAGAAGTCACCTTCTCTCTGCTCTGCTGCTCCTCTGACAAACTCAAACTCTGGCTCTCCTGGCGCCTGAAACAAAATTTTGCCTCCACAATAATCGATACTAGCATGATGCCTACTCAACCAATCCTTTTTTAGTACTATATCGTAGTACGAAAGTGGCATTATGAGTAAACATACGCTCAACTCTTGGCCTCCCAAAGAAACTCTCCGGTCCTTACAAACATCACTGACCAGGATAATGCTACCCCCGGTCATGATCTTGCAAGTCCTCGCCAATGGTTCAGAAGCAAGATAATGTCTCAGAGCAAAAGATACAGATACAAAACTATGATAAGCATTGGAATCAAATAAAGCATGAGTTGGAAAAGAATCAAGATAGACTGAACCTGAGATAACATCACTGACTGGCTCCTCCTCCTCGACGGTTAAGGCGAAAGCTCACCCATGTTGCTGGGCACCTCTCTACTGCTACTGGTACTGAGTGAACTGCTGTTGTTGTGGTGGTAGAGGTCCTCTTTGTTGTCCCACTGGTGGTCTCGCGGGTGTTCTCTGTGCCTGAGCTCCGCCCTGAGATGGACGAGCTGGGACTTTAGGACAAGCCCTCAACTGATGGTCTCCTGATCCGCAGAATAAGCACTGGCCTAATCTCATCGTGCATGCATGACATCCATGTCCTTGCTTCTTACAGAAAGTGCAAGGAATAGTTGGCCTCTGAATTTGGTGCATCTGATGTGCCGACGCTCTAGCTGGTCCATGATACTGCTGCCTCGGCTGCTGGAAATGCCTCTGGTGTTGCTGCTGAAAATGAGGCCACTTCATTGGATACGTGTTGATACTGGATCCTCTTGTGTCCCTCGGCCTCTTAGAGCCAAGCTCTAGATCATCCTCTGTCCACTATGCCTGTCTCAGATCTCCTCAAAAGTAGCGGTGGGATCTCCATCCGTATGTGATTTGATCTCCCTGTTCAGGCCCTTCCTGAACTTCTTGGCTCTCGCTCTGGGGTTTCTCCCCTCCATAAAGTGACCTAATCTGCAATACTCTATTGCATACTCATCTACCATCATACCTCCCTGAACAAGGTACTGGAACTGGCTCTCTAGATATGTCAGAGCCACATCTGAAAAAACTTTTCCTTGAAGAGCTCTTTGAAAGCTTCCCAAGTAAGTCCAAGTACTGAGATCCTGGGGTCCGTCCTGAACTAAATCAACGCAATATCCAACATCATGCACCCAGCTGCCTCTATCTGCAACCTCTCTGGAATCTGCGTCAGTCGCAAGTTCTGCTCAATGTCTTCTATCCAATCATCAGCATAAAGGATCACATCTGTGCCTCTAAAGTCCTTCGGCCCCATCCTCTTGAAGTCTATTATAGTCCCCGGCCTCGGCTGCTGCAGGGTAAACTGAGGTGGTGCCATCTGTGGCTGGACTAAGGCGACTCTCTCAACTGCTACGAGCGCAATCTGGTGAGCACTCTCAACGCCCTGCCACATGACCTATGACTGACGTTGTTGTGCCTCCATCATCTACTGAACGAGCCCGCCGGTGTCCTCATGTTACAATGGTGTGACACCACCAAGAGGAACCTAGAGGGGGTAAAGCATCGGCTATACGAGCCATATCACAGCGGTGTAACACCGCAAGGAAGCACAAGGCTTCATGCTGGGTAGTTTGGCACTACAAAGAGGCTGGGACCTTATGCTACAGTGGATGACACCACAATGAGGTGGGACCTCGGCTTTAGGCCATGTCATAGTGGAGTAGCACCACAAGAAAACGTAAGGCTTCATGCCAAGGACTCTTTAAAAGAACTCACCTAGAGTGTATGAAAAGAGATATAGGCCGTCTCTTGAGGGTAAACTTGTAGACGCCCAAGATACATACACTAAAACCAGGCGTGCACAGGGCCTTTAATGTGCAACCGGAATCATAGCTGATGTCATTGTGTGAGTGGAAAGAATTGCAGCTACGGTGCAAAATTCAAGGCTTAATCCATTCATGTATCATACTGTTATTCGACCCATGCAAGAAGATTCAAGTCGAAGCGACATCTATCCTAATACATTATGGGCAGTCACTATAGGGAACGCTCAACCCATATATTGAGATATGTGGGAGAATGTTGGTATTTTTGCCTTTGGACTAGTAAAGATAGTCCCACGTTGGCTACACCACCAAGTAGATATCTCAATATAATACTTTGTATGTGTTGAGGTGTGCACATGGGGTGCGGTAGGGGCACATGGGTGCCATGTGGGGATATTTTATTAGGAGAAAAAAGGATTAACTCCTCAATGAAAGCTTTTATGATTGTTGTCATGCCCTTGGATATTATTCAATAGGAGCTAAGCCCCAAAGGAGCTTAGCGACTCGGACTCAATGACGCAAAGTAGTGCTTTATGGGCGCACTTTGCACTTAGTACGTCAGCATCGTCGCAAGGCGCTTGTGTGCTCGTTTTATGTCCGGGTTGCATGAGCGTCTTGCATGAACGGGCGTTGAGCGGGTGCTGAACGGACGCTGAACGGGCTATGCATCGGACTGCGATTGTGGGATAACAATTTTGTATATTGGCTTTTTAGTCCCACATCAGAAAGAAAATGAGGATGGGCTTCCATCCTTCCCTATATAAAGAGCCATCTAACCTCCTTTTGAGATAGACCAAAAATTTGAGAAAGAAGAGGTGTCCAAAGGAATCCGTTCGATTCACACAAAGAGGTGACTACGAGCGTTCCAGAAGTTCTCTTGTGAACTACTGGCTCATGAGAGCAGATCGTCGATAGAGGACGAATCTTGCTTTGAGCAACGGTGGTCTTTACCGCCCCAAGTAAGAATAATTTTATTCTGTCTTCTCTTTTTTCTTCTTTGTTCGTTCTGCTTGATTGCAACTGCGGTTTGCAAGAAAGAACGAAGGTTGTTTTTCTTTTATTGTTTCTTGTTCTATCTCAATTGCAACTACGTTTGCAAGGAAGAACATTTGTTTCTGCTAGTTGGTTTCTGGAGTTGGCACTCGTCTTGAGTTTGGATCTCTGTTGAGGAAGATCTTGTACCATTCTAACAAGCTCGTTCATGTTTTGTTGGTACCTTCCTAACAAGCTCGTTCAGAGTTTTGTTTCTGGCATCTGTTCAATCCATCTGAAAATCTGTCTCAGGAAATAACAGGGACCCAAGACAGGCAAAAGATCTCAAGACTAAGAATGATAAAAATGGCAAATATTGCTATTAGCTTATAGAAACTCCTTGAACTAATAGTGCAATTAGCAAGACATTGATAATAATCACCATATACTATATCACAATTTGTTACAAAAAATAATAGTTGCCAAATAAGGCACTACCTTCCAAATCCAAAACAAAAACGACAAATAATGATAGGCAAATAAAAATACCAAAACAGAGAATATGAAAACAAAACTAGCGTCTTCATCTCCAAATAGGACTCAAATCTCCATCTCCACATTATTTTCCAACCTCCAATCCTCATTAGAAACGCAGTCATTGCCATTATTATCATCATTGTCAACAGTGAAATTTTCATTATACGGATCTGGATGGATACTAACTGGAGATTAGTGTATGGTGGTTCTGGGCATAACATTCGGAAAAGGCAATCAACATGAGAGAAATACCCAGAACCTCCATAGTGTGTAATTTGTATAAAATTCACTGCTTGATGCTTGTATGCTCCAAGAAATGCCTAATGCTTTTTTTTGGTATAGAATTTTGAGTTTGGAATCTGCAGCCAATTAACTATGAATCTCATATTCCAAGTTTTTTAACTTAATATTCTAAACTTTAATATTATACCAATCACTATTCTCAACTATTAAATATTTACCCACCGTCATAAGTTAATTTATCATCTTTAACAAAGATAAATAATAATTTTTGACCAAATTATCTTCCCTCCTTCCCAATCATTCTCTCCTCCCTTGTGAGTGAGAGAGAGAGAGAAGCAACGGTCGTCCAAAGGATCACTGTTGTCGTTGCCGCCACTCTCCGTCGTCGCTATCATGCCGTCGTCACCACTCCCCATCTATCGTTGTTCCGTTGCCACTACTGTCACGCCTCCTCTCCAGCTACCGCCGGAGAGAGAAAACAAGAGGGAGAGGGAGAGAAAGATTGAGAGAGAGTGGGAAAGGAAATGTAGGATATTTTTGTCATTTATGACTTTTTTTGTTAACACTTTTAGAATATTAAATTGTATAATTATAGTTGAGATATTAAATTGTCTAATATTAAAGTTTATGATATTAAGTTAAAAAATTTCACTTCATCAATCAAGGGGCATAATGCTCCACCTGAGAAGTTAATGGAAAACAACTCTTGTGTGCTCAGGGTATTCCTTTGGTTGGCAATCAGATATTGTGGTGCTGGCCAAGGATAGCTTGCTAAAAAGGAAATTAAATAGTTCGTGTCCATCGACCCCTTTCCTATAGACTGCACGTATCATAAGAATTATACATCATTGAAAATCCAGGTAGGAAACAAAGATAATCTGCAAGGGAACCTTTGGACAGTATGCAGAAATCAAGTGACACGTGAGCATTGTGTAATGTAATAGTCTCAGCTCTCTGCTGGTCTCCCAGGTCGGAAAGAAAGAAACAATAGAACTTAGAAACAAGAGGAAGAATCACAACCAACTTCTAACTGTGATGAGAACGATATATGAAGACAGCCACACGGCTAAGGATTATATGAGATAGAACAGCTAGATAAGATGGAAGGGTTATTGTGAGGCACTATTTGCAACTAGTAAAATCACAGGGTATCATACCAAAGTTTCTTAGATAGTTAAGGCCAGGACAGTAATTACTTTTAAGATTTACAGCAAGTATGTATCTGTTTACAATAAAAATTGTACATTTAAAAGAAAACAAATACATTTCAAGAAATTTATGCCCAATGCACCTGATTGCTCACCCATGATAGTATTAGGCATCAGTTTAAAGTTACCATGTTGCCTAAAAGCCGAATCACCATGCTCAGCTATAAAATGACACCAATAAGAGAACTGGAAAAGATTACGTTAAAGGATTGCATTATAACTACCTTGAACATTTTACAGACTAATAAGCATTTGCTTACTTTACTCGACCACATAAATACCTAGATCCTTCAACATATCTGGTCAGAACTGTACATTACACGCAAGTCCTGTTTACTCACTCTACTGTGACAAGTCTGAGAAGAAGTGCATGAAAGAAAGCTTATTTTTTATAAAGACAATGAGATGTCAATTCATACAAGAATTCAGAAGAATCTCCGCATGCTCCTCCATTTTGAACATTAGTCTCCAAACTGAAGCAGCAGATGCAGTATTAGTTCATTACATACAAATTAAACCTGCTTATCCATGGAAACATTATTAACATTACAGCAGAGAGTGGGAAAGATAAGGCTTATTGTCAATTTTGGGGAAACTTACCGCTAGTTCGTTACATTTGTGCAAGTTGTGACAGGCCAAGTGGTCAACCTAACTTCCTGAAAACCAATAACAGAAATACTGTCTCAACCAAATTAATGAGTCTAGGACAATGTGACATCATAGGTAAAATAATACTATCGTCTTTCCTTATTGATTTGTATTTCAAAAAGGAATGAAAGTCATTGAGAAGAAGCATGACACGTACCTCACATATCAAAATTGGAGAAAATATAATTTCTTGAATAATGGTATACACTGCAACTGCAAATAATTCAGTCTCATAACTGGTCTTATTAAAAAGTATATGCTGAGTGCAAAACATTAGTATTTTCCCATTTGTTTTTAAAAAAATTGCAATGTGATGTGATTCAGGCATTGTGCATGGTATACACAGCATGGCTATCATCATTGGGAAAATATTGCATCGTGATGTGATTCAGGCATTGTGCATGATATGCTCGAGAGTTGCCTTACGGGCGTGTTTGGTTCAAGTTTTGGAGGTTTGGGAATGGGTTTTAGATTCCTTAGCTGTGTTTGGTATGCCTAGGATTGGGAATTGGAGGGGAATGGGAGGGGCTTCATATTCGCATTGTTGTGGGAAAGTAAAACACAAGGCCCCCCTTGGAAATATTTTTGCTTTCCTAGGAATGTGTTTGGATATTTTGTTTGGATAACACCCTCATTTTACTTTCAAAATTTCAACTTCTATCCCAAACAAGTGAATTTAGGTAATAGAAGCATTTGGAAATTAATGAAAGGGTATTTATGGAAAACTAAATAAATTAATATTCCTTTCCCATATTCCCAATCTAACCTAACCAAACCAAACATGGGTTTGGGAATATTGAATTTCTTTTCCATGGAAAATGAATGGAAAATGAAGTCCTAGGAATACAAAATCTTCAACTAAATGCCCCCTAATAGGTAATCTAGGAAATAAGCAAGACGTGTGTTCCAAAGTTGCCCTAATCATAATTACGCATAAAAATTATAAACCATGATGACATAATGAAAAATTGATGCAAGCCTATGATACATCTCAACTATAGATAGGAAGATGTTTCTTGGATATTTATCCACAATCTCATAATAATCTGAACCTAAAATGGAGCTTCAATAATCAAGAAAATTATACAGTTCATCATGAAAAAAAGTGGGGAAAAAACTCACTTTTCCAAGTGCAAGAAAATGATATGCTTCAGCTTCTCATCCACTCATATAAAGCACCTGGAAATTAAAACTAATTAGATTTATCATAACAATATAGACTCAAAAATATTTCACTGGTGACAGCATAGAAGTTTTCAAAGATTATATATTACACCCTGGCACAGGGCTGTGAGATCAAAAGAGATTATCTTAATCATAAAGATGACCAATGAAACTATCCAGTTTAAAAAAAACTGATATTTTTTTTACCAGTAGTATAGTAAATATATGCAACAGCAGAACACTATGACAAAATAATAATCATTTATATTAAAAAAAGCATACATCTCATTTCATTTGTATAAGGTACATTTGGTTGAAGCATGACAAGCAAATACCATCATCGTTGTCATCCAAGTCCCTGGCCATCATAATGGGCTCAGGTATAGAGCCTGACAAAATCTCCCAAAAGGTCTGAGTAACTTCTTATGATTGGATGTGAACTTAACGGAAACTCTCAGTGGTGGTGTAAAATCCATAGCTAAGGCAACTATGAAAAAGAAAGGACCTTGAGATATAACCATAAATAAAAAGCAATCAAAAGAATTTACTTGAGTTCAGATAACATGAAATCATTAATCCATTGTAAAAATATGATCATACCATATGGCACTAAGGGGATGGTTGGTTGCCTGTAAATAGGTACGACATGCAACATTTGTTATTGTAAGCGTGTTATAAACATTGTTTAGTAGCATGTAAGTGGTGTTGCGAGATTTACAAATCCATTGTTTGGAATGATACAATTAGAATGTTAGGATGCAACTTTTGTTGCAAATAAAATTCCAGTGTTTGGTTGTGACTTGAATGAAGAGATAATGGAAGGAAATGATGTAATAAATTTTGTTAGTGGTGTTGTGGCATTTTGGCTTGAAAAAAAAAAAAACAAGGTAGTTGGGCGAGTTTTATGCAACATTTGTTGCATATATTTGCATTTACATCAAACCAAACACCCCCTAGTATTAAGTTTGTGTAGTGGTAAGATATCTCTACTCAAAATGCAATTATACCACGAACCAGTCAAATGCAATCATGCTGATAAAGATGAGTTATTAAGTATTTAATTAACCCCTAGCTTGTTTCGGGTCATTCGTCAAACAACCTTGCTTAGGTCGTTTATTAACATTGCTGGGCAGTGTTTTAAAAGGTAAAGGCAGGGCGTTTAGGCCCCTTGGGGAACGAGACATAGGTCCCAAGACATGGGGAATAAGTTTTTCGGGTATTAAATTTATATTTAAGAAAAATATAATATCTAAAAATGGAAAGAAAAAAAATTGAAAATGATCAATAATAAAACATAAGTTACGAATACAATCCAAATTTCCTAAGGCAATTATCAAACATATTATACCCATTCTTTAAGAGCCATACAAGTTCAAGACTAAAATATTTCAGTAATTAAGAAAATAGCTACTTGTTGATTATCAAGAAACAAAAATGTAACTACTGTCAACTCCAAAGTATCAAAATAACAAAGATTTGCAAAATCCAAGTCTTGCTCAGGACGTTGCAAGGATAAAAAAAAATTGTTAAGGTATGAAGGAATAGAAGAGAAGGGTCAGAACCACCCATCGAAAAGAGAATTCGTCGAGAGAAGGAGAATCGCTTCGCAAGGATCAAAACTTAAGCTACAAGTCCTCCTGCAATTGTACCAAAATCAAATCAACATCTTTCCTCTATCCTTCCTCTCATAATGAATACAAAAATTGATGAAAGCGGACAATAGAAACAATTATAGAAAACCAACACGAAAATGCATTCATCAAAACCAAACATCGAAAACGTCCAAAGAAAACTACAATGTAAATGTATGGAAAGAAATTATTATATAGAATTCATTCACCAAGACAATCTATTTTATTTATGACTCATTCTAACAGAAGTCAATCTATGAATTCGAAAGATTCTCTATTCATTCGTCCATATCGATTAGTTGCCAAAATGTTCCTCAACACTCAATTCTGACTGAGTCAAACTAGCTACCAAACACACGTAGTACACCGTCCAGAGCAGCGCACTACACAATATACCACTAAGAAAAAGTTATGTCCTCGAAACTTAAAACAAAAAATTCTCCCTCAAACTAAACAAACAGAAAAGGATATTTTCCCCTCATCTCTGTCTGAAGCTCCCACGTCGACTCATCGAATGAATGGTTGTGCCACAACACGCGAGCCAAAGACATAGATTGGTTCCACAAAACTTTTTCATTCTTGTCCAAGATCTGAACAAGTTCCTCTTATTATGATAGGTCTGCATGCAACTCTAGATGATCGAAACTCACTACATTACTTGGATCATGCACGTATTTCCGAAGTTGAAAAAACATGAAAGATATCGTGCACTTCAGACAACGCCAGTAGTAGCGCAATTCGATAAGCTACAAGTGCCATTCTCTCAAGGATCTTAAATGAACCAACAAATTTCGGACTCAACTTGTCATTTATACCAAATCGCATCACACCTCTCATAGTTGTCACCTTTAAAAACACATAGACTCTTGTCATAAATTCCAATAGCCATCGATGAGCATCAGCATATTTCTTTTGTAGACTTTGCGTAATAAAAAGGCTCTCACGAATCGTGCGACCTTTTTGACGGCCTACACCACTAGTTATAGTCCAAGTATTTGTCACTCACTAACTTTATTCCCGTATATCAATGATCGACACTTCCTCTCATAGAGTTCTTCATACTGGGCCATTTGAATACTCGACTGATAGATATTGTTATATACAAACTCTGCCAACGGCAAGTGCGTATCTCAACTTATCTACAGATCTATCAAATAGAACAGTAACATGTCTTCGAGAATCTGGTTCACTATTTCCATCACACCATCAGTTTAAGGATGATATGAAAATTAAACTTTAACTTTGTCCTCATCACAAAATGTAGAGTATTCCAGAAACGAAACAAGAATCGTCGTCTTGGTCTAAAACTATTGAAGCTGGACCTCCGTACAGCCAAACAATATCATCAATATAAATCTGAGCTAACTCGTCAACGCTCCATGAGACTTTGATTGCGATGAAATGAGCTAAATTGGTCAATCGATCAACAATGATCCACGAAATGACACGCTGCTCATCTAAAATTCAAGCTTGCTTAGCATACAACTAGTGTTCACGCAGAATTTGCAGCACAATTCTCAAGTGTTATGTATGTTCTTTCTTGTTCCTTGAGTATATCAAAATATTGTCGATGAACACGACTACAAATCTGTCCAGGAATAGTCGAAAGACTATGTTCATCGCGTCTATGAAAGCAATTGGTGCATTTATCAAACCAAACGACATGCCAAAAATTCAATGTCTATATCTTGTATTGAACACTAACTTCAGCACATCCTCTGGCTTAATCTTCAACTGGTGGTATCCCGAACGAAGATCTATTTTCGAGAATATGGTCGCTCGTTGAAGCTGACCAAACAATTGGCAGTGGATAATTGTTCTGCACTTTAGCATTATTCAATTATGTTAATAACATTGGAGCTCCCCACGGAGAAATACTAGGATGAATATATCCACGATCCAATAATTCATACAATTGAACTTTGGGTTCTTTTAACTCTGCCGGTACCATCATGTATGGTGCTTTTGATATTAGCTGAGTATTCGGAAAGGTGTCAATAATGAATTCTATTTCTCGATCTGTTGGCATTTCGAATATCTTGTCTGAAAACACATCGGAGAATTATGTCACGACTTCAGTCTGAACTGCATATGCACCTAATTTCTAATGTCTTCAATAAAGCCAGGTAACCTTCACAGCCAAAATAAAAATTGCACATCGTCGTTACTGTCGATATCATCATTGTTGTGTTTGACATCAAGCTACACGAATAGGAGAATTATGTTTCCCCAAGTATACGAAATACAACTCTCTTCTCCGCACAGTCGATCACCACATAACACGCACCGAGCCAATTCATTCCAAGAATAATATCAAAAGTGTAGAACTATAATATCCAAAGACAACTTTCTTCCCCCATACAAATGTATCCATCCCTACATATTAAGCTAGCAAGCATATCTACTCCTGATGGGTGCTAACACTAATATTCATATATAATAATGTCATACACAATCTATTCTCTTCAGCAAATTCAACAAATATAATAGTATGTGTTGCACCCGAATCAAATTAAACTCTTGCTGAAATTTCCCTATATAACAACATACATGTCACAACGGTATTGGAAGCGAGAGCCTCCTCTTGAGTCAAGGCATAGACAACTCTCCCTTGCGCTCCAGGACGTTGATTTTGCATATTCACTAGTGCTGCATGCGAAGCTCGTGGTGCATGTCATATATTCTGGTTTAGAAATCCCTTGGAAGGTTCTGATTCACCATTGCAAGTTGACATTCACTAGCTCGGTGGTTGGCCTATGCGCCCCACATTTGAAGAATCCTCCCTAGCATTCTATTGACTTCTGTCCATACTTACGACACTTAAATAATTACACCCATAGATTAAGCCTTCTATGCTCAACTGTGTTCTAACGTTTGGGCACTCCAGATTCTCCTACTTCATGAGGACGCTTATTGAAGTTGTTACGGTTGTTCTGCCATGTGCTTTGCGAGCTGCGATCAAATAGTCGCTCATTCTCAAGTGCAGGTTCATAAAATTCCTGGTACATCTAACTTCTTTGATTCACCACATTCCTTTACAGATCGTCATTCAGGTCCTGTTGAAATCTTTGGCAGCACTTATTCTCGTCCGGTAGAAAAGAACCGACAAACTTAACAAGTTTTGTGGATGTTGCGTCGTAGTCATCTATTAACATGTTCTCTTGCTTAAGCACGATGAATTCATCTTCTTTTTGTTGGTAGACTGTCAGGTAATATACTACTCAAGGAATACATGCTTAAACATTTTCAAGTAATTCTGGTATTTCTGTTGGCGCCGTAGATCGTCTTATTCTTAGCTCGAACAAGCCATCAAGTGTAGATACACAAACGTGCACGCTACCTACTTGGACCCTTGAATGTCGATGAGCTCAAACAAGTCTTCAATTGCGACTATCTAGTCCATAACTTTATCCGTTTCGGCTCTGCCATTGAATTCTAAGTAGGTTTATCTTCTTGAATTTATTGGCCGTGAAAGTAGACTTCTTGGTTGTAGGTTAGGCTTCCGCAGCTTCCTTTGCCATAATTGTTTAAGTCACGGCTACTACGGTAGTATTATTATTCGTCGTCAGGGTAGAAACTATGTGTCAGATTATCCATTTGCTTCTGATGTGCATCAAATTGAGCCTGAACCTGTCTTTGTTGAGCCTCAGCTTACCGTTGCTAGACGTCATTTTGTTTCTGTTGCGCCTCCATTATGCACAATATTCTTTCCATTGAGTCGGTTGAGGCTACCGCCATTGGACTACTCGCATAGTTTGGTCATTTTTTCTATAAAAAAAAGTAACTTATATTAGTATTCATAAAATATTTATGGTCTTACTCTATAGAAATATTCTTTCATATAGCGCACAACGAAAAGCATTCAACCGAGAAATCACATCAAAACTTTGGAAAAGAAAACATTTTTGAAATCCTAGGAAGTGAACTATGTTCTCATACCTATTTTGTCACTCTTTGATTCCGCCAATAGCTAAGTCGTCAGAGGACGTAATGTCGTACAAGTGTAAATGGTAATTGTACAATGCAAAATGTACACAAGTGATAATTTTTTAAACATCAAGTTAAAATAATATAGCAGCAGAAAGTTGAAAACGCAATATAGAAAGAAAATAGTTTTTCATTAAAAAAATTAAACGGAGTACAAGATCTTGATACAATTGAAATGTTGTCTCGACTTACATTCATGAAATAACAAAAGATTGATAAGTTGCCATGAAATAATACTTGTCGTTCCATACATTATGTTCATTTATGTACATTGACACCAAAATGCCTTCAAAAGAAACTTCAAAATACTTCAGAATATATAAAGAGCTATAAGTCGCTTTTCAAGACTTCTACTAACTTTGTGCCCCATCGTAGTTGCTGACACTTGTAGAGGAGGGGATCATCACACCGGGGAATGCATTGGTGAGCAAAACAAACCCAACTCACCTAAACCAACATTGTAATCATGTGAAACATATAATTTATTAAGTAATATTGCTATTCAGAACATGATTGATTAACACTGTATAACAATAGCACAAAGTGAAAGCAGAAACATATAATAATATCACTTATCAGTGATTTCTGACACAACCGATGTGTCCGTCCCTCTACACAAAACAGAGACTAATACTTACCGTCCCTGCATAAGGCAATTGTTAGCATACAGTCTGTCTATACGAGGTCATTGTTAAATTCAACATCTTGAAGGGGACTGTTATGTGGTATTACGACGCGTCCTTCAAGTCCGGGTAGCTAGCCCTATTGAAGGTCCCACAATACGTGTGTGAAGCACGTTCCACATAATCTCCCTATGACGATTCGGTCCAGTGCCCCGAATACCATTTCGAAGAAAGCCAAATCTTGAACACAAGTTATCCATGATCATGCAAATGTATGAACAGTTTAACTATAAAGCATAAGCATGGTACAAAAACTGAAATAAAACAATATAAATATCTACTTGTACATCAATTCACTCTTACGATTCAGTGTGTTCTAATTGACGGCCTATTGGTCCCAAATTATTCTGAATATATCGTGGCACCGCACCACATCCATTCCGCTTCTCATACGAAGCTCTTACTATATAAATCTAGTGCATATATGCACTTAACGGGTACGGTTATTCAGTGTTCCGATTTGTTAGTGGCACAACATGCGTATGGCTTTCATTTATCTAATACGTACTACAAGGCATCATCGATCTAAAGTCGTTGCAAGGATACAAATAATTATTTTTGTTAAGGTGTGAAGGAATAGAAGAGAATGACCAAAACTACCAACCGGAAAGAGAACTCGCCAAGAGAAGGAGAATCGCTTGGCAAAGATCAAACTTAAGCTACGCGTCCTCCTACAATGGCACCAACATCGAATCAGAACATTTACTTTATCCGTCATCTCTCTCAGAATTCTCAAAATGAATGCAGAAATTGATAAAAGCGAGCAATACAAACTATTATCGAAAAACAATATCAGTGTTCTAAAAATCGGGCTAGACGGCCGCCTAAACGCTAGGTAGTCGGTCGTCGCATCGGAAACCCCAAATTCAGCCCTCCTAGGCACATGTTCGGCCCCTAGGCGGGCCTGTTCGGCCAAGGCGGAAAATAAAAAAAATTTGAAATTTTGAAATTTCAAAATAATTCAGATTTCAAAAAAATCAATAAAAAAAACAATTCAAAAAAATCAAAATTAAAAAAAATTGTGCGGCCGCCTAGACGGCCTAAGCACCCATTTGGCGCACCGAACCCGACTAGCGAAGTTCATAACATTGACCAATACGAAAGTGCATTCATCAAAACCAAAAACCAAATAGTAAAAACGTAAAAAAAAATACAATGAAGAAGTATGAGAAAAGACTCTTATATAGAGTTCATTCACCAAGGACACAATCTACTGCATTTATGACTCGTTCCAACAAAAGTCAATTCATAAATTGGAAAAGTTCTTTGTGCATTCGGTCAGATTGATTAGATGCCGAAAGGTTCATCAACATTCAGTTCCGAATTAGTCAAAATAAATACCAAGCCTACAAATAGTACGTCGTACGGAGCGGGACACTACACTTATATGGGATAAGTGTTGGTGTAAGATAAGAGGTCGTCACCTGGCACGACTGTAAAGCTTGTTGCTTGCATTATGGAGTGTGCAAACTTGAGTCACGGACATAGTCTCTCCATAAATATATGGATATAAAGTTACATCTTGAAACTCCCCCGACCCTGCGTAAGCAGAAGCCTCGTAGCACTGGGACGTCTTTGTTTTGTTGGTGTACGATAGATGACAGCAAGCATGTATGAGGATATGGGAAAATACTTAGCCTAACCATATGCCCATAGTTTTGCAATATTAAATTGCACTAGTAGCAAAGAGAACACCTTTAATAAGCAATAGGCAACAGTCCTACAGTTACTTTAATGACTTGCTAACAAAATGTATGAAGAAATGTCATCTCCTAAATGATGCTGGACTAGTCAATAAATCTAAAACTAAGTCTCTTTCTAAAAAAGGCAAGTGGATCACAGATGAAGGTTTCAATGAAGACAGCTACATATGCTCTACACGGAAATCCTATTGCCACAAGGTTTTGGTAGTAAAGGACCTGGGAGCAGGATCGAGAAGTAATCAGTGTTTCATAAAGAGTTGTCCCATGGCACAAACCTATACCTATAGGATGCAAACGCCGAAGCTAGGTATGTCCCAAGCAACACCCCCTCTCAGCTACGTGTTACTTAGAAAATTATCATCCTTGTGTACCTAGGCATTCACTGATGCAGGTTTTAGAGAGGGTCAAAATGTATGAATCCTTTACCCAAATAATACGCAGAACTATTTCCATGATTCTTAACCTACATCCTCAAGAATGCAAAGGTCAAGCAATTTTGTCGTGCAAAGCTATGGTCTCCTAGGCTGCATAGACACGGATACATATTTGGATACGGGCACGATATGAATTCGAAATACAGCACTTCACAGAACTTTGGGATAAGCTATGCTCTTCTAGCCTGCATAGACACTGATAAATATTCGGATGTGGACACTATACGGATTCGGAATAACACATTTTACAGAATTTTGGGATACATGTACGACATGAATATGGTTATATATACACATGAAAACATATTTATATACATATTCTATATATTAGATCGAATAAATCTAAAATTAAGCATTTCTTGGGTAACTAGGTTATAAAAAAAATAGAAAGGATTAATATAGCTTTATCATATCTGAATTATGTGTCACAATCACAAACATGCCAAATATATTTTGGGTCCCTTTGGAGCCTAGACATAGGCGAGTCATAACTGATAGGACTATCAAAGAAGTAACATGTGCAATACATGTCAGATACGGTCCTCCCAAGGAGTATACATGCAAGATAGATGGTCATTGCCCAGAAAACTAGAACCACAAAATTCAACTCACTGTAAACAAGAATTTATGCTAAACGAAAGAAATGGTGGACTGCAGCAAATTCATTAACTAGAAATACGAAAAAGCAGAAGAGCTATAGCACTACAATTAAAACCTTGTATATACAGAATATGAAAAGTTTTTCAAGATACAGTTGTATTCAAACATTTTAGTGCAGTTATATAATGGTACAAAATAAATAAATAAATAAATGTTAGGTTACAAACTTTTATTCGCCTTTCCATGGAATCAAATCACTTCGAGGGACCAATATTTTAGAAATCTGCTCTTCCGCTTCAATGTCATTAACAACTTTACGACATCTTGGGAAGCCACAAAAGCAGGCAAGTTGTTTATCCTTCGAAAAAAATCTGTATGATAAAGTTTAGTACTCAGGTAATATGGGTCTGAAAAAGAAGACATGATGAATAAAGTGGTCAAGACCTGTAGTCATATGTCAATTCTTCCCATTGGTCAATGTCACGTTTTGCAAAAATAATAATGTGGTCAACACCACTAACACTTATCACCCTTGAATGACAATTTGGCTGCACGGAAAGAGAGAATTAGTAAGTTTTTTCATGATATGATGCAGAGTAGCAGCCATGTACACGTAAAAAGAACATGCAAAAAGAATTTGTTTCCGATAAAAAATATGATAGAAATGTTCCCTGTTTGCACACTAGGAATTGTCAATACTTCTTATGGCTGGCCAACTACAGAGATAAAAGAATACAGAATCAAGCTAAAACATACACGTAAAACTTTGATTATACCTAGAACTCAATAACAACAACCAATTGAGTATCCACACACAAAAATATCACAATCAAAGGGGAAACATAGCTGATCAAGAGATACAGATGGATTTTGTTATAGTTTAGAAGGAAACGAACAAATCTTTGATGGAATTACAGAACTGGTACTTGCTACATGCAAAAAAATATGGAAATCTTGTTCCACAGGAAAGAGAGTTGTTTTCCACATTGTTACATTCTTCAACAGTTAGGTGCAAAGTTAAAGCTACAGATAAATTAATTTGCATCTGAAGTGCATAAAAAATGATTTCATTTCTATTGATCTATCATACGATACAAAACATATGTCAAGCCACATGGCAAAGCTTTCCTTTGCAATGTTACCGAACTAAAGAAAGTAGGGAAGCAACTAAGCAGTTTCCCAAAAAGAAAAGTTATCCTTCAAGCTCTTTCCAACAAGAGACAACAGTAATTAATACGACAGAGAATTTGCAACAGTTGCTCGCTTCAGGAAATAAAAGAAAAACATAAAACCAGTCTTCATCTTTTCAAGCTCAAGAAGCATCAATTTCACAAGCCTACAGGAGTTTAAACTAGAGTACTAGACATAACCAATTAGCAAAGAAGGTTTCAAAAGTTAGATCTTGTCTAAACGTCACATAGCTCTCTAGCAATTTACTTCTGGTAATTTCAGACTGCAGTTTCTCAAAGCCTATGGAAGCTTAAAGTAGACGAAGATTCAGACAAGTAACTCTCACTAAGGTCTCTAAAAGTCATTTTTTCTCTAAGCCTCTCACAGATCTCTGGCACTTCAATCCTGTCTATTTGACTTACTCCAATAATTTTAACTAATGCATATATATGTAATAATGTAAGAACATATGTATTTTTTAATATGTCATAAAACATTTGTCCGCCCCCAAATCTGAAATCACAAAAACAATCATCCATCAGGCCATTCCCAAATATATAGGACATCATCTTACCATGTACTGCTGCTTGCATCCATGGGGACACCTAGTTGCATGCCTGCCTGTGAAGGTCCCAACATTCCTTCTCTATTTTAAACTGAACTTCCAAAACAATCACTTGCTTGCAGGTTTTCAAGCTTTTTCTCAATTTGACCAAGTGTTGTTTCATTTCAAAATAAGCCAAGTATAAACAAGAAACTACCCATAACAATTATCTTAGAGTTAGCCATGATGTGGAACCATGTAGAGAATCAGTTACACAGATAGATTTTTTTCCAATAAAAAATAAACCCAATGAGAAAATCACAAGTCACACAAAAAACATTTAGATGAAGTATGATTGCCTCTTCCTGTCCATTAAATAACCTCTAGGCTTCAAAAAATACACAAATAACACAATACTTGGTCTCAAAAACCTTAATTGTAGTAAACAACCACATATGCATCCATTATTTTCATGAATGGCATACAAGAGAACACAACCAGTGTACATAGACCAACTATGTCACTGCCTTAGGGTCAAAACATTCAATTTTCAATTAACTATGAATTAGGATCAAGGCTTGCAGTATCGCCGGCACTGATACATATCGGCCGGCACTGATACCGGCACTGATATCAGTTTTGGCATGTCGGATATGTATTGACCCTCACAGATTCCAACCGATAGCGAAATAGTGGCTCACTTTTCCTGCCAATTAAGCAAAGAAAAAGAAAAGGAGAGACGAATAACAAAAATAATAATATCAACACGATGATTTGAACCTGCCAAAGTTCAACATGCTACAATGTGTTGATAAAACATATTGGCACTGTTTCCAAATATCGAAGTTGTATACTATAAATTCACAACATTCATACATCTTAACATTATTCCTTTTCAAAACTATCTATAGTGGGTGTATTTTGTCTAAAAAGCAAGTAAATAAAAGGCTAATTTGCAACTTGATACCCTCAACTATCACTCTTTTACTGTTTTTCAACTTGATACCCCAAACTTTTTTAATGAGCAACTTGATACCCTAAAAAAATTCCAAAAATACCCCTCCCCCTCTCTCTTCTCCACGTATCCCCCGCTACCCCCCCCCCCCCCTCCCGCCGCCCTCCGGGCTGCCTTCCCCCTCCCCCCCCCCCCGACCTCCCTTCACCCCTCCTCCCGCACGCGGAGAGAGATGGGGCGCGCAGAAGTGGGGCAGCCGGGGGGGGAGGGGGGGGCTCGGCTGGGACAGCCGAGGAGAGGGGGGAGGCGGGGGTCGTTTCGGGATTTTTATTTTTTTTTTTTTATTTTTTAGGGTATGAAGTTGAAAATATTCAAAAGTTGATGGTAACAAGTTGTCGAGTAAAAAAGTTTAGGGTATCAAGTTGAAATTTAGCCTAAATAAAAAAATTATATGTATTTTGGATGGACATTGTTGTAATTTTGAATGATATTTCATTCAAAACTAAGGGGAAATAACAAATAATACATAAGATTAAGCCTAAATGAATCAAATACTTTTCTACTATTTTAAATAATTTCTTATTATCTTTTGGCTTTATGAAACCAAGAACTCCGAAACTCTAATATGAAACCGCGGAACTGCCAAAAACACCAATTTCGATACCCATAAGAAGGGTAAAAAACTAATATTTGATGTCCACTATGCAAGTATATAAATTGTTCATCCCAGTACCAATACTGTGATGATAGATTAGGATGTAACTTATTACAGTTTCAGATATATGAAAAGTATAAGAATAAACTAATATTTGGGTCTACTATGCAAGTATCTAAATTGTTCATAAGCACTCTTTCAAAGTACACAGTTAATAATACACATAAGCACTTCAAAATAAAAATAAACATTTACAGAAACAACTATGGATATGCTTATTTCATCCAGAATGACATAAAATAAACAAGACGAGGTAGTAATTCATCAATTGGCTGAAGGTGAAAAGAAGCTAACAGAGAAAAAATAAAGCACCCAATATACTGTAAAGATCATAGAAGGTTCCATGGGTTATTCTTACTTCACAAGAGTGATTAATCAGATGGGCTATGCTTCCTGCTCTGGTAGCATCAATGACACGCTCATCGTCTATTCTGAACATGTAAGTGCCTGCACCCTGCATGGAAAAATAGCATTTCAGTCTCAAACAGTTGGAAGGCAGATATTGTGTGATCTAGTCTCAAGTGACAAGAAAGATTGCGAACATAGCAAATAAACTTTGAGATGATAAATAGCATGTGCAAAAAAATTCCATGCTAGATTGTTATTAAGATCTCAATATCTGACTGACCCTTGTTTCCCCAAACCAAGTCAGTAATTGGGAGCATTATATTGAAAATAGCATCGATCTGCTCACTAAAAAAACTAAGATAATTATGGACAGATTCTGGGTTTAAATAACATTTTACGTTATAGAACCCTTCTGCATTGGAACATGTAAATGTACTAAACAGTCGCCTAACAGACTATGAGAGATAAAAGTTCAATTGGGAAACAAAATTTAAGCATGAAACAGTTGGTAGAATAGCAAGATATGAGAACCAATATTTGCAATGACGTGGTAAAGGTGGGATGTGCAGTTACTGTAATCCATTTATATGTAACCAGCATATTCATGACATTCATGTAAAGGTGGGTTGTGCACAGGCAATATCCCCTAAAAATGTGTTGTAGTCAAAAGTTACCTGAAACTCACTTTGAGTATTTATGTCATGTCGGATGCTTGTCTGACACGATGCTACAAAGGCATGACACCAAGTTTTGGATTCTACAAGCTTACTAGAGTGTGAAAGAAGTATTCAGTTGAAATCATTCATTGACATAAACTACCATTCAGAACAAGGGTTTTCGATGTATGATGGAGCTAAGTATATCTAGCGGTCTTAGAGATAGAAGGGATGTATTACTATATATACAAATACACAATTCATGTGCTTACAGATATTACGCAAGACAGAATGATGAAGCCCCAAGCAGGGATAGTTAAGAATTATTTACATGATATTTTTGACAAGTAACTCCCAATATACAAAAGCCTCAACTGAAAACTTACCACTAATGAATTGTATATATGATGCTCCCTTATGTCTGCAATAGGCGGTCTAACAACTTCTCCTATATATTCAATTACCTGCATCAAAACAAAAATGATTTAGCAGCCAAAAAAATTAAGAGGCGTTCTCACACCAGAAAAAGAAGTTTGTGGCATATCGCATAAACCATACCATGTCCCCCGCTTTATGATGTTTCTTTGCAAAGACACCAAAACCATGAATTCTTGATTTCCCTACATATTATTGTGTAAAGCCAACAATGTTATTATTTACAAGGATTAATACAAGCCTACTACACTATAGAACAGTACCCTTGTAGAAAATTATATATTATACTAAAGTAGCTACCACTAGTAGCAGGTGATTTCGCTTGCAAAAAGTGGCATATTTTGATAAAGCCAAGTATTATTTTTGCATTTTTTCTTTCTTTATTTTTTTTATCTTTTGATTTCTTTTATGATTTCTTTTTCTTCTTCCCCAATCATCTTTTCAATAACAAGATATTTTCCAAAATATTCCCTCAGAAAATAATTGGAAAATCAAGTAGATGTATACATCGTCGGTGCTTTTGTAAAAAAAAGCACCTTCCACATCAATTAGTATAGTGTTAGATATGGATAGTTGATTATTTATTTATTTTAAAAAGACCTCCTAAGAAACTAACTGGAAATTGTATGTCAAAGAAAATTGAAATCAAGTATGTATAAATCGTTATGGCTACAACTAAAACCATTAAGGCAATATCCTCTATATCAAATCATGTCATGTTTGAATAAAATATGTATTTAAAAAAAGAATATTTTCAAGATCATGTTGTTTTAAGTTTAGGGTTGGCATAATCATTAGAAAATATTGTTTCACCATATCTTGGACTGTTGAAACATAAAATATTGAATCTAAAATCATGTAATAGAAAAACAAAATCATTTATGGTTGCAACTAAAATCTTTTAAAACAATACTTCCAATATTAAATCATGTATTGTCTAAATAATATCCTCATTCAATGAATATTTTAAATGATGACCAATCACTAGAAAATACTATTTTCATTACAAAATAAGTTATAAGAAAAAAAATTGTTCGAGTTTTTAGTATATCACCACAAAAACATTATAACGGCATCATGGGGAAAAAGACATGTCAAAGTTTATATTTAGGGTTATCAACCAGTTAGGGTTGGTTCAAATTCGTGTAAAACCAAGACCAAAGCCGAAAAATATCATATTTTTTGGCAATTCTACAAGCATGTAGGGCATTGTCGACGAGTTGGTAGGAAATCTTGAAAATGTAGCTTTGAAATTTTACTATTTTGAAAATAATAATCAAAAACAACATATATATATATATATATATATATATATATATATATATATATATATATATATAGCAAATGCTTTATCGATAGAATGCATTTTTTTGGCAAAATGAGCCTGATTTTCGGGTAGCAAAGATTATCATAAAAATAGAATGAATATTTTAAAGTTAAGGACTTCATTGCAAAAGTTAGACTCTATTATCATATAATAAGTGGACTGCAAGCTGGAAATGGAGGTATTAAAGTGGTAATAAAAAATAGTTTAGGATAGGAATCTGCAAAAACAAGAAAGTTGAGGGTATTTAAAAGTAAATTAGCTTATTAAATACCCTAGCAGTGGTAGCTAGGCAATGTCTAAGCCCACCAAGACTAATGAGGGTATTATAGATCAAATTGTAGAAAAGTATAGCTGTATAATATATATTGCTTATCTGTCCAAAATTATACGTGTGAAATCTCCGCCTATTAGAAACTAAATTCCTATACAAAATTTTGCTCTAAACAGAACAAGAAACACTGAAATTAGTTGACTTTAAACTGACTTGACATTATTCAAACTGCTTACCAAATGCTAGTCTCTTTCTGAACGTCGTCCTCATATTTTCGTACTTTTCTGCCATAGAAGAAACATTGGCAGAACTCTCATGTTGAGTTCTCAGCTTGGAAGCATCAGAGCCAGAAATGGTTTGTCCAGATTCACTACAATCATAACCAAAAGGAGGACCATGTTGACGAGGGCCACCAACAAGATATGGTATATTCTCTACAAATAATTGTTTCACTGATGCAGCTGCAAGGATCTGTGGTTCTTTCTGACCTCTTCTCCCAAAGAAATTATAAGGTTCTGTTAAAAAAAAAATCAAGAACGTAATGACTCAGAAAAAACCAGAGTATATCCAACTAGCATTCCACTTCTTTTTTTGTCATATATGAATTGAAAATGACAATTAAAACACATCATTTAACATCCACTTCAGTCCTATGGATCTATTCAACAATCTTTGCCCACAAATAATACTGTAAATTTTTAACAGACAGAAAATTGGTTTACATGTATAATATATCATATGCATAAGGTTATAAAGAGTACCAGTCCTAGCACAGCCAGATGGATTTGATGCAGGAAGGTAAGAAGATCCGCACTGATCAGGTACTATAATGTTTTCATTAGCAGGTCGGCATTCGTTATTTGGCTGCATGTGCTTCTTGCAGTACGAAATTAGGCGAATACACTGATCATTCTCCTCATCAAGTGAAGTTGGATGTATTATGTCCTCATCTACAGGCTGCACAAACCAATACATTATGAAATGTAGTTGAAGGGAAAAGAATAAAAGTTTGAAGTGAACAGCAGAATATAACAGTAAATATATGTACAAAATAAAATTTATATTCCATAAAGTAACAAACAAAAGACTGACATACCTCAACGCACAGCCCAGCTGCACGTGCACAAAGAGGGTGATATGACACTCGGCAGGTACTATTAGAGCACTGTGAGAAATGATCCGTGATAAGTGTAACACAAATCTTGTTCTAAAACAATAAATATAATATGACACTTCAGAGAATGTTTTGAAGTGAAAATTGTAAATTTAAGCATCAAACCAGTTCTGGAAGAAAAATTTAAGCTATAAAAGCAATATGTAAGCTTCACATATATTACATTTTGTTCAAAGTTTTGGTTAAAAAATATGCTTATAGATGATGCACGTGAACATAATAGTAAGAAGACTAGGCCGCCAACGAGGTAAGAACCATAGTTTCGTTTTTGTCAATACAACCACATGTTACCCTTTGTATTTACAAAGACCAATCCAAGAAAAGGGAGATCAAACTTGACCTGAACTGTGAATTTTGCCATTCCCACCCACTAATAACTAGAAAATGCCAAGACATACTAATAGAAATTCTAGTTACCGCATATAATAGATTACTTCTAATGCATTTGGCATATAAAATAACCTGTATTGTATGACGCTCGTGAATAACACCATAACACAATTATTCAGGTGGAACTGCAGGACAAAACTTAATATGTAAGACTCAATAAGATAGATATACTAGGTAAATTTTAAGTTATAACTCTATTCTAAATATGAATTTGTTGAGAACGTACAAGTTCTACCATGTATTAGCTTCCTTTCATTTCCATGTGACTAAAGTTAATGATAAAGATCACAAGCAATATTTAAAAATTGATCGTCTTTAGTGGGTAGTCAAGTATATCATACAAGAACTACCAAACATCCACGGTACGTTCAGAGTGGGTAGTCAAGTTTATCCTTATTTCCTTGTTCTTATTCTGTTACATCCAATTTCTCCTTATTCCCTTGCTCTTCTGTTTTGCAAATGTATGACTGAATATCTTCTGTATTCATATTTCCTCACAGTGACAGATACATATGATTATATGTTCACGGAAGGTTAACTAAGGACAAGCTAAAATTGGATTGAGTTGTTTGGGCATTCCCCTGACCCTGAGCATGCATACCTGCAAAGTGGTAAGTTTTCTCAGCTGTTACCAAAAAAATTAATTATTGTTATTCCTTTGTAGTTGTATTCAGATTGTCATGATATCACCAATATCATTTGGTATGCTTCCCTTTGTTGTACTAATTCAGATATTCAAATATTCAAACAAGGTCCATTTTGCCAAAACACTTAGCAGACATCACATGGAAATTTTACTCACAAGAAATCATGTAGTTTGCAACTCAGAATAAACAGCAGAATGTCAATCAGAGACAATTGGATTTATTGGCATGGAACTGCCAAGACTTGGATTCTTTAACAACAAAACATAATTTCACCTTAGTTTAAAGAGATCGCTGGCGATGAACTCCAAATTGTTCTTTAGCAGTCATCTTGACTTGAAATCAAACCCTTTCTTGATTTTACTGTTACCACTAATACAGGGAAGAAAGAGAATTGTAAGCTGCCATGGTCATATTTATCAAACCCGGACAGCCGGTCAGACCGGAAAACCCGTGACTCAGTGGCTACTCTGGTCCGGTTACGAAGTCCGACCACTTGGTACCCTGAGCCGGTGAACTGACCAGGTTTTATCAAACTCATGTAACCCGGCAAGTTGGAAACCCGGATAGGTTTAAGTATAAGCTATTGGGCTGGGCCCAAGCACTATGAATCTGGATGTTTAACCAGAGTAAAACCACACACTCTGACGGAAATTCCTCTACTACTCCATATCTTTATCCACAGTACTCATCCATCCATTCTTTACCATTTCAGATGTAGGACTAAAAATGGGGCACTTAGAAATGTATGTTAAGTTGTTAGTCAACTATCAACACTCCTACCAGATAAAGTTGTATACACCAAACTCGTACATGCTAAAACGACAGCAATGGACACTACTCCATAATATATAGAAAATATATAAAAAGATAAGACAAATGCAACAAAGTGTGTGTGTATGAGGAGGGATCCGGATCCTCGCTCTTAAGTCTTAAGTATCCCTGTATGTTCCCCGAAATAGCAACCGTTGGATTATCTTTTTTGACCGTTCAGCTATCCATTTTTTTGCGAGATTTTGATCTAATCTGAACGGTCAAAAAAAGATTATATATATATATATATATATATATATATATATATATATATATATAAAGAGAGAGAGAGAGAGAAAGAGAGAGAAGAAGGATAGGCATCCCCACACTTTTTGCATCCCCATATTCGCACCCGTTAGATGTGCTTTAAGTCATCTAATCTTAACCAACTGTTAAGATTAGATAACTTAAAGCACCATCCAACGGTGTGAGTAGGAGGGATGCTTAGGGGGTGCAAAATAGGGGGATCTTGATCCCTCCTTATATATATATATATATATATATATATATATATATATATATATATATATATATGGGATCCTGGCTCCTCCTCGACGGCAAGGCGAGGGGCGGAGTCCGGCGACCCTGTAGGAGCACAAGAGGATGGCGGCGGGTGGACGACGGCCGCCCGGAGGAGGCGGGAGTTTAGGGCTGGGCAGAACCGCTCGTTTGGAGGGGATCGGTTCAGTCGGGTGGCAAGCTCTGCTAGGGGAGGCGGTGGCACATCTAGAGGGGGCGTCCCACGGTTCCCAACGTCTAGACGAGTACCGGTGCTGGCAAATGGGGATTGACGATCCAGGAGTCGCAATACTTCGACGCTGGATAAAGGGAAGGCCCCCATGGGAGATCCAATTCGTAGCAAATCTTGGGCGGACATGCTTCGTAATAGCGCTGAACAGACCAATGGCCAGATAAGGTATGTCGTACCAAAGATGGTAGGGTAGAAACAACGGGCGTCGTTCCCTGCAGAGAAAATAGCGGACACGATCGAGTATTGGCGGAACTCTATCATATTGTATGTATTGGACAATCGGCCGTTTTATGGGCATATTAGGGCGTATGCATCTCACATGTGGCGACCCAAAGTTCCATGGATTTCTGTGCGGGAAAACGGCTTCTACTACGTCTGTTTTGGTCTGCGAGAAGACATGGATCGAGTCTTGCAAGAGGGGCCTTGGACATTTGACGGGAGACCCATCATCATGAAGGAGTGGACGCTTGAGTCTAGATGTGAGCAGGAAGTGCTTCATTCAGTGCCAGTCTGGGTTAGATTTTCTGAACTCCAGTTATTTATTGGAGTGTACGTTTGATGATGAGACTTGCGAGTCTAATTGAAAAGCCAATAAAAACCGATGATACTACTACAAACAGATCGAAGATGGGGTTTGTGCGGGTGTTCGTCAAAATTGAAACAGGCAAGAAACTTTCCAACCTTCCGGAGTACGATGTTCCCTCGGAAGAAGTTATGTATCAGAAGATGGAGTACGAGTGAGTACCCCCCACGTGTCACCAATATCGGTGCTTTGGACATCCTCCCAAGAACTGTAGAGCAGTTGGGCAGACTAATACGAAGGCAGATATGATGTACGCTTCGAAGGATGCTCTGGAACCAATACGACAAGAGGCGTCGGGAGGACGTGATGCCTTGAGGGGCCAACTGGAGTCTTTGGATTATGCGACTAGGGGAGGGGAATTGGTAATTGACATCGGCCGGGACAAATGCATGGCAGAGGAGAACCGCCAGGCTAACAGGGAAGGAGGTGTTGGTGGATGTGAGGACCTCGCAGTAGTACGTGGAGCCGGGGGACTTGAAGCAGATTTTGATGGTTGTGTTTCAAGCAAAGAAGCAAGATGCAACTAGAGGTCGGCCTCTGATCGGGAGCGCAAACAATATTTACATGCGTCGCCAAACAACAAACAAGGGAGGATGCAGGACGGATTCTCAAAGCTCGGCAAGATGATGAGGGGGTACTATGTGTGGATAATCCGAAGTGGAGAAAGTTGTTACATGCCCACACGATAGAGGAAATAAGGGAGGATGATCATATTGAGTTCGCCAACACCCCAATTGGCAACTCAGAGGATATAGCTGGGGATATCCAATATCATTAATGTTAGTAATTGCCTGGAACGTGCGGGGGTGTGTCCGTTGAGTAGGTGGAAGGAGGTCAATGAGGTGATCAGGAAGTCACAATGTACAGTGGTTGCATTACTCGAAACCAAGATCAAATCGAAAAGGATGCTGATGAGGAGGACATCATGCCATTAGCAACAGACTCATAACCTTAATATGTGCAATATGGCAAGGATATAGGTGAGGTGGGACACTCGGTGCTTGGATGGTCGGGTTATCCATGCCTCGGATTAAGTGATAGTGGTAGAGTTGGCAAATAAGGGAGGGCTGAAGATCTTGTTTGGTGTTGTCTATGGTCAGAATGACAGATGCGAACACGACAGGCTTTGGCAGGAAATTATACATCTCAACGTGGTGGCGGAAGTACATAATAGGCTACCCTTATTGCTAATGGGTGACTTCAATGCGCTACTCTACCGTCATGAGAAAGTAGGGGAAGGACTGTTCCAGATGTCATACTACAAGATTTCCAACAGTATTTATTGCGGTCGGTCTTCAAGTATTGGAAAGAGCAGGTCACATTTGGACGTGGAACAACAAGTCAGAGCGGAAATGTGTTGCATGTCAGCTTGATAGGGCACTTGGCAATCGGAAATGGTTTCACAAGTTTCCGACTACGATGGCTGAAGGGTTCGTGGCAAGCACGAGTGATCACTCGCCCATCTGCGTCCGTTTTGTCAAGGAGGAACGACCTAAAGCTCGGCCTTTTCGATACAAAAATAAATGGCCAATGATGGAGGGATATGAAGCAGTCGTGCATACCGGTCTGCAAGAGTCGGTAAGGGGACACCGCCAATACCGATTGGTTAAACGGTTAAAGGTGGTGAAAGCCGGGCTTAAAGACTGGAGTCGGGCATGTCCACGTCGTCGAATGGAGGAGGAGGCCAGGATGAGGGACATCCAGGCAACGCTTCAAACAGATCTGCTCAACCAACACTTGGTGTCGATGGAGAAGGAGCTCATCAAGTTGGTTGGAGTGCTCCGGCTACAGGAGGAGGTAGAGTTGGCGCAACGGGCAAAGTGCGACTGGCTACGAGAGGGGACCAGTGCTCCAAATTCTTTTATGATGTGGTTCGTATGAGGCAACATCGTAACCATTTCAATAAGTTGGTTGGGCCGAACGGTAAGGAGACAACATCCCAGAGCGAGTTGCGAGCGGAAGTCATCAGGTATTATTCTAACCTATATAATAAGAACAATTATATGAATATGTTTTTCCCTATTGTGTGCAATCGTTTGGTTACCATGCTTGGTAATCAGACTCTTCTTGCGCCGGTTCGTATAGAGGAACTGGAAACTATTTTGAATAGGGCGGACCCCAACAAGACTCCGGGACCTGATGATTTCGAGAGTAAGTTCTATAAGGTGCACTAGGCGCAGATCAAGGACCAAGTACTAGAGGTGATCCAAGATATTTTCAGCCATTGTAGACTTTTGCGGGAACTGAATCATACATTCCTTACACTGATTCCGAAGAAGGAGAGTACTATCACACTTGTTGATTTTCGACCTATTGCATGCCGCAACTATTTATATAAACCGATTACACATCTTATGTGCTGGCATATGGAGGATATTATGCAGGACCTAGTCTTTGCCAACCAAGCTGCGTTCATCAAGGGCAGGGCTATTACATACAACTTACTTGCACACGAGTTGGTTCGGGACTTCAACAAAGTAGGAGGAAGGCATGTGTCAAGCTGGACTTGCGTAAGGCATATGACACAATCAACCCAGATTTCGTCTGTCACATTATGCTTGCCATGGGATTTAAACAGCGGTGGGTGGATATGGTTCCAGAATGTATTTTGACAGCTATTCTCTATTCTGATCAAGGGGGGAACATACGAATTTATACGCAGAAGCCGAGGGCTACAACAGGGAGATCCACTTTTCCCGTATCTATTCACCTTGGTGATGGAGTATTTAACATGTCTTATGGATGTTGCGGTCTATATGAGGCAGATTATCCCATTGTATCGGTCTATGCGGCCTCACATGTCACATCTGATCTATGCGGATGATTTGTTGGTATTTATAAAGCCGACATTTTCAGGGCTCACACCGCTATGTCAGAGGTCTTGCGGCTTTTTGTGGAATACTCGGGCTTGCATCTCGACAGGGACAAGAGCAAAGCATATTTTGATGTCCATTGTCCAGACAAAGAGGAGAGGGCTGATGTTTTGAGGGTCGACAAAGGGAAGTTGCATGTCAAATACTTAGGGATCCCATTAATTGTTTTTGGTCAAATGAAGGGCTAATTTTACAAGAATGTTTTAATTGATTGCAGACCAACAGGTCTCCTGGATTTCAGTCATATGTGGACCACTGGCAAAGGAGTTGCACAAAAAGTTGCAAACTACAAGATGCACTCAATCATTTAACTTAATATTTTAGTTAGTTAATACTCTCTTTCTGGGATATTTAAGACTACCATGGAGTGCGCAATATGCTTACCAATAACTCCCAAGTAATTTATGTGTGAAGAAAAATGTATCCCCTTGGATTAGTATCTTCTATGTGGCAAGTTCTATTTCTTTTCAATTTCCATTGCTACCATAACTTTCCAATCGGTTGACATATTAACTTTTTTCCATATGTTGCTTCTTTCACTATCTACTGTTATAACAAAGAGTCTACTATTTGGGAGCACAACACATTATAGTTTCTCGGTATGTCATCATGTCCACAATTAGATGGGGACATTAAACCCAGTACAAGCAGTGCCTACCCAGTGAAGCTAGAACTTCGATCAAACGCCGAACAGGAATTAGAAAAAATAAACCATGTGTACCTGTGTTCTGTATTTTTGCGCTTCTTGTCTACAATTGTGTTAGCAATCATACACCTTTATAGATTGTGTAGTCTAAGATATTATTGCAACACTGAGAATAGAACCTCTCGGTTGCAGCAAAGCAGAAATAAAGCAAAGAAGAAAACAAGAAAGAAAACAATAGAAGTAATATATAGGACAAAAGAAAGGAGGAAAAAGAGAACGAAAAAAAATTGAAGAAGAATATAGAAGTGTGTAACCAGATTGAATAGAATCTTTATTTAGAAATACACAGTTTTTCAATAGTTGAATTCGATATTGAGGACGTTTTATCATTGTAAGTCATGAGTGTGGTTATGACCCATAGGGATGGCATAGTTGAATAATACTGATTTACAGCAACCTTGTCTATATCTTCTCAGGCCAAGGCCAAGACCCTGATTGCTACACAGCTAGCATAGTCAACTATTTCAATATAAAGTCTGAATGTTGAAATCCGAGGCAGTTCAAAATTGCATTTCCAGGTACATGAACATTTTGGCCATCTGAACAAATTAGAGGCAGAAACTACGTTATAATTTTGAAATTTTTATTATTTCATAACCTTGAGTAAATACTAATTGAATAGATTTAGGTTAGTCAAATATTACAATTAGGCAATCTGCATGTGCAAGGTAATTCTGCATATGTCCACCTCATTTTATTGAAAAACGAACTAAACCTATCTAACTGGTGTCTCAGATAAATAATAGAGAAAGAATCCTCCATAGCAAGAGTTTGTGTTGCTTTTATTGAAGAATATAGAGATTCTTCTAAGAAGGTTCGTTATCAAGTGGGAAGATGATTTGTGAAGAAAATATAAATAGTAACATCAAATAAACACAGGAAACATTTTTCTAACAATGCTAATTATACAGTATGATATAAACGGGAGGAGAGGCTTCATTTAGTGCGACATACAAGAAACTCACCTGAATGACAAACAAAAAAATTCTCAACTCACCTGAATGCAAGCTCCATAAGCGACAGCACAAATGCTACACAAAAGCTTCCACCGATCCTACCCATGCATCCAACAGTTTATTTATAATGAAGAAGAAAGCAGTGCCGAAGAATTAGAGGAAGAGATTAAAACTAAGAAAAAAAATGGACCTTATGAATTCTGCTTAGCCCATCAATAGGCTCCATTTTCTTTACATCTAATAAGCAAGTTTCTGCAGAGATTTAATTAACATATTAATATGATTGCACTACCAACTAGAAAGAATTGTAAACTGGAAACTGTGCCAAAGTTTGCAACAACCAGGAATCCATATGGCACATGCCAGGTGAGCCCAGCGCCCATCAGTCGTACATTTAATGGCACCACCTACAGAAATTGCAGCCAAAATGAGCGTAGTAGTTTTTAACTGCAATAAAAAGATCAAAAGAAACAAAAATACCTATAACAGGACAGAGACAGCATGGCGGAGGAGATTTTGGTGCCCCTGGACGACATAAATTGCAGAACCAAAGCACTCCATCGGATGGTTCCAATTCACCATAGCATTTAGCATGAACCTATTAAACAGAACATCCAAATTAATTTGATATGCTTAGAAACATATGGGCAACAAAAAATTGCCTACCATCATACGACATTTATCACACTGCAGGAACAGATTATCCTCGTACTCCTGCAATAAAAGACAGATTAATAAACATTACATGCTATACAGAAAAAGCTTTGATACAAACATGTAAGATCCACAAGAAGATCAAAGTGTAGTAACCCATAATTGTTGAACTTTAATTCCACAATGAAAAGTAGAACAGCGAGTAACAAGCTGTGTTTGCTTTACCTCATCCATGTGGCAAACACTGCACCTGTCAAGATCTTTCCATTCAACACGAACAGCTTTATAACTCTCAGGCAAATCCCGACCATTTTCAAAGTACTTAGTGCAAAATCTAGAGTTTGGCAAGTCCTAACAAATAACAAGTTTGCATTCAGATATGAAACAGCACAAAAAGGGAATAAAGTGATAAATCAAATCAAATAAACCACTGAACCTTTTATTAAGAAGCAGGGTCTCTAGTTTGCAGCAAGATAAAAACCCAGGGGTTAACACTTAAAAAGGTTTACACCCATATACAACTCATACCAGATAACAAAATCATCCAACCTGACCTGGCTGGCCCAAAGTGGGTTAGAATTTAGGGTGGGATTGAGTAGGGTTGACAGATTCCTGTCATGTGCCCTTGGTTGAGTCATCCCATTGTGTTACCAACCAAACACAAAATTGCAGGAAACAGTTAGTATCCCATGCAAAGGCCAGAACTTGAAATGGTCATAATCTACACAAGGATCTCAGAATGGATATGTGGATGGCAGTGACAGCTTTAGTAACTGCCTGCTAGACTCGAACTGGTAACAGTATGATAAAGATTCCCCCAGGAAAGGTAATACAAATACAACATAGTCCTATTTTAAAAAAAAGGAATTCATAGAAATATAGCTTTCTATACTAACAGTGATTCAGGATGATCTTCACTATTTCAGGCAGCATGCTTAAAAAGTTTAATTCAAACCAGCTAAACAACAAAAGCTCAGGACATAGTGCACTGCCATTTAAGAGGGTGGATGATACATAGGCAACAAAAGAATCAAAGCATACCAATGTGGCTTCCCAGGTGGTATGGACGTGCAACACAAACGAATAGATGTGTCGGTTAGTAGGAGCGATATTAGTCAAAGGACTTAAACAAACTTGGATTGAAGTTGTAACTAAGGATACAATTTTTGTTCATTTTACCAAGGTAATGGCCCTTAACCAAGCTTAATGGAAGAAAAAGTATTCAAATAACCAACCTTAAAATCTCTTCCTCCCTATGTAACAAGTTAATTGTACCTTTTGCATGAACCATTATTGGATAATATAAGATCCATTATGGTGATTGACAGAACTGGTAGAAAATATCATGAAAGATAATAGGACAACAGCAGTATAAATTTCTAGTGGATCTTTTAGTGACCATAATGGATCGTGTATGACCAACAGTGATTTATGCTAGGTGTAACTAACTTAGTTACACACAAGGATTATTCTAACCTTCTTCTTTTTTTTATTCTAACCTTATATATATATATATATATATATATATATATATATATATATATATATATATATATATAGGGTCCTTCTACAATACAAGCATGTATCGATACATCACATACAATTGCATTGTAAAATTGTGAAAGCACAAGAAAGCCCTTCTAATCTGGACCATTGGATCAACAATCAATGGTTCAGATTTTGCTTGTATCGATACACATTTGTATTTAAGAATTTTCCATATATATATATATATATATATATATATATATATATATATATGGAAAACGGGATATGAGCAAATGGCTCGTATAGTAGAATGAGTCATGCCATGTTCGACAAATAGGAGAAAATATTCCACAAATAGGAGAAAAGATTCCACATGGTCCAACACGGCATTCTACAATATGAGCCATTGGCTCATATCCCATATATATATATATATATATATATATATATATATATATATATATATAAGGTAAAAGTTATTTATTGCACTAAGAAAGAAAAAAGATACATACAAGTGGCCCAAGTCCCCCACATTGCCTTGTACCTGGCAGAAATGCCATGGTTACTTAGCATTGTAACATATCTAGGTTCTGTATCATTTATACTTATTACAAGAAATTATAAGGTCGCTGACATCCTTTACTATTATTTGATGCAGCCATGGAGCTCTGATTTTCCTTTTTTGGTGGACTCTAATATTCCTTTCCTGTCAGATGTCATATAGTAGCATTGTGTGTTTGTGTGTGTGTACGCACACGTAATCATAACATATTTCAAAACAGATTCAAGTTTCTTCAAGATGACAATCTGATCCATGCAGACTGAAGTGGACTTGAGTTGGGTTATGATCAACGGTTTCATTTCCTATCATGCAATGAACCATTTCATTTGAGGCTATCTATTGGTCACAATAAAATATAAAGGAAATGGAAAAACAATATGTATCCAAAGCGAAGGTAGGAACTTGAAATGGTTATAATCTTCATGGGATCTCAAAGTGGACTTGTTGGAAGAAAAGAAAGAGTACTTGATCTAGATGCCTGCAGAATTCATATGAAACACTTTTAGCACATGACAGGATTCCCCTGAAAAAACCAATACTACCTGGTAATATTTATTTATATAAAGGACTATAGAGAATATATATATTCAAAATAGTCTTTGTTATTTCATGCAACATGCTCAAAAGTTCAGTCATACTAAGAACCGCTCAAGGTTACAGAGTTGGGAGATAGTGCACTGGCATTCGGGAGAGGAGCAGCTGTACATAGGCAACAGCAGAAATTCCGTATATCAATACAAATGTTTGTATTTAGTGAAGAAAACAGCAAACCTGAATCAGGCGGGATACTAAGCAAATTGAGAACCCAAACATGTAAGATCCAGATTTCTGACAATCGTGTCCCTCAGCAACAGCATGAAAACCCTTGGACCGTTTCCTCATCTGATCATATATTTCCTTCCAACAAGATGATGGATTTGGTCCTTCAACCTGACAACCAGAACAATGTAAGGTAAATGAATGTGAAGTAGCCGATATTCTGTGAGCAATTTTGTCCACATAAAAACAGAGATAACTCACTTATAGTCTGTGATTATAACTAGTTTTATGCCTCATAACAAGTTGATATGATGTATGGAACTTCATGCATGATAGCCTCATTTCTATACATTGTTTTTGACATGTTTTGAATTGTTAATTGATTTTTATATGCTATTTCATTGAAAGAAAAATATAACCATATCACTCGAGCCAGTGGATAGTAGAGTTTAGCAAAGTTGTAAAATGGAGATATCATATATTCCTTTTGTGTTTTATATATTATGTCTTTCTGAATCGAATATCCTAGGATAAATTAATTTATTCTGTATGTTTGCTGCCTATATATCTATCCTTTTGAAACATGCATCCTAATTCCTAAGACACGTCAGATAAATATCTGAAAGAGTTTATATCGTATAGACTGCATATAAAAGCATTGAAGTATGCATACATACATGAATGTATGTATGTGTGTACAAATGTGTATACATACAATTATGTATTCAACATAAACTTGCATAAAAAATGCTTTTAGGTCCTAAAGTTCCACGCTATCTGTATGAAAGTCTGTAAATAACCCCCAATGGTTAATTACGATGCATGTTCAAAGAATATAAAAAGACTTGGAACTTGAAAAACCAATTTCTCCCATCCAAAAGACGGAGATACATGTTATAGATTATTAGTTTTGTATCACTATCATAGGTAACTGATATTTTTGTTTTGACCTCATATGATCTTTCAAACAATTATTCTGTATCACCTTTCATCATCATCATCATCCATGCCTTATCCCATCAGAATGGGTTCAGGTATGGAGCATAAAAAAGCTCCATAAAGCATTTGACAAAGTTTATATGACCGGCAGTTGACTTGACGTCAACCTTGTGTTGGTGCCAAATTTCTAGACAAAATAGCTACGAGCATGAGAGGAACGTGACATAAAACCTAGAAAGCTAGTTGGTAGGCCTTCCTTTTTTGGTATGCAGTTTAAAAGCTCATGCAATCAAGGAGCCACTCACAAGGAATCAGGCAAAAATGAGCAGGTGAAGTTACCTTGTTTTACGACCAGATAGTTCCTCAAATAGATATGATGTTGAAAACCAACATTTTATGCAACTTTTAGGTCTCTGAAACTCAGTAAATATTGTAAAAAGGAATAAATAGAAAGAAAAAATATTTTAAAACAGGCACTACGTGAATCAAATGTTGAAGGAAAAAAATTATTGCAGTGCAGTTCATTAATGAATAATTTCCACCCCCACACCCCAAACTCCCATTCTTTATCACATATGGATCTCCATATAGTTATAAACATAGAAACTGCCTAAGGAAAAAAATACTCTTAAGAATACTGCTACAACATCTTCAAAATGTATGATGAATTTCTGCACAGCACGGGCTGAGTTAAGTTATTTCAGTAACAAATCCCAAATAACCCAAAATTCAATCAGGACATATGATGAATTCCAGCACAAAAATACAATTTTCTAGCAATAAAGATATATTTCCAGCACAAAAATAAACAATTTAAGCAGCAAATTATGATTTCAATGGAACATTGTCATGACCCAGCCCATGGGCCCGCTGCACGTGACCCATGCATGGATCTAATGTGCATCATCACTCGGCCCACTAGCCAAATGTTACCCAGATGTCGACATGATACCCAAGCACTCACACATAAACCAATCAAACACTCATGGCATATTCGATCTGGCACTAATATTGGGGGTATCACAAAAACAAATCAAATGTATGAAAAATAAAGATAAAGCAAAAAATTGCAGACCTATACAAAGAAAAAGGGAAAGAAGGGAGAGGAGACAAGGAGTTAAGATGAAGAAAAAAAGCATACGGAGTTTGGTCAGATATGTGTCCCAGGAGATGCGGACATGGGTGTGTCGTGTATAACTGTTCATATGACGACTCCAAACAATGTTGGTGTGTCGTGTCAGATATGTGTCCCAGGAGGCGTGGGCACTCAAAAAATGTGATCCTAAGAAGCAAAGTCACGCCAAAAATGTGGCTGTGCCGTGTCAGAAACATATTGACACACCAAAATGTAAAACATGCCATGACCAATAGGAAAGCAACTCAGGTTACAGTAAAGATCCAACACCTATGCTAAAATGCAAAGGAACCAAGTTATTTCTGCTTATTGGATGCCACTAGCTACCTGTTCTCCGTCTTCTGATGTTATCCTGAACAAAGGCCGACTTTTGACTCTGTGATTCCTCATCACCTCCATCTTGTATGAAGTCTCCAAACTTGG
The DNA here is from genome assembly GCA_036927795.1 of Iris macrosiphon. Taxonomy (NCBI): domain Eukaryota; kingdom Viridiplantae; phylum Streptophyta; class Magnoliopsida; order Asparagales; family Iridaceae; genus Iris; species Iris macrosiphon. Next base: position 49,925,754 of record JAYESA010000009.1, read on the forward strand.
ATCTGCAAACCAATGAGACATAACAAGGGAGGGACAAATTTGTCATCTGGAAAATGAATTTGGAGCACAATTTAGATGCTAATACAGTACAAATATTAATGATTTTGTGCAGAAGCATCACTTTACCTTTTACTGATGTAAACCTCCTATAGGCTGTATACCCATTGGGCCAAATATGATTCTTGCTATGAAAATGCATTGAATCACACACAATCTTCCCTGTAAGAGAAAGAAAAGTGCAAGCAGTTTCACAAGTTAACATGATCAATCTGTTAATGATGAAAATGGAGGGGCATAACCAAAACAAATAGCCAGCTGCCATCCAGGAATTAACAGAATCATCAAGTTAAGTTTCAAAAAACACCTAAGCTGGTTACTCGAAGTTTCCCAATTTCTAGTGGAAATGAAGTGCTGTATTCAACTGATTTTTGCATTATTTCTTCTGAGATTTCCTCACAAGAGTCATCCTTCCCCTCATCCACCCCAGAAGATCCCAAACTATCATCAGCTCCCTTGATTTTTCGTTGCTTCAGCATTTCCTTTGGTAGCTGTTGATTGCTGAGGTACCTATTTGGAATTGCATTATCTTAGACATAAGCATTGCTGTAATTGATACAGTAGCAAATAACCCAAAACATTTTCATCGTTGAATATGAGATATAACTGAGGTAGAACAAAGGATAAAAGCATCCATGAGCAACAGAAAAGGTCAGTTACCATGAATAGAACAATGGAATCCACAAAAAGAGAATGTAACATATGATGTGTGAAGTAATTAGCAGTTAACTTTCTTCCACGAAAACAGGCTTAGATATTTTTCCATGAATTTTTTCCCAGTATCTGCTCTTGATATATTTGAGTTCACCTTTCCAGCCGAAAACTGTAATTTTTCTACTGAATAGTAGGCCTTTCAATCAAACTAAATATAATGTTCCTCTCAAGACGACCAAACAACTGAAAATCATATATTTTGTTCCTGGAAAAGATTTAACTTCCCATGCTTTTCCCTGCAAGCAAATGGACCCTAGCAAGACTCCATCAGACAAATGGAATAACTATGTTCAGCATACACTTCGAGAGAAACAGATTAGTAAAGATTAAGTACTGTCAATGAAGGTGCAAGTTGGTAACACATTAGGGTGAAATAACATATTTGTGATTTTAGCGATGAGTATATTACTAAATTTGTATGAGTAATGAGTATATTGTCAAAACCGTAAAGACCAACATGCATAGGAACTCACGGCTGAGAAACAAAGAGAGCATATAAACATGAAACAAGATTTGCAGGGATTTCAAGAGTAGAGAAAAGGGTGAAGAAAGTTAGGCAGCGCATTTGCAAAACAGAATGATGATCGAAAAAATTGCCAATGGTGTAAATGTCAAGGACAGCATCCACATTGCAAAATCTGGTTCAGAATTCAGATCATATATCAATGAAAACAAGAAAGCTTTCACTCTAAATTATGGGACCAGCTGCAAGCTTGAGATACTACGAACAAGAACAGCAAATCCTTCATCCAAAATTATGGGGCCTGGTTGTGCATTATTTTCATCCACTCAGACCTATTAAAGGTTATCTCCTTCTAATATTAGCAACTACCATATCTTTGCTGATTGCTTCAATCCATGTTTATTTTGGCCTCCCTCAAATCCTCACAAACTCCTTCAGTTACAGCCCTCTGACTCCTGACCATTGCATCAATCAATCTCGCCTCTCCGTTGAATTTGTTCAAATTATCTCCAACAATTTTTCATTACCCTCAGCTGAAGCAAATCTGACTTCCCATTTATGTACTCACTTCATATCGCATTCAATGCTCAACAGCATTCGTTTTGTAGAAATGATGTTTGTTGACTAAGCAAGTACGAAGTAAGGTTGGTCGTATAGTTGTCAAAATTTTCATTCAACTTTAAGAGTATTATATGGTGCCATAACATTCCAGAAACAATATCAGAAGGCTTGTGATAAAGGCACTACAAAGAACACTTGGGACTAGCCCATTAATGAATAAACTTTGCTCATACTAGCCCAAATATTACTCATACTAGCCCAACCTCACCCCCAAACCCCCCAAACCTCCACCACCGCCCAACCTTGGTCGGAGCCCTCCTCCACTCCCACCATTTGAAACCTAAAAATTTGCAATCTCCATCTCCTCAAATTCCAACTATTAATTGATGGCTCCCAAACTCTCAAAAAAATCAAGGTACAATTCTTCCTCCTCCTTCTCCTCTATTTTTTTATTTTTCATTGCATTTCGAATCTTCGTTAGAGGCTTAAAATTATAGTGAAATAAGCTAAAAATAGGTTTTGGATGTAGTTTCGACGTATTTCTGGAGTCTCGAACCCTTTAGGGTATACAAGTTCGAATTTTCTCGAACGTTCGGGACAGAAACATTCTGAACTGTAGACATTTCTACAGCCCTATATACATTGTGGACTGTTGAAATATCTGCAATCATTTTATGTATAGAGGACTGTAAAAATTTCAACAGTCCTATATACATATAGGACTGTAGATTTTCTACAGTCCTGATTGTTCAATTAATTTTAGGATGTTAAAATATATATCTTCTTTGTCTTATAGTAACGACCCTCGGAAAGGCCTTGAGGATGAAGGTATCATAAGAAGACGCCCCACTGCGTCGATGCGTAAGGACCGTAATGTTGAGCGTGCTGTTGAGACAGCCTCACTATCGTCGACCCCGAGGCACCCCCTCAAGTTAGGAAACGTCGACTGAAGAAGACTGTAACTCGTTCGAAGAGACGTGCTCCCAGTACTTCTGGTTCTTCTTCCTCCTCCGATGAAGACATACCAACCGGCCAAAACCGGCCAACTGATGGTTCAGGACCTTCTCAGCATGCAGATAGTCTAGTCGAGACTCAGCCACCAACCCTCGGAAACAGGCCTACTGATGGTTCAGGACCTTCTCAGCAGCCAGATAGTCCAGTCGAGGCTCGTCCAAACGGTTGCTCTATGTTGTCGTAGTTCGAGAACCATATTGCATACCAAATATGAAACAATCCGGTAAGTACATTACGTTATGATAATTTTATATATAGTTCTAAGTTCATCCAATTATTTATAGATAACTACATTTTATATATAGTTCTAAGTTCATCAAATTGTTTACTTTTCAGGAGAGTTCTCGTATGTTAACGGTGATCAACCACGGCAAAAAGTGCAATACATGGGGGGTTTGAATTTTTCGGAGACGACTTCAAGGCTAAAATCAATCCCACCGGTTTACAAAATTTGGGTAACTACTCATATACGACTGTGGACAACGCACTCATATCAGCATTTGTAGAACGATGACATCCAGAAACCAACACTTTTCATCTCCCAAAATGGGAGTTGACGATTACCCTGGATGACGTCCATCATATATTGGGACTTAGGGTTGATGGTCGAGTCATGATGAATCACACGTTTGACGAATCGAGCATTAACTTTTACAATCATATCGTGGATTATGTATCAGGCTGTCTCGGAGTTGATACGGCAAGTTTTACAACCCTTCAAGACTTCAAGAAGTCATACGGACTTCCTTTGAAATATTTGGAGGAGACATTCGATGATCCGGACCCCGAAGCAGATAATAGCGATAATATGGCTCGTGGATATATGTAGTTCATCTTATAGGGGCTGTCGGCATTCCTGATAAGTCTAAAACGTCGATACATGCTAAATATCTCTTGAATTTTGACGACATAGACATGGTAGAAGAAATATCTTGGAGAAGTGGTATACTAGCATACCTTTACCGCGAGCTTGGTGCGACATCCCGCATCGGTTCCAAGACAATATCCGGATGCCAAACTCTACTCCATGTAAAGATATATCTTTGTCAACTTGTATACATAATAGAAAATTTTATTGTAAATTGTTTGACTATTTTTTTTCAACTTGATTACGTGAAGGCATGGATATACGAGCACTTTCCAACCCTGAAGCGGGCTAAACTTAACCGAGGGTATGACGAGAACCTTCCTAGAATGTGCAGATGGAAGCAAACTAAGGAAGATCTCAAACGTCCACACACATTGGCCGCCCTACGGAATACACTTGAAGATATGACGATAGAAGAGGTGAACTGAGACCTAATTTTTTTATGTTTGGTAATAATTTACTAAATTACATTATGCTAAATTTCATGCGTTGCAGATAGTTTGGAATCCATATCATGATTTGCGACAAAGTAGTCATCCATTGCAACCAGTCGCTTTATATCATGGTCTGATAAGTTGTCATGAAATCGAGGAGCCTTATATGCCTGATAGAGTGCTCCGTCAGTTTGGCTACGTACAAACAGTACCGAAACGCACATTGAAAATGATAAGTGCTCCGAGAGGTACAAAACCCCTAAACTATATTCCTGCGGCCTTCAACTGGGTCTCGGACTTCTTCACTGAGTGGCAACGTCACGTTATTAGAAAATCTGAACGACAAACAACAATTAATATGACGGACTGTAGCGACGACTGCATCGCCTACTACGCTGGTGTCGGACTACCTATGTTGTTCAAATGCGGAGGCGATATTATGTGTGTACCATCAGATCTCTCCGCCAAATCTATCTTGTATACTGCATTGGTCAAGATGGTGAAACAACCAACTTTCAGTTTGAAGATATGTAAATGTTTATATCCTAACAAATTTTATGAATTGTCATCAATAGGCTAGGAAAGCGAAGAAGATGGGAAGAAGTCTCATCAGTTGCCAGGGTGAGAATTATATAAAAATCAATGAGGAGCTACAGCACATCGACAACACTGAAGATTTTTCTTTCTTGGAAAATAGGGAGCAAAGAACAAAGAGGCGGCATGAAGTTTAGGCCATGTTTCAATTGATATGAAACTTTGTGTTTCGAGTATTTTGCTACATTTTGTGTTTCGAGTTTTTTGGGTTGTAATCTTGACATGTTAAACTTTGAAGTTGGTTGTAACTTTGTGTTGGCTGTAACTTTGACATGCTTAATAGATATTGGGATTGTTTGAAGTTGGATGTCCTAGTTTTGATTGGTTATTTTTGTAACTTTTATATATATGTGTAAAGATAGGGGATTAAAACTAGGACTGTCAAGATTTTAACAGTCCTAATAGCTACTGGGACTGTCAAAATCTTAACAGTCCTATAAGTGCCAGAACATACCAACTAAAAACTAGGACTGTCAAGATTTTGACAGTCCTAATAGATATTGGGACTGTCAAAATCTTCACAGTCCTAGTTTTGATTGGTTATATTTTGTAACTTTTATATATATATGTAAAGACAGGAGATTAAAACTAGGACTGTCAATATTTTGACAGTCCTAATAGCTATTGGGACTGTCGAAATCTTGACAATCTTAGTTTTTAGTTTGTATGTCCTGACACACACATATATATATATGTGTGTGTAAAGACAGAGGATTAAAACTATGACTGTCAAAATTTCGACAGTCCTAATAGATATTGGGAGTGTCAAAATCTTCACAGTCCTAATTTTGATTGGTTATGTTTTATAACTTATATATATGTGTGTGTGTGTAAAGGCAGGGGATTAAAACTAGGACTGTCAAGATTTTGACAGTACTGTTGAAATCTTGACAGTCCTAGTTTTTAGTTGGTATGTTCTGGCACTTATATAAATGTGTAAAGACAGGGGATTAAAACTAGGACTGTCAAAATTTCGACAGTCCTAAGAGATATTGGGACTGTCAAAATCTTCACAGTCCTAGTTTTGATTGGTTATGTTTTATAACTTTTATATATATGTGTAAAAACAGGAGATTAAAACTAGGACTGTCAAGATTTTGACAGTCCTAATAGCTATTGGGACTGCCAAAATCTTGACAGTCCTAGTTTTTTCTAAAAAAATTTGGACTTTCCATATATATATATATATATATATATATATATATATATATATATATATATATATATATATAAAAGTTGAAAAATATACCAAAGCTCAACATACAAGACTCATTGCACAACATACAGTACTTCATTTAATTCCTTTCATAGTCACTATCTATTGCACTATCACGCTACAAAAGTACAAGATGTTATATTCCATTTCTATTGCATACAAAATTACAATATGCTACAAAAGTATAAGATGTATCAATCGATTAGAATATCAAAGTAGTCCTTAGCCAAGATTTTGGGATCCTCCATCTTCATCATCTTCTTATAGTCAGCAATTGCATCCATGTAGGGTGTTTATACCAAAGCGTAGAAGGTGAAAGAATAGGAGAATGGCCGATCAACCTCGGGATGACAAAGTGTTGTCCGACAAGCCCTATTGAACATAGATTGGATAGTCTGTGTTCGGTCGGGAGAGCGCACATTGGAAAGAAAGTACTGTAAATTCCTTCTGAGATAATTACAATAGGTATCTTATACCTATTAGAGAATACATATGCAGCAGACGGGACATCCGTGTAATGGTCTGGTCCAGTAACTGTGTCAGTACAAGGTATGCTTGCCAACAAATCTCCAACAATTTCTTCGTCGAGTATATGCCTATAGAAGGAAAGACGAGACTCCAACTCCTCGTACAGCTTTTTCCTAACATGTCTCCATCATGTTTCAACTGAATAGCCAAGATGTCTTGTGAGTACATGAAATCCACAATGGCCATCCTTAGGAATATCAACAATAGACCAAATGAAATCTCGTATCTCAGGTCGAAAAATTTGAATGTATAGACTGTATGAATCAGAGAAGTTATCTAAACCCTCGGTCGTGACTGCATCGTTCGTTTTCTGTTTCTTCCCCCTTCGAATAATCGGCTTACCCTTTCTCTTCGAAATTACCACACTTTCGATAACCGACTTTGACTCAACTTGCTCTAAATTGCGTTCAATATGTTCAAACAATGATGGATCTCTTTTAGTTGACTCCACCTCCTTTTTTTGTGCTCTACTGATTCTTGAGTGTGGTCTTCCCTTAGGAGCTCGAATAACAAATGGCTCTTGCAATCGAGTTGTTGCCGGGACTGCAATTTCTTGGATTTTAACCTCAATGGATTTTTTCTCCGATTCCGATGCGACACACCACCTTGCGTGAAGGAGTTTCACTTGTGGCAAAGAAAAGAAATCATCGTGAACTTTCACCATCGACATGATCGACAACTGTCTCCAACGTTGATCAACACCATCTATTGGAATAGGTATATATTGACGGCGATATTCGTTAATCTCATGTGCACAAGGAAGGCCGAGCGAATGTTGATATGAACAATCGCAAAGCTCGGGATCAAAACCAACGAACTTCGACCTACCAATCTCCTCAAACAATAAGCCCAAGGCCTTGTGAGATATTACATGGATTAAAGCATCCAAGAGGTGTTCATGCTTGTATGCATGCTTTGCAATATTGAGGCTCGTCTCAAATAATGCTACAATCTCGTTCACCGTGAAAATAATCATCAAATGAATCGATTGCCAAACGGAGATAAAATTACCGACCGATGACCATAGATATCTTTTTAAACTTGAGTGTGATCCTTCGATCCAATTCGTAGTGATTGTGCCATAATGCTTCACCATGTTCGTCCATGCTAAGACGAATTGTTCTTTATGTGGTTCTAGGAAATGCATGTTGGGTTACTCGTCTCCCACTTTTGTTTGAACATGTACCATGTTGTGTCGTAGTTGTCTTTAGTACTTGCTCGCCATACAAGACTCCAATCACTGTAGAATTCTTCGAAGCGAAGCATGTCGATTTTACCATCCACATTTTCAAATTTGCTCTTGCATTGAACTTGGATATTTCGATTTATATGCCAAGTGCATAGTAGTCTATGCACATGAGGAAATACAATATCTATAGCATATATCAGGGCATATTCTCTGTCGGTACCAAAAACAGAAGGCTCTTTCTATCATGTGTAAAGGGATTATAGTTTTCTCAACGCCCAAGTGTAATCATCAACTGTCTCACTCTTCATAAAACAAAAAGCGACTGAAAATGTTTTTCCCGTAGACGTAAACCCAACAATGTGAAAAATATACATCTTGAACTTGTTAGTCTTATATGTACAATCAAGGGCCAATACATCTGCGAAGGACCTAGCCAAGTGTGTGCAATCGGGATAAGCCCAAAACAATTAAAGGAGTTCATCATTTTGTGGATGTCTTCTATGGTACTCCACATAGTGATGCTCGCCAAGCAACTTCAATACTTGCTGCATCGTCATTCTTCCTTTCATACTATTACATTTTGCTCTCGTTAAAGTATTATAGATCGTCCTCATGGTTGACTTGTTCTCATCTTCTTTTTGTCGCACGGCAAAATAAATTTGTTTGGGTGCAACTCCGAAAAGGAACAATTCTTCAACCAACTTTCTCTCATCCTTGTTCAACCGTGCCACGTAGGCATGACCCGTAAGTGTCTCTGGAATAGGATGATTGTGTATTCCATTCTTAACTTCGACTATCCACTTCACATCTTCTACTTTTACAATCAATACCTTAAATGGACAACCATATTTTCTCGTCCCAACATTTTTTTTTAGTAACTTTGTTTTTCAACGACATTTTTTTCCGATGGTGCCTGAACACACCTCCTCTTTCGCAACCCAGCTCTAAATATTTTCGGCCCAGCCGAAATCTGATCGATCTTGCAATGACAATGACTATGTTATATCGTCTTCCAACTTATCTGCACCAATCTAATACTTCTTCGTGGGATGCAAATCGAATATCCGTTATGAATACATTCTCCACATCAACCCCAATAGCAGGATGTATCAGAGCATCTGTACAAGGTTGGTCCTATAACCAATATAAAATAATCTAAAAATTAATAACTTCAAATAATTTGCAGTCCAAATTAGGACTGTCACAATTTGTACAGACTAATGTATTGAGTAGATTGTCAAAAAATTTACAGTCTTGAAGAAAATATGGTGTTCAGCATTTTATCTTCAGGACTGTCAGTATTTTGACAGTCCACATAGTCTATAGGACTGTCGAAATTATGACAGTCCTATATTTATATAGGACTGTCGAATTTATGATAATCATATATTTATATAGGACTGTCGTAATTTATATAGTCCTTACACGATGACTGTTGACTATTGAAATAGGGTTGTCATTTTGCGTACCGTAGATGCTTCGGAACAACCGACATGTTCTTCGAAAGGAGCGGAGTGCACATTTAATGGATTGAATGATCCGACTTCTTCATCGAAGATAATTTCGTGCATGGCTCCTACAATAGTCGAATAAAACTAAATAATTTGGTGACAATCGAATGCTTGAAAAACTTATTCATCGTATGTTATCGAAGACATACCGAATTTAACAAAGAATGTTCGTTGGAGAATCACCAAATCAGAATTTTCTTCCACTTGGGACCACAACAATCAAATTCCAAAGTTAGGTTTAGGTTTTAGGACTTGGAGAGAATGATAGATTCTTCATTTGAAGGTGAAAAAGAAATAAGAGAAATGGTTTTTACTTATATAGGTTGGTATAGGCAGCCATAAGCAAGTTTTAGGAGTAGCAAACTTGTAATTTTTAGGAGTTAAAATATGGGCAGCCCTGAGTGTTCTTTGTAGTGCCTTTATCACAAGCCTATCAGAAGCATCTAAATTATTCCATTATGATGATTGATTGATTGATTGATCCTAAATTACAAATTTGATCTGTCTTAGATTTCTAATGACCATTTATATGAACTACCATCTTATTCTTGAAGTTTTTTATAAACTGAGAATTCCCAAAACAGAATTCTGAACTATAGTTATGGGAGTTCAAGAATACTCAGCATGGAGCAAAAGAAACAACTGAAAAAAGGAAAGTGGACTTTGCCAAAGGCTCGTATAATTTCAAAAATATACACATAAAACAATCATATATATGGACCCTATTAACCAGGACCATATAATGAAGATACAAAAAATGTAAGGCAGTTTTCAAAAGCACTACATCTCCATCTACTCCTCCTGGCACTGGTACCTATATATATATGGAGGAGGATATATGAAACAAAAAGTTGTCAACTTGGAAGCTGGAACACAGAGGAAACACGTACAAGGAACAAGACGCATTACACAGGGAACATGATCATGTATGTGAAATAATAACAAAGTACAGAACAGTTTGCACAGAAATAATAACATCAAGCAAAATTGTCCTTGCTCTCTCTAAAATATCATAATATACAATAATAGTTTCATCTCAGGGTAACATGAATTTAATACAACATATATTACCAGCACTTACCCCTTTGCTTCATCCAAGCTTTGGTGAAAACTAGGTTTCTTGCACTTCAGATGAAAAGAAGAAATCAGGCCATTAACAAATGGAATAGCCTGCTTTAGCTTAACCCTGAAAAGGAAACTAAAAGTAAGGATGGTAGAAAATAAATGTAATTGCAACGCTTTGAAATAACATTTCTTACACAAGCTATGATGTAGCTGATGCATGTAAATAAGTAAGCTAAAGAATATTGAAGTTTACATCACTTCTCCTATAGGCTAGATATGTTCTTAACAACAAAAATGACATTGAGCAAGACCTCAAACCATTCATACAATAGTTAGACTCGTGTAAATTGCACAACCGTATCTACATAGAATACTAAACTAAAAATAAAGGACCTTGCGTAATCATGTGTCCCGAAAAATTGTACAAGAACGGATTGGTCTCGCTGGACTGAGTGAAAGCCCCTTCTTGCTCCAATATTTGACTCGTCGACAATGACCGCCGGCCACATAGCATGCCCTGTTTGAAACAATATCAACCATGTAACTTATTATTGTTCTAGAATGAGAATGTTTGAATTCTGAGATTAATACATGGACAATTACAAATTAACAAAACATTGTATACTGCAAGATGGCATAAAGAAGTATTTGGGTTGAAAAAACTACTTTTAGTTAACAAACTAACATGAAAAATAGCATATACTACTTATGCTGCTACCTACCTTATCACAGAAGGCACATTCTGAAACTGACAGTAATGGTAAATCAACAACCAGAGGAAAACACTCTGAAAATGCATGAGCATTTTTTTGCTTTAACAACTAATTAAGAATTTATGAAGTATCTGAGATTTTGTTCATGGAATTTAAGGATCTTGCTTGTCGTCTTTACAAATTTTCACATGTTAATGATCTTTGCACTTTTATGTTCGCATGAAGTTAAAATGAATAATATCATCCATAGACAATACATTTCATATATGCAATACAAAATAACTTCTAACATTCCAGTTGATAACGTAAAAAGAACTGAATCAAATATGAACTGAAGCCTGTATTAGTTGGAATGAAGCACTAGACATTGACCAAAAACTTAGAAGGTAAATGCAGAAATGATTTGTTACAGAAAGATCATAGGTAGAAGACCAACTTGGTACATATATATTTATAATTTTATTATACATAAATTTGTTGTGTGTGCATTCATCTGTGTGTTGCCTGTGTACGAATACTTGGTTCTAGTCATCCTTACAGATTAAGCATCTAACCTAGTGAAGCCTTCAGAAATTAAAGCCAATTAACTGTATCAAAACTAGTTCAGAAGTGACTATGATCGAATTAAATACAGAGACCCTATTAAATTTCCAATAGTCCTCAACCCACTTAAACTCAAGTTTAGCTGTAAAATATGAGTAAAAATGGTAAGAGAAATAGTATGAGAACATACAGAGGTAAATAGCATTGCAGGACAGTGGCAGAAACTAGATGGGAGCCCTTTCTCCGTCCAAGGTTGTGAAAAGCGCTAGGCACTAGTCTGGCGGGTAGTTGCCGCCTAGCGCCTAGCCGTCTAGGCAACCGCCTAGATCTAGACGGTTCAAAAAAATAAAAATATACAAAAAAAACTACTGAAAATTGCAAAAAAAATCCATAAAATCATAAAATATGTATAGTTGAGCGTCAAGGGGACTAGGCGGACGCCTAGGCAGACATCGGGGGGGGCACCAGGCTCCTAGCGCCTAGGCGCCCTAGGCGGCCGCCTTTTAGAACAAAGACTCCGCCTAACCCTTTAGCACCAATTTAGGGCATTTTGCAATTTTAATGGGCCTAGTGCAAGGTTGTGAAAAGAGCTAGGCGCTAGTCGGCAGGCACCCGCTGACTAGCACCTAGCCCGACTAGGCAGTTCAAAAAAAATAAAAAAATTGAAAAAACCTACTGAAAATTGCAGAATGTCCCTAAAACCCAAAACGTGCATAGTCGAGCATCGGCAGGGGGGATAGGTGGGCGCCTAGGCAGGCCTCGGGCGCCACCTTTTAGAACACTGCTAGTGACATCTTAACTTGATACCATTACTATGACATTTTCAGATTGGATCCAGTGAAAATCAAAATGAAATAGCTTAATGTGAACACTGTGAAGAAAAAATTGAAAACATGCTTCCTATGTGCATCCATCGTGTATGTGTCTGCAATCTGCATGCATGTGAACATGTATGTGTTCCCAACTTTTGAAGACTCCCAATGTTCCTAAAAGCCAATGTGTGACCGCTATGGGTACATCACCATGAAGATAATCATAATGATATTGGAATTCTCCAATAGTCATAAGGGATGACTGCCGATGTGACAAAATGAAGTTTATATCCAACAGGTTTTTGGACACTCCACTAACACTTCAAGTCAACAATGCATGATGATTGCTCTTCCATTGCAACATTAAAACTTAAATAATGAAGATGTCAACATTATATGTATCGTGAATCAGTGATTGTCTATGCATATAATCTAGTACTATAGACATGCATATACATTGTATGTCTATGTATGTATATTCATACCCACTATGTTGACTACTTGACTCAGATAAAAGGCTAGTTGATGTTAGACTCTGTCAAACTTTGATAATGTAAGGCACCTGTTCAAGGACCCGTTATCAAAAGGAAGTTGCATATGTACCAGGACAGTACCATTTTGACATGATATAATATAATACAATATTCATTTATGTCAGCCCTAAATATAAATGTAACATGAAACAAACAACTCTAAGCATCAGGGTTTCCCTAACTATATGAATACAAATATAATATAAGTGCAACACCGACAACCAAACCAGAGAGAATGCTACAAAGCTTTTCAATTGAGTGAATGGAAAGAAGGCTAGGCTAAACCACCACAAAAAATAAATGGGAACCAGTAAATAACATCAAATCTGTCATGAACACATAAGGAGCATGATCTTTGAGGTTTTCTCCCAATTAAACACTATAAAATAAGTGAATTTTATCGCATGTGTCTGCTTCAAAGCTCAAGCTATTCTGGACCAAAAAGGTATAGAAGGCGGTCCATCCAAGTGGTAAGGCTAGTACGGAATCAAAGTGTCTCGCTAGGCAAACCCACAATCCAAGAAGCTCTTCAAGGGAACCCAACAGAAAAGCCATATTCTAGTTACCCTTAGTATATTTTGGTCATTAAAAAATCAACCGAGCAGCCCAATTCAACTATTGGTTTCTCACATTCCCCAAGCGAGTGAGAAGTGTGCATGCATTTCTGCGTGTTGATGAGTAATTTTCTTATGGGGAGGGGGGCAGTGCACGGAAGAAAAGGAAAGCAGAGTAAGATGTTATCAAGCAGTGTTCACTTCAGGTTTAACAGTGCAAACTTTATTGGTAAATTTTTTCGACAGTGGACCTTTATTATTCCTCTTGTTACTTTTTTTTCCCTTAAGATGTATTCTACACTTGACAAGCAATAAGAACATTTATGACGAAGTAGTTAAAATTGCAACCTACAATTGGTTCAAACCTTCTAAAAGCAGCTTCTTGCCACTTGTCCAAAATAAGGGTGAGCAAATAGCGGGTTTAGACCCGAAAACCAACCCGAACCGACCTGAATTTACAATTTGGTTCGGTTTCACTAATAATGTGTCAGATTTCGGCTTTAAAAAAGAGATCATTCGGTTTTTCAGTGCAGGTTGCGGATTTGGGATTCAGTTCCCAAACCGAACCGAAACCCGAACTAATACATGCAATTACTATTTACCTCTCCCTCCATATATATACAAAAAAAATCTGACCCTAACACTCTCTCTCCTCTCCTCCTCCCGTACTTTCCACGCCTCTCTCCCTTTCCTTTCGAATCACCACTCCAGTTGAGATTCAGAAGGACGAGATAGGTTCAGAACCCTAATTTTTGTGCCACAACCCCTCTCCATTCCCTTTCGAATCTCCACTCCATTGGAGATGCAGAAGGACGAGATAGGTCAAGAACCCTAATTTCTGTGTCGCAACCCTATTCTCTCGTCTCTGAAAGTTTCCACTCCCTACCAGACTCACCTCTCCTCCTCCAATTTATGCGCCGCTCTCTCTTTCGAGTCTCCACTCTAGATCTAGAACCCTAAATCTCCCTACCAGTCACCGTTCATTCCTCTCTCTCTCTCTCTCTCTCTCTCTCTCTCTCTCTCTCTCTCTAAGATCTAAATCTCCAGAGCCCTCCGCTAAGTCTCTCCCTCAATTATTGAGATCTAAATCTCCCGAACCCACAATCTCTCTCGATTAGGCGGAGGTTAGAACTTAGCCCTAAATTCCTTTTTACTTTTTATTTGTGATATTTATTTTGTATTTCATTTTTTATTAACTAATTTGTCTTGCATGCAGTTGGCCTTCACTGGACTGGACTCTGGAGATAAGAAATTGCTTACATAAGTAGATTTTTTTTTTAAGTTTTGGACATCTTTGTTTTTGCTTTTGTTCTTGTTTTGGTTCTGGTTTTGATTTTTCTTGCCAGTATCGATTTCGATATGTTACAACTTACATACTCAAGATTATATTAACAATGTAAATGACAGTCTTCAGAGAAAGCAAATATTTTGAGCTAAAAAGTAAAAACTCTTTAGACTAAAAGAATAATTGCAAGTAATCAAGTATTTTTATAAAAACTAGATCCTTGTACTCAAATTCATCGACTTGGAAATGACCTTGGAGACATGATCTTACATACTTTATAATCCTGAAGAGAAAAAGAATCTTTATCAAATTTAGTTCAATGGCATAAGATGAATTTATTTATGTTAAATGCTAGCAATATGCTCTGTGAAAAGGTTGTTTGTAGAAGAAAAAAAAAGAAACTGTTTGAACTAAAGTAAAAGAAACAATCTATCTAAAAAGATGAATTTAGTTGTGTTATAACCCTGAAGAGAAAAAGAAACCATTTGAGATAGATCAATGAAAAGGTTGTTTGTAGAAGTCATGGATGTACTTTATTTACTTAGTTCAAAAATCAAGGTGATACTGAAACTAGTAATAGAGAATAGCAAGATAGCATCATGGTTGTACTTTATTTACTTTAGTTCAAATTCAAGGTTACATGTGCTTAAGATTGCCGGCAGAATTAGATTCCATGATTAGATTACAGTATGTTAAGTGCTAGCAATTTCACTCAATGTCAGTTGGTTGCTTGTAAATGAAAAAAAGATAAATATGCAGTAGGGTGAATGCAATTGAAATTTTCGGGGATGTTAGATTTCATTCCTATACTATTGTTGTTACTGCCTATACTACTGATGTTACTGCCTCTTCTGTTATTACTACTGATGTTACTGCCTCTTCTGTTATTACTACTGATGTTACTGCCTATTTAGTCCGATTCTCTTCCTCAACCAGTGGTGAGGCATACACTGCAGCCATTCGCTCATGGAAACACATTAATTTTTTCTATGTTTCTCTTCCTCAACCAATGGCGAGGCATACACTGTAGCCATTCGTAAAAGGAATTAGACTGGACTTGGCAATGATGATTTGGCATGAGATATGGGAACATGTATACTACATTGCATCTTTTGTTATGCATAAAAACCATTATGAGCCTTTTGTATCCCTCTTTTTAGTGATCGTATATGCAGGTTGCAGAGATCTGGCGATTATGGTCTAATGTGAAGTCTATCGTCTGAGGTTACAGAGATCAAAGGTACATGAAGTTGTGAACTCGAAATTATAGTCGGTTTCTTTGAATCTAGAGTTAAAAAAAAAGTAAACATGTTGACTGAAAGTTAGAATGTAATAAACAACTTTAGTTGCACATTTTCAATTATGTAGGTATGCGCCATTATATTTCAAGGAAGTCTTTGAGGACACTTCCTCCATTAATTTGATGCTTTAAAGCATAGTTTGTAGTATAATACTGATCCGATACAGCCGATACCGATACAGTTTGGTATGTCCCGATCTGATACCGACTAATACCTGATAATGACCGATATCAACATTGGGAGTCTCTTTTCCGGTCAATTCGGCAAAAAAAATTGAACAAAAAAGACCAATCATCAAGGGTGTAAAAGCATAGTAAAGTTGTAAAAGAAAAAAACTTATCTATCGCATGTAAACCAATCGGCACGAGTGACTACTATTTTATTCAATTTAAAACTACTAAGAAACAATACTTAAAATTATGCCTAAATGTATAAAAATATTTTTTATAAAATGTTAATATTTAATTAATAATTATTTTCTTTCCGATACCAACAAATTCGATACTCTCATCTGAAACTGTTGATACTGCCCGATACTCGTAGGAAAGGTCTATATCGATTCTGATACCGATACTATGAACCCTGCAAACCTTGCTTTAAAGTATGCAAGTAGCCATTCACAGGCAGTATAAGCAATTGTGTTAAAAGATTACTTCTGATATACAAATAGCCATTCATTTTTTGCCTCTATTTGTCTTTCAACAGCTTAATTTGATGCTTTAAAGTATGCAAGTAGCCATTCATTTTTGGTCGCTATTTGTCTTTCCACAGCTTTTGTTATGCCTTTGATAGCAAGTATGCAAGTATGATGTTAAAATTGTGAAGAAGCTGACAAAGGAATTGGCAACATCCACCAAAGCAATAAAGTAAGATGTTAAATTGTTGGAAAAATGATGATATAAACTATAAAGTTGTATAATTTTGTAAAGTTGATAGGGGAAGAATACAATTTTGTACAGTTGTATAACTTTGTACCATCTCGACCTTGGTGCATATGCAGCATATCGATGATGTAAAGTTGTATAATTTTGTAAAGTTTATTTTGAAGTTGTATAATTTTCATGTGAAATCACTAAATTATATTTTGTTAATATTGTTATTCATAAAGTTTTCTTCTGTTGTTTTACTGGAATGGCAAATTGTTAATTGGATTTTTTTTAAATATAAAGTTCATATGGGAAGAATACAATGTTTTATTGTCAAGGTAGTCAAAGGCGCAAGGCGCACTCGAGGCGCAAAGGGTCCAAATCGCCTGAGGCGCAAGGCGCACTTAAGGCGCGCGCCCGAGCGACGCGAGGCGCAAAAATTATATATATATATATATATATATATATATATATATATATATATATATATATATATACATCGGATTTCTACATTGATAAACATGTGTGCTTCAAATTCCCCCATGTCTAGGTTACAATCACTTTGAATTGAGTGAGTGAGAGAGAAAATAGTAAAAAAAAAGTACATCAGTTCAAAAAAGTCTAAAAACAGTACAATAGTTAAAAAAACAGTCTAAACATGTTATTTTTTTCACAAGATTTTCAAGGCGCGCCTTAGCTATTCCAAGGCGCTCGGAAAAGGCGCACCTAGGCGCGCCTTAGGTGTGCCTTAAGAATTGCGCCCTGCCTGGAGTGTCCTGAGGCGCTGCCCCTGCGCCTAGGAGCAAGGCGCGCCTTTGACTACACTAATTATTGTTTTACTGGAATGTTAAATTGTTACAAATCTTATTTGTATAATTTTTTCTGCAAATTTTGTATTTAAAAATTTGGGGAAAAGCTTTGGCCCAGCCTATTTTGTAGTACAGACCATCAACCGAGAAAAAACAAGGGAAAAATGAACCTTTAAGTTTGGTTCGGTTTCTGTACCAATTGGTTCGGTTGGGATCAGAAATTTTTTGTTCGGTTTTTCATAATTACGGTTCGGTTGAACTGAACCAACCGTTTGCTCAGCCCTAGCCCAGAATGCCCATACATACCGTTGGTTCCAAGACATTGTTGGCACAGCAAAGAAAAGTAGGGTTGAAGGAACTTTCACCCATAACCTTTATTTCCTATAGGAGTTAGAACACTATAACTGATGACAAACAAACATCTCTGTATTCAGTTAAATGCTTTGTCATCATTCGGTACCTTAGTGTATGTAACAAGTAACAATTTGATCAATTTGTTCCTAAGACACGAAAGTTGTATCCTCTTTTACGAGTTCATGTTTAATATGAACTAAGGTTTAACATTTTATCTGTAAAACCAAGAAGGTATAAAACCATGTTGCTCTAAGAGCATTTATGTATCCCCTTCACAAATATTGAGCAATATAAATGGTTAGCCCTTTAACTATCGAAAATCAAAGGAAAGAATATTGGTGATAAAGATGGCATTAGGAATGCTACTCTACTAAGAGGATCATATATTAAACAAGATGAAGAAATTGAGGAGTGGCAATTGTTTGCCTTCTTTCCTAGAATTGATCCGTGAACTGCATGTCCCTTATTATTAGCTGAAAATCTTGGTCAGTGGTCACACTATTTCAATAATATTTTTAGTTACATAATTTGATTAATGTAACTGTGTAAGGACAAAAAGAATGTCAGCTTAACCAAACAACATTTCCTTATCAAGTACATGCATGCAGAGTTATTTGAAAGAAGGTAGAATGATGTTGGCAGAAACTAAAGAAAGTAGTGAATCATCAAACAATTTACAAGTTTGTTGATCAAGATGGATACCTGTAAGTTTAGCCCAAACAATCTCCCCCGGTTCGAGTTCTTGGCAATCAATTAAACCAGCAGCCAGTGACAGCATCTCGTCATAATTCGTTCCCTTCTTCTCTTCACCAAGTTTAAGATTTAAGCGTTGCAAATCGTCGCAAGAGATATGAAACTTTATTTTCTCATCTTTTAGAATAAGTTTTTCAACATCGCCATCAGCATACTCAATCTGCAGTTTTGTTAAGTTTTCATCAATAAAATACCCACTCAGAACTAGGATTCTGTCAATAATTGTCATCTTGACACTCTTTCGTTTAACCCTGATGATTATCCATTTCTATACTAGTTTAGATCTTTTCCAAGAAAATAACAGCACAATAAAATTCCCAGTTTACTACCGTGTTTGCATCTTTTCGGAAAATAGCTATGAAAACCCTTTATCATTAGCTTCAAAATCAAGGAAGCATAACCGTGAATGGTAGGTTATAAAATGTGTCATCATAAATATTGTTAAAGACTTAACACTTTAGTAGTTCTTCAAAGTTAATGAGAAGCAATTTCATTTGAATGCGATCTTTTTTTTGCATAAAAATAATGAAAATAAGGTTGATAAAAGAAAAGAAATTTCAC
The DNA here is from genome assembly GCA_036927795.1 of Iris macrosiphon. Lineage (NCBI taxonomy): Eukaryota > Viridiplantae > Streptophyta > Magnoliopsida > Asparagales > Iridaceae > Iris > Iris macrosiphon. Next base: position 49,945,052 of record JAYESA010000009.1, read on the forward strand.
ACATAGGGGAAACCTTCTTACATATTGTATATCTTCAGCAAGTAATATTACAACAAATGCTATCAACTCAATTATTTTCTTGAATTCTATAAACTTATGTTAGGATTCAAGTTCCACATCCAATGTATATTAAGCATTAAAAAAAATTCTCTACAATACAAGTTTTCTTAGAAACTTAAAGATACTTAGATGTTTTATAGTTATCATGAAAAGTTGATCACAAATATTTCTACATTAAAAATTTAACCTACTTCACTGCTCATGTATCCAACAATACATGTGCCACATCATGAGGCTACCACTAAAGCAAGGTCTACGTAGGTCAAGATGTATGAAATGTTACCCTATTTATGGAGTTATTTCCAAGTCTCGAAAAGCCCATCTTCCATGATGTAAATGCCAATACTTGCATGTGGCACCAAGGTGATGCCCTCTCACATTATACAAGTACTAGTTTAATGAAAAGCGCATAAGAGCATCTTTCGTCTTTGTTTCTTAGGAAGCCAGCAAGAAAGGCGAACAATATCGCATTTATTTAGGGCTATTATTACCAAGATTAAGAAAATTCAAAAAAAACATAGCAATTATTAGGAATAAATAAGTGATAGGGAGCATTCATTAGAAAAACCCTAAAAATATCATCATACAAACACAAAATAACAAAATAAAGCATCAATATCCGCATATGGATTATTATTTCATCCACCGTTGGTTGATTCTGTAAAATCCACTGGCAGCTCCAAAATAGTGACAAGTGCCCATCTTGCATAGATGCACGGTGCAATGCAGGCAAGGTTGAGTGAGGGACATGTGCCACATCTTATTTCAAGACAGTCGGTGGGTTCTAAAAGTTCAAAAGTGGTGGATGGAATGATATTGCATCCTCGGTGGGTTCTAAAAGTTCACAAGTGGTGGATGGAATGATATTGCATCCATGTATAGTACTAAGACAGTTATAAAAATGCCAGTGAATCATGCATACATAGAAATCGATGAATGTGGCTCGTGCATACATAGAATTCTACGCTACTAAATCAGTTCACTCGTTCGCTATAATCACTTCAACACGTAATGGGAAGACATACATGATGCTGCCCAGCTGTAGAGTTAAACCCGGCCACAGAGCCCTTGTACCAGTCATCATCCATTGGCCAGAAAACCTGCAATTAAACCCATAAAATTCACAAAGTAACACCAGATTTTTTTTTTTAAATGTCGATTCTAGACCAGTTCTACTTGCCTTGCACTCCAACCCAACAAATGCATTCGGATCAGCACCTTCGTAATCCAACCTGCATACCAAAAAGTGGAAAGTTTACTTAGTCATGTAAAAATTCAATCTTTACGGCAATGCCAGTGACGGATTGCTCACTCTGCCCATTTCTTCGTCTTTCCGAAACTGCGGCGGCTGCTTCCGACCTCCGAACAACCGCTGCTCGGCCTCAGCCGAGTCCGATAGGTTTCGGAACCGGCAACGCCATCGGACCTCAGCCTCTTCCTCTCCTTCGGGGTGGTTTCTTCGACGCCGATCTCCTTCTTCTTCCTCCGCCTGCTGTAAACAATGACCGGCTCCGGCTTCTTCGACTGCGGCTCCTCCTTCGGCTCGATGAGCTTCCGGGCTTTGATCTTCTTCGATCCAGTGGGGTTGATGAAGGGGGCGGAGGAGGAGTAGACGCGGTTGATGGGGAGGTACTTGATCGGCGTCCCGTCGGCGGTCTCTTCCTCGCAGACGAAGGCTTCCGCCATTGGAGGGGAAGGAGAGAGAGAGAGAAAAATCTAGGGTTAGGGTTTTCGAATTTGGGGGAGAATTTGGGGGGGGGTGTTGTTTTGGCCTTGCCCAAATCTTAAATTTTCCCGCCGCTGCTGAAATTTGGGGGAATAGTCTCTTATGTTGGAGTCGGTCAGAAGCGGGTATTTATAGGTTCTGCAAAGCAAACAATAGGGTCCTATATATCTATACTAGTATACAGAAAAAGTTCTTTTTTATCATAAAAAACAATTATTTGAAATATGTCATTACCTATCTATATTAATTAGTATATATGTACTTACTTTAAACTTTTCTTATTATATAGTAGTATAGATTAAAATTGTTCACTAAATAAAAATGGACAACTAGTTAATTACGTATTAAAAAAATTAAGGGGTGTCGTTTGTTCTTCCCAAGTCTAATTCTTAAACTCAATTAATGGTATTTACGCATGACGCTCTCTTATGAATTTAAAGTGGATGGAAAAAAATTTATTTATATTTAATATTTGCATGTAGAGTAGCTAATTAATTTCTAAAGGAAATGTTTGCATGTATACTTGTTTGTACATTATAAGAATTCACATACGTATTAGTATTCTGAAAGAAAAAAATACATGCACTTGTAAAGTCTAAGTCCATCTCATGGGATTGGTGTATGCTGATTCTTAAGCGCAAGCAGTCTTAAGGTAGTGAAACTTCTTATCAACACATATCAACGCAAAATCATAAGACCTATTAGGAAGAATGACTTCTGTCATTTCCTGAGGGTAGAAGAATGGAAATCTTAATAACAACGGTATTGAGAGGTAGCCAAAAAAAATTTCCTCATGGGAACCGACTCGAAAAGAGCTCCTTATTTTTGTGTTTGGCAATGTGTACAATAACATAAATAAAAAAAATTCCTATTAATTAGCACTGAGATGGTAATTGCTTAATTTGGTATGTTTATGTTGTTGTTGTTGCTGATTTTGTAATGAGTTTCTGGCTGAATATTAAAAGGTGGTTTCTTTTGGTACTGAAAAAGTGGACATATCCTACAAATGTGACTTTTGTGGGATGTATTGTTTACCATTTTAAGGGAGTTTTCTGGTAGACATGAAGCTTTTCCATGCTTCATGGTCAGGATGGTGTAGTTTTCTGGTAGACATGAAAGTTTTCCATACTTCATAGTTCATAGTCAGGTTGGTGTATGTTGAATACTATGGCACCTCAATATATGGCATTGTTGTCTATGGTGTCGCAGATTGATGACTACATCAAATTTGGTATTGAAGTGTATCGTGGCCGTATCGGTCACGTATCGGATACACGATGGACGCTCTAAATCATATAAACTAGAACATGTGCCAAAATTGGTCATGTTCGTGCTCTTATGTCTGAATCCTTGTGTGCATGTTGTTCTGCATTGTGCTCGTATCCCAAGGATATATGGGTGCCCTCGGAAAACCCTCAAGATGTGTAATGGGCCGGACGGCCTAGAACCAGCCCACTACTATAGCGGTTACAGACTGGATTCAGTTTTCAGGTTCGTATGTCCGGTCCGCACTGCATATTGGGTCCGGGCTGGATTTATCTCTACCGACCCGCAGGTCTGGCCCGGTAAAAAATCGGTTAATATATAAATAAAAAAATATTTTAAAAAATATATTTGTAATGGAGGAGGGATTAATTTGAACTAAGGATTTCCAAGATAACTTATAACTTCTCCAACTAACCACTAGTCTCACTTTATTTTGTGTTATGTATGTATATAAATATGATATAAATACTAACCTTTAATATATTTTTTATTTTTTAATTGAACCGACCGGAGCTGACCCGGGCCTAGTCCAGACCTGACACGACCCGAACCTACCCGGGTCTAGGTCTGGGCTGGGTTTAGATTTTCAATGTGAAAGCCCGATCTGGCCCGGCCCGTCTTTCTTTTTGGGCTAACCCGACCCGGCCCAAAATTGGTCAAACCCGATCAAATCTGGGGCCGGCCCGGCCCGGCCTGATAGACACCTTGAGAAAATCCCAAGCATTGAGTAGGGTAGTGTAACTCAAACCAGATACATATGATCAATAATATATATATATATATATATATATATATATATATATATATATATATATATATATATATGCAATAGCAAATTAGAAACATAGAGCTCATGAATTCGTCATTTTTATCAAAATTGTTAGGGAAATGATTTATATTTCTTGTTAACAGAATATATATATATAATAAGTTAATATTACCGGGCTTCGGGAAGAGTCGTGTACGAAGCACTGGCCTAAGAGAAATATTCGATGTCGATGTGTAGATTTTTCTCGAAATACTCCTAGACCCCCTTGCTACTGGCTTTCGTCACTATAAACTGCTCCAAGAAAAATGACTCGAACGTAGCTTTGCCCATAATATGAAAGATTAGAATAGTGGAAAAAAGGAGGAGATAATTTTTGTGAAGCAAATAACATAATTTGGTTGTTCTTTCAGTTTTTTCGTCTGTCAACACGGAACAAAACAAAACAGTGTATATATAAGCCCCAACCCCACATATAGCCATTAATTGGAATTAACGGGCTAATAATTTAACCGTACTAGGAATTGCTTATAGTCCAACGGATATACTTAAATGTTGAAAACGGTTAGAAAAATAAAGTGCAAATAAAAAAACTTTTTGGATTTCAACCGAACCCGATAGAAGAAATTGGATCGGCATTCAACGTCCGCATATATGGGCGCATACCTACACACGTTATGCGCCGAACTAAACAGAACTGAGTCGAACCGAGACGGGTCGGACGACGATGACGGCACACGTGTATGGCCCACAGGTCTAGCCCACAACAACTCACAAGTGAGTAAAAGAGAGGAAGTAATATAAAAACTACGAAGGATGTTGTTCTAGCCAATGTAGGACTAAAAGGTAAGATGGGTTTTTCAACAACGAATACAACAATCCTCCCAAAAAAATAAGTTTCAAAAACGAAGATAACAATATTTACAAAATAAAGAATATATAGGCAAATGAATATTATGCAATAAGTGAGATGGACTACAGCCTTGAATCTCACTTAATGGCTATTGTTTTTATCTGAAGAAGTAAATGATGGACTACGCCTTGAATCATACTTCTTGAATTAGATTCAGAAATAGCACGCATAGTACGCTAGAGGTTTTTGGATCTATCGGGATGGCACTTTTGATTGGTCATGCGCACTTTTTTCTTGTTCATGAGAGTTGTCTGGGATCGTCATGTCCCATAGTTGCGGCATTCACGGCCTCTTATATAGGTATATCCTCAAAGGGTTGGTGATTGGTGTCAACTCTACATAATCATGCGTGGACCTATTACGAGTTTTTAAAACTTATCCTAATCATATCACATTGAAACATTCTCATCATAGGGAAGTAGTATATTTGTACAACTTCGTATAGTCGCTTGGGCATTAGATTTGAGAATGTAATCCCAGAGTCAATGTTCGATATTAGTCACCTAAGTCTAGCTTGTTTCTACCCATTGAATCGGCTTCCTGGGATCTCTAGTCAGACGCAGTTGGGTTGTCACTACTATGACTTACTTATGGGTTTAACCCCATCTCTCTCGATAATTCTAGGATTAATGTCCTGGACAAACTCTTCGTCGAGTGGTTTGCAAGTCAAGAACCACATATTTCCTTAATAGGCTCTTTAAATACTTTAAGCGCAGTTGCAAGTGCATGTTCATCTTAGATTTTACAGAATCATGCTTTAGCAGTTATATAACAGTTTTATCATCATAATTTATAGAAATGTCCGGAATATGAATATTTAAAATAGGAATATGCATAATTAGATTTCTTAGCCATTTAGCTTCAGTACAAGCAATGTCTAAAACTATGATTCCAGAGTCCATGGTACTCCTAGTTATGATAGTTTATTTGCATGAACCCTAGGAGACTGCAGCTCCTCCTAGAGTAAAACATATCCAGAAGTGGATCATGTGAGTCAGTTATCCAGTTTGCATTTGAATAACCTTCTATTATACCATGGTGTCTAGTACATAATGCAATTTATAATCGAGACTACCCTTAAGATATCTAAATATTCCTTCTAATGCAGACCACTATAACTAGTTTGGGATACTAGTATATTTACTTAGTCTTCCAATAACAAATACAATATTAGGTCTGATCATATTTCTTACATACATAAGTGAACCTATCATCTATGAGCCCTCATACTTTTTAGGATAATACTACTGTCACAGGGAATGGAGACAGGTTTTTTTATCATAAAACTCAAATTTTATTAGTATTTTCTTTATGAAATGAGCTAGGAATAGGGTATAATCCTCTTTTGTCCTAGATACTTGTATTCCTAAAATCAAGTTGGCTTATCCTAAATCTTTCATATCAAACTTACTACATAGATAATTCTTAGTATTATTTATGAAATCAAGAGATGAACCTAAAATTAAGATATAATCTACATATAGGCATAAAATGATACGACATCAATCTATAGTTTTTAATATACACATTTATCACATTCATTTGTTATAAATCCATATTCTAGAACAAAGTGGTCAAATTTATTATGACATTGCTTATGAGCTTATTTTAGGCCATATAAAGATTTTATTAATCTGCAAACTTTTTTTTCTTTACATTTAACAATGAACCATTTGGGTTGCTCCAGGTAGATCTCTTCCTCTAGATCTTCATTTATAAATATTGCCTTCACATCCATTTGATGGATCATGAATGGATACTAAAGTTAGAAGTGTTCTAATAGTGATAATCCTAGATACAGAAGAGTATGTGTCAAACTAATATAATCATTTTTTTTCTAAGTAAAACATTTAGTTATTAATATAGCCTTGTATTTTTTTCTATAGTACCATCAATTTTAAGTTTCTTTAAAAAATCAGTTACGGCCTATTGGTTTACTACATGAAGATAAGTCTGTTAAACAACCAAGTATTATTTCCATGAAAGAGTTGTACTTATTATAATGTCCTCTTTCCAAAAAGGAGCATTAGGATAAGATATTGCTTCTTTATAAGTCGAGTTATTACCCTGTATCAAATAATTGAAGAATTCTTCTCCTAAATTATTTTCGATCCAACCTCTTTTGCTCCTTGTAGGCTCTATTTATAGTTCAAGATGTGAACTAAATGTTTGAACCTGAGAACTAGTTGAGGTGCAAGAGTAGAATTGGTGGAAGAATACAAAAATCTATTCTTAAAAGGTACTATAGTCTCAAAGTAAACTGCATCTCTAGCTTCTATAATAGAGTTATTGGTGATTTAATTCACTTAAGAATGTGACGCTATAAACCCATTAGCATTGATATCTAAAATATATCCTATGAACACAACATCTACAGTCTTAGAACTAATCTTCCTCTTGTTAGGTGCAATAATTCCTACTTTTGCTACCCATTCTCAAACTTTAAGATAATTGGCTCTAGGTAACTACATTTCCATAATCCATAGGAAGTCTTATCATGATATGACAAGTTGATAACTAAGCTTCTCCCCACAAATTATCAGGGGCACTTGAGCTGAGAAGCATGTCACTCATCATGTCTAATAAAGTATAATTATTTCTTTCAACTATTTCGTTAGACTATAGTGAATAAGGAGTTGTTACCTCATGAATTATTCCATGTTTTTCATAAAATTTAGTTATTTTATTTGAGGTATACTCTCCACCATGATCAGATCTTAATTTAATTTTTTTCTCTCTAATTAGTTCTCAGCATTATATTTGTATATCTTGAAGCTATAAAGGACTTCATATTTAGAAGCACATAGGTTCACATGACCTAATCTACCATGCTAGACATTTGAAGATTGTACATCTTTACCAGCCATTGTGACAAATGTGACAGTCTAACTGTTCTGCAGAATAGTGTATTGAATCAATATGACATCCTAGAATAATAGAGTAATAGTTTGAATGAATTTTGTTAATCAACCTTGACAAATCTTTAGTCTAAAAATGTTGATCAACTTGGGTTAGTTGCAGGGGCCAGATCCCAGCACCATTGGTTCGAAGACTCTTAAATACTATGTAGCTTAGGGCTATTTACACTCTTTGTAAGAAGGACGCTTTCGGCTTGTACTAAACCCAAACTCTTCTTTAAACTTAGATTCGAAGGAATTTATACAAAATCACTAAACCATTATCTTTTAACTAGAATGCTTATAAGGTTCCTAATGTCACATATTACAATAGCCTAGCTGCTAAACAGTTTGTATTAAAAATAATGTATAGCTACTTAATAGACTTTAGATGGTTCAATAATATAAGTATTTCAACAATTAATAAAACCAAAAATTTTATTCTTATTATGTGACAACTTATAAACTAATTGATAGAACATGTTGCATGAAAATGAATTCATTGATATTTAACAATGTACATTCTTTATGTATAATGAGGATTGTCTCCATCTTATATTCTCATCATCATACAACAATAATCGTTATCTAAATCTTCCTCTTCACAATAGAAAATTCCATGAAACTATTAAGCAAATTTGACAATTGGTTAACAAACTAGATTATCATTTCAAAATCAGTTTGGTATGATGTACGAGTATGTAAAATTCATTGTATATATTCATGTGATAGTTCTATTGAATAAATATCAAAATAAATATTTCTAACATAATAAATATTATCTATTAGACATAAAATTTGATTGGTAATTACAGTAATATTTTTCTTAGACTGTTAGAAAAATGATTTAAATTTTCTGTTAACGGAATATATAAAAATAAAGTTAGTATTACCGGTCTTCGGGAAGAGTCATATACGAAGCATTGCTTTAAGAAAAATATTCAAGGTCTATGTGTAGACTTGTCTTGAATTTCTCCTAAAGGTAAAACTCCCTTGTTATCGGCTTTCTGTTACTGCAAACTGTTGGGGTCTAGTCTAAGAAAGAAAGAAAAAATTAATAGGAACAACACAAGTGCGAGCCCCCAAATCAGCATCTGATATTCGTGTAATCAAATTTGGACGACCAAAATTAGTGATGGGCTATTTTAGGATTTTTTTTTGCCCTAAATTAGTATTTTTCAACCGATATATATGTGTTTAGGGTAGTTGGCATGAGAAGCACAATACGGAAGATTCAATGGTACAAGTTCATAGAAAATCTAAGAGAAACTTCATACTTTACTTTTATGACTCGTCCTTCGAGGCAGTAGCAAGAGGATATCTGTTTAGGGGTCATCTTCTTCGTTCAAGGAGATCGCTACGGGACTGGATGAGTGATTTCAGTTGTATCTCTTTCTTTCTTTTTGAGTTTGGTGAGGAGTTAAACCTGAGGGCAAAGGGTTCAACATTTTTATTTAATCTTGTATTTTGTTGGAAGTTATATTAATTGATATTTGTCTAGGTGACATAGTCACAAAAAATAATAGGTTTGATCAGTCATGGTATTTTTGTTAGATATTTGTTTGTTATCTTCAGGTGGGTTGGCATAGCTTTCATGTCCGTGCTATGGCCAACTCCGGTTCGGGTCATACCGCGTTCCCACAATTGGTATCAGAGGTCTCAAGTTCTTGAGCGGAAAGATGCAACCATGTCTATGGAGCATATGAACACACGTATGATCACCCTCACAAGGGGAAGTGGGCGATTTATAAGCCAAATATGGAGGATATACTCTGGTACAAGGATTTGCATAGTCCGTTAGAAGGCGACAACGCCAAGCCATCGGACAAATCTGTTGATGGCTGAAAACGATTAGATCAGAAGGCCGTTGGATTTACCTGCCATTGACTGGATAATTCGATATTTCATCATGTGTCCATGGAGAGTTCGATAAAAGCATTATCAGAGAAGCTGTATTCGTAGTACGAACGAATGATGACTAGAACAAGGAGTTTCTTATTCACCAACTTGGCAACTCAAAATACACATAGGGTGCCTCGATGGAAAAATATCTGAACGAGATTCAGAGTATCATCAATCAACTGTCTAAGATGAAGATAGTGAATGGAGATGAGCTTCAGGACCTCTTCTTTTGAGTTCTCTATCGGAAAGCTGAGAGACGTTGGTGGTGTCTGTGAGCAACTCTGCACCTGATGGAGTTGTCATGATAGAGACAGTCAATAGTAGTTTGTTGAACAAGGAGGTCTAGTATAAGCAGATTGAATCATCATAGGAGTTCACTTTGGTTGCCTTCTTATGGAAGGGAAGACTTAGGTCACATGCGAGGATATAAGGGAGTTCTCGATATTTTGCGAGTGTTAACCGCAGGAAGGGTTGCTATCACTGTGGCGAACGAGGTCATTTTAAAAGGAACTACATGAAGCTCAAAATCGAAAAGGCTATAAGCAAGGATAATCAGATAGATTTTATGACTGTGGGAGATCTCATCATCGCAACAACCGACGCAGAGTACCCTTGTAACATGTGTCATGACAGTAATTGGGTCTTGGATATGGCGGTGTCGTATAATGTCATTCAGCAGAGGAGTATCTTTATGTCATACCGATACGACAAGTTTGGACGTGTAAAGATGGACGGCAAAAGAATAGCTACAGTTGTAGTAATCGGTGATGTGCATTTAACAACGGAGCTTGGTGAGAAGCTCGTTCTCAAGGGGTTTTATCATATACCAAGTTTGTGCTACAACTTGGTTTCGATTGTGAAGCTAATAGATGATGGCTGTCACAGTATGTTTGGAGAAAAAAATTATAAGTTTATGAAGTATTCTCAACAGTAGGCTCGAGGAGATATATATTGTGGTATATACAGGCTCAAGTCTTTGAGGTGTACAGGGAGGCCACAGACATCGGATGGAGGCTTGGGGGATGTACAACATGAGTTTGTGTATCGTCGAAGGATTTCAAAATGATTTGAGGGATACAGATGATTCGATTTGTCGAAAAAAGATAAATGGAGACGAGTCAAAAAAATTAAGGGTTAGTCTATCTGTTCTATGACAACTTGTCGTTCTCCAGGTGGGGGTTATTACACGATCCAATTTGGTTGAAAGGTGGTTTGCCAAAATCCAATGGAGCAATATTGGTTTCCGCAGTTCAAAGCCATGAAGGAGATCAATGTGTGAAATAAACTCAACCCGAGATGGCTGCATCTCTATTTGCACAGTTTCGGGGGAGCTGTGAGTCACCGAAGACGTGCAAAGTGCATGATGCTTTGCTTGAGGATACATGTGTACGGGAGAGATTCAGTGTCAGACACGAAGGTGGGTAGGTTCAAGAGCTTGAATCTTGAGAGAAACACACCATCCTCTTGGTTGGGCCAGCCAAGGGTGAAAAAATTCGACAAAACGGGAGCACGTTCCGGTAAAAGATGAAAGTTGGGGATAGGTAGCTGAAATTTATGGTAAGGCTGATTGTTAGGTACTTTATTCTTGACCGAGTTATTGATGTCGACAAGATCCCAGATGTAGAGGAGGTGCTACGCATGGAAGCTAGTGTCGACATGGTGGTCGAGGAGCTGGAGATAAAGGAAGATGCACATCAGCTCGGGGGGGGGGGCGGCGATCAATAACAAAGGAGAGTAGGAACTATATCGCAGAGCGACATACACGTAGTTCAATTGAGGAGTCATAGGGACAACACCTCTCATCAGACATGAGGGGGAGTAATATTGGGGTTGAGTCTGAGAAAGAAAGGAAAAAAAATAGGAACAACACAAGTACGAGCCCCCAAATCAGCATCCAATGATGTCACACCAAAGCTTATAGGTGCAATATGATGATGCTAAGCAATATATGGTCATTAAGGACCCCAAGTAGCCCAAATACCTAATTATAATATTCTAGAATTTTTGGAGATTTTTTGGAAATTTTGGATAATTAAAAACCTACGAAATATTATTTTCTAGGGCTTTCAAAAATTACTGTAAAACCATACATACATATTTTGCTACCAAATATTTATTTTAGGGTTATAAGGCCTAAATATATTTTCTATAAATTATTGGAATTTTTTTGTATTTATTTAGGATTTATTTGGATTTTTCTAGAATTATTCAATATTTATTTAAATTTATTTGGAGATATATATATATATATATATATATATATATATATATATATATATATATATATATATATATATATATATATATACTCTTTATACTGGATATATGCTAATTTAGTGTTAATAGATATAAATAAGATTAGATATAAATTATTTGTACTATCTATGATTCTATATAAGATTATAAATTATTTAGGCAAATCCAAACTATATTTTAAATTAATCATAATCCTAACTTTACTAGGATAACAACTTCATCTATATGCTATCCTTATTTGAACTGATCATAATCATATCCAATTTAGTCAATCCTACCTGTATTCAAATTAAGTAGCCTACATCCATTATATATACCTACTAAACTTATGAAATAAACTCATCTTTGATCTTTTCCTTTCCCAAACTCTTTTAATTTTTTTCCCAAAATAGCCCAAAATTTGCCACAAAATCAGCCTCATTTTTCAGTAGCTATAGCGAGTTGGAACGACCATAACTCCTAGATCCGAACTCCAAATGAGTTCCCGTTTCTTGCGTTGGAACCATAAAGAGGTTAGCTTCCTAAATATTAAAAAAAATTCGGTAATTACGTTCATAAAATTCTGTAAAATTCTTTAAGTGTCGATTGTCCAAAATCTGATGCATTTCAGTATTTCTGATATTTCGGGAGATCCAGAATTCAGAATCACCAGACGTTTGAATTTTTAGAAAGATGACACAAAAATAGATCATATATAAACTTTTCAGAATTTAATAGGTTAATTTAATATTCTATTTAATTTGTTGAACATAGAGGTAACTAGGGAACCAACGTAATTGTAATCTATGCGCCATATTGGCGATAATTATTTACCTGTTCGAGATTTGATGAAACGATTGATACCAGTATTCATATAGCACTAAAATCTATATAATTTCATACTCAAATCTTTGTTTTGTGTTGGTTGACATTTTGGTCAACAGAATGTCTCGATTTGCGTGCTACGGATCCCGAATTTGTAAACTTGATTTTCTTTAGACCAAAACTTATTAATCTTAAAATCAGATTATAATAGGATTAAAAAGAATTTTAGATGATTTTATCCAGAATTAAAAATAGATTAATTAGAAAAAATCTAGTTAGACACTTTTCATGGCTTTAACTCTAACTTGTGTTAAATTCATGCGATGGGGTTCGTGAGATAATGGCATGGTTAGATAGCTGATAAACCAGAGTTTACCTTGTCTTCAACTTGTGATATCAACACATCCGGAAAGTCAGGCAAGTACTTGTTTAATGCTTTCATGTGCAATTATTTTATATTGCTGTATTTCATCTATATATGTTATCTTTCGTGTCTTGACTGTTGGACACATGAGAGTTAAGTGGCCTATTTATATTCTTGTTTTCCTTTTTTTTCATATGTTCTCTTTATGACCTTGTTCTATACCATTAGCGTGATCATATACGTTATCGTGACCGTGAGATGTGGGAGTCGAGGAAAGTACAGTCATTTGGCACGTGGACCTCCTTCATGAGACGTGCTTATGAACTTGAGGAGGTGTTATATATTATTATAAATTCGTGTGACGTGAAAACATGATCATGTGACCTTCTCAAGCACTCATAGGTATATTCACGTGTTAGATGTTGTGTTTCCAAAGAGACACGAGTACACACACTATTTCATCTTGAGTTCTATCAGCTCCTCTTGCTAGTTATTACTGTTATTGGTATTTCTCCTATCATATGATCTATTTGTGCGCACTGTCTAAGTTACTGCTGATCATATGGTTCTCATGTCTATAGCTTTACTGCTTTATATTGTATTTGTATTGTGTTGGCTTAGACTTGTACTTTGCTCCAATCATGACTGGATACGTTGACAATTTTAGACGACAAAATTTGTCCGGAGGTCTACGGTGAGTATGTTGGAGATGCATATATCACTGATGTACCAAATTTATCCTTGGATGCTGAGTAGCATATTTCTTTCTTATGCTTTTTCGAATTATTCTTAGCTAGTAGGCTTAGTGGACGTTAGTTCTAGTTTTACTTATTTTATTATACCGAGTTTGTTCCTAAGTATATCTTGAGTTGTAGTGGATATTTCTTTAAATAAATTATTGAGACTATTAAGTTAATTCCTTGTTATGACTTAGTCGTGGATGATATGTGTATTTGTACTTGTTATGGACCATTATATATCATAGACATCGTACTACCACGATACTGCGGCGTAGGCTGGACTTGGCCACGTACTCGTATCCCAAAAAGTGGGAGCGGGTCATGACACATCACTACCAAAATGATTCAAATCAGCGACGAATTTAGCGACTCTGGACAACCACGTCGCTAATACTATTGAAATTAGCGACGTCCTTTAGAAACGTCGTAATACGTCGCTATCAGCGAATATACGCGACGGTTAACGATAATTTTTAGTATTATGAAAGATTACGTCGCCTACAAGTCTTTAAACGTCGCTATAATTTTAAAAACATCAACGTTTAGCGACTCCAATAATTATATGTCGTAGGATATTTAAAATGTAGCGACGTATCGAGATGACGTCGCTAATTACTGAATATAGGGTTCCCTCATTTGTTTGACTTTTTATTTCTTTTCCCCCCAACTTTTCCCAACTTTTCATTTCCCGTGCACCTCCACCGGCGATCCACCCTCCCCCGATGACCCTCCACGGCTCCGGCGACCCACCCACTCCCTCGACCGCCTCCCTCGCCCCTACCCCGACGTGACCATGTTCGCCCCCCAACCCCGACACAGGCGACCCCAGACGCGGTGTCACGCCCCAGTTCCAAAATACCTAGGGACTAGCTACGCGGCAATGGCCAGCAGCATAACTCCAATGGACTAACCCAATTTAAAGGACCCGTTAGAGTGTACTTAAGCTGTAAAACAATATAATGGTCTACGATACATGTCACAGTCTAATTCTAATCTCATCCACAAAATATAAACATAATTCAAATATCAACTAATCAAAAGAGAAATATAATCCAATAAGTCTCAATAAAATATCTCAGGAAACAACCCGAATATAAGTTTAGTACAATAATCAAAGAGACAGGAAATAGAGTATCTAGAAACAGAAATAACTGAGTATATAAAGCAAATACTCAGGAGAAATTCTCTGGCATCACCTCGTCCTCTGGTGCTGGTACTGCTCTGTATCTGCTCATGTCCCGTATACCTCGGGGTAGATCTCCTCTGTTATACCTGGGGACATAATCCGGATCCAGGTCCTCAGGGGACATAACAAGGTACAAGAATAACTCAAGCCAAATAAAATACAGTAAATAAAATACATCAACAGGGCAAACTATGTAACCATCTTTGTGAAATACAAATGAGAGCATTAATCATACTCAGGCTGAAACTACTATAGGCTCTGGGAAATCCATAGCAGCATTTATTATCTCAAAGGGCAAATACGTGTGCCAAAGCTCTGGTCAGAGTCTAAGGCACTCCCAGAATATCTATATATATAACATAATCAGCCTTTAGTATGGTAAGACTCTCCCCATCCAATGTAATCATACGTCTCATGTCTACGACATCTCATGTCCATAATACGCAAGATCATGACCTCTAACTATTACAGCGAGTCATAATGATATCTATATATATGCAAGATCTATGTCACGAATCATGTAAGCCTACACAAAATCACCATGAATAACTCAAGAAATATTCTGTCACATAAATAGTGTCAAGTGTCCTATGGTATGACGTACTTGGTAAAGCAAGCACAAAAATATAGGATCGTGGAATCAACTCTCTAAGTGATGTTACACGACTCCGCGTACAGCGTCGACACCCAAATATTATACGAACGTTAAGCAATATCTCATGGTCCTAGGTTGAACAAGTACATCACAAAAAATAAATCAAGCAAATAATATTAAGGTAATTACTGCAAGTTTGGCAAGGTACACTTGCCTGGGTTTTGAACTCCTTCAGTTGCTCCTGTAACATCGAAATCTCCAGGAACGTCTTCGGATGCTGAAACAAACATTACCATCACTCTTAGAATACATAAAATAGCTAGAATTAACTATCAATAAGTCCAATTTGGACATAGGGACAAAATTGACAGTTTCTGGTCAAAGGGGGTCCATAGGTGGCCCACTTTGCACCGAAAAATATGTCAGAGATAAAGTTTTCCAAATTCGTCAAACTTAGTGTCTATGAGTCCAGAACGATGATATAGACCCAACGAAACGTCCAGAACTGGATTCCGATGAGCCGGTCACAAAATTGCCCGTCAAGTGGAGCCGTGGGACCCACGATACGGGATTTCGTCAACATTCTCAGAATCGAACCAAACTTGGGTCACAGGACCAGCGTAATGCTACGAATCCAGTGGCATAAGTTTCATTACGAAATGACAAGCACACACGAAGTTACAACGAGTGTTAGAACATGCCCGATACGGGACATTTTCGACGGATACGCGTTGATTTCGGTGTGCACGCACATCCAAATCAACTTCTGTGAAATCTCACACGTTCGCATTGACGATACACACATTTTGGTATAATTTGTACACGACAAAGTTGCCTCGTTTAGCAGAACGCACCCAGTTTTGGGAAAAAATTGGGTTTTAAAAACCAAAATTTTGGTCAACTTTACCCGCGAATAAAATACAACAAATAACAAATTAAAATAAACTAATTACAGGGTCTTAATCTCGGTTAGGTTTCTAATTTACTGTTCAAACAAAATCTAAAAATATTAACCAGGTTGGGAGAAAAATGGCCATGAACATAGGGGTTCGGGACAGTTTCTGAACTACAAAATTTGGTTGTTTTTCCTGTTTTTGCGTCGCGATTTGCGACCGACACAGGACACGATACCCCAATCTAATTACACAGGGTTTGAGAGGGTCACACAGCGAACATGTCGCAATGAGCCATTCGAGAATCAACACATCGAGGAGGAAGAAAAACTCACCGGAACAGGGGTCGGCCGTGGTGTGCTACGCGTGGACGTGGCGACGCTGCGGTGGTCGATCGACGGCGTGCACAGCTGCTGCAGCGGCGGCGGCAGAGTGGTGGTGCTGAGGCTGCTGGTGGGTCATGGTGGGTCATCGACGGGCGTGGGGTCGTCGGCCGGCGGGAAAGTCGGTGGGGATCGTCGGGGTGCCGGAGTTGGAGAAGAAGAAGGTGGTGATGGCGGTGATTGAAGGTGGTGGAGGAGCTGCCGGGGGGGTTTAAATAAGGAAGGGCGACGGTTATGGGCAGAGGCCGGAGTGAGGGGTCGTGGGGGTGTCGTCGGGAGTCGCGGGGGTCGTGCGACGGAGTCGGGGGGGATCGTGGTGAGAGGGGGGGGGAATGTGGTTAGCGGGTCGGGTCGGGTACTGGTCGGGTCGGGTTCAGATCCGACCCATTAGGGTTTGGTTCGGTTCAGTAGGGTTCAGTTTGGTTTGGTTCAGTTCGGTTCAAGTCTGATTCGATCTGGTTTAGTCTAGTTTATCTAAAAATAATGTTATTAGCTATTTAAAAATAGTTTTTGAGCCCAATAAATTTCAGAAAAATTGTACAACAACATATTATTAATTATACACTCAAAAATATTATTTTTATAATATTTTAATATTTAATTTAATACACAAAAATATTAATCCCTGAAGTACATTAATAATAATTAATTGAAAATCACAGAAAATCCCAAAAATTCCTATTTAAAAATTTAGAAAAATTTGGGTGTTTAGAAAATACCGCGACCCCGCGACTCCCGACGACACCCACGCGACTCCCTGCGACACCCCCACGACCCCCCCCACTCCGGCCTCTCCCCTTAACCGCCTCTCCCCCTATTTTAAACCCCCCCAGTGCTGAACCCCACCGCCCTCACCACTCTGGCCGACTCCGCAGCCTCCGACCTCCCCATTCGACGAATCCGACCCTCTCCGACTTCACTCCGGTCACCTCGACTCCGACCACCACCGACGCGGCTACCCCCGCATCTTCACGACCCACGACCACCACCCAAGCAGCCGACGAACCTGGCCCCGACTACGATAGTGCACCGCCGCGCCACCCCGTCCACGCGTAGCACACCGCGGCCGACCCCTATTCCTGTGAGTTTTTCTTCCTCCTCGCTGTGTCGCTTTTCGATCGACTTATTATGACATGTTCACTGTATGACCCTCTCGAACCCTGTGCAATTAGATTGGGATATCGTGTCCTGTGTCGGTCGCAAACCGCGACGCAAAAATAGGAAAAACAACCCAATTTTGTAGTTCAGAAACTGTCCCGAACCCCCATGTTCATGGCCATTTTTCTCCCAACCTGGTTAATATTTCTAAATTCTGTTTGAATAGTAAATTAGACAACCTAACCGAGATTAAGACCCTATAATTAGTTTATTTTAATTTGCTGTATGTTGTATTTTATTTGCGGGTGAAATCGACCAAAAACTTGGATTTTAAAACCCAAATTTTTCTCAAAACTGGGTGCGTCCCGCTAAATGAGGCAACTTTGTCGTATGCAAATTACATCAAAAGGTGTGTATCGTCAATGCAGATATGTGAGATTTCGTGAAAGTTGATTTGGATGTGCGTGCACACCGGAATCAACGCGTATCTATCAAAAATACCTAGTATCGGGCCTGTTCTGACACTCGTTGTAATTTCATGTGTGCTTGTCGTTTCATAACGAAACTTACGCCATTAGATTCGTAGCGTTATGTTGGTCATGTGGCCCAAGTTTGGTTCGATTCTAAGAACGATAAAGAAATTCCGTATCGTGGGCCCCACGGCTCCACTTTACAGGCGATTTTTTGATCGGCTCATCGGAATCCAGTTCTGGACATTCCGTTGGCTTCGTATCATCGTTCTGGACTTGTAGTCACCAAGTTTGATAAATTTGGAAAACTTTGTCTCTGACATATTTTTGGTGCGAAGTGGACCATATGTGGATCCCGCTTTGACCAGAAACTGTCAATTTTGCCCTTGTGTCCAAATTGGACTTATGGGTAGTCAATCCTAGCTATTTCATATCTTCTAAGAGTGATAGTAATATTTATTTCATCATCCGGAGGTGTACCTGAAGATTTTGCTGTTACCCGGAGCAACTGTTGGAGTTCAAACCCCAGGCAAGTGTACCTTGCCAACTTGCAGTAGTTCCTGTTATATTATTTGCTTGAGTTCTTTCTATATATATATACACTTGAGATGTACATATTCAATCTAGGACTGTGAGACGTTGCTTAGCGTCCGAACAAGATTCGGGTGTCGACGTCGTACGCGGAGTCGTGTAACGTCACTTAGAGAGTTGATTCCACGATCCTATATTTTTGTGCTTGCTTTACCAAGTACGTCATATCATAGGACACTTCCTGAGTTATTCATGGTGATTTTGTATAGTCTTACAGGATTCGTGACATAGATCTTGCATATACATAGATATCATTATTACTCGCTGTAATAGTTAGAGGTCATGATCTTGCGTATTATGGACATGTGACATCATGGACATGAGACGTATGATTACATTGGGTGGGGAGAGTCTTACCATACTAAAGGCTGATTATGTTATATATATAGATATTATGGGAGTGCCTTAGACTCTGACCAGAGCTTTGGCACCACAGGTGGCCCACTTCGTACCGAAAAATATGACAGAGACAAAGTTCTCCAAATTTGTTAAACTTAGTGTCTGCGAGTCCAGAATGATGATACGGACCCAATAGAACGTCCATAACTGGATTCCGATGAGCCGATCATAAAATCGCCCGTCAAGTGGAGCCGTGGGGCCCACGATACGGGGTTTCATCAACGTTCTCAGAATCGAACCAAACTTGGGTCACATGACCAGCGTAATGCTATGAATCCAGTGGCACATATTTTGTTGCGAAATGACAAGCACACACGAAGTTACAACGAGTGTCAGAACAAGCCCGATACGGAATATTTTCGACGGATATGCGTTGATTTCGGTGTGCACGTACGTTCAAATTAACTTTCGTGAAATCTCACACGTCCGCTTTGACGATACACATATTTTGGTACAATTCGCACACGATAAAGTTGCCTCGTTTAGCGGGACGCACCCAGTTTCAGAAAAAAATTGGATTTTGAAAACTAAGTTTTTGGTTAACTTTACCCACGAATAAAATACAACATACAACAAATTAAAATAAACTAATTACAGGGTCTTAATCTCGGTTAGGTTGTCTAATTTACTATTCAAACAAAGTCTAAAAATATTAACCAGGTTGGAAGAAAAATGGCCGTGAACATAGGGGTTCGGGACAGTTTCTGAACTACAAAATTTGGTTGTTTTTCCTGTTTTTGCATTGCGATTTACGACCGACACAGGACACGATACCCCAATCTAATTGTACTGGGTTTGAGAAGGTCACACAACGAACATGTCGTAACAAGCTGTTCGAGAATCAACACATCGAGGAGAAAGAAAAACTTACCGGAACAGGGGTCGACCGTGGTGTGCTACGCATGGACGGGGCAGTGCGGCGGTGGTCGATCGACGGCGTGCACGGATGCTGCGACGGCGGCGACAGAGTGGTGGTGCTGAGGCTGCTGGTGGGTCGTGGTGGGTCGTCGGCCGTCGTGGGGTCGCTGGCCGGAGGGAAAGTCGGCGGGGTCATTGGGGTGCCGGAGTTGGAGAAGAAGAAGGTGGTGATGGCGGTGGTTGAAGGTGGTGGAGGAGCTGCCAGGGGGGTGGTTTAAATAGGGAAGGGCGACAACTATGGGGAGAGGCCGGAGCGGGGGGTCGTGGGGGTGTCATCGGGAGTCGCAGGGGTATCGCCGGGAGTCGCGGGGGTCGTGCGACAAAGTCGAGGGAGGGATCATGGTGAGCGGGGTGGGGGGGATTTGGTTAGCGGGTCGGATACGGGTCGGGTTGGGTTCAGATCTGACCCATTATGGTTGGGTTCAGTTCAGTTGGGTTCAGTTTGGTTTGGTTCGATTCGGTTCAAGTCTGGTTCGATCTGGTTTAGTCTGGTTTATCTAAAAATAATGTTATTAGCTATTTAAAAATAATTTTTGAGCCCAATAAATTCCAAAAAAATTGCACAACATAATATTATTAATTATATACTCAAAAATATAATTTTTATAATATTTTAATATTTAATTTAATACACAAAAATATTAATCCCTGAAGGACATTAATAATAATTAATTAAAAATCACAGAAAATCCCAAATATTCTTATTTAAAAATTTAGAAAAATCTGGGTGTTTACACGCGGCTCCTCTCCCTCTGGTACGGATCGTCCCCCTCGGCGTGGTCCTTCTCCGTTGACCCCTCTCTCAGGCGCTCCTCCTCCCTTCCTTCCAGCTAGTTAAACCCTAACCTAGACCTAGACACAACTAGGACACACACACACATACTGGACACAATCAGGACACGTGAACACATACAGGACACAACCCTAACCCTGACACATAGACCCGAACACATGGAAACACACACATGACACAATTCTACATGACACGATTCGTACTAACACAAACACACATGTAGACACACATGGACACGGACACATACGGGCACATATGGACACACGTGGACACGAACATACATGGAGACACACCCGGACATACATGGAGACACACCCTAGTTAGTATGGAAGTTTAGTTGCATAATTAGGAATTTTTGTTGTACTAGTGTATCACACACATGGACACACATAATACAACACCCACAAATATGCTATATAGTTGTTTGATAGGATTTTATTATGAATTTAGTATCATATTTTGTTGAGTATCATATAATTGGCTTGAGAGTATAGAATTGTGTGTGTGTTCATGTATATGCGTGTGTTCATGTATATATGTGCGTGTGTGTATGTGTGTGTGCGTGTCAAGTTACTACTAAATTTTGTCCAATTAGCGACGGGATATTGGATTATATGAGAAGTCTCATAGTCGTTGATTTGGGGGATTCCTTTGATATTATATATATATGATGAGGTCGGTATGTTGGATTATATAAGAAGTGCTACAGGTAGTATGGGAGAGTGACAATTTGGTCATGATACGATACAGAACATGACACAGACCCTAACCCAAAGCCGAGACACGACACAGACACTAACCCTATCTGAGTTAATTAGACGCAATCTTGGGTATCAAGTGAGGTATTTTGTAGTGCACACTTGTGCACAGTGTAGTGAGGGGGTGTGTGTGTGCGGATATCTCGGTGCTGCGGACACTAACCCTATCATAATCCTAACTCGGACACACACACTCGTGCAGATACTAACACTAACCCAAACTCGGACACGCGGACACACTAACATGCATACAACAACCCTAACACGGACACGGATATGAAAATACACATATTTGTATCATGTCATCTTATGATACGTATGGTGAAATTGTAGGACACATGGTGTCACGCCCCAGTCCCAAAATACCGAGGGACTGGACGCGTGATAATGGCCAGCAGCACACACCGATGGACAAACCCAATTTAATAGATCCATTGGGCATGCTTAAGCTGTAATATAATAATAAGTAGGTCCAATGATACAAGTCACAGTCTATTCTAATCTCATCCACAACAGAACAATATATGAACTAAATAGCAAACTAGAATAAATGCTGAAAGTAAAGATACTGTCGAATATCCAGCAAGAAATAATACTAAGTCGGGTGGAGACAAATCCACTACCGATTAATGAAAAAATAGAGACAAGGAAATATAACTAAAACATGCTAGAAAGTAACTAAGTATAAGCAGGGCCATCAACTGCTATCGTACCCTCGCCTGGTGTCGATCCGTAAAGCTGCGGGTACTCCTCGTCTGCTAAATCTGGAGGACAAAACCAGGTCCTCAGAGGGACGTAACAAGATACAAAAGAATACGAGCCAAAAGTACAGTAAATGAACATGCAAGATAGACAAGAAAGTAAACACAAGAAAGCAAATAAGACACGAGAAATTACTACATCTAAGATGGTGACGTGCCGATGGTGCTATCAACCATGACTACAAAATAGGGATAACCGCAACTCAATGGGAGATCACGGTCCTATAGAAAGTAGGCCAATGGGGACTCCCAATCTATAGTATGGCTCTTTCGCTGTCCAATGGGAGCTCACGAATGAGGTAGTCAAATGAACAAGTCTCTATCGCAGCACAATGGGTACTCACAGTCGAGAATGCTCAAGTATAGTCAATGCCTAATAACGATCATCTAGGAACTAAAGAAACCAATCGAGTCAACTCAAGGAACGTAGAGTAAACATATACCATCCCAGTATGTCTATGGAACAAATAGTGATCCATGGAAAAGAGCAACTAATGTACATGCACGTAAAACGAGGAAATAAGACTAGAGCAGCACGAATAATCAATATGGAAAACGACATCAAGAAACTATATAAGACAAGAACATAACAACTGAAAAGGAAAGCATGCAAATAAAGTGCAAGAGTTGGCAAGGTATCTTGCACAATAATGTATAAATAAGTCAAGAAAATAAGTAGCAAAACTGCAGGATTTGGCAAGGTATACTTGCCTGGGGTTCGAATACCAACAATTGTCCCTGTGTCAGTGGATCCTGCCGGTACTCCTCCAAAAGCTGTAATAAATATCACCAACAGTCTCAGAAAATATCAAATATCTAGAAACGTCTGTCCTTACGTTCAATTTGGACACAAGGGCAAAAATGACATTTCCGGGCTAAAGCGGGGTCCATATGTGGGCCACTTTGCACCGAAAAGTATGTCAGGGTCAAAGGTCTCCAAATTTGTCAAACTTAGTGTCAACAAGTCAGGAACGATGATACGAACTCAACGGAACTTCCAGAATTGATTCCGATGAGCCGATCACAAATTCGTCCGTCAAGTAGAGCCGGTGGGGCCCACGATACGCAATTTTGTCAACGTTCTCAGAATCAAACCAAACTTGGGTCACAGGACCAGCGTATTGCTACGAGTCCGATGGGGCAAGTTTCGTCTCGATCCGACGTGTGTACACAAAGTTACAGCGTGTTCCAGAATAGACGGATACGGGGCGTTGTCGGCGGATACGCGTTGATTCCGGTGTGCACGCACATCCAAATCGACTTCTGCGAAATCCCACACGTCAGTATCAACGACGCGCATGTTTCGGTAAAGACCGCGTGCGACCAAGTTATCCCGTTTGGCGGGGCGTACTAAGTTCCGGGGTAAAATATGGCATTGTTTTTCCTGTTTTTGGATCGCGGTTTGCGATCACCACAAGACGCGATGCACCGAGCGGGTTACACGGGCACCGAGAGGGTTATACAGTCTACGCGTTGCAACAGACGGAATTGAAAACGGAGTTACGAGGTGAGAGGAAATGCTACCTGAACATGGCTCCAGAAAATGAGGATTCGCGTGTCCGCGTCTACACGAAGTGTCCGGGTGCTGTCCACCTAGGGTTAGTGCTAGGCTGACGGAGCTCAGGCGGCCGGAGGCGGGCCGGAGGGAGGCTGGGGGCGGTACTGGCTAGGGCGGCGGTGCGCCGGAGCAAGCGGGGGACGGCGGCGCAGGGCTCGGGCGAGGCGGCGATTGGCCGGAGTTGCTGCTGCGGCTGGGGCTCGTGGCCGAGCGGGGGAGGAGGAAGGAGGAGGAGAGGGAGGCCGGGGCAGTGCGGCGAGGCGGAAGGCGGTGGCGGCGTCGCAGCGTCGCGGCGAGGCGGGGGCGGCTAGGCGCCGGGCGAGGTGGAGGAGGGGGTCGACGTGGTGGAGAGCGCGGAGGGGAGTCCGCGGTGGTGTGGTGCTGTGCAGCGACGTGCTGTCGGCGGTCGAGGGAGAGATGGGAGAGGTCGAGGGGAGGCGGAGACTCGGGTAGGGGGACGTCGACGGCGAGGGTGGATTCGGGGTGAGGACGGGGGAGAAGTCTAGGGTTCAGGCAAGCGTCGGCGACCAGAGCGGCGGCGAGGGGCTGAGAGAGGTGAGAGGCGGCGGCGGCTTCACGGATCCCGAGGCAGCTTTATAGGGCTGCTACAGTAATCCCGAGGAGAATTGGGATTAAGTTTCAGGCATGGGTTTGGGTTTGGGTTCGGGTCCGCGGGTCGGGTCGGGTTTTGGGCCCGGATCCGACCCAATAAAGAATTGGGTGTGGGTTTGCTAGACCGGTCGGTCCAGTTTGGTTTAGTTCAGTTTATTTGAAATAAATCCGGTTTATTTAAGGGGTTTAATTAGGGTTTATTTACATTGGTTTTTAGGGCTTTAAACGGATTTTCGGAGTCCAATAAATTCACAGAAAATTATCCTATGTCCAATTTTCCATTTTACACCATAAAATATTATTTTCATAATATTTTAATATTAATTAACATCAATTAAAAATTATTTAATTATCAAAAGCCTAGGTTTTAATTACAGAAAAATCCCAAAAATTTCCAGAAAAATTATAAAAAATTAAATTAGAAATTCATGAAAATCAGGGGGCTTACACATGGATATGAAAGATTAGGACACGATATCGATGATAAGGTCGTAAGTATTTTATCGGACACGGACACACACATACATGTCAAGTGTTGATATCTAGTAGTATCGAATATGAGAAGATGCGTTGACCCAAAGGAGAACAAACTGACGGGTATGAAGAGCCACGACTGTCACGTATTCCAATTGTATTTCGATAATTCTTACGCAGGTAGTTTGGGATCCATTGACTGAGCTTAGCATATTCTTCAGGGATCTTTATTCTACAAAGTTGATTGTCGATCGTCTAGAAAAGCAAGAGAAGGATAATTTATGCCGTCAAAATCTGGTCAAGCTACTGTGTGAATGGGTTTAGGTTCAAGTCAACAAAAGCCCCGATCAGAGACAGCTTATTGGATCTCGATTCTACAAAAAATAGTTGTTTGTGTATCGGATCTTCAAGCTACAAAGATGTCGATCTAGACAATGATTTCTATGGCATCTTACGAGAGATTGTGGAGTTGACATATAATTATGGAACAAAGTCTGCTAAGATCGTGTTATTCATGTATGATTGGTTCGATCGGATCCAAAATTAAGGTTAAAAAATAGACAACATGGTATTATGGATATAAACTACCGGCGTCGATATCATAGCTATGAATCATTTGTCCTATCAAGTCAGGCTCAGCTCGTGTACTTCCCAACTTATCCTAAACGAGGAAGAACGAGGTCGGACTAGTGGGCGGTATGCAAGACGAAAGCTAGAAATACCTTTGACGTTAACGAAATAGCTTATCAGGAGGATGAGCTACCTATTGTAACAAATATTATAGATGTTGACTCAACAAAAGTTTTTTATTACACGTCTAATCGTATGGAAGAGGTAAAATTATTCGAAGAGTAAGACAAAGTAGATGAAAGTGAAGATGAAGAGGAAGAGGAAGAGGAAGAGGAAGAGGAGGACGAGAAAAATGAAGAAGTTGAATTTTCAGAAGAGGATTGAAAATGAAATGAAATTCATTTAGAACTCTAGCCATGTACTATATTTTTAATATGGAATGCAACATCTATTTTAACTATATGAATACATATATTTATATCTGTTATTAATTATATTCTTTGTTTTTATCTATCTTACCAGATGGCACCCATGACCTGAGCACGTGCACGTCGTTTGAGAGTGGTATCTCCTACTGTTAAGGAGGAAGTGATATCTCCTACTGTTAAGGAGGAAGTGATAACTCCTACTGTTAAGGAGGAAGTGACACCTCCTACTGTTAAATTGGAAGCATTTATTAAGGAGGAAGTGGCAAATCCTACTATTAAGGAGAAAGTGGTACCTCCTACTGTTGGGTAGGCACCATCTCAGATGGAGAGTTCCAGTCACCCAGCACCAATATCGGAGATTGATCACCTAGACGCTGCTTATGCGAAGTATCTGAGGGACTGGGTTCTGCCCCATCGTATTAGATTTTCTTGAGAGATTGAAAAATTGGATAAGACTTATGGCGTGACTATGATACTTTTATTGTGCTTATCGTGTGACTATAATACTTTTATATTGTATTTTTTGTGTGACTGTGATACTTTTATTTTTTGTTTATTGTGTGACTATGATATTTCATATACTTTTGTGATATTTTGTACCAAGAAAATTCAACGGAGGGTTGCTCCTAGTCTGTCTATTTTTATGAACTATTATAAGTCTGTGTATTTGTTTTATCATCATATGTTATTATCGGGTATGTCCGGACGCCTGGGTCACTTTCTGAGGTACAACTATGGTGGCCCTTGGATCAACTACTCTGATGCTTCGGATGAGAGGAAGACATTCTGGTTTGCGCACTTCAAGGTAAAAGTATATTATATCAATCATCTAATTTATGCATATTATATGTAAAACCCCCTTCCTAGAAAATCGTATATACCTTTTATTTATTAATTATTAATTAAATTGTAGTAATTAGGTCTAAATAGGAGAAATAGATTTTTAATAATTTTTATGTTAGGTGTACGGGCACTTAGATGACTTATGGGACCTTCAGGAATTTTTTCGGATTTTATTCCATGTAGGAGACCCCTTGAGCAGTTGCTAGCCTAACGATGTGCAATACCCTAAGCTATAAATTTTCTTATGAGTATATATATATATATATATATATATGTATACACAAATATATATATATATATATGTATATATATATTTTATTAATAGGAAAAGAAAGAATTAAGTAAAAGAAATTATTTAATAATAAGCTTAACTAAGAATAATAAGTATAATAATAATAATAATAATATAATACTACTAATACTTAGTTACTTAGGACACCATAGCATTTGCTCCCAATTAACCGCCCACTTCAGCCTATATTTCTCCAGACCCGCCCCTAGTATACTGCCAGCAAGCAGCGACTTAGACATATGCCATCCCGACCCTTCACCCCGCGGAACCACAAGAAAACCGCTCACCCTCTCTCTTATTATATATATATATATATATATATATATATATATATATATATATATATATATATATATATATATATATATATATATATATTAGCTCTCCAAAACCCTAACCTAATAGTTCCAGACCTTCCTCTTCCCATCTATAGCCGTCACCGCAGCCAGAGAAGCCCCCAAGCCATCCAACCATCCCGTCGACGCCGACATCGCGCCCTGCAGTTTCCCACTCGAGGCACCTTCGCTCCGGCACGATTTTCCGTCGACTCGCTCGACCAAACGCTGTTCCATTTTTATAGGTATGATCTCCCCTCAACCCTCTCCAATATTCGTTTTATAGCAAACCTCAGAAAACGTGCGCCCCTAGGTGTAAATCAGCGTCCAAAATGGACGGACAGACAGAATTCTGGAATCGCAGAATTCCAGAATGACCACCCGTATTGCCGAGTTCGTATCTCCCACCACAGAGATCCGAATTCGGTGATTCTTTTTGATACCTGTAGAATACCTGACCTAGTTTAATTTCTGTAAAATAATCCTAGGCTAATAGTTGCTGTGGACATAGTTATATTCGTCACAAAACTGCGCGCACCCACTTTTTCCGGTTTTCCAAAAGTTGGAAAACGGAGCACGCCCCGCCAAACGGGACCGCCCCGCCGTGTGCCAAGTGTACCCAATGGTGCACGCAGCATAACCGGACACGTGAAAATTCGTGGGGACTGATTCGGACGCATGTGCGCGCCGGAATCAGGCCGTATCCGTGGACACATTTCGTGTCGCAATTTTTGTGGAACTCGCACGTATTTTGTGCACGCTTGTCAGATTGCGACGAAACTTGTGCCACTGGACTCGTGGTAACACGCTGGTCCTGTGATCCAATTTTCACGCATTTCTGAGATGGTTGACCAAATCGCCAATTGGCGGGCCCCACAGTTGACTTTTTGGACAAAATTTTGTTCGGCTCATCGGAATTCACATTTGGACATACCGTTGAGTTCGTATTGACATCTAGAGTTATTTGATCTATAGTTTGTCCCATTTAGAGACTGTTACCCTTGGCACGCTTTTTGGTGCAAAGTGGGCCACACGTGGACCCCACTTTTACCCAAAATTACCGTTTTGCCCCTGTGTCCAAATTGGACGAAAGGGGTGTGCTTTTTAGCTATTTTGCTCATTCCGAAAATGTTGGTGATGTTTATTTCAGCATCCGGAGACGTTTGTTCGGAGTCCTTAGTTCCAGGTTCAGTGTCCTTGACATTTGGGCGCGTACACTTTACAGATTTCTTGCCAGGCAAGTATACCTTGCCATTGTACTGTATTTACATTCCATATGAGGCATGCATGTTTATTTCTATTTATTTAGTTCATTTATTTTAACTGCTATATAAACTGCACGTTCAAGGAAACTTGGGTGCAACGACGGTGTCGTCGTACTATGTTTTTATTTATGTATATGCATTGGACCTACTTTATGAGACTACCCCATTTTCATGAGACATTATGTTTCATTGGCCATGACACTATTCTTACACGAGTGTGAGTCACATGTAGGACACGGACTTGCGTACTCGGCTGGCCCCCGGTACGTATAGGTCGTGCGACCGATAGGGATAACTGCCAATAGAAACTTTGCATGCTAGTAGACCTGGCGGTTATTAGAGGTTTATCGTATCATGGATATGACATGCTTAGAGCATTGGGTGGGGAGAACAACAAGTACCGCATTTGAGCTCCTTTACACTTTTTCTCCTGTACGCCCGGATTCTCCGTTGGAGATACGGGTCATGATGACCACTATATATTATGTACTATCAGGCGGGCCACCGGCGTTCAAAAGACGACGTACTTTTTAGGCCCCTGGATCTCCAAAAGAGAACCATGTCAAATTCCAGTTTTCAGCCAGATAGCTCACTTGTGGGGAAAGGTGTTCTTAACTGCATTCACATAGATGGTTAGGCGACCCCAATGGATGTTTATTTTTAGTACTTTATTGGCATGTGCTTTTTGTATCTTGTTACGTCCCTCTGAGGACCTGGTCCCTTCCAGATATAGGTGAGCAGGAGTATCCGCAGGAGTATGGACCTGGACCTGATGCTACCTATCAGCCTGAGGAGATCTTACCTTCTGATTATATGTGATTCATTGCAGCTGTTTAGAGATTTTAGTTGCTATTCTTTTCTAGACATTTATTCTTATATTAGAGTTTATTCTCTTCTCTCTTTAGTAGTTTATTATAGTCAATTTGCAGTGGATTTGTCTCCACCCGACTATTGCACTTTGAGATTACTATTTGAGACTGCTTCTTTGATATTCACTTATTGATTCCATTATTCTTTTATTTGTGCTGTGGATGAGATATAGAACTGCGTGTGACTTGTTGTGACATATATTTACCACTGTGGATTGGATATTCATGTACAGCGTACGTGTGTATATGGTTTCCATATATTGGAGTTCGTATACATACGGCTGGCGTGTTACGTATTCCTAGTCCTACGTATTATTGGGACTGGGGCGTGACATGTTTTTGTGGTGGCCCATGCAGGTCAAGAATATATTGTCTCGGTTACGTAACTGTACCGAACAAGCCTGCGTAATAGGAATAGAGTATAAGGATCTCATCCACGCTTGATTGAAATCCATCTTTCCTATTTAATACTTGCATCCTGTTTGATTCCTGTACTTTTTCTAATCGTTTCGTACGTCAACTGCAGAGAGATGGATTTGCAGAATGGATGTACTGCCGCCGATGGCGACGCAACTTCTGGAGTCAATGGTCAGACTCAAGGAGGACCCCAACAATTCCTAGGCTTCCGGGGCCAGATGGACAGACTCACACCCCAGTTCCATCTGATCTTCCCGCTTCACCTATTGGGAACCTTCCACCTGCCTCAGTACCGCAAGATGGCCAAGCGCAGATGTTCCAATTCTTTCAGATGATGATACAGGAACAGAGGCAGCTGGCAGCCGAGCAGAGGCAGCAGGCAGTCGAGCAGAGGCAAGAATTTTTGGCAGCACTGGAGAGGATGGCTGCACATGCTACTGTACCAGCCCAAACACTAGCTCCAGTACCTCGAGCTAAGGTTGGATCAGTAAAGGATTTTGTTCAGATGGGTGCAAGGCAGTACAAGGGCACTGAGAGCCCGGAGGAGACTACCAGCTGGATCACTCACACACAGAAGCTACTGGAGGCATCGCAGTTACCTACGGACCTATGGATGACGGGTGTACGGACGCTTCTGGATGGTAATGCTCATCACTGGTGGGAATCCATGGAGCGCCAGTTGGGTACTTACCAGACTTGGGAGCAGTTCTTGGAGTACTTTGAGGGAAAGTACTTCCCGGACACTGTCAGGGACACCTTGTATGATCAGTTTCTGCACTTAGAGCAGGAGAACCGGACCGTGGACGAGTATGATACCGAGTTTAGTCGACTCAGCAAATATGGCGCTGCTTTGATACCAGATGACTTGGCTAAGGCTAAGAGATTTTATCGAGGACTGACCCAGGAGCTTCAATATTATACAAGCTCGCAGTCCCGAGTCTCTTATGCTGAACTACTGACAGAGGCCAGATTTCAGGAAACCATTAGCAGAGGAAGAGGAGGTCAGCTGAGGACACAACAAGGAACAGCAAGGATACAGCAGGGACCAGCCAGGACACCACAGGGAGGACCTATCAGACGTCCTTTGGCACAACAGCATCAGCAATACCGAGCAGGACCGTACCGGATTCCGAAAAAACCCCAATGTAATTATTGTGGGAAGATCGGACATATTTTGAGGGATTGTCAGACTCGCTTGGGTCATTGTATGAGATGTGGCTCCGGACAACACATGGCGAGAGACTGCCCAATGCAGACATCGACACTCCCACCACCAGTTCAGAGACTAGCGCTTCCAGCACCGAAGCCAGCCCAGCAGATGACCGGACCGGGAGCACCTCGACTCCTAGCAGCAGGAGGATTTCAGAGAGGACCACCGCTACCCACTCAGGAGGAGAAGTATATGAGGACCGGACATGGACAGCCGCAGAGGAACGGGCGAGCTTTTGCATTGGAGGTAGATGACATGGATCATGAGGTGGATGTCATAGCAGGTATTACCCTTGCTTTTACTTTTCCTGCTGTGATATTATTTGATACGGGAGCCACCCACTCATTCATATCATCTAG
Organism: Iris macrosiphon; assembly: GCA_036927795.1. NCBI lineage: Eukaryota > Viridiplantae > Streptophyta > Magnoliopsida > Asparagales > Iridaceae > Iris > Iris macrosiphon. The sequence goes on from JAYESA010000009.1 coordinate 49,976,823, forward strand.
TTTTATTGCCAAATACAACATTGCTTCTACACCATTATCTAGTTGTGTTAGAATTCTTACCGGAGGAGGAGTTGTACCAGTTAGTCGAGTTTGTAGAACGGGTCCTATAGTGATACGTGGCAGAGAGATGAATGCCCAACTCTTAGTCCTTCCTATGCCGTCTTTTGATATTGTGCTTGGAATGGACTGGCTGAGCAAGAACCACGCTTGCTTCGATTGCTTTGGAGGAAGCATTCTTTTTAAGGTACCAGGCCAGCCTGAACTTGAGTTTGCCCGAGGATCCACAGAAATCCTTGATGGTATGCAGCTCGCAATGGACAATGTTGTCTATCACCCTATTATTTCAGAATTTCTAGACGTCTTTCCAGAGGATTTGCCAGGACTACCCCCAGACAGAGACGTAGAGTTTTCAATTGAACTAGCACCCGGAGCAGCACCTATAGCATCGCATGTTTACAGACTGGCGAAGAAGAAGATGGACGAGCTGAAGGCACAGTTAAAAGAGCTAGAGGAGAAAGGTTTCATCCGACCGAGTACATCACCCTGGGGAGCACCAGTGTTGTTTGTACCCAAGAAGGATGGGTCAGTGTGTATGTGCATTGACTACAGAGCCTTGAATGCAGTGACAGTGAAGAACAAATATCCACTGCCACGCATTGATGACCTGTTTGATCAACTCAGTGGAGCTAAGGTATTCTCGAAGATAGATCTGAGATCGGGATATCACCAAGTGAAGGTACAAAAATAGGACATTCCGAAGACCGCATTCAGAACAAGATATGGGCACTACGAGTTTTTGGTCATGCCATTTGGATTGACCAATGCTCCAGTGATCTTCATGGACTTGATGAATCGAGTCTTCCACCAGTACTTGGACCAGTTCGTGGTCGTCTTCATAGATGATATACTTGTCTATTCGAAGAGCCACGAGGAGCACGAGGAGCACCTGCGGATTGTTCTAGAGACTTTGAGGAGAGAGCAGTTATATGCTAAACTCAGCAAATGTGAGTTTTTCTTGGACAGAGTTTCATTTCTTGGATATGTTGTTACAGGAGATGGTATTTCTGTTGATCCAGAGAAGATCTCAGCGGTTGAGACATGGCCTGTTCCTAAATCAGCAGCAGAGGTGAGGAGTTTTCTTGGACTTGCGGGATATTACCGACGGTTCGTGGAAAATTTCTCAAGGATAGCGGCACCTATGACTCGTTTGACTTGTAAGGATCAAGAATTTATATGGACTGACGAGTGTCAAGCAGCCTTTGAAGAGTTGAAGAAGCGACTGACTACAGCACCAGTATTGGCGATTCCGTCAGTATCAGGAGGATACGTGATCTACAGTGACGCATCAGGAAAAGGCTTAGGATGCGTAGTGATGTAGCATGGCAAGGTGATTGCATATGCATCTAGGCAGTTACGAGTGCATGAGAAGAATTATCCGACTCATGACTTGGAACTTGCAGCCGTTGTATTTGCTCTGAAGCTATGGAGACATTACTTATATGGGGAACGAGTCGAAATCTATACAGACCACAAAAGCCTCAAGTACGTCTTCAAGCAGAAGGAGTTAAATATGAGGCAACGCCGATGGCTCGAGTTAATGAAAGATTTCGAGATAGAGCTACATTATCATCCAGGCAAGGCTAACGTGGTAGCCGACGCGTTAAGCCGAAAGTCAGCAGCTTACTTTTTGACAGCACAGAGGGAACTTTTGGAGGACTTGCAAGAGCTTGGCATTGAAGTGATAGTACCCGGAGCAGATGGGACACTAGCCAACTTACAAGTTCAATCATCATTGGTAGAGAGGATTAAGGCAGCTTTGCCTACAGATGCCAGATTCAGGAGACTGAAGGAAAGGACAGAGGTTGGAGAGCAAACTGGATTGCGCATTCATGAGGATGGAACATTATGATGTGGTGATCGTCTTTATGTTCCAAATGGAGAGATTCGACAGGAGCTGATGACAGAGGCTCATAGTTCGATCTATTCTATTCATCCTGGAGGCACCAAGATGTATCGTGACTTACGACAGCACTTTTGGTGGCATGGGATGAAGAGAGAGATAGCTCACTTTGTAGCTAAATGTCTGGTATGTCAACAAGTGAAGGCGGAGCACCAGAGGACAGCAGGATTATTGCAACCACTTCCGATTCCAGAGTGGAAGTGGGATCACATCACTATGGACTTCGTCACGGGTTTTCCCAAGAGTCCAAGTGGGAGAGATGCAGTGTGGGTAATAGTGGACCGACTCACCAAGTCAGTCCATTTTATACCTTTTAGAGTGGGTCAGTCTACAGAAGCTTTAGCTGATTTATATATGAGGCAGATCGTGAGATTGCACGGCATACCAGTCAGTATTGTATCGGACAGAGATTCGCGCTTCACATCGCACTTTTGGAGGAGCATGCAAGAGAGTCTTGGTACTCGTCTGAAGTTCAGTACATCTTACCACCCGCAGACAGATGGGCAGTCGGAGCGTACTATTCAGACCTTGGAAGACATGTTGAGGGCTTGCATGTTAGACTTCGGAGGATCATGGGAGGACCACCTACATCTTGTAGAGTTTTCTTACAACAACAGCTATCAAGCGAGTATTCAGATGGCTCCGTTTGAAGCATTGTATGGAAGAAAATGTAGGTCTCCTGTGTGTTGGAGTGACGTGGGAGAACATCAGATTTTGGGACCCGAGTTGGTGGTCAACACCTTAGAGACAGTCAAGAAGATTCAGGGACACTTGCGAGCAGCGCAAGACAGGCAGAAGCAGTGGGCAGACCTTCATCGTCGTCCCTTGGAGTTCAAAGAGGGCGATCACGTCTTCTTGAGGATATCACCGACCAGAGGCACCATCCGATTCGGAGGGCGCGACAAGTTGAGTCCAAGGTATATTGGACCATTTGACGTGCTCGAGAGAGTTGGAGAGGTGGCATATCGACTTGCGCTACCACCTTCACTGGAGGGAGTACATGACGTATTCCATGTGTCGCAGCTCCGGCGATATATGGCAGACAGCAGTCATGTTCTTGACCATTCAGAGATCACCATTGGGCCGAGCTTGTCGTACCAAGTGCAACCCGTGGGAATCCTTGATCGTCGAGAGAAGGTATTGAGGAACCAGCCTATTCCCTTGGTTCGCGTAGCATGGAGGCATGGCGCGCCAGGAGAATCAACTTGGGAGCGCGAGGACGACATGCGCAAGCGCTTTTCGAACCTATTCGCAGACCAAGGTATGAATTTACATTGTTAAATTATATCTTATACCATCCTTGCATTCTATCGTGGCTTAATTTTAATTTCGAGGACGAAATTTTCACAAGTTGGGTAGAATATAAAACCCCCTTCCTAGAAAATCGTATATACCTTTTATTTATTAATTATTAATTAAATTGTAGTAATTAGGTCTAAATAGGAGAAATAGATTTTTAATAATTTTTATGTTAGGTGTTCGGGCACTTAGATGACTTATGGGACCTTCAGGAATTTTTTCGAATTTTATTCCATGTAGGAGACCCCTTGAGCAGTTGCTAGCCTAACGATGTGCAATATCCTAAGCTATAAATTTTCTTATGAGTATATATATATATATATATGTATACACAAATATATATATATGTATATATATATTTTATTAATAGGAAAAGAAAGAATTAAGTAAAAGAAATTATTTAATAATAAGCTTAACTAAGAATAATAAGTATAATAATAATAATAATAATAATAATAATAATATAATAATACTACTAATACTTAGTTACTTAGGACTCCATAGCATTTGCTCCCAATTAACCGCCCACTTCAGCCTATATTTCTCCAGACCAGCCCCTAGTATACTGCCAGCAAGCAGCGACTTAGACATATGCCATCCCGACCCTTCACCCCGCGGAACCACAAGAAAACCGCTCACCCTCTCTCTTATTATATATAATATATATATATATTAGCTCTCCAAAACCCTAACCTAATAGTTCCAGACCTTCCTCTTCCCATCTATATCCGTTACCGCAGCCAGAGAAGCCCCCAAGCCATCCAACCATCCCGTCGACGCCGACAACGCGCCCTGCAGTTTCCCACTCGAGGCACCTTCGCTCCGGCGCGATTTTCCGTCGACTCGCTCGACCAAACGCTGTTCCGTTTTCATAGGTATGATCTCCCCTCAACCCTCTCCAATATTCGTTTTATAGCAAACCTCAGAAAACGTGCGCCCCTAGGTGTAAATCAGCGTCCAAAAATGGACGGACAGACAGAATTCTGGAATCGCAGAATTCCAGAATGACCACCCGTATCGCCGAGTTCGTATCTCCCACCACAGAGATCCGAATTCGGTGATTCTTTTTGATACCTGTAGAATACCTGACCTAGTTTAATTTCTATAAAATAACCCTAGGCTAATAGTTGCTGTGGACATAGTTATATTCGTCACAAAACTGCGCGCACCCACTTTTTTTGGTTTTCCAAAAGTTGGAAAACGGAGCGCGCCCCGCCAAACGGGACCGCCCCGCCGTGTGCCAAGTGTACCCAATGGTGCACGCAGCATAACCGGACACGTGAAAATTCGTGGGGACTGATTCGGACGCATGTGCGCGCCGGAATCAGGCCGTATCCGTGGACACATTTCGTGTCGCAACTTTTGTGGAACTCGCACGTATTTTGTGCACGCTTGTCAGATTGCGACAAAACTTGTGCCACTGGACTCGTGGTAACGCGCTGGTCCTGTGACCCAATTTTCACGCATTTCTGAGACGGTTGACCAAATCGCCAATTGGCGGGCCCCACAGTTGACTTTTTGGACAAAATTTTGTTCGGCTCATCGGAATCCACATTTGGACATACCGTTGGGTTCGTATTGACATCTAGAGTTTTTGACCTATACTTTGTCCCATTTAGAGACTGTTACCCTTGGCACGCTTTTCGGTGCAAAGTGGGCCACACGTGGACCCCACTTGCCCCTGTGTCCAAATTGGACGAAAGGGGTGTACTTTTTAGCTATTTTGCTCATTCCGGAAACGTTAGTGATGTTTATTTCAGCATCCGGAGACGTTTGTTCGGAGTCCTTAGTTCCAGGTTCAGTGTCCTTGACATTTGGGCGCGTACACTTTACAGATTTCTTGCCAGGCAAGTATACCTTGCCATTGTACTGTATTTACATTCCATATGAGGCATGCATATTTATTTCTGTTTATTTAGTTCATTTATTTTAACTGCTATATAAACTGCACGTCCAAGGAAACTTGGGTGCAACGACGGTGTCGTCGTATTATGTTTTTATTTATGTATATGCATTGGACCTACTTTATGAGACTACCCCATTTTCATGAGGCATTATGTTTCATTGGCCATGACACTATTCTTACACGAGTGTGAGTCACATGTAGGACACGGACTTGCGTACTCGGCTGGCCCCCGGTACGTATAGGTCGTGCGACGGATAGGGATAACTGCCAATAGAAACTTTGCATGCTAGTAGACCTGGCGGTTATTAGAGGTTTATCGTGTCATGGACATGACATGCTTAGAGCATTGGGTGGGGAGAACAACAAGTACCGCATTTGAGCTCCTTTACACTTTTTCTCCTGTACGCCCGGATTCTCCGCTGGAGATACGGGTCATGATGACCACTATATATTATGTACTATCAGGCGGGCCACCGGCGTTCAAAAGACGACGTGCCTTTTAGGCCCCTGGATCTCCAAAAGAGAACCATGTCAAATCCCAGTTTTCAGCCAGATAGCTCACTTGTGGGGAAAGGTGTTCTTAACTGCATTCACATAGATGGTTAGGCGACCCCAATGGATGTTTATTTTCAGTACTTTATTGGCATATGCTTTTTGTATCTTGTTACGTCCCTCTGAGGACCTGGTCCCTTCCAGATATAGGTGAGCAGGAGTATCCGCAGGAGTATGGACCTGGACCTGATGCTACCTATCAGCCTGAGGAGATCTTACCTTCTGATTATATGTGATTCATTGCAGCTGTTTAGAGATTTTAGTTGCTATTCTTTTCTAGACATTTATTCTTATATTAGAGTTTATTCTCTTCTCTCTTTAGTAGTTTATTATAGTCGATTTGCAGTGGATTTGTCTCCACCCGACTATTGCACTTTGAGATTACTATTTGAGACCGCTTCTTTGATATTCACTTATTGATTCCATTATTCTTTTATTTGTGCTGTGGATGAGATATAGAACTGCGTGTGACTTGTTGTGACATATATTTACCACTGTGGATTGGATATTCATGTACAGCGTACGTGTGTATATGGTTTCCATATATTGGAGTTCGTATACATACGGCTGGCGTGTTACGTATTCCTAGTCCTACGTATTATTGGGACTGGGGCGTGACATTATATAACTTACTAAATTACTTCTTATAGCAAACGTATTTCTATCCACCTCATCGGGCCGAGTTGATCGAGCAGATATTTTCTGCTGTTGCCGCCAAGCTGATACGTGATGCTCTGGATGACCAGAAGGCTCGTGATCGCGAAGGAAAACCGATCCAAGGTTGGATCACACCTGAGAAGTGGACTGCGATGAGGGCTAGATTCGATGATCCGAGGTACAAGAAAAGGTCTGAGAAGGCCAAGACGGCTAGGAAGAAGGCAGCAAAGTGGTATGGTGGCTCGATTCCGATGACAAAATATTTTTGTCATTTGATATATTTCTTATTTCAGATATATTATTTTAATGCAAGTACAATAAAATGGTAGTAGGATAAAATATTTAATTTTAGTACTAAATAATATATTTTTAACAGGTACATAGGGGTGAGGATGCCAACATGGTGACCGTCTTCCTGGCCACCCATCGAAAGGGCAGAAATCTCATTGATGAGAGGGCCTCGCAGACCTATGTATGTATTACTTTACTTTGTGTTAATTTTAATATAACTTAGAAAATGCAAATAAATATCCATGTAGTTAGTAATAAGTACCTTAGACACCTTAGCAATTATCGAGTATCCAAACTTTTCTAGGCCGAGTATCTTAGGTTACGTGAGCAGGCGACTGCTAGTGCACCTACAGCGGGAGAGCAACGTGACGGAGATACGCTCGAGCGCAACATCATAGAGCTCATCGCATGATTTGATACTGCTAGTGCACCTACGCTCATCGCATGATTTGATACGCTCGAGCGCAACATCATGGAGCTCAGGGATATGACAACTGATCTTAGAGCGTCGACAGAGCGCAGCTTGACGGAGCTGCAGGCATCACAGCTGTCCATGGGCGAGAGACTGACGATGATGCGTGCTTCAATGGTTCATAGCAGTACGAGGCTGTTATCTACCATGGATCCATACAACTATCGACTAGCAGCGTTGGAGCATGTCACGACCCGCACCCGGTTATTCGGGCACGAGTACGTGGGCACGTCCAGCCTACGCCGCAGTGTCGGCGGTAGTACGCTGTCTAGGTCATTTTCTGGGATCAATAACTATCTATCTCATCCACAAATAAAGTAAATAGACAAGGAAATTAACAGGAAATAGGAATGCTGATTTATAAAACAGATTGTGATAACAGATCCATAGTTTATACATGAACAGAAGATAAATCGGGGACAAACCCGATTACTGAGCTGAAAAGGGAAAAACTAGCTAACTGGCTACTACTCCTCGGAGGTAATCTCCTGAGTGGGAACCTGCCTCTCAACTGTGTCACCTGCTACGCCATAGGGATCATAATAGGTAGGGCAAAGTCCTCATCATCGCCTAAACAACAGATCCAGTCAGGAAAGGAGCAAAGTACACAATGCACAACAAGATTAAACTAAATATTTATGACAATTAAGTATTGAATATCATATTGAGAAAATTGCATAGAGGGACATCATTATCTCACAGTTAATGCTGTAAACAGGAATATGAGAAAAGCAGGAAATAAATGAGACAGGAATGAAACTACAACAATCAACAAGAGCCATAACTAGACAAGAAGCTATGTGTGTGAACTTGTGTTTTTAGAATACCTAGTTGGCATGCAGGGGTCTATAAAGTTAAACCGGCCGCCATGGACGGCTATTATTCACGAAAAATCGAGATCCGGCTGATGGACAGTCGTGTACCAACAGCTATTATTCACGACACGGGTCAGGGTAAACTGCATGCCTTTCAGTATTCTCCCTCCCGACACGAAAAACAAGACATGAATTCCAATATTCAAGACATGAGATACGTTATTCTGACATTACGTGTAATCAGCAAGGGTACTAGTAGAGCAGGGAATTAATTATCACAATATAAAGATTAACTTGAGGTGCAGGTACTTGCCTGTTGTTTAGATCCGATTAATAGGTCTTGGGGGAAAATATCCAGAGATGAGTCCAAATGCTGAAATAAATATCACCATCACGCTCATAAGATGTCAAATAGCTAGAAACGCCTGTCCTTGGGTCCAATTTGGAGACAAGGGCAAAAACGGCAGTTTCGGGTCAAAACGGGGTCAGCCGTTTGGGCCCGCTTTGCACCGAAAAAACGTGTCCGGGTCAAAAGTCTCCAAATTCACCAAACTTAGTGTCAACAGGTCAGGAACACTGATACGAACCCAACGGAACTTCCATATTTGGATTCCGATGAGCCGAACACAAAATCGCCCGTCGAGCGGGGCCTGTGGGGCCCACGACACGCGATTTCGTCAACGTTCTCAGAATCGAACCAAACTTGACCCACAGGACCAACGTATCGCTACGAGTCCGATGGCACAAGTTTCGTCTCGATCTGACGAGTGTGCACGAAGTTAGGGTGAATTGCAGAAAAGGCGAATACGGAGCGATGTCCGCGGATACGCGTTGATTCCGGTGTGCACGCACACCCAAATCAGCTTCCGCGAAATCTCACACGTCCGTATCGACGCTGCGCACGTATCTGTGAAGACCGTGCGCGACCAAGTCGTCCCGTTTGGCGGGGCGGACTCAGTTCCGGGGTAAAACAGGGTCTGGTTTTTCCTGTTTTTGGATCGCGGTGTGCGATCACCACAGGACGCGGTGCCCCGAACAGTTTGTCCGGACACCGAGAGGGTCATACAGGCTTCACAACGCAATTTACGGAATTGAAATCCGAGCTACGAGCGAAAAGTTACACGTACCTGAAGGGGACCTGAAAACAGGGTCGAACTGTGTCCGTGTCGTGTCCGACACGACGACACAAAACAGCAGAAATAGGGTTAGGGTTTTGGGGACTCTGGACGGCGGAGGGGCGGCGGTCCGGCAAGAGGAGGGCGGCGCCGCTGCGGGGGGAGGCCGGCCGAGGGCTGTGCGGCGCCGGCGAGGGCAGCACGGCGCGGGGACGGCCCAGGGCGGCGCTGCGGCTGCTCGAAGAGCCGCGGCTGCTGGAGTCGGGGCGCTGTCGAGCGGGGCCGGAGGCAGGCGGAGGACGGGGCGAGTCGGCGAGGCTGGAGGAGGCGCGCCGGGAGCAGCTCGCCGGAGAAGACGGCGGAGGGGGGGAGATCGGTGGCCGGAGGGCTTGGGGGGTTAGGGTTTAAATAGGGAGAGCGGAGGCTGAGGCGGCCGGTGGAGCGGCGTGGAAGGCGGAGGAGGTGGTCGTGGCGTCGTGGGCGAGGTCGCCGGAGGACGTGGCGGGCGGAGCGGAGCCGGACGCGGCGGCTCCGCCGGAGAACCCGGTCGCAGGGGGAGAGGGTCGCAGCGGGTCGGGCGGGTGGCTCGCGGGTCGGGTCTGACCCGACCCGACCCGGCAAGAACGGGCGGATGGGCTGGGCTGGGCTGGGCTTCGGCCCACTGGGCCGGGCCGGCCCAGAAGAAATAAAATTAAAATAAAAAACTATATAAATAATAAATATAATATTAATAATAAAACAGTTAATTTAATTAATTAATTAGAAAATTATTTTTAGGTATTTAAAAATAGTTCTGAGGTCCAGAAAAATCCAGAAAAATTACCCTAAGTCCAATTTTCCATTTTACACCCAAAAATATTATTTCCATAATATTTTAATGTTATTTATTAACAATTAAAAATTATTTAGTAATTAAAAACCCTGATTTTAATTACAGAAAAATTCACAGAAAATTCCAGAAAATTGCGAAAAATCCCAATTTGAAATTCTTGCAAAATCTGGGGGTTTACAATCTACCCAACTTATAAAAATTTCGCCCTCGAAATTTAAAATTAAGCCATAGCCTGCTAAACCTTCATGTACATAAGGCAAATCAATCGAGATCTCTTTGCGATGGTTAATTCCTGATCATGTCCACTGCAATCACTTCAAGGTTAAGACGACCACTATTCCAAGCAAGATTCAACCTAGGGTTATTACTTCTTACTTCCTCCAATTACCGCAGGCAAATTTTTAAATAGGTCCATCATGACGTCTTCAAGACTTGCACACGCTCCTCACGAGTCTATCTATCAAAATTTCCTCTAAAAGTGATTCGAGTTCAACAGTATTCCCATTCACAATTGTATGCTTCAAAATTTTAAATTTTCATTCACATACTCAATATTCCAGCTAGGTAGTCCAACCATCGAACTTTAATTCAATCACCAAATTGAAAAATAATTTAAATGTGGTTCACCAATGTTCAAGTCTGAATCATAATACCCTCTAAATTCAAATTGACGATTTTACTCTCATTATTTCAAGATTTAAATCATGTACTTGAGATATAACTATTGATATCAATTCACTCCTCTAAATTTTCAAAAATTGGAATGGCTTGCTTCTTCCAATTTAACCTTACTCGGTCATAATCCAAAAGACATTCCTCTCGAGTTGACAAATGCATCGCTACCCAACTTAGAATTTACCCATTCATCACAAAAGACTATATGCCTTAAGAGAAATATTCCTTAATATGTTTACTTATCTCATTCAATCCTCGAATTTCAACGCCGATCATATCACATATGATATGTCCTCAATTAAGAAAGGTTAATCCTCAAGTATGTGATCGGCCTATGTGGCATATCTAGTACTATCTATGTACCAAACTTATACCAAGCACGAGATCTTCGTCTTCCCGAAATAAGGGAAGACGAGGATCAATAATACAGAGTTCAAGGGTGAGGTGATAGAACAGAAGTATCGGGATCAAGGAGTTTAAAGAATTCAGGTGGGAAATTGTCAAGCGTTTTGTGGATTGAATCCTATCTTGGTAATTCCTATTCACATGCTTGTATTAATACAGTCATGTAACCTGATATGATATGTTCAGACATGTCTAGGGCAAGTATATTAGTCAACTATATATCTCAATCCACGTAAAGTAGTGCGAAAGGCGAATCAAAATGCACTAAGGCTGATCAGACCGTAATACACTGATTCTGAATAGACAATCGTATTAGTGTGTCGACCCACTAATACATATGTCATGAACAAGCTTGATAAAAGGATAAGCTTACAAAACTAGGCTATAGAATAGCAGCATAAATCAAGTACAACAAAATTAAGTGCGCTAGATGATGATGAAAAGAGGGTACAAATTATTTAAGTTCACAAAACAACCTATAATAAGCACAAAAGATTCTACAAACTCTACAGTTATCAGTTATAAAAATATACCAGGTTATTAGCAAGCTTAAAATTACTAGGTTGGGGCTGAGGTCACGAACCAATAGGCGCGAGCTAAACAATAATAGGAAGGCAGCTAAAAGAAATCACCTACGCGCATTAGCTGCTCCAAGAGTCTGCGCGTTCTCCACGGTTATGCTGGTAGAGCATCTCGTGGTGATCTTGTAGGAACCTCGTCGCTTGCTGGTAGATCCTGCATCCAAAAATAAACGATAAAGGCGCACAGGAATCGAGGCAGGATGCAAGTCAATAAAATGATTCGAAGTCGATATGAATATCAAGAACGATTCAATCAAGTGGATGAGCTTTTCCTAAAATCCTCAATCTTATCGCAGGCCTGTTCGGTTCCTAAGTTGAAACCGAACAATTTAGTCGTTAGACCTGCATGGGCCACCACAAAAATGTGTCACGACCCGCACCCGGTTATTCGGGCACGAGTACGTGGGCACGTCCAGCCTACGCCGCAGTGTCGGCGGTAGTACGCTGTCTAGGTCATTTTCTGGGATCAATAACTATCTATCTCATCCACAAATAAAGTAAATAGACAAAGAAATTAACAGGAAATAGGAATGCTGATTTATAAAACAGATTGTGATAACAGATCCATAGTTTATACATGAACAGAAGATAAATCGGGGACAAACCCGATTACTGAGCTGAAAAGGGAAAAACTAGCTAACTGGCTACTACTCCTCGGAGGTAATCTCCTGAGTGGGAACCTGCCTCTCAACTGTGTCACCTGCTACGCCATAGGGATCATAATAGGTAGGGCAAATTCCTCATCATCGCCTAAACAACAGATCCAGTCAGGAAAGGAGCAAAGTACACAATGCACAACAAGATTAAACTAAATATTTATGACAATTAAGTATTGAATATCATATTGAGAAAATTGCATAGAGGGACATCATTATCTCACAGTTAATGCTGTAAACAGGAATATGAGAAAAGCAGGAAATAAATGAGACAGGAATGAAACTACAACAATCAACAAGAGCCATAACTAGACAAGAAGCTATGTGTGTGAACTTGTGTTTTTAGAATACCTAGTTGGCATGCAGGGGTCTATAAAGTTAAACCGGCCGCCATGGACGGCTATTATTCACGAAAAATCGAGATCCGGCTGATGGACAGTCGTGTACCAACAGCTATTATTCACGACACGGGTCAGGGTAAACTGCATGCCTTTCAGTATTCTCCCTCCCGACACGAAAAACAAGACATGAATTCCAATATTCAAGACATGAGATACGTTATTCTGACATTACGTGTAATCAGCAAGGGTACTAGTAGAGCAGGGAATTAATTATCACAATATAAAGATTAACTTGAGGTGCAGGTACTTGCCTGTTGTTTGGATCCGATTAATAGGTCTTGGGGAAAATATCCAGAGATGAGTCCAAATGCTGAAATAAACATCACCATCACGCTCAGAAGATGTCAAATAGCTAGAAACGCCTGTCCTTGGGTCCAATTTGGAGACAAGGGCAAAAACGGCAGTTTCGGGTCAAAACGGGGTCCGCCGTTTGGGCCCGCTTTGCACCGAAAAACGTGTCCGGGTCAAAAGTCTCCAAATTCACCAAACTTAGTGTCAACAGGTCAGGAACGCTGGTACGAACCCAACGGAACTTCCAGATTTGGATTCCGATGAGCCGAACACAAAATCGCCCGTCGAGCGGGGCCTGTGGGGCCCACGACACGCGATTTCGTCAACGTTCTCAGAATCGAACCAAACTTGACCCACAGGACCAACGTATCACTACGAGTCCGATGGTGCAAGTTTCGTCTCGATCTGACGAGTGTGCACGAAGTTAGGGTGAATTGCAGAAAAGGCGGATATGGAGCGATGTCCGCGGATACGCGTTGATTCCGGTGTGCACGCACACCCAAATCAGCTTCCGCGAAATCTCACACGTCCGTATCGACGCTGCGCACGTATCTGTGAAGACCGTGCGCGACCAAGTCGTCCCGTTTGGCGGGGCGGACTCAGTTCCGGGGTGAAACAGGGTCTGGTTTTTCCTATTTTTGGATCGCGGTGTGCGATCACCACAGGACGCGGTGCCCCGAACAGTTTGTCCGGACACCGAGAGGGTCATACAGGCTTCACAACGCAATTTACGGAATTAAAATCCGAGCTACGAGCGAAAAGTTACACGTACCTGAAGGGGACCTGAAAACAGGGTCGAACTGTGTCCGTGTCGTGTCCGACACGACGACACAAAACAGCAGAAATAGGGTTAGGGTTTTGGGGACTCTGGACGGCGGAGGGGCGGCGGTCCGGCAAGAGGAGGGCGGCGCCGCTGCGGGGGGAGGCCGGCCGAGGGCTGTGCGGCGCCGGCGAGGGCAGCACGGCGCGGGGACGGCCCAGGGCGGCGCTGCGGCTGCTCGAAGAGCCGCGGCTGCTGGAGTCGGGGCGCTGTCGAGCGGGGTCGGAGGCAGGCGGAGGACGGGGCGAGTCGGCGAGGCTGGAGGAGGCGCGCCGGGAGCAGCTCGCCGGAGAAGACGGCGGAGGGGGGGAGATCGGTGGCCGGAGGGCTTGGGGGGTTAGGGTTTAAATAGGGAGAGCGGAGGCTGAGGCGGCCGGTGGAGCGGCGTGGAAGGCGGAGGAGGTGGTCGTGGCGTCGTGGGCGAGGTCGCCGGAGGACGTGGCGGGCGGAGCGGAGCCGGACGCGGCGGCTCCGCCGGAGAACCCGGTCGCAGGGGGAGAGGGTCGCAGCGGGTCGGACGGGTGGCTCGCGGGTCGGGTCTGACCCGACCCGACCCGGCAAGAACGGGCGGATGGGCTGGGCTGGGCTTCGGCCCACTGGGCCGGGCCGGCCCAGAAGAAATAAAATTAAAATAAAAAACTATATAAATAATAAATATAATATTAATAATAAAACAGTTAATTTAATTAATTAATTAGAAAATTGTTTTTAGGTATTTAAAAATAGTTCTGAGGTCCAGAAAAATCCAGAAAAATTACCCTAAGTCCAATTTTCCATTTTACACCCAAAAATATTATTTCCATAATATTTTAATGTTATTTATTAACAATTAAAAATCATTTAGTAATTAAAAACCCTGATTTTAATTACAGAAAAATTCACAGAAAATTCCAGAAAATTGCGAAAAATCCCAATTTGAAATTCTTGCAAAATCTGGGGGTTTACAGAGCATATATGTCCTCCTGGTGTGCCTTCATCGACACAGACTCCCCCCCCCCCCCGACGTCACTGCCTTCTCCATCGACATAGGTGTCGATTTCACGGAAGCAGTATGATTTTTCTTATCCCTTATGCGCGACGGTGGTCAGCCTCCTGCAGATCCGCAGTAGTCCTAGTTAGGATAGTTTACTGATTGTTTGTATTTTGACATATGATATTTGGTCATTTATGAATATTCTTTATTTTTGAGGCTTTCAGACTTTATTTCTTGCACTCAGTTGTGTGAATATTTATTGTATTCTTTACGACAAGATTTTTTCTGACTCGGTTTATAATCCCAATGTTTCATTTTCTTTAAATTTTACTATATTATTCATATTAAATGTATATTAATTTACCAGTGTTGAGTTTTTCACCGAAGGGGTCGACGAACCCAGCAAATTCAACGGAGGGTTGCTCCGGATCTATTTATATAAATTATAAATTCACAAACTGCAGGAAGATTGGTTTGGAAACCATTTTATATTCTATTTTTTATTTTTTCACTAAAAATTTAGCGACGTTTAGCGACGTTTATATACGTCACTAATTATGTCGCTAAATAAGTCGCTAAATACGTCGTTGAATGTCGCTAAATTGCTGACATGACTGTATTTGCCAGGTTAATAAAATGTCGCTAAATGTATTGCAAAATATCGCTAAATTAAAAATTTTTAGCGACGTTTAGCGACACAAAATACGTCGCTAATTTAGCGACGTTGCGTCGCTAAACGTCGCTAATATGAAAAATATTAGCGACGCAAATACGTCGCTAGAAAATGTCGCTATAGCGACGTTTTACGACGTTTTTTCTGTCAGAGACTAGCTTAAACGTGACTTCATTGAAACGTCGCTAAAAAAATTTAGCGACATTTTTAGGCCATTTAGCGACGTTTCTAGACGTCACTAATTTAACTTTTTATGGTAGTGCATATGCCCTAAATTAGGTTTTCTCAATGTAAACTCCCTCATCCAAAATTAGGCCTACTTGGCTTAGATAGAGAGATTATGGCTAGATTGAATCCAATTAGAAATAAAACATGGTATTTTAGATGATTTTACAATATTTATATCACTTAGTGCACCTCACCGTTGCTTCGATAATTGGAGCACTACACTAGCCATTGTCTTCCTATAAATTTTACACCCTTGTCCTAGACGTGCCCGTTTTCCATTCTGACCTTTGTGTAACTTATAATTATGCTCTCTTGTGCTACATTTTAGTCGCTCGATATTCATCGCGGACGTTATATTTAATCCTAAATAAATTTAACTTTGTATCCTTGTGCGTTCCAATCGAAATTGGAGACACAATCTTGACCCGTTTTGTGCAACCCAATTTATGATAAATATTCTGTTCTGAGTCTTCTATGTCCATGACGCTTGTGTCCCACCTAATTTTAGCCCAATGTACTTCTAATTAATTTTAGAACACCATCTGCATTAATTTTAATTAAATTAATCCAATTTTTATCTTTGTGCAATTTTTTAATTATTGGGCGCTTTTATGCAAAAGTGCATTGAGATGTCCACACCATTGGACACAACACATGAAGAAACTCAATTTTGTCTTCATGTAAATTTTCCCCATGATTTTTGGAGTGTGTTGCACTCAACATCACCCCTCATCAATTCCTAGCCATGTATTTCAAACCATGCAATCCTAGCCCTCCAAACAACTTCATGTAAAGCCAAGCCCATCCCAAGTAGGATGTTGACCAACCCAGCTACCTAGGTCAACCCCCAATCATATTCCCCACATATATAAATACAACTTTTTTCTTTTCTTTTCCTTTTCTATTCACCACAAAAACCTAATGTAAACCCCAGATTTTTCAAGAATTTTAAATTGAGATTTTTCACAATTTTCTGGAATTTTCTGAGAATTTTCTGTAATTAAAATCAGGATTTTTAATTATTAATTGATTTTTAATTAATAATAAATAATATTAAAATATTATGGAAATAATATTTTTGGGTGTAAAATGGAAAACTGGACTTAGGATAATTTTTCTGGACCTCAGACCTATTTTTAATTACCTAAAAACTATTTATTTAATTAATTATTTATTTATTAACTGTTTTATTATTATTATTATTATTTTTTTTATTATTATTATTTTATCGTTTTGGGCCGGCCCGGCCCAGTGGACCGGCCCAACAGCCCAGACGGCCCAGCCCGCCAACCCGGGTCGGGTCGGGTCGGTCAAACCCGACCCGCCGCCCGGATCCGCCAACCCGTCTCCTCCATTCCCCCAGCCCCCGAGTCCTCCGGCCGTGCCCGCGTCCGGCGCCGCTTCCGCCGGCGAGCCGCCCGCCGCCTCCCTCGGCCCCACGCCCCGCGGCCCTGCCCTTTAAATCCCCTCTCCTCCGCTCGCCGCCACCATAGCTCCCTCCTCCGCCACCTCCTTCTTCCTCCCCTCTCCTCCGGCTGCCTCCGGCCACGACGAGCTCGAGCAGCGACCGCAGCAGCAGCCGGCCACCGCCCAGCGCGCCTCCGGCTGCCCCGGTCTCCTCCTCCCTCTCCTCTCTCTTCCACGGCAGCTCCGCCGGACTCCCGCGCCGCCAGCGCCTCTCCCCAGCAGCCGACGTCGACGACGAGCCGCCCTCGACCCCGCCGTCTCCGACGCCGCCGCCCAGCCCCGGTCGGTCTCCCCAGCAGCGCCGCTCAGCCCTCCGTCGGCCGGCCGTCGCCGGAATCCAGCAAAACCCTAACCCTAATTTCCTAATTCCCTGTGTCCGACACAGGACACAGTGTCCTGTGGCGTGTCGGACACGATTTTGCCTGGGTTTTCAGGTCCCCTTCAGGTGCGTATAACTTTTTGTTCGTAGCTCTGTTTTCGTTTCCGTAAATTGCGTTGTGAAGCCTGTATGACCCTCTCGGTGTCCGGACAAACTGTTCGGGGCATCGCGTCCTGTGGTGATCGCACACCGCGATCCAAAAACAGAAAAAACCAGACCCTGTTTCACCCCGGAACTGAGTACGTCCCGCCAAATGGGACAACTTGGTCGTGTGCGGTCTTTACAGATACGTGCGCATCGTCGATACGGATGTGTGAGATTTCGCGGAAGTCGATTCGGGGGTGCGTGCACCCCGGAATCAACGCGTATCCGCGGACATCGCCCCGTATCCGCCTTTTCTGCAATTCGACCTAACTTTGTGTACACACGTCGGATCGAGACAAAACTTGCGCCATCGGACTCGTAGCAATACGCTGGTCCTGTGGGTCAAGTTTGGTTCGATTCTGAGAACGTTGACGAAATCGCGTATCGTGGGCCCCACAGGCCCCGCTCGACGGGCGATTTTGTGTTCGGCTCATCGGAATCCAAATCTGGAAGTTCCGTTGGGTTCGTCTTAGCGTTCCTGACCTGTTGACACTAAGTTTGATAAATTTGGAGACCTTTGACCCGGACACGTTTTTCGGTGCAAGCGGGCCCACCGGCGGACCCCATTTTGACCCGAAACTGCCGTTTTTGCCCTTGTCTCCAAATTGGACCCAAGGACAGGCGTTTCTAGCTATTTGACATCTTCTGAGCGTGATGGTAATGTTTATTTCAGCATCTGGAGTCATCTCTGGAAATTTCCCCGAGGACAATTAATTGGATCTAAACATCAGACAAGTACCTGCACTTCAAGTTTAATCTTTATATTGTGATAGTTAATTCCCTACTTTACTAGTACCCTTGATGATTACACGTAGTGCTAGAATACTGGATTTCATGTCTTGGATACTGGATTTCATGTCTTGCTTTCGTGTCGGGTGGAAGAATACTGAAAGGCATGTAGTTTACCCTGACCCTTGCCATGATTAATAGCTGTTAGTACACGACTGTCCATCAGCCGGATCTCGATTATTCCTGTTTAATAGCCGTCTATGACGGCCGGTTTAACCTTATAGACCCCTACATGCCAACTAGGTATTCTAAATACACAAGTTCACACACATAGTTTCTTGTCTGGTTACAGTTCCTATTGTCTGGTTGTAATTCATTTTCCTGTCACCTTGTTCCTGTTTTACTCATGTCCCTGTCTTACAGCAATTAACTCTTAGTTATTGTTACTATTTATTTATGCATATTCTCAACATGATACCTGTCAGTTCTTTTTAATTGTCATGAATATTTAGTTTAATCTTGTTGTGCATTGTGTACTTTGCTCCTTTTCTGACTGGATCCGTTGTTTTAGGCGATGATGAGGACTTTGCCCCTACCTATCATGGCCCCTATGAGTTAGCAGGTGACACATTGAGGAGCCGGTTCCCCCTCCGGAGACTACCTTTGAGGAGGAGTAGCCAGTTAGTTATTATTTTATTTCCTTTCAGCACATACTCGGGTTTGTCCCCGATTTATCTTCTGGCTTGTATTAACTGTGGTTTGGTTGTCACAGATTAAATATTATGAAATCTTAGCATTCCTTTTTCCTGTGATTATTCTTACATGTTCATTATTGTGGATGAGATAGATACTTATTGACCCCAGAAATGACCTAGACAGCGTACTACCGCCGACACTGCGGCGTAGGCTGGACGTGCCCACGTACTCGTGCCCAAATATCCGGGTGCGGATCGTGACACGTAACCTAGCCGAATCCCCCTCCTTGTTCATCATCCCCGCCGAGCTCGATCGTGACAACAGCCGCTGACGGCCCTACTTCGACGACTGCTAAAGCCGACTTTGCCTGAACCGCTATCCCCCTGCGCCGTGGAGCACCACCACCTGGACATCACCATCATCCCCGCTGTCCTCCGTCATCTTCCCCGGCCAACTCCGGCCAGACCAGCCCCGCTCTCCTCTACAACCCGCCGAGTCTCCGTCGACCCCAGCGTCCCCGCAGAGCTTCCCCTCCCGCTGTGCACCGCCTATACCTCGTCGGACCTCCACAACCCGACCACCATGAGCCACTATCTCCTCCCTGCTGACCTTCGCCTGAACCACGGCTGTCACCATCACCATTAACACCGAGATCCCGTCTCCTCCCTGCTCTCTCCTTCTCCTCGACGGAGCAACACCGTTCCCTGGCCTTCTCATCCATCCCCGCCGAGACTACCCTGCACCGCTCGTCCCTGACCCGACGACACAGCCACCACCATGTCCGCCTTTATTTCTTCAACCCTCTTCTTCCCCATCTCCCCCTCCTTCAGCCACCGGTCATCGTCGACCCTACTACTCACCGCCAGCAGCTCTCCTCCATGATCTCCTCCTCGCCGGAAGCCCACAACTTCCCATCTGCAACCACCTTCCTCCACGACTGAACCTCACCCCTCGCCGGACTTCTCCTCGGACCTGGCCGGAGCAGCCTCCTCCCCTTAATCATAATCATCATTATCACCTTAATCATCATCACCATCACCTTAATCATCACCATCATCATCACCTTAATCATCACCATCATCATCCCCATCATCATCACCATCAACATCACCAATCATCACCATCGTCATCATCATCTCCATCATTATCACCATCAACATCACCAATCATCACCATCATCATCATCATCACCATCATCACCAGCATCATCACCATCGTTGTTGTCATCGTGGACCCGTCACCTTCATCGAAGACGACCTACAACAGTCACCCTCGATCCTCGATCCTCGTGCCCGTGCACGCTAACCCCAAGGTTCGAACCTGTCCCTCTCCTCTCATTTTATGTGTGCTTGTGATTAGTATTACTTTATGGTTCAGTTTAGCTGTATGAGTTCAGACCGTGTCGGTTGACCTAAAGACTAGTGTGCGTGTGTGTAGGATAATTAATTGGTATATATACATTGTGTGATAATTAATGCTAGTACTAGGTATGACTGTATTATAGATGTTGAGTGACCATAAGATACCCTGTATTTACATATGACCGTATGACCCGTATGCATACACGTACGCGTATATATATATATATATATATATATATAATATTCAGATTGGTATATATATATATTGTATAAGTAATTAAATAATAATGCTAATAATGACTATATATGTATTTATATTGTACGACCCTAGGACACTGTGGATTTTTCCGCATAATTATCTTGACCATGTGACCCTGATATTAAAGAATTGTCTGCCTTGTGTACACCGAGGTACTGGCTAGACAGGTGTTAGTTGACTGTCTGATTGTGCACAGCAATTGAAGATGTGACACCCGCATAATTAGACGCACAGTTGACCCTGTTAGTTGACCTGTGTCACCCCTAGCGTACCCTCTGAGTCAGTGTAATTATGGTTGTGTATGTGCTAGTGTAATGGCTGATGTTGTACTGTATTATATCATATGTTATAGGGCTATTGGATTGTTCTGTGAGACTTCAGGAGCAGGTTATTGGCACTACGCAGCTTTCTTGCTAGGCAAGTATACCTTGCCATTGTACTGTGATTTACATTCCATATGATGCATGCATTTTATTTCTGTCCATTAGTTCATATATTTTAACTGCTATATAAACTGCGTGCCCAAGGAAACTTGGGTGCAACGACGGTGACGTCGTATTCTGCTTTTATTATGTATATACATGTTGACCTAGTTTATAAGACCACCCCATTATCATGAGGCATTCTTAGGTTTCATTGGCCGTGATACAACTGTTACATGAGTGAGAGTCTCATGTAGGACACGAACTTGCGTGACAGGCTGGCCTCCTGTACGTATAGGACGTGCGTTAGGGATAACTGTTGTTAGAGATTTGCATGCTAGAAGACTTGGCAGTTATTAGAGGTATTATCGTGTCATGGATGTGACATGCTTAGAGCATGGGGTGGAGAGAACAACAAGTAAGGCATTTGGGCTCCTTTGTACTTTTCTTTTTGTAACCCGTACGCTCCGCTGGAGATACGCGACGGTGATGACCCCTATATATTACTGGCGGCCTCTGGCGTTCAAAAGACGACATGCTTTGTAGGCCCCTGATTCTCCGAGAGAATCATGTCAATCCCATTTATGGCCAGATAGCCTACTTGTTGGAAAGTTGTTCTCAAACTGCATTCACTTAAACGGTTAGGCAACCCATTGGATGTTTATTTTTCAGTACTTTATTGGCATACTTCTATGTATCTTGTTATGTCCCTCTGAGGACCTGATCTCTTTCCAGGTGTAGACGATCATGATTATTCGCAGGAGCGCGGATCTGGACTTGCTACTTATATTTTGAGGAGGTCTTCTCTTCAAGCCTCATGATTATTAGTTAATGTATTTGTTTTGTTTATCTTATATTCTAGTTTGGTAGTGGATTTGTTTCTACCCAACTATCATCCGTTAATACTTTATATTGAGATTTAGTTACATAGTTATTGGTTATTTATTTCTTTATGATTTCTGTAGATGAGATTTAGAGTTATGCCTTGTGACTTGTGATAGTTTATACCACTTGTGAATTATTGTTCATAATACAACGTACGCATGTGTTATGGTTTCCATATATTGGAGTTGCCATATACATGCAGCTGGCATGCTTACGTGTTCCTAGTCCTACGTATTTTGGGACTGGGGTGTGACACTCAACCTCTCTCTCTCTCTCTCTATATATATATATATATATATATATATATATATATATATATATATGTGTGTGTGTGTGTGTGTGTGTGTGTGTGTGTGTGTGGTAGCATGCGAAGCTCAATACGGAAGATTCGATGGTGCAAGTCAACAGAAAATCTAAAAGAAAGTTCGTACTTTACTCTTAGGGCTTACCATTCGAGACAGTTGGAAGTGGAGATTTGTTCAAATAGTTGTCTTCTTCGTTCAGGAAGATCACTACGGGGTTGGGTGCATGATTTTAGTTGTACATATCTCTTTCTTTCTTCTTGAGTTTGGTGATGAGTTGAACTTGGGGGCAAAGGGTTCAATATTTTTATCCAATCTTGTATCTTGTTGGAATTTATATGGATTAGGATTTGTCTAGGTCATATAGTTACCGAAAATACTGTGTTTGATCATTCATGGTGCTTTTGTTAGACGTTGGTTCATTATCTTCAGATAAGTTGGCAACGCTTTCGCGTCCGCGATTGTGCCCAACTCCTGTTCGGGTCACACATATAGTGCCTCGCTCCGCATTGGCACTATGTAACAAGAGATATCAATTTACTAGCACGAGAAGAAGCCTTCACGAAGAGCTCCTTGTTGAAACATAAGACAATTGATCTTGGTGAGTGGGCATAACTTCATTCTTTGATTCTTTCACGCCTAATAAAGAATCTGGTTTTTTAATTGTTGGTTGCTAAGAAGATAATGTTCATAAAGAAGAATGATTGAACATGATCATGTATGCTTAATAAGAGAACTTGTATGCTTGTCAATAAGAGAATCCTTGTTATGCTAAGTCAAGAAAAGAATATTGCATATTAAGTAACATTGTCACTGTTATTGAATGAACTATTTTCATGCTAATGAACAAGAGTAAAAGTATGTTTGAACATGTCCCTTATAGTATGCTAAACAAGAATTGAATGCTTAGTTACAAGAGATAGATGAACTGTTGCCTTGCTTGCTTAAATAGATATTGCTTACATGCTTTCGTTATCGCTGCTATAAAGATGGAACTATATGGAATTCTTGTATTGTATGGAAGAGAAAAGAGAAGAGACTAATAGTGCACCCTGAGGTACGGTCCTTGTGATATAGTGGGGTGTGGCTATTAGAAGAGAAAAGAGTTATTGACCCTATCGATTGAAAAAAAGAGAATTGAAGAGCTATTGGCTCTATCGCTTGATCGAAAATATGTGAAAAGATTAAAATGGTTGCTTGTTCATGATCATGTGCATTATAGAGTTTTTATCTGATAGAAGTGCATTCATGCATCGGTCTGACAACTTGTGCACAAGGTATCTGGTCTTTTGGACGGTTCCTGGGGTACTGAGAATCGTTCGGCCTAGGAAAGATAATCGAACACCCTGAGGCTTGTAGTCCTTATGTACGCAAGGGGGGGTGGCTATTAGTTGAGAGCTGAACCATGAGTCCCGACTGCTAAATTGAGTGTTTTTTAGTGCAGAGCAACCATGAGTCACAACTGCTAATAGCTGATCTGTGTTATTAGTGAGATGGACTTGTACGTCCCAACTGCTAATCCCGGGAAACCAACACTCGAGGACCTCATGTAGTTAGGACGCATGCTAGGTTAGCCTTCTTGCATACCTAACACTTGATGCAGAGACCGACAAAGAATTATGCATATGTTTATGCAAAGCTATTCTAGCATTGTCTGCTACAGCGATAACCGTTCAGCCGTGGATAAGAATCACTGGATAAGTGATGATCATTATATTATGTTCCTATGCATGCTGCCTCTAAGAATAGTCCATGTTTATATGAAATATTGCTTTCCTGTTTGCATGAACTGTTGCTAGTATTCGTATATGTCAGGGTAAGATGCTGAAGCAGAGTCACGACTCCTAACATTCATGCGTACTAGTGTAGAAGTAGTTGCCTCATAAAAAATGACAGTATCTTGCTCATAGAAAGAATTGAAAAAATGAATGTTGCTGCTTGTCCTTAAGATAATGAATATAGCTCACGACACGCTGCGCATTTCAATATATAAATGAAATAAATATCGTGCATGAACTGTCCCTACTGTATGCTTGGAAATGAATATGGAAACTGATTTCAAAGGTGTTTTCAAAGAAGTGTAAATTGACTATGATTCTTGTACAACATGAAATGAACATAGGTAGAGTAGCAAGATCACTAATAATGTAATATTTTATAACATGATTACTTAGTAATGGCTTCAGTGGGTGTTGCTTTTGTTCCTCACCAGTGCTTTTCCCAAAGTGCTGACCCCCCACCAGTCTGTTCGCAGATACTGGATTGTCCGAAGCGATAGCAGATCCTCATCCTCAGGAGCCAAAAAATTGGAGATGCCTTGAGATGAATTGAAAAGGTTTGATATATTTTCTGTATAAAGGAATGTAATGTATGGAACGATGTCATTGTATTTTTGTATAGCTCAAGTAAAATGTAAGCCAATTAGCAATGCAATGACAGCCTTGTAATCATTTCAAAGATATCAATAAAGAGATTGTTCCTTATACCATTGTGTTCATTCATTTTATGCAATATTGTGCCGCTGCTTCTAACTCTGAATAGCTTATTTTGTTATTGTACAAGCCTTGGCCTTGTGCAAGCGCAACTTAGGCTTGCACGGCATCACGTCCAGTGGTGACTTGCGGTCCTCCGGGATCGGGGTGTGACAACACTGCGTTCCCAACACAAACGGCTCCGGAGAAACGACCGAGCTTAGCTCTTGTCCACACTAGGAGAGATTGTAATAAAGGAAAAAAAGGAGGATAAAATTGTGAAGGGAAGAAAAGAATTTGGTTGTTTTTGGGTCTCAACCCGAACCCGATAGAGGAAATCGGATCGACATTCGGTGTCCGCGGATCTGGGTGCGTACCCGCACACATTACGTGTGCCGAACCGACTTGATCGACAGTGGCACGCGCGTGTGGCCCACAGGTCTAGTCCAGAACCTCACCAACGAGCAAGGGAGAGAAAGTAATATATTGACTAGGAAGGATGTCTAGCCAACGTGGGACTCAAAGAGAAGTTGGTTTTTTCAAGAAGGAATACAACAAAATCTACTTTTCGTGAATGAATCAAATTTTGGTCAGATTACAAATGGACAATATAATTACTTGATAATTTAGGAAAATAATGCAGGATTGGTTGCCAAATTATCAAGTTTTATAACACACTTTTAACCATGTCATTTACAGATTAAAGATCAAATTTAGAAAAAAACTAGTTAAGGTGAGCTTCTGATATGTGACTCCCGAATCTATGACCATGCAGAACCATGAGTGAGGGATATGGTAATATTTATGCAGCAACTTATGGATACTCAAGATTGTTCTAAGAAGATGATCCGCCAACTTGTTTAGTAGGTGTGATATTGAAATATTGCTTCTAGGACTACTCGTATCTTTCCTCTTTTTGTAGCAACATGCTTCAGATACAAGTGAGATACTGATGAGCACTGACAACCAATTGGAAGGTAGTTCCCACCCTATATATATATGTATTATTGTAAAGATATGATGATTATTAGCAATAACCTTATTTCTGGTATTTCACATATATCCTGTATTCTCGTCGATACTTAACCTAACATGGAGGTCGAATGCACCTGAAGTTGCAGGGCTTTTGGAGGTTGAGGACAATTAGAGAAAAGCTTCTTTGGTATGAACCGTGCATGGGCCGTTTGTGCACATCACTTGGTCCAACTTGTAAAAACGTCCGGATAAATTAACCCACAACATGAGACTCAAGATTCTCATATAAACTGAGCACTCCCTCATCTCATATTCCATGTGAACTTGGGATTCACAAACACTTTTCACATCGCAACTCACGACCCACCAAGACCTGTGTGTGGCCAGATTTGTACATTACTCGATCCAAATTGCCAAATTTGTTAACTTGGATGTACACATGAAATCCAAACACTCGGACATAAACCAATCAAACTCTCCTCTCGTAACGGACATGGGACTATATCCTAGGTTTTGACTGGTACTTGGGTGATTGTGAGGAAGTGCTGCAGAGAAGGTGTGAACCCGTGCGACCGGTAGGCATACTGCTCTGCATAGTGGCAGCTCCCGGCCGGACTCCTGAGCTTAAGTATGGGCAAGCAAATCCATGTCCGCCTGAGAAAACTAACAAGCGTTAAAAAGAGAGTGCTGGATAAAATTACAAGTGGTACAATAGTGGTGTAAGTACACAACGCATACATCAATTCTACTGTGTCACTAAACTATAGCATGCAAAGCAGGATTAAAGAACAGGTAAAGAGGCAAAAAAAATAAAGAATTTAATTGCTAAATTAAATAAACGATTTTAAATTAAGAATTTAAAGACATTAATTAACTAGGAAAGCTTTTACAATAATTTCCTTCACTCGGTTAAAAGTTAAACATGATAAACACGAAAGACAAGATGTGAGCACTGAGCACACGATCCAACCCCGTCACGACTGCTGATATGTCTCATGAACATTATGGGGACATTTCGCTGTTACAATCTCTTGGAACATGATAAAACCATCAAGAAAGGTGCTATGTTACATAGTTGTCCTGTCCACCACCCTTACAATAAAAATAAATACAATTGAATTAAATTTCATGTTTCACTTTGTATAAGATACGACACTTGCATTATAATTGATACAAGCATGACAGTTGTGTTTGTATTAAAAAGATACGGCTATACATGCTAATCTTGATTGCTTGCTTGCTTGGTAATTATAACCCATAGACGGGTCATGAAAAGAAATTATACTTTTGTGTGTTTGAACCGGATTCCTTCTACTCTATCTAGATAACAGTCGTGAAACCTCCAACCAAGGACGAAACCATAAATTCGAACTAGTATGGGCTGGAGTTGGCTAGGGTGGGTTGACTGATATGAAAAAAATTAAAAAATATGAAAAAGAAGAAGAAGAAAATTTTGGGGCGGGCAGAAGACCACCATAGCCCCTATATGGTTCCATCTATGCCTCCAACGAACAAGAAAGTTCCTTAGTTAACCCCGCAAGCTATCTCCCACTCGGAGATGGAGAAGAAGAGAAAAAGAGAACTTAGGAACAAGTTATTCTCGAGGTGGAGGCAAGCTTTTAGGGTTTTTTATTCTTATAGTTCTCTATATGAGAGAAGTCTCTATATGAGGAGGGATCGGGATCCCCTCATTTTTGTATCCCCAAAGCATCTCCATGATCACAACCGTTAGATCTTGTTTAAGTCATCTAATCTTAATCATTGATTTGAACCATTCAAATCAATATTTAATATTATATGACTTAAACAAGATCCAACTGTCCTAGTAGTACACACCACATGACACACTTACCATAATACTCCTGACCCCTAGTGGGGCCACCCAGTTGAATCGAACCCAATCTAGACCAGTTTGGTTCTATTCACGTGAGATGCCAACATACTCCTACTGTCACATAGTGGGTGCACTCATCCTTTCATGTCTCAAGTAGGATCATATATATGTGTGACATGCGACCATGAGTACCTGCAACCAAAGCACCTTAAACTAAATCCCCTAAGGAACCAATCTAAGGATAACTCCTATATCAGAAAATCAAAAAATCATTGTGAGGATATCAAGCACCCCATATCAATTTGTGTTGTCTTATTTTAATCTATCTTAATCCCTCGAAGGAGAGCATATCTGAATACTATAGCCTCGTTATGGCTCGCTCACACTTTCTCGTGATCCTCATATGTGCATAAAGTATGGTCAATTACTGATCATAAAACATGTCTCATTATCTTAATCATATCCACTATGTTGTTCCCATTACAAACCTGTTTTCTAGTCGCCCTCCTTGATATACGATATTGATTTCATCCTATTTGGAAACGCGTCAAAGTACAACCGATGACTTCTAGCTTTACCATATGGACCAGTGTCTCAAGAGTACATATGTTTACACATTAATACATAACAAGCTCAATAAACCATCAGATCTCACATAACAAGGAAGAAAAAATTAATCGCTCTTCATTGCAATCGTAATAGACATGGCACGGTGGGGGCAATCTCACGAAGAGCATATGTTTTCTATCGATACATTGTGCAGTCCTAACCCAATTAACCTTTTTGGTGTTTGGCTAATTAAGCATCTTGCATTGTCTTCCCATAAGTGACAGTTACAAAAGGTTTGTCTAGCTCTGAAACAGGTTATGGAAGGTGGAACTCTGGTCGGTTGGACTATCCAGGATAGTACAACAACCTCATCCTGACATTTCGGGACGATCCATATATCAATGCTCCCACAATTGTCATAGTCCCTAACAGATTACCATTATTCCCAACGCACTCGTAGTATGCATCCCATCTCATATTCAATGGTCGTTTGAATGCACCCCGTGCCCGTTCAACATACCGATTATGACATTCAATAAATTTTATTACCGACTTTTATCTCAATCTATCAAAACAAATTACGAAATTAAAAGATATATATAAGAAAATTATCCAAACACATGTTCCTCTAACAGATACTATACAAATATCAAGAAGCAAGTTACTGGGATGAAGTCCCATAGATCGTGCAGGTGTCATGAAGCTCCCCTCTACAATCCCCTTTGTCAGAATATCATCCACTAGCATTTTGTATGTCTAAATGCTCCAATTTGACTTGGTCCTTTTTTCGTATGAAGAGATGACGAATATCTATGTTCTTGGTTCATTCATGGTACTGGATCCTTCCGCCGACATGTTGGCACTGTAGAGGGTTATAATATTTGCATCATAACGTTATCGTAAGTGGATGCGCTCATGAAGATCATCAACCATCGACATGTTGCTACTATAGAGGGTTACCGTGTTTGCGGCATAACATAACCGTACGTGGATGCACGCTCATCAAGATCTTCAACCCAGTCGACGTCCAAATATTTTCTAAGGCATGTATCCGAACTACTGAAATCGAAAAAGTAGTAGGTTGTGTCATTTCCCGATTCCGCCGAATCGATAAGTCGCCACCGGACGTGATGCCGCACAAGCCTAAGTTGCATTTGTACAAGGAGTGTTCGTGTCTATTTTTAAATATCTTTGTTTTATAGAAGTTTGTAGTAGATATAAGCAGAGAAATTGAATAACAATATGGCATAAAAGAAATAACTCTTTATTGATAATTTACAACTGATACATAGGTTCTCAAACATCAGAGTTAAAAGGTGACGAACTGGCTTACAACTTAAAACAATATATGAGATATATCATTCCATACATCATATCCCTTTACTAGAAATAAAAATATAAACACCTTCGACAAGAGTCTTCAAAATGCAACTTGGAAAGCTTCAAAATATAAACAAAATCTTCTTCTATGCAGCTAGGCGAGCCTTAAGTTTCTTGGTACACCTCCTTGGTTAGTAGCACATGTGGTGATGTGGATCAATATATTGCCATGCACTGGTGAGCAACGAGTTAACCCAACTTGTCAAAATCAACACAGTAATCATGTGCAAACATACAATATTATTAGTGATTTTTTCCCCTTAAATCAATTAACAATTCATAAGATAGTAATGTAACAACATAATATGTATCACCAAACGGTGATTCCTACGGCCGACCGCCCTTCCTTGTAAATAAGGCTCACCATGTTCTTCCCTGCGTAAGACATTTTTAGCTATGCAACTAGTATATTTGAAGGTCACTAATACCACAAATCATCTTGGATTGTAGCTTAGTTGGACAACGATCCTTTCATCTCGAGTAGTGAGTCCCGCTGGAAGTTCCTAAATCAACATTACTAGTACGTCATAACATATATCCTTGTTCCTTATAGGTCGAATCAGTTTTATGACCACGACAATTGTTCAAGGAACCAAATTCTTGTGCACAAGTTGTCCATGACCATGCATGTCTTAGAAACTTAGTTATTCAAACATAACATGCAAGATAATAGAAAACTTGATATTCTCATTGTGTATTTTACCTTCTCCGGGCCATCGCTTGTAATTTTCATACTACAGGTTGCAACATTCGTACATGAATCCATTTCTATTTAGCATAGTACTACAACACATTTTTATATGACAAGCATGCAACATTATCATAATTCTACATTTTTATATGATAAGCAAATAATATTATGATTACTCGATTTTATCTTGATTATTTTAAAGGTATCATTGATCGAAAGACACAACAAGAAATATTAGAGAATTATTTGTTAATGTGTGAAGTTAAGAAAAGAATGATGAAAATCACTTACTGTTGGGGAATTATCGAGAGAAAGAGATCTCCAACGATTCGCTCAAGTCTTGCCTACGCTTTCACCTGTATTTGCACCAAAAAAGGATAAATATTCTTTTTCTCTCTTTCTCCTACAATTCGATATAAATGCATAAATCAATTAAGGTAATGTCACAATCACATTTCTAGAATAGGAATATTTTTGTCATTTGCATAATATATATATTGTGATATATTTTTTATTTACAATAATGTGCATGTTATAATATGTGTAACTAATATTATTATAGGTTAGTAGTTGGTCTATTTAATTAGACAAGATCCTATTTGACCTAACCAACTTGACATGACAACTTAACCAATTAGTTGGACTAGCCATGTAGACTCAATTAGCTAACCATTCACTTTAATTAGAAGTTTAGACTTAATCCTCATTAGGAAATGAATACTTAAAGGTGCAAAGTGAATACCTAAAGGTGGAAAGTTGTTAAGTATTAGTAGTATTGGACTTTAGTCCCACATCAGATAGAACAATAGGGGGAGGGGTTAGCCTCTCCTATAAATTTAACCTCCTCTTCCTCAATAATAATCATCCTATTATTATCTTCTTCATGGTATCAGAGCCAAAACTCTGAATCTCCCCTACCTCTCTTCCCTCTATTTCAGAAACCCTAATTTCTTTCCCCCCGACTCCAGGCCCTCCACTGCCCTTGCCTGTTGCTGCCCCTCAGTCTCCCCTGTCCCCCTGACTCCAGGAACTCCCCCCTGCCTCGACTGCCGCTGCCCCTTCGCCCTCCTGCCTGCTGCCTGTCGCCCCCTGTCCCGCCTGCTGCTGCCCCTCCGCCTTCCTGCCTGCTGCCCTCCCGCCCCCTGCTTGATGCCCATCCCCCTACCTGCTGCCCCCCTGCCCGGCTTGCAGCCACCCCCCGCTTGCAGGACCTCTGCTGTCGACCACCCCCCGCAACACCTACCCCAAAACCCTAACCCTAGCCGCCTTTCCTAAAACTGAAAACCATGTCTCTAAACCCTAACCCTAATCCAACCGCCTACCCCAAACTCTAGTCGTCTTTCCACATCAAAAAAAAGAAAAAGAAAAAGAAAAAGAAAAATATTTAGGATTCTCAGAGGGTAAACAATAGTTTGTTTGCTGGAACCTCTGACTCTCAATATCTGAAAAAAAATCTTAGAATCCTCAGAGGGTAAACAATGGTTTGTTGCTGGAACCTCTAACTCTCATCGGCTTCAAGAATTTAACCAAGAGCAGAGAAGTGGTTTATTTTTTGTGAATCTTTGTTTCTTTTCTTACTTGATCTTCATATCGGAATCTAACAAAGAGTAACCTGAGTTGCCTTTCTGTCCTGACTTGTGTGATCCATATTCAATCTCTACTTCCTATGTGCATGCCAGTTCTGACCACATTTCTAGCGTATTGGCAAAGTTGATATAATAATCAAGTTGGAAAGATCAAACCGACGGTCGAATCATGAATACTAAAAGATAACAGGCACTAAGGCGAATAACAGTGCTACATATACTAGTGTTGAAAATGCAATGACAGGACCAATGGGCACTGGCATTACAATTTTATCGATTCGACTTGTCATTCGACGATTGGACGGACCAGAGGGCTACTCGACATGACGAAAGAAGGTCGAGAAGACGCTTCGGGAAATGCGGTTGTCCAACCATCTGACTGACAACCCTCTAGCAGAGCTTGATCCCATATTTGACCAATGGGAGACAAATGACAGTCAACTGTTTACACAGTTGATGAATTCAGTGGAACCATCGGTGGAAGACATGGTTCAGAATACAAATTCAGTAAAGGAATTATGGGAGGTCCTGATGACGACGTTCGATGGAAAATACGATTTGTCTAGTATCTACGACTAGGTCGTTGGCGTATACCGAGCAAATCAGGGAGACAAATCTCATATGGACCACTTCTGAGCCTTTAAGGCTATGACTGATTAGGTTGATTGCGTATTACCTCTCACGACGAATATCAATGAAGCGATGGCTCAACGTGAGCAGCTTCATGTACTGGCATATCTTGCCTCTCTTCGTCTTGATGCAGACTTTGCTCGCTCTCAGATCATTGCTGGATATGATATTTCATCTCTGATGGAAGCTCACTATCGTGTCCTACGAGCAGCTAAGGTCGTTGAGACCACTCTGGATGATTCTCCTGCTGATCGATCTGCTGTTGGTGCTGCTCGTGCTGGATTTTGTGGTATTCATGGTGGATAACGTGGCAGTCGAAATGCTGGTCGTGATGGTGGACGAGGCAATAACGGTCGTGATGGAGGAAGACCGTGCACATGCTTTAACTTTGGTCTGCAAGGCCATTTCCAGTGGAAGTGTTCTAAAGCTCCTATCGCTAATGTTATATCAGACACTCTTGATGACGGTGTTTGATCTGTCTAGATGACTGCAGAGTCATATACATATTTTTTGAGTTCCAAGCTCAACGTCGTGGTGAGGCATCCACGTCTAGATCCACAGCTGGGTACTCCGCGACATGTGTGGTGAGGTCAAAGCAGTGTGTGGTTGACTCTGGTGTGTCTACTCACATGACTGACAACACAGGTATGATACACAATTATATATCGGTAGGACATGTTTTCGATATTACTTTTGCCAATGGTGGTTCATTAACAGTCCGTGGACGAGGAAGTGCCCGTCTTTCTTCCGAACTGTTACTTAATTCCATATTACATACATCTGGCAACCCGTTCAGTTTACTTTCAATCAGTCAGATTACTCGTGACATGCATTGCTCGGTAACATTTTTTTCTTGATGGTTGTGTTTTTTAGTACCTAAAGATTGGAAAGCCTGTCGGTAATGGACATGTGGCTAGAGGCTTGTACCTGTTTGACGTACCTTCTTATATTACTTGTGCCAACGTAAAACTCGATCCTTTCGAGTTACATTGTCGGTTAGGCCATCCATTAATCTAGGCTCTCCAGAAAATGGACCCATATTTAGATGTTCTAGTTACTTTTTATTGTGAGTCATGTGGTTTGGCTTAGCATAACGGGTTTCCTATCCTGTGAGTCATAATAAAATTGCATCCGCTCCTTTCGAGTTGGTGCATTTTGATGTATATGGACCTTATCCGGTTGAATCAGTGATGGATTTTAAGTATTTTGTTACATTTGTTGATGACTAATCACGTGTCACTTTTGTCCACCTGATGAAAAATTGCTCCGAATTATTAGAAATCTGGTACATTTTTTATGCAAAAATTGAAACACAATTTGGTGTTCCGATTAAATGCTTTCCAAGTGACAATTGTTTGCCATTAATGTAAGTTTAAGAAACTTTCGCTTAACAACCAACAAAAAGTACAAAAAAATTCTAGACATAAAATCTAAGTACAATATTTTTGATCTGGGAAACGTGACGATGGAGATCGAGTATTGCAGTGACTCATTTACTCCGTTGACGGTCCGACGAAGGAATGATAATGCTCTCTTCTCTTTTCTCTCTTTTGATTCTATGTGCACGTACGTGGCTAGCCAGAGGGGGAGTATGGTCTCTGAAAAGAAAAAAGTCCCCGGGGGGCTGGAACATCCAAGTTCCTCCTATGTATATCCATCATGCTGATGGGCTATAGGTGTCACATATGCCTCTGTTTGGTGACCGTAGGGGCTTCTTTAATAGAAGGCGGTTGCAACTGTAGCCACATACTATGGGTAGGCTGTCACGCGACTTCGGTTGGGATCCGCTGTTGATAAGATCTCGGGGTTGTTTTCAACTCTATCGCATGCGTGACTCGGTCAGCTGGACACGTAATCAGTACTAACTGTGTAAAGATCTTTTCGGTTACAACGGACAGATCTTGTAAGCTGAGAACCGCATAACAACTTGGCCGTATAGTGTCTTGGCCGCATAACGTCTAGGCCGCATGTGTGCTCTCCTTTGGCCTTGGTCTTATGGACACTTCGACCGCATGACGTTGTG
This sequence comes from Iris macrosiphon, assembly GCA_036927795.1. Taxonomy (NCBI): domain Eukaryota; kingdom Viridiplantae; phylum Streptophyta; class Magnoliopsida; order Asparagales; family Iridaceae; genus Iris; species Iris macrosiphon. The sequence continues at coordinate 50,011,208 of JAYESA010000009.1, forward strand.
GCCGCATACAAATTCTCGTTTGGCCTTGGTCGAATGGATACTTTGGCCGCATGAAGACGAGGCCGCATAGGGCCGTAGTCGCATATGAGGGGACACGTGACATGGCACATCTGACGAAGTTATTAATGTACTGATGTGACTTTTTATCGTTTTATGAGCTGTCGCCTCTCTCACGATTCTCGAAGCGCTCTGGGTGATGAGTGGTGTGTCAGAACTTCTGACAGGCATTAAATGAATATCGTATCAGGGAATCTCATGCGGCCCTTTACTTCGTGGCTGTTCAGGCTGTATGGATTCTTCTTATGCGGCTTACAACTCCTTGGTTATTCGGGCCACATGGGCTCTATGTGGCTCCTCTGTGGCCTTTTTTCATTTTGAAGGGGCATGAGCTCTATGTGGGCTGTATAATTTTCATGCTTCTATAAGATCTCCTTCAAAGTTACTAAAATTTGTAAGTTTTTTTAAGTTCAGAATACTTTGAATAGAAGCATGGAGGAAATAACGGCATGAACTACAACGACGCATCTGTAAAGTGTCCTTCCGCTTGGCGCATGGGGATGCTTGAGGGAGTAGTGGTGCATGGCACCGCTAGCGCATGCAGACACTAGTTACTTAGTGGCGCATGGCACTGCTGGTGCATGGGAACACTAGTTACTTAGTGGCGCATGGCACTGTTAGTACATGGGAACACTAGTTATGAAACGGTCGACGCATGATACTGGATCATTATGGTGAAGGGGGCTTGATCATTGCGGCGCATGGCCTTTGATTATTGTTGGCGCACGGTAGAGATTTTTTATGCTTCTACAATAATGGTTATGAGTATATATCTCGTGAGTTCAATACTCATCTGTCCCACAATGGCATCATCCACTAAACCTCATGTCCTTACACACCACAACAGAATGGTGTGGCCGAACGTAAAAATTGTCATCTCTTAGAAATAATGCGTGCTCTTATGTTTCAAGCATGTACTCCTAAATTTTTTTGGTCGGATGCGATACTTACAACTTTCTATCTTATTAATCATATGCCATCGTCGGTTTTCAATGGTGCTACTCCCTTTTATCGGTTATATCCAAAATGAGAGACGTTTTCTCAACCTCTCAAAACTTTTGGTTGCTTGTGTTATATTCGGAATACCCGAACGACCCTTTCTAAATTAGATCCTAAGGTAATCCAATATTTTCTTGGGTATCCTAAAGATCATAAAGGATATCAGTGTTTTCTCCTACCTTGAAGAGGTATTTTTTCTCTCGGGGTGTTACCTTCGTTCAAATCGAGTTCCCTCCACTTCCACAAACTATCGATCATGTTCCCCAAGTTTACCCAGAAGAGGATTTCTTGTTATTTCATGTTCAAACACAACAGCCTCCCATATGAGTGCCCTTCCCTACCGAGCCAGTCTCCAGGTCCAGCGGTCCACAAACACCGGTTCTGTCAGTACCGACGTCGCCCGAACAAACATCGTCGATAGTGCCCATAGTCACAGAGCCATCATGCTCCTCTAGCTCCACTGATTCGCCTCTGCCTATTCTACCAACTCAACCTCGTCGTGCCTGTCGTGACCATCCCTTGTATGTTCACAACTACGAAGAGTTCGCAAGCCACACACAGTCCTTGATAGCTACTATTGATGGGATTCAGATTCCCAATATTGTCGAGAAGGGTCTCAAATATCCGGTTGGCGTACTACTATGGAGGAAAAAATAAAAGCACTTTGGAAGAACCATACTTGGGACTTGGTAGATTTTTCTACTGGTAAGCAGACAGTAGGTTGTAAATGGGTGTTCACGATCAAGGTAAAACTGGATGACACTCTTGACCGCCTAAAGGCTCGTTTGGTGGCTAAAGGATATTCTCAGACCTATGATAAGGATTATTTTGAGACATTCTTCCCAGTTGCCAGGATGACATCTGAGTTTGTTCTCTTGGCCTTAGTTGTTCGCTATGACTGGCCATTGCTTCAGCTGGATATCAAGAATACATTTCTCCAAGGGGATATTGAGGAAGAAGTATATGTGGTGCAACCTTCCGGGTTCGTTGCAAGGGAGGGTAAAGTGCGTCATCTGCGGAAGGCCCTCTACGGTCTTAAACAATCACGTCGTGCGTGGTTTGGTCAATTTACACATGTTGTTACTCAGTTTGGCATGCATCAATAAAAAAAATCAATCGGTATTCTACCGATAACATAAACATCAGCTGGAAGGATATTACTTAGTGTCTATGTTGACGATATTGTAATCACAAGAGACGACAACCAGGGTATTGCAGGATTAAAAAAGTTTATGAAAAATAATTTCAGACCAAGAATATGGGATCGTTGAACTACTTCTTGGGCATTGAAGTCACACGGGGTAAGCGGGACATTGCAATGTCTCAGAGAAAGTATGTGCTGGACATACTAAATGATGCAGAACTGATGCAAGCAAAGGGAGCAACCTCGTCCATTATTCCAAGGGTAAAGTTACTCCTAGACGAGGGGGTCCTTATGACCAATCCGGATAAGTATCGTCGAGTGGTTAAAAAACTCAAATACTTGGCAGTCATGACTTGTCCGATATTTCCTTCGCCGTAAGTGTCGCAAGTAGATTTATGATTTCTCCACGAGTTTCACACTGACAGGCAATTTTTAGAATTCTGCGCTATCTAGTCTAGAATCCAGGAAAAAGAATTCGGATGGAGAATCATGGACATACTCGTGTTGAGTGCTTTATCGATGCTGACTGGGGAACATGCCTGGCGGATAGACGGTCTACGTCTGGCTACTTGGTATTTATTGGTAAAAACTTGGTATCGTGGAAGAACAAGAAGCAAAGTGTGATAGCAGAGTCAAGTTCGGAAGCAGAATATCGAGCAATTGCTCATGACACAGCAGATTTGTTATATCTGCAGTATCTTCTACAAGAGCTGGGAGAAAAAACATACTCGAAAGCAGTAGATATATGTTGTGATAACCAGTCTGCTATACATATTGCTACCAATCCTATATTTCATAAAAGGACGAAGCACATTGAAATCGACATCAACTTTGTCCGTGATGAGTATAAAAAAGGGATGATAAAATTTTACCATGTGAGGACCGGTGATCAGATAGCCGATATATTTACAAAGTCTCTTTTGGGTCCTTGGGTTCAATTTTTGTGTAACAAGCTGGGCATGATTGACATCTATGCTCCAACTTGAAGGAGAGTGTTAAGTATTAGTAGTAGTATTAGTAGTATTGGACTTTAGTCCAACATCGGATAGAACAATAAGGGGAGGGGTTAGAACAATAAGTTGTGTGAAATATAATGATATTGACATACCTTCCCGCTTGAGGGCATAAATTGATTGTTTCAATTGATAGTGATTGAGAGAAATGATTCTTCAGATCTGTCTAGATTTGTGCTGCAGTTTCAACATACAGGATGCTTGGGCGGATCTCAGGTGAGACAGAATTAAGAATCCTATTTCCAACCAAATCATTGCATCGTTCCCAGTTGGTAATATCATCTTTCTTCTTCGGAATTGGAAGTGGCCCATCAACAAAGCCGAGTTTGCTCTTTGCACGAAGCGCCATTGTTACTGCACGACTCCATGATCCATAATTGTCCCCCATCAGTAGAGGGGTAACAAGAATGGTAGAAGGGCTATCTGAGTGATGAATAGTATAAGAATTTGTTTTGATAGGTGTTGATGTTTGTGGGAAAAATGATTGTGAGGATGGTGTGACGTTGGTGGCAAGATTTTTATCAGACATGATCTAGTACCATGTAAAAATAATGAGCACCAAAAGGATAATAGGGAATGAATTTCGTTCTGTGTCAAATTTCATTCAATTGCCATGGATATATTTACAAGGTTACAAACAAATAGTAAAACTGGACTGTTGTGAATCCCGAAATAGAAGCCTGGCATGCATCACTGCTCACTTTGTTATGATTTCTTCGGTTGGAGGAAAATTTGACTTGTTATGGACTTGTTGGCTTGTTATGAACTTGGTTGTCCAATAAGACATGTAGCTAGAACTACTGGTATGTAACTTTTAGGCGTATTTAACATGTTTAGTATATTACTTTCAATATCTTATAAAAAGGTGAGCTGAGTATATATGCGAAGATCTATGTCAAACCTTTTCTATAGTGCTGTATGGTATATGATTCTTCTGAAGTCTCTTCTCGTCTAATACAAATCATAGAGCTATCTATTTATTTGTTGTGCCATTACTCTTAACAATTTTCCTCTGCTCACTTAATTTAGATGCCATAGGACACATCAGTGCGACATCAATGAAACCATTTTTTCAACTACTTCTGTAAAGATCCCATTCCCTAAGATCAGGATAACTATTTGAACTATCAATTGATCAAATGGTGAAAGTATACCAGCAAGGTATACTTTCCAGTGGTTTTAATATATGTCATGAATACAAAGAGAACATAGATCCCAAGAGGTTCTGGACTAGAATTTCAGCATAATGAAACTATAACTACAGCTAAAATGATAGATAGCAAGCTGATTGATGCTGGAACTCTGCCCTTGTCTCTCCTTACAAAGATCGCTTCAAGCACTGGATAGCTCATGAGCAAGATAAGAATTGAATGGATTAGCTGACCAAACATGTCATGTACACTGCTGTCGACTATTGCTCGTCCCCCACCTATAACCAGTGTTACCACATTTAGGATGGCAAGGGTTGTCAATGGAAGGAGTACCATTGACGATCCTTCAAAGTCAAATATGCCTCTTTCATATCTTTGGACCTGTTCTTCGTCTGTCGCTTTATTTGTGAGATCAAAGTTGATTTCACCTATGCCAACCAGCTTCATGATCATATTTATGCATGCAAAGAGATGGGACGTAACTGAAAGTATCATCCAGAACCTGACTTCATTGATAAACAATCGAATGGATCCTCTGGCAAAGCAAATTTCGACCATAAGCTGACAGAAGGAAGATGCGTAGATTGTAGCAAAGAGGGCAAACCAAGGGCTTGAAACCTACTCAACAGCATCACTTAGTTAGAAGAGTAAAACTAGCACACTAGAGATGGGCCAAGAAAATGTAAAGTTTTACACTTACAGGAGGGAATAAGGAGACGCCGTTCATGAAACAAAGCTGAGGTATGGTACCATAACAAAGTAAAGCGAATGAGCAGATAGGCTGCAAGGCAAACCAGGCATAACACATGCTGTGGAGCACAGAATTTCTTTTTGTCAGACCATACGTAAGAGGAGAGAACCTTGAGAATCCTACTTCTAGCAAGCCCGATGCCCATCGCTTGTTCTGAATCAAATTATCGCTGAAGTTAACTGGCACACTGCCAAGAAATGCTGGCCTCTTCGGGAAGCAGTAGGCTGAAGTCCATCCTCGACAGTGCAAGTGAAACCCTGTGAAGTAATCTTCAACGACTGAACCATACAAGAATCCGATCTGGTGATGGGAAGATATGAAGAGTTATTGTGAAGTCATAGATCACTCAAGTATATGCGTATCATTGTGTGGGAGTACTTGCCTGTTCACCCCATTGCGTATCAATCTCATAGGCACAGGACGCCAGAATTGTGGCTTCTGATGTTAGTGTTTGCTTTGAGGAATGTTTCTCAATATTACTTCTGAGGTTGGGGCGCAGCGATGCAATGAGCTCGTTGGAGGAGCCAAAAAGTTGCTTAAGCTCAGAAATATCAGAAGAAGCCAACTCTGTCAAGATATCAGCTTACACTTCTGTTAATTACATCAAGAGATCAATTGCTGTAAATGTCTGTTCTCGGCTATGTAATTATACCTTCTATTGTAGTGTTGCCTGGTTTTGTACCATACAGTGCATCCCTCTTGATGTAAAATCCTGAACCGGATAAAAACGGTCCTCTGAGACCATCACTGCCCTTCCAAAGTCTCTGGAAAGAAAATTTTGGCTATCAATTCTTGACTGAGCCTTATCATTCATTATCAGGATACGTATAGCTTATCAAAATTGCCTACCTTGAAAATAAATCCCAGTTCAGCACAGTAAATGTCATTCTTACTGATATTGTGGAAGCATTGCGGGAATTGAACGAAGGCCAATGAAGGTGCGAGGTGTGGATCAAGGTGGAAGCACATGGCTTCACGAGCAGACATTGGGTTGTTGCAGTTCATGTCACAGTCTAGTACTAGTATGTAAGGGGAATTGCTCATGACACTCGAGACACGAAGCTGCAAAAAATGATTTATTGCACTTTTAATTCCTGGTAGTAAATAATGAAGTGCGTACAGAGTAACAAACAGGAGGTTATAGGTGATCTTACAAGGACATTGAGTGCTCCAGCTTTGTAGTGGTGATGACAGCTGCTTTTCTTCTCGCGGGAGACGTAAGTGAGGAGAGGCATCTTTTCTTCTTCCTTGATGAAACCATCTGTTTCTTGTACATCTTGAATTGCCTATAAAGCCAAAACATTTCCATCTTAACTAGACATGCTTCTACTGAAAAATATAGTTAATATATAAGCTGGAGTTGAAGTAATTGAACCTCTAGACAACCAAAAATGGAAAAAATGTTGTCTTGGACTCACTACAACTTAAATGTTGGATTCTACTTACAGCAAGCTCGTGACTAGTTGACAAATATTCTGTTTTGTTGTACTAGATTTATGTCTTGTGTGTCATACTTTGATTTTCTAAGAGATATTCATATAACTGGGTTCTTATTTAAGATTTTGTTAATCATCGATAATGAAACACGGGTGCACTTAAACCCAACCTATGTCAGGATTGATCCTTGCATCATCATTAGTCTATATGTGTAAATGTGTAAATACCATCGCGGCGTGCTGGTGAAGAACAGAGGAGTGAAATACATTAATATGTACCTCTATATGAGGAGGACGGTCTTGACCCTTCTTCGTTGAGCCATGAGTAATCTTTGACATGACCTTAGCATTGTCGACACTCTCTTTCAGTGACTCATACATAAGCTGCACAATGGGAAGCCATTAATAAAAAAATGATGAATATTTTTTTCTTCCAAAAATTGCAAATTATGCAAGAATACATCTTTATTTCACTAGAGAAAAAAGAACTGCAAATGCTGCAAATGAACTTAGGAATTATGACATTTGTTGGCATCTCATCCGACCTGATCGGTCTAGTCTGATCCAGACCAGGTCCGGTTTACAAGGGTGGCCGTCCCACATAGGGCCAGGGGCGTTATAGTTATAGTAAGTGCACCCATAAGGGGTGCATTGTCGTGCACAAACACGGAAGCGATACAAACAACGATAACCTTACAACGACCAGAAAATTACAAGGCACAATTAATCGAATAAATAACAACCCAACAATATGTACAGGTTCAGAGGCAACAACAACAGAGGCAGTCCCATAGGGGAGTGCAACAGAGGTATGAATATGCTTTCACCATGTCATTGGAGAAAGCGCAGGCCTTGGGAGAGGTCATTGCAGGTACCGTACTCTTACAGTCCCCCACCCGTAGTTGTTATTCCGATGGAAGTTGCGAAGGAAAATGTGTGTATTGATTGTAGAAAACTTTTATAACTCTGCAACAAGAGATTACAAAAGGAAATCTACAACTTTACAGAGTTGGGGAGAAGTGTGCCAATGGAAGTCTGACCAGTGTACAACCACTTTGTTTCATTGACGTTTCGAGTCAGAGATTGGAGCTTCTTCTCGACGATGATGAGTTCTTCTCGGATACTTTGAAACTCTAAGACGTCGAAATCTTGTTGTCGAGCTATGAACGAGGAGCTCTTTTATAGGGATTCTACGGGGAAGCTCATAGCCAACGTGGCTTGGGAGAGATGGTGGTCGCTTGAGGCTGATCCCTTGTTGCAGACGAATCGCTATTACCTAAGGAATGTCTAACTGGGCAAAGACCATGATTTAGCCGTGCCATGGGATATTTATAGAGGAAACACCTCTGTAACTGTTGAAACGATAGTTTGGAAGTCTTCCAAGGAGCTACGTCACATGCTCTGTGGGGCTAAGAAACGAGTGAACCGCTAGTAGTGGAGGGAGCTACCCACGTTGTCCTTAACCCACGGAAGTTCAGACATGATGGCCTACAATCAGAGGGTCAAAAGAATTCATTTATAACATGGGTGTTACACCCCGTACTCCCAGTAAGAACGTGGTATCACAATAACCGTTCATTGATTAGGTGTGTAGCGGCGCGGAAGAAGCAACAACACTCAACGACGCAAAGCCAACGACGACTCTAGGCGACACGAAACTAGCAAGAATGCTCAGTTGTGCGGAACCAGCAACAACGACGCTTAATAGCGGACCGAAGCTTCATTTGATCTTTTTTCTTAAAGGAGCTAAGCAGAGCTAGGCTTCAAGGCTTTTTATAGCCCGTATTGGGCTTGATGGTTGAAATGACTATTTTATCCTCAGAACTCCACCTAAGCTCACTCTGTCTATAGAGCAACTTTTTTTAAGCATCAACAACACTTGTTTTGTTTGATTATGGAGCTTTATAATCACTCATATCTTCACGGTTTTGGACAAGAGTTGGATTGGAGTCCGAGTCGTTGCCATAGAGGTTGAATATACTCACTAGCAATAGTCTAGTTGGAGTTGATAGAGTTTATCCCTCATGTCTAGTCGTTGTGTGGATAGTAGTTCCTGACACGATTGAGTTTTCTATAAGCAACTATGATGTTGTCCTAGGTATAGATTGGTTGTTTGATCATCATGTGATGATAGATTGCCATGTACCAAAGGCAATCTTTCATACCAGGCGAGTTCTTATTTTTCAGAGGATCTGTAGAGCAACCAAGCATTAGTATCATGTTAGCAGTAGTATAAGAGGAGGTCCAATTGGCAAGAGTAGTCTAAGAGTTTTTGCAATGAATTTAATCTGTATCAGTCGAAAATCGACAAAATTTTGTGTACAATATGCGTTTAATTCCAATGATATGGTTATCGAACCCCAATGATACCTGTGTTATTGGATGCGCAGCGTCGAAGTTCTCCTACAGTGATAGTTTTGCCCAGTTCTATGACCATCGATCAGATTGTTATTTCATGGGCACAGTAAAACACAAAAGGTGACACCTTTGCAATCCACATCTCATATTCTACTTCTGAAAGCTCCGATGAGTTTGTATCATTATTTTGACTTTGTTTGACATATAATTTGAATCATTTATATACTTTCTAACTTGGCTCCTTTTTCTACTACCATTCGGATTCGTCTGCGGATCCTATTTGACCCCGAACGATATTTTTTTACATTTGGACCATAATGGACTTATGGACATGTTTTTTGTGCCTACGATGCTATCCTGGACTCATCGAAGCCTTTATTTAAGCATTTGGACATCGTTGATTCACGTGCTCTTCCGTGTCCGATACGTCAACTCTTCACCAAACTACAAGCATGCAAGTGTACCTTGTCAATTGTTTTGTAGTCATATTATGCTTTATTTTTTATTTTATGATCATTATTATGCTTGTGTACTCCTTTGTTCGATTCCCGGCCTCCGAATCAGATTCTGGTGCGATCAACGAGTAGATTGGGATCTATATTAGCATAGATAATGATATTGCCTACCGTATGGATGTCAAGGTACCGTGTTATCTAGATATGTCTATTCGATATTATTGACCCACATGACACGGATCACATTCGCACTCATTATAGGGCTCGTGTCTCGTATCCGACTCTTCGTCAATAGGATCGCGACATATAGTGATGTAATATTAGTTACTTGTTATACTTGTATTTTGATTTATTATAGTACTAGACTCATGGATGATCGATAGTCCTACGCTTGATCGTTGATTTTCGACTGGACTTGTAGATTAAACTCGTATAATATCATTGGGTAGGGAGGACGATTATGAGACACCTGACTTCTATTTCTATGAACCTAGGGTTCACGAAGGACTATGGTTTGATTTCCTTAGCCATGAGTTCACTGAGGACTACGATACTTGTTGTCCCTTTATCCAGTAGTTCCAGGTATAGATATACGTATTTGTCCTCATTTGCATATCACATGAATGTGCTTGAAATAGTGTCCTACAAATGTTCTTGGAATAGCGATAATGCACTAAGGATTTGGACAATGATTGCGTTGAGAATAATGATAATGCGCCAAGGTAGTCAAAGGCGCAAGACGCACTTGAGACACAAAATGTCCATATCCCTCGAGGTGCAAGGCACAAATAAGACGTGCGCCTGAGTGAAGCGAGAAAAAATATAAAAAATAATAAAAATATACATAGATAAATAAATAAATTAGTAATTTAAGAAATAAAATCAAATAACATATTAAAACCAACAAAATACGTTTAAACATAACCAAGTGAACTAGAAGAGTAACGATAACAATCAACAGAACTAACAAAAGTTTGTATTATCCCTATCATGTTTTTAGTAAAGTTTAGTTTTTTCGGTTCAACCGTAACCAACTACTTATATGAGGTAAGGATTATCTCCATGCCTTAAATTTTTTTGTATAAATAAAAAAATCGTCTTTTTTTTGTTGCGCTTTGCAGAAAGACGCACCTTGGGTGCGCCTGGAGAAAAGACGTCTTGCCTAATGAGGTGTGAGGCGCACTTGTTGTACCTTTCTGCGAGGCACGTCTTAGGCGTGCCCGAGGCGCGCCTTTGACTACCATGTAATGCGTTAGTAACTGCGTCAATAATTGAAGCGTTCAATAATTGCCTCGAAAAGTCAAGATAGGTTTGTTAGCCAACTGGAAGAAAAAATTCTACCTTACATGACCTGATCTCGAGACAAATTAACCTATTGTGGTTGTCGCTTATAGGCGGACAATGTAAAGGGTTAGTTAGCCAAACCCTAGAAGGGTAATTGGGCTAGGAATGTATGGTGTTTTGATAGAGATAGACATACACTCTCCAGAAGAGTGCCTCTGGCTTTACACGTCTTCATATGGCGTGTGGTATTACGACCGCAATAGAGAGGAATGTAACCAATTTTCCTTATGTGATCTCCGAGGCTTAACAAAGCTCATTGTGCACTAATGTATACACATCCATACCCTTAGAGACACTGGTCCATATGGTGAAACTCAAAGTTAAGGAATGCTATACTTTGATGTGTATTCTCGTACGATGAAATCAATACCATACATCAATGAGCGTGATTGGGAAAACATGTTAGTAAGGAGAACAACTGTAGTGGATATATAGGAGGAAGATCACAAGACGTGTTTTATGATCCGTCACTACCAAACTTTATGTGCATTAGAGGATTGCGAGAAAGTGTTACCGAGTCATAACGCGACCATGGTATACTAATATCCTCTCATTCGAGAGATTGAGAGATACTTGAGTAAGACAACACAAATCGATCTGGGGTGCATGAGTTTCTCATAAAAAAAATTGATTTTGTGATTGGAGTTATCCATAGGATAGTTCCTTAGAGGAGTTGGTTTAAGGTGCTCTGCTTGCATGTACTCACAGTCACATGCCACAGATATACGATCCTACTTGAGGTGGGAGAGAATTTACGAGTGCACCCACTTTGTGCAAGTGAGAGTATGTTGGCATCTCACTCGTACATGACCAGTCTGGTGCGGTCTAGACCGGGTTCAGTTCACAAAGGTGACGACCTACATGAGGCAAGGACATTATAGTAAGTACGTCATAATTGCTTTACTAGGGCTTCTCACAGTTTCCTATATATACGAGGCAACTCTCATAAGGAGAGCCCCATATGCAAAAACCTAGAAGCTTGTCTCCACCTCTAGAATGACTTGATCTCCAAGTTATTCTTCTCTCCTTTTCTCTCCATCTCCTTGTGGCAGATCTGTGCGGATGAACCAAAGAACATTCTCGTTCGTAGGAGGTATAACGACTGTGATCTAGAAGATGTTTTGAAAGGAACCCTGTTGGAATCACATCGAATGCCAATTTCCTATTGCTTCCGCTTAAACCCCCTTAGGTGTCATGATCCATCTATGGACAACTACAACATTAAAGATGTTAATATTGATTAGTGGTAACTTAGAATTAAATAGAATAAGATGCCCACTTTGAGGTGTGATTTTTTTTTTTTTTTTTGAAATGTCCTTTCCATCGGGTTAGGAACTAAGTTCCCAAGGGGGGATTCGAACCGTGCCCATCTCCACGGGAGCCTCCCATCATAACCAGCAAGCCATGATCAATCCAACAGACACTTTGAGGTGTGAATTAATCATATTAACTCCCACATTGACATAATTTGGGTAGCACCAGTCATGGTATTAGATTCATCAAGTAAGTTAGGAGTCTACTTAATTTTTGTTACCTGAGGCTAAGTAAACAATGTTTGAAAGAGGAACGAGGAGCGTAATTTGGAAGGTACAAAATCATATCCACGAGGGGAATAAACTGTGGCAGAATCATACCGCCATGATATGTTCTAGTTAGTGAATGAGGCTATGGAGACAGTTTGCAACTGATAGTGCACATGTGCTCCCTTGTCATATAATGCAGCTCAACTCTCTATTCGACAACTTTTCATATATATATATATATATATATTTTATTTTAAATCCAAAACTTTTTATTAAATGAAAGCAGATGGGTTACAAGCCACTAATGACCAGCAAAAAGGCATATCAGTTCGCCCAACAGTGAACAAACCAAGCTTAAGACCTGTATCCTAGGATCTGAGTTTGACTGATTTGGTTCGGGAAGATGATGGCCTAAGAATCATGAGTTGCTGAGGAGTGACTCTGTGATAGTTCTTAGCCCTCCTGGACTTCGCGACAACCACTTCCTGCTTCTTGGACAGCCGTAGTGTAGTCTCCTCACTTGGAGGGGAGACCCCTGATCCCCGATCCGCCAGTAAATGAAATTTGATGACAGCTCGGGAGGAAGGAGTCAAATGCTCCACACCAGAGACGAGGATACTGATGACAGCTGGTGCAGAGTCATCTAAACCCTCCAAGCCTGAGCGGAAGTTGCTAACTTACGGCGTAACACAACCCTCTCGGCCCTGACATGCGACTCCCTACTGGGTGCAGAACCAGGCCCAGTCGATAAAATGATGTGGGAACCAACGCAAGGCATCCCCTCTACGAAATCGACCTCATCCGACCAACTGAGACGACCACCTGAGCTCCGCAAAGGACGTCCCTCGGAGGAGGCAAACTGCTGACCCAAAGAGGGGGGAGGCAAAGTCCTGGGTCTCCGCGGCCCCACAGAAGCCAGAGGAGGTTGGAGAGGAAAAGGGTGAGGGCAGCCGCTGGAAAAGAGGGACACCTTTTTTGAAGAGAGACAAAGTCCCCAGGGTAAATAGAACCATAACCACGCCACAAGGGCTCGAACACTCGACCTCCTGGGCCGCAATGCCTCCTCTCTACCACTAGGCTAGAGGGTCATTGGTTATTGCACCATTATTGTACCAATTAATCTTAATCATGTAAGTGATCAAGATCATGTGGTTATAAAGCATGATGACATCATGTTTTTATAACCACATGATCTCATCACTTACACGATTGAGACAAATTGGTACAATAACGGTACAACAAACCTTGGTGTAATATCCCTCCCCTATATATATAGACATCATGAAGTCTAGCCTATTGGTTAAGACCGATGCACTACCCCCAGGTGGTTGCGGGTTCGAGCCCTGGGGGAGCCAATTAATTCCCCTTTGGGAGAATTAATGTGGTGGGTGGTGATGCAGTGCAGTTGGTGGTGCGATGCAGGTGCAGGTGTGGGCCTTCGGGTCGGGATGTGTGGAACATTTGGGCCGAATTTGTAGGCCTTATATATATATATATATATATATATATATATATATATATATATATATATAAGAAGATAATTGCCAGGTATGGAAGTGTTCGGCCTAATTACTATCCAACCAAAAAAAGTGACTGACGTGATAGTGGTTTATAGTATGATAATACACTTACAATCGTGTGCCATACGAGATTTGAACCTGAGACACCCCAATACCATGTTAAATTTCCTGGCAGTGCACAAAAACTCTAGACCTATGTAGAAGGTTGAACCGCTTGAGGGTTAAATAGACATATATTACTCCAACACAATGACTGATGAACAATGACTCCACTAAGACTAAAATGAAAACAAATTAGAGAGATCAGAGTAAAACATTTTTATCTTGAGTTTGTTACCCTTTTTGCACAAAGTGTAGCTTAGGTAATAAATAGTATAGGCAGGTTTGCAGTCAAGGCAAATAAAGTTCTCCGCTTTTTCTTCAAATGTTACTTAATTTCTTCGGCTTACCTGGAACTTTCTATATGTAAAGAGAATAGTGACATAAACGTGACACAGGAGGTCATTTCTATCTTAAGTTTGTTACCCTTTTTGCACAAAGTGTAGCTTAGATAATAGTATAGACATGTATGCAGTCAAGGCAAATAAAGTTCTTCGTTTTTTCTTCAAATGTTACTTAATTTCTACGACTTACCTGGAACTCTCTATATGTAAAGAGAATAGTAACATAAACATGACACAGGAAGCCATTTCTTTCTTAAGTTTATTACCCTTTTTGCACAAAGTGTAACTTAGATAATAGTATAGACAGGTATGCTGTCAAGGCAAATAAAGTTCTTCGTTTTTTCTTCAAATGATACTTAATTTCTTCGACTTCGGTGGAACTTTCTATATGTAAAGGGAATAATAACATAAACGTGACACAGGAGGCCATCTTTTTCTTAAGTTTGTTACCCTTTTTGCACAAAGTGTAACTTAGATATTAGTATAGACAGGTAATGTTCTTCGCTTTTTCTTTAAATGGTAATTAATTTCTTCAAGCTGCCTGAACTTTCTATATGTAAAGAGAATAGCGACATAAACGTGACACATGAGGCCAATGGTTCGACAAGCCAATGATTCGAGACATTTGGGAAGGTAAAGGTAAGTCCTAAGTTCGAAACATATACAGAGTATGGCTGGGTTGGGTACTACGTTAATATAGAAGATCTCTGATACCATAAAACGTTTCTTAGTTGGAAAATTATTTTGTAGATTGGTCAAGTTTTGGATACGATCGTGCTTTTCTATCTTGTATTTGTTTTTTTAATCTTGTTTGTGCTGCCAAATGGTTAGCCTGCCTACAAACTTTCAAAGCACTAGCCTATTGGAATATCTAGCACATAAATATGTCAATTTTGAAGTGATGAGAAAGACTACAGATTGTTATTATTTATCCTTGTCTATTATTTGTTTGTTGTTGGAAATAAGGGACTGAAATTTCCAGTCCCTAGTAACTGGAATATCTGACAACTGTAGTAAGCACCCATTTCGTGTTCACTGTTCAATATCTTTGTATTCTTGACTTGTTATGCTATTTCAATATCAGAAAATTTATTGTAACTATATAAACTTATAAGAAATAGGGGTGGGGATACAAACTTTGAAAATTTTCCAAAAAAAACTTTCTGACAGATAGTCTGGCGGAATCTGTGCTTGCACACTGAGGAAAAATTGTGTGCATTAGAAATTTTTTTTTCCAGTCATTTTTTTTGTTTTTTTTTGGGGGTTTTATTTGGATGAAAAAAAGAAAAAAAATGCACTATAGAAGGAATAAAAATGCATTAAATAAGATTGAATGATAATTTATTATGGTTGCATAATAGGAATGGTAATTATGGCTCAGTAGGAATTTGTTAGTTTGGATTTGAAAGCATGAAAAGAAGTTGTGTACGTATAGAATAAATGAGGGGTGTTATTAACATGATAATATTCTAAATTAGTCTTCATTGTGTCCAAAAATGAGTTATGGGGAAGAACTGAAATAAATTTGAAATGTTTGAGCTGGAATGAAAGAAATGGTAATTAAGTGAATGGATCCCCTACTTAAGTGTGGTAATTATGTGATATAACAGGTAGGTTTTTGAAATGGGTGTGTTGTTTTTGTAGTAATTTTTCGAAATTGAGGAAGGGAAGTAAAATGGTAAGAATAAACTTCCATGCTCTTATAGAATGATAAATATATCACCAGGAAACCAAACCAAACCAAACCAAACCAAACCGAGCTAAACCGAACTAAATCAACAAAAACAAAAACAAACCATATATGATTGATTTCCGCCTGACTGTGTCTATGGAGGAACGTTTTTTGAGATTGAAAATTTTCAAAACTTGTTTAGTTTAAAGTTTCTTTTGTGAGTCAAAAATTTCTGTTTCAATATTGATTGTGTACTTGTACTTGGTAACTGTCGGCGGAGTTTTTGACAATGACTACTTTATGTCCGTATATAGATCAACAACATGGTGGTATCAAGTAAAGAGTCATGGAAAAACAAGAATTATCATGAGATGATACCTTTAATCTCTTCTGTAGCTCCAAAAACTCATCATCAGCAGCAGCAGCAGCAGCAGACGCGGACTGATCATCACTGCACACAGCGGAGAAGTATGCCTCCGGGCACCTAGTCCGGACACCGAACCTCCGATAGAAGGCCCGCCACGGCACCGCGAAAGCGTAGGCCCACCTGGCAGCGTGCAGGGTGAGCACCGACCCCCCGTCGTCCGAGAGGTACACGTTGAGCCTGTCGGCCGGGTAGTCGAGGCACACTGCGGAGATGAGCGTGTTCATCACCTTCATGGTCGGCTCCATCTCCGGGTCTGCGGTGCAGACGAAGACGTCGACCGGAGGGAGGTGCCGGTCTTCCGGGAGCCCCTCGGGGGACGCGGTCCGGACCACGGGCCGCCACTTGAAGGCCTGACGGAGGGTCCAGAGGAACGCCAATAGCAGCTCCGCACCGAAGAGTAGGGACCACGACACGAGCGGCCAGCCGACGGGTTGGTTGGGGAGGCTGCTGGCTCTGTAGTAGAGAACGGCGATGGTCAGGGAGGCGTGGGTGAGGATGAGGAGCCTGTTCATGGTTGCCATGGGCTGATCAACATGGCTTGTGTGAAGGGGCTCACTTCTCACCATTGAGTTCATTCTCTCCTCTTCTTGTGTACTCTCTTTAGTCCCATCGTGTGTGTATATATATTTTTTTTTTGTATGCCCAACTATTCTTCGTGGTAACAACCATTGGATCTTATTTAAGTTATATAATCTTAACTATTAAAAATGAACGGTTAAGATTAGATGACTTAAACAAGATTCAACACCTGTGAAATATTTGGGGATACAAAAATGGAAGATATGGATCCCTCCTCATATATATATATATATATATATATATATATATAGTATGTATATATCATCATCAATTAATTTATTTTACAAAAAATAATATTGCGTAAAAAAATTGTTGAAAAAGTTAAATTTGTTATAAATAACACTGCATGAATTCGAACTCAGCCAACCAGAGAGAATACTCCACCTTAACCACATGAGTCAGAAGAGATGTTTGTTTATAATTAGATAATATTACGTAGCTAACCGTTTTTAAGACTCTTTATGAAAAGTAGAAATCAATCCATAACTAATTATAATTAAAATATAAATAAAATATAATCAAATATATAACAAATTCTAATTGAAATATAAATATAAATATAAATAATAAATCTTAATTTAAATATATTTAAATATTTAAAAAAATTGTATTACTTTTAGAAGAAAAATATTATTTTATGTGCAACATACGTGAATTTACTAGTATATATATAGTACATCGCTCTCTATATATACTAGAAAATTCAAGTACAATCATGTAAAATAATTTTTTTCCTAATATTATTATAAAATAGTTTAAGTATTAAATATATTTGAATTAAAATTTATTATTTATATATTTATATTTTAATTAGAATTTAGTATAAATTTGATTATATTTTAATTATAATTTGTTATGGATATATTTTTACTTTTTATAAAGAATTTTAAAACTAGTCGTTTAAGCCGTATGTATAACCTCATGTAATTAAAAATAAAACAAAAACAAAAATAATAACTAATTGTTTAATTACGTAATATTATCTAACTATAGCAAAATATCTTTCAAACTCATGTTGTTAAGGTGCATGGTACTCTCCTTGCTTGCTTAGATTCAATTCCCTATGATATTATTTATAACAAATTTAAAATTTTTCAATAATTATTTTATTATATATATTTTTTTTAATAAATAATAAAAAATTTACAAATAGTTTAGACGGCTTATTTTGATTCGTTTTCAACCCTACTTATAAGGGTAGAGATAGTACAAGGTTGGTTAGTTCATTGTATAATTAGTCCATTTGGAACTTGTTCAGATTGACTAGTCCCTCTCTTATTTCTAGTGAAACGAGCACGGCTTAAGCTGGTCAAGTCCCTATGCAGAAGTTTTGTGATCATATATTTCTTGACAAATAAGAATAGTATGCTTCAACTATGGAAGATACACTGGTAATAGGCGAGACATAGGTAAGTTTATTACACGGATCTCCCATATACTAGTTTTATTTGCACTAACGTTTCATATATTTTATGTTTATTACAAGAATTTTTTCTATTTTAAAAATAATTACACGAATATTTTCTATATTTTATGTAAAATGTTATTATACTGACCATCCATATTTTGCAAATAAAACATAAAACACATAAAAAAATTCGTATAATTATTTTCAAAGTAAAAAAAAATCTGTGTATAAACATAAAACATAGAAAATGTTAGTGTAAATAACCTCGATGTTCTATGTTTTAAATTGTCTTAAAGTTCAACTACAGAAACTCAAATTATGAGTTTGAACTTGCAATAATAATATAACAAGTGGACAAGTTTTTCAATTTAATCCTTTGTATTTTTACATTTAGACTCTTTAAAAAAATCAAAAAATAAAATTGATGTAATTCAACGGTTGTAAATGGTATGAGTTCAAAAAATTAAAACACATGAGTTCCTCTAAGGAATTTTGTGTCTTAAATTGTTTTTATTGGTACGCGATATGCTACATTTAATGCAGAGATTTACCACTAATAAATAACTTTTTTAGGGACATCTATTAGAGTTATAAATTAGAATAAGTAACCACATCAAAGAAACGATTCGAACAATATAAATGCAATTAGTGCTGTGCAATGAATGATTGATAATTAAAATGATCAGGACCAACAAAAATACACCATCAAAACAACAGATTCCAAAATTGTTAGATTGCGATGAACGAAATAGAACTGTTGGCATTGGTCCCGAACAAATGAGGCTGGAGGAGGGATCGCCAAAAGGTGTATGCATTTTTCTGTGTATTTTTCTCTAACCTGAGGTGTGACAGAGAGTATAAAACAAAACAAAAATTGTACAAATTATTTAAAATTATTTCTAACAAATTTAATTAAATTAAATCAAATTAAATTAAACATTTACCTATTTTGTACAACTGTGTTTAACATGGAATAAATATTGAACTATTTTGCACAACTATATATTACAGAAAATAATTATTAAAAGATGCTAAGAATCACGATGGAGAACTCTATGTACAAGTTATGACTTACATTTCGTGTTCATGATGCCTGTGTTGAAAACTTGGACAGATAATCCTATTAGCATTAGAATTCACTTGGTGATGATTGAAGCATTCTATTATTATACATCATCAGGGGTATACAAGTCACTAGTCAGGAAAGGATGATTACAAGTTACCACATTGTCGAGACTCAATAATCAAAGGTGAAGAATGTTTTCCATAATCCTAAAATCCCTATCTGATAAATGTAGACTACAAGTTACCACATGACAAGTTGCGAATTTGAAGATTTTTTGTTACAAGAAAAGAATTCTGAATTTTTATCTCACTGTTCATCAACAGTAGATACTAGATAGTAGATACCAACATCCAGGGCCGGTCCTGAGATTCAGAGGACCTTTTCAAATATTGAATATAATACCCTATTTTATGGAGAGAGAGAAAATCAATATCATATATTAATTTAATTTTTCTTAAAAAATAATCCATATGTATAAGTAAAAATTAATAAGAGAATATCGTTTAGGGGTGGGCTATACACACCCCACCCTCTACTTAACACATCCCAAATGCTAAACACACCCAAATTTAACTTAATTTAAAATTATCAAAATCCTAAACACATCCCACAACATTACCATTTTCAATTATAACATAAGAACCAAATCCTAAACTATCAAAATCCTAAGCACACCCCACCAGGTCCCCCCTCTACACAACCTACCTGGTCCCCTCTATACAAATCCTAGTCTTCCATCATTGTTCGACACACTTTTGGCGTGGACCTCTCGCATTGTTCGGCTACCAAACAGCAAATTCAGAAGAAGGATTCACCCCACAATGGAGAGACAACCCGTAGAAGATTGATTGAGTGAGTGATTTTAATCATTTTCTTACTTTTTTTTGTTTAAATTGAACACCAAAATTAATTGAAACGATCCTTTATTTTGGTTGTGAATCACTGTTTGTGATTCAAACACCATAAATTGTTGTTCAAACTAATTTAAATTGGAAGAAAATTGGTTGTATTCGCGGACATGTTCGTCCAACCAGGGTCGAACACATAGCACATTGTTCGACCCACGACGGTCGAACGAAAGGCCAAATGTTCGACCCACCATGATCGAACAACATTGAAACTTTTCGGTCCCCTTTGGTCGAACAATATTTACTCTGTTCGACTACACCTGGTCGAACATATGACTTTAAGTTCGACCACTTCTGGTCGAACAATGATTGATCTGTTCATTGCATTTTTTGTCACACATTAGTTTAGTTTCTTTAATATTTTGTTATCGTCTTCCTTCGTTAATTTTGAAGTGTTGATATTTTGAATAAATCTTGCAGGAGTGACATATAGGAGGAGACCTACCGCTTCTAATAAAAGGCGTTGGGCTGAAGAATTGGGAGCTGAAGGTACGATTCGTCCACAAGCAATAACAAATACTCCAATTCAAATGAACGAGAAATTTGAGGATCAAATTTTCGAGCAAGATTTGAACGAACAAGTTGAGTATCAAATTCTCGTGCAAGATTTGAACGAGCAAGTTGAGGACGAACATGAAGAAGAACAAGAAGGGGGAGAAGAGGGTCAGGACGATGATGAATTAACGGACCCTTGTCCCGGTGGGCCTACAGATCACCGACTTATCCCAAGTTTCAAGACTCATGTGGCTTTCGGGATTTGAAATGGGATTGAGAGGAACGTGTTGAAGTGTTGGTGTCATACGACCAAGATGGATACATGGATGTTTGATGGAGATTTTAGTGATTTTCAAATATTGGTTCATCATTCCAAAATTTTGAATTTGAGGTGGATTTCATACAAAACGCCAAACAAAAATCTCATTTGTGCCTTTGTGGAGCGTTGGCAACCAGAGACCAGTTTATTCCACATGCCATTTGGTGAGATGACAATTACGCTGGAGACATATTTTGTCTGACGGGACTGTCCGTGAGTAGATTACCGGTGGTTGCACCAGAAACAAGAAGGAGACCCGAATCCCCTACAAAATTGATTAGTAGGTTGTTGGGGGTGACAGAAAGGGAGGCAGTCGATGCCGTTCAGGACCACAGAGGTAGCTCGGTCCGATTGGAGTGGCTTAGGGCTCATTTTAGTGAAGATGTCACTAGTCCCGATGATAAGAAAAGAAAGTGTGCAGCCCGTGTGTCATGCCCAGTCCCAAAATATCGAGGGACTAGACACGTGACAATGGCCAGCAGCACACACCGATGGGCAAACCTAATTTAATGGACCCATCAGGATGTACTTAAGCTGTAGTACAACAATAAGGGTCTAAATATACTAATCTCATCCACAGAAATGAATATAACAATATCAGAATCATAAAGCAAGATCAATCTCAATAAAACATAAACTCGGAAAACAACCCGATAATGAGTCTGATACAATAGTCAAGATACAGGAATAAAGATAACAACAACAAATACTGAGTATGGATAAAGCATATACTCAGAAGATATCCTCGGTGATCATTCGTCTTCTGGATCTGGTACTGCTCCAGTGTCTGCTCCTGTTAATGCTCCTGTCCCGTATACCTCGGGGTAGATCTCGTCTGCTATACCTGGGGACATAATCCGGATCCAGGTCCTCAGGGGACATAGCAAGGTACAAAATAACTCATGCCAAATTAAATGCAGTGCAGCAATAAATGAAACAATAGGGTAAACTATATAACCAGCTAAGTGATATGCAATATGAGAGCATTAATCATACTCAGGCTGAGACTATTATAGGCTCTGTGTCGGGGAAACCTACAGCAGTATTTTCTCGAAGGGACAGTACATGTGTCAAAGCTCTGTGTCAGAGTCTAAGACACCTCCAGATAACAATATATAATATAATCAGCCTTTGATATGGTAATACTCTCCCCACCCAATGTAATCACACGTCTCATGTCCATGACGTCTCATGTCCATGTCACGCAGGATCATAACTAATGCAACAAGTCATATAATAGCTATGAATATAATGTCTATGTCACAAATTCTGCAACCTACACAGAATCACCTTGAATATTTTAGGAAGATTCTGTCTCATGAATAGTGTCAGATGTCCTGGGTATGACGTACTTGATAATGCAAGTACGAGAATATAAAGGGTCTCGATATCCATCTCTAGGTGACGTTATACAACTCCGCGTACGGTGTTGGCACCCGAATATTAGTCGGACGCTAAGTCAAGTCACACGGTCCTAGGTTAAGCATGTACAACATATGAATAAATTAAGACTACAATATGAAGCAGGTACTGCAAGTTTTGGTAAGGTACACTTGCCTGGGGTTCTGACTCCAACTGTAGCTCTGGTAGCAGTGGGATTTGCAGGTACTCCTCCGGTTGCTGAAATAAATATCACCATCAGATTCAGAAAATATCAAATAGCTAGAAATGCCTGTCCTCGAGTCCAATTTGGACACAGGGGCAAAAATGACAGTTCTTGGTCAAAGCGGGGTCCACATGTGGCCCGCTTCGCACCGAAAAATGTGTCAGAGACAATGTTCTCCAAATTCGTCAAACTTAGTGTCCACAAGTCCAGAACGACGATACGAACCCAACGGAATGTCCAGAACTGGATTCCGATGAGCCGATCACAAAATCGCTCGTCAAGTAGAGTCACAGGGCCCACGATACGCGATTTTGTCAACGTTCTAAGAATCGAACCAAACTTGGGTCACGGGACCAGCATATTGCTACGATTCTGATGGTGCAAGTTTTGTTTCGGTCCGACGTGTGTACACGAAGTTAAAAAGAGTTCCAGAACATGGCTGATACGGGACGTTGTCGACGGATACGCGTTGATTCCGGTGTGCACGCACATCCAAATCAACTTCCGCGAAATCTCACACGTTCGTATTAACGGCGCGCACCTTTCGGTGAAGTCCGCACACGACTAAGTCGTCCCGTTTGGCGAGGCGCACTCAGTTCCGGGGAAAAGCAGGGTGAATATTTTTCTGATTTTGGATCGTAGTTCACGATCGCCACAGGACGCGACACACCAAGCGGTTTGCACGGGTATCGAGAGGGTCACGCAGGGTTCGCGTCACAACAGACGGAACAAAAAATGGGGCAGCGAGGAGAGAGAAACAACTACCTGAACATGGCTCCGTAGAGGGCTGAAACTACTCGTGTCCGCGAGGCAGCGCGACACGACACAGCGACTAGGTTAGGGTTTCTGTCGGAGGCGGCAGGAGCTGGAACGGCGGAGGAGGTGGCGGTTCGTCGGGGTCGTCGGCTCGGAGCTGGAGGCGGCACTGGCGGAGCTTAGGCGGAGGCGGGCCGCTGCTGTTGCTGCTGCCGGCGAGGTCGGCCGGGGACAGCTCGTCGGGGCTCGGGGCTGAGGGTGATGGGGGAGACCGAGGTCGTAGGGGACGACGGAGGCGGCTGGGGTGGCTAGAGCAGAGGAGGGAGGCGGAGGCGGATGACGACGACTCTGGGGGAGCTCGGCGGAGCGGGGTGCGGCGTTGGGGAGAGACCGGGGACGACGGAGGCTAGGGTTACGGGAGAGAGAGGCGGAGACGGTGGAGACGATGGCCGGGGTGGCGGGGTTTAAATAGGAGGAGCGGGGAGAAGCTGGGCGGTCGGAGGCGACGGTTGCGGGGGAGATAAACCGAGGGGTTGCCGGCGGTTACGGGCAGCCGGAGCGGCGCCGGGAGCGGGGCAGCCGGCGGAGAAACGAATGGTTGGGGGTTAGGGTTTCCTAACGGGTCGGGTCGGGTCGAAACGGGTCGGGTCGGCTAACAGGCCCGGATCCGACCCGCTAGGGTTGGGCCCGGTTTAGCTAGACCGAGTCCGGTCCGGTTCGGGTTGGTTTGGGTTAAAATAAACCGGGTTTATTCTAGGATTTAATTTGGTTTAATAATTAATTAGTTTTTAGGTCTTTAAAAATATTTTCGGGGTCCAATAAATTCTAGGAAAATTACCCTATGTCTAATATTTTATTTTACACCTAAAAATATTATTGTCTTAATATTTTAATATTGATTAAAATTATTTATAATTGTTTAATTCCAAATACCTTGATTTTAATTAGTTAAAAAAAATTTAGAAAATTCTAGAAAATTGTGAAAAATTGATTTAAAAATTTCTGAAAAATCAGAGGGTTACACCGTGCATTCTTATGGTTTGTGCTGGGATGCACAATATTTTCGGACAAAAGTGGCACACCAGTTGACACAAAAATTCTTAGTCTTTTAGAGAAGGTCGACCGCGTTCATGAGTATGCTTGGGGAGCAACTTCTCTAGCATACTTGTATCGACAGCTCGGATTAGTATCTCGGAGTGGGGTGCGACAAATTTGCAGGTACTTGACATTACTGGAGGTAAAGAACTGTCAATTAATTGCACCGTTTTTATGTTCTTATATGCACGTCATATATGCTTCTTATTTTTTTTTGCAGGCTTGGATATACGAGTATTTTTTCGTCACAAGGCCAACCCATAATGTCAATTATAAGGAGGACGAACTACTTGCTATGAGGTGGGCCCAAAGATCCCATGCTGAAGGATCTACCGACCGGATTTTGGCCATGAGGGAGGTCTTGGACAATCTTCAAGTACATAATGTGAGTGTTATTCTTTACGCAAATAGTTTATGTATTCTATATACTATAAATAATTTCGTTAATTTATAATGTAGGTCAATTGGATATCCTATAATGGGATGAGGTGATCTCTTGGACAATCTTCAAGTTCATGGACGAACTTGAGATGGTTCCAACCATTCGTGATCCAGTACTAAAGATCTATCGAGAAAAAGCAAAGGAACCAAGGCCTCATCATAAATGAAAAAAACATTGAATTAATGAAGATTTCCATCTCAAGGAGATTGTATCGCCAAAGAAGATCAACTTATCTCTTTAATAACCATGTAACTTATGTCAATTCATATCCTATAGCATCACATCCGGTACAATTTTTATCAAGCAAATATGAATAAATATTATTTCACTTCGTAGTATATTTTGAGTATCATCTTACAGTGTTTTAGCAAGAGAATAATACATCCTTCTTCTACTTCCTCAGAAGAAATTTATATCTATCAGAATTTCAGCATAGTAAAACTATGACTTCAGCCAATATGATAGATACCAAGCTAATTGATGCTGGAACTCTGCCCTTGTCTCTCCTTACAAACATCGCTTCAAGCACTCGATAGCTCACGGCCAAGATAAGAAGTGAAAGGATGAGCTGACCAAACATGTCATGTAAACTGCTGTCAACTATCATCCGCCTCCAACCTATCACCAGTGTTATGACATTTAGGATGGCGAGGGTCGTCGCCGGGACGAGTACCATTGATGATCCTTCGAAGTCGAATATGCCTCTTTCGTATCTATGAATTTCTTCTTCCTCCCCTGTCACTTTGTTTGTGAGATCAAATTTGATTTCCCTTATGCCAACAAGCTTCATGACCAGACTGAGGCATGCAAAGAGGTGCGATGTCATTGAAATTATCCACCCCCACCTGACTTCATTGATAAATGATCGAATAGATCCTCCATAGAGGCAAATTTCGACAAGAAGTTGACAGAGAGAGCATGCATAGGCTGTAACAAAGACAGCAAACCAAGGGCTTGAAACCTAGTCAATATATAGAATTACCGAGTTAGTTATAATCAGGATGCACTAAAGAAGAAGAATGCTATTAATCCCTCCAAAGTGTCCCTCCAAACTATTCCTCCTTATGTGGCAGCCAACGTGGCAGTTTGTGGCAGCCAACGTGGCAGTTAATGTCTGACATGGGTGATTAATCTTTTGGGATAAAGTTTGCCACTTTAGATGCCACATAATTCTATTTAACATGTCACGTCAGCTGTCAAATAAGAAGAGATGGTTTGGATGGACACTTTGAAACAATTAATACCATTACTCGTTAAAGAAATGTAGTTTTTGTACTTACAGGAGGGAACAAGTAGACGCCGTTCATGAAACAAAGCTGAGGTATGGTACCGTAACATAATAATGCGAGGGAATACATAGGCCAGAAGGCAAGCCAGGCATAACACATGCTCTGGGGGACGGAATTTCTCTTCGTCGGGCCATATATGAGAGGAGAGAACCTCGAGAATCCAACTTCAAGCAAGCCCGCCGCCCATCGCTTGTTCTGAATCAAAGTGTCGTTGAAGCTAACCGGCACGCTGCCAAGAAACGCTGGCCTCTCGGGGAAGCAGTAGGCTGAAGTCCATCCTCGACAGTGCAAGACAAACCCTGTGAAGTAGTCTTCGACGACTGAACCATACAAGAATCCGATCTGGTGATGGGAAGATATGAAGAGTTATGGTGAAGTCATAGATCACTCAAGTATATGTATGTCCATTACAACAAAAATGTGTGAATACAAAGTCTACGACACTTTCAAATATCTCATTACCATGACACGTTTTAACAAAGTGTCATCATAATTTTTTTTTAATGACACTTATTTAAAAAGTGTCGTTATGTATCATTTTTTTTGTAGTGATCATTGTGTGGGACTTGCCTGTTCACCCCATTGCGTATCAACCTCATAGGCACAGGACGCCAGAATTGTGGCTTCTGATGTTAGTGTTTGCTTTGAGGAATGTTTCTCATTATTACTTCTGAGGTTGGGGCGCCGCAACGATGCAATGAGCTCGTTGGAGGAGCCAAAAAGTTGCTTAAGCTTAGAAATATCAGAAGAAGCTAACTCTGTCAAGATATTAACACGTTACACTTCTGTTAATTAAATCAAGAGATCAATTGCTGTAAATGTCTGTTCTCGGCTATGTAATTATAATACCTCCTATTGTAGTGTTGTCCGGTTTTGTGCCATACAGTGCATCCCTCTTGATGTAAAATCCTGTACCAGAGAGTACTGGTCCTCTGAGACCATCACAGCCCTTCCAAAGCCTCTGGAAACAAAATTTTGGCTAATCAATTCGTGATGACGGAGCCTTAATGATCATTAACAGGATAACGTATAGCTTCTTAAAATTTCCTCCTACCTTGAAAATAAATGCCAGTTCAGCACAGTAAATGTCATTCTTACTGAGATTGTGGAAGCATTGCGGGAATTGAACGAAGGCCAATGAAGGTGCGAGATGTGGGTCAAGGTGGAAACACATGGCTTGGCGAGCCGAGGTTGGATTGTTGCAGTACATGTCACAGTCTAGTACTAGTATGTAAGGTGAATTGCTCATGACACTCGAAACGCGAAGCTGCAAAGTTTGATTTGTTGCACTTTTATATACTGGTACGTAGTAGATAATTAAATGCTATAAAAAACAACAGCAGGAGGTTACAGGTGAGCTTACAAGGACATTGAGTGCTCCAGCTTTGTAGTGGTGAGGACTTGTGTTCTTCTTCTCGCGAGAGACGTAGACGAGGAGAGGCATCTCTTCTTGTTCCTTGAGGAAGACCTCTGTTTCCTGTACAACTTGAATTACCTGACCCAAAATATTGGCATCAGAACTAAACTTTGCTTATATCATTATAATTTGTGTAAATTTCCTCTTCACGTGCTAACGGGGAACAGGAAAGTGAAATGTATTAGTAAGTACCTCTATATGTGGAAGACGGTCTTGACCCTTTGCTGTTGAGCCATGAGTAGTCTTTGACATGGTCTTAGCATTATCTACTCTCTCTTTCAGAGACTCATACATAAGCTGCATAAATAGGAACTCGGTTGACAAAAGAACGCTGAATTGAAACGTTGATAACATGGAGGATTTGAAAATATTCATGATGACAGAGTTTAACTCATAACTAACTAGCATACATGGGGACCAGTTTGAGATTTTCATGCAGATAGAATGTACATTTTGTTAGGATGTGATTAGATTTAGGATTAGATTCAAGTCTATTTTTACGTATCTGCTATATGGATATGGATTTGTTCTCCTATACGGATACAAATTTCTTCGCCTATACATATATGGATTAGGTCTCCATCTCTCTCTCTCTCTCTCTCTCTCTCTCTCTCTCTCTATATATATATATATATATATATATATATATATATATAGTTGTATGATTTTTTACATCTTCCATTAAAATTTTGATATTGTTGATTTGTTTCATGGTATCAGAGCTAGGGTTTTTCTATCCTAGGGTTGTTAATAGAGATCCATCCGCTTCATCGTCTTTACCGACCAAACTCCATGTCGTCATCTCCAGGTGTTACCGTCAATTTCTTCGGTTACAATCGCGAAAACCAACTCGCCATCGTCAGCAGATCATCAAACCGCAACGTACAATTCACATCGTCGGCCCGGGAGTCCCGCGTGCTTCACAGCTCTCCAAGTTTCCAAAAATTTTCCTGGTCGTGTAGTGATACATCAAAAAAAATCTACAAATGTATGATATTTTACAACGCTATTAGTCTATCTGCTATTAAATCGAATTTTTAGATTTTTTGATTAAATAAACTGTGAATTTTCTGATATTTTACGAAGTTATTAGTCTATTTGCTATTAAATCGATTATTTATATTTCTGTTTAAAGAAGATCTTTATTTGAGCGGTTCCAAGATTTTTTTCATTCTTTCACTTCCGAGAAGGCTCGTGCTCCCACCTCCAAAACTTTTTCTCGTCCTATATGTACCTATTGCAGATGCCTGATCATTTTGCTACCACCTGCTATGCTCGTCAGCGGTGTAGTCTAATTTGTTTTTATTGTCATAAGCCTGGCCTAAGTGGATGATTATCTTATGCTTCGTCGATATTTAAAAACTCAATTTCTCCAGCGGATAAAGACAAAAGGTTCCTCATCGACTCGCTCTCCGGTACCTCTGACTCACATTGTTGATAGTACACATACATCGGCATCACCTTTTCTTTCTTTTACTGCGACATATATTCAACATCGTCTTACTCAGTTAGAGCTCCAACGCCAGCTTGTCATTGTTTGCTCTGCATCAGCTTTTTCTCTCTCTACTGGTAGATATACTTCTTGGATATTAGGTTGTGGTGCTTCTCATCATACGATTTTTGACTTTAGTCTCTTATCTAGTATTATGCATTACCATCTCTCTTTTCCTTTTTACACACAGCTGATGGTTCTCAGTTGGTCATCACTCAATCTGGTTCCATTATTTATGTCACTTTAAGTCTTCCTTTGGTTTTACGTGTTATCCATCTTACTCTACACCTCATATCATTTAGCAACCTTTGTAAGAGTGAATTTATTATTGTTTTTTATTCCCTCACATGTTTTGTGCAAGATTTCTGCACGGGCTAGACGATTGATCGTGCTCATAGAAAGGGTGGTTGCACCACTTAGAGTTTCTTTATTTTCCATTATCTAAACCTTTCAGTTCTAGTCATGTTGCTATCGTCACATCTGTTGTCGACTTGTGGCACATACGCTTATGTTATATTTCAAAGTCTCGATTAAAGAGTTTATTCTATAGTGGAGCTCTTAGGCATGTTTTTTTCTTTTCTCTATCCACATGTACGGACTGTAAGTTGACAAAACACTTAGTCCTATCTTTTTCTAAGAGTTTATCTAAATCCAGTAGTATTTTTGAATTAGTTCATTCTGGCATATAGGGACATGCTCTTATTCCATCTATTATTGATTTTCTCTACTACGTAAGCTTTATTGATGATTACACTCGTTATTGGGTCTCTCTTATGTGTCATCGTTTCGAACTTCCTATTATTTATAGGACATTTACTACTTTTATTCATACTCAACTTAATGCCAGGGTTAAATTTTTTTGCTCTGATTATGCTCGTGAGTATCTCTCCGCTACAATAAGATTTATCTTGCAATCTCATGACACTTTTTTCCAACAGTCTTGTCCTTACACTCATGACCTGTCATATTTTCTTAGACTGCTCGTACTATCTTGTTAACCTCTTTTGTTCCTTAAAAGTTATGGGCACAGTTCATTTTTACCTCTGTTAATCTTATCAAAATCATTCATTCCTCTGTTTTTGTCTGGTCGGATACCTCATGAGAGTCTTTTTTCGTATTCTCCTAACTACAATATGCTTTGTACTTTTGGGTGCACTTGTTTTATTTTTGTTCTTTTGACTGAGCGCATGAAGCTGACAACTCGATCAACCAATTGTGTCTTAGTCAATTTTAGTTCCGAGCACAAGGTATACCGTTATTTTGATCCATTGGTCCGTCGTCTTCGTATATCTTGTTATGTCACATTTCTAGAGAATCTCCTTATTTCATTGTCCAACCTCCGGGTGTTCAATTCTTCTTCTCCCCAACTTCATCGTCTAGTGTTTTCATTGATCCTACTCCTTTGCTTCCATCTCCCGGTACAACTCCTCGTACGACACTATTGCCTCGTGAGGATCCTCCATATATTCCATCAGCCTCTGCTACATCATCTTCTCTACCAACCTCTCTGTCAGTCCCAACGTACTCACCGACCTCCTGCTCATTTTACTTCCGTATTCCATTCTTCCCTTACTACTATCTATACTACACGAGAGCTCATTTCGTATCAAGAGGTTATTTATACCCTGAGTTGCAGAAGGCTATGGCAAAAGAGTTTCGAGCACTTCAGCAGACATGGCTTGGAATGTCGTTCCACTCCCTGACTAGATCCAGCCTGCTAGTTGCAAGTGGGTCTTCAAGGTCAAGTATCAACTTAATGGAACCATTGAGCGACACAAGGCTCGCTTGGTTGCACCATCCCACGTCCGATGTATATGTGCGAAGTGCATAATGCGTCAGCAAAGTAACACTTTACACCATTCGCCAATGCCTGAGCTCCAAAGGGATTCCACCAAATAATTTGTGGTAAAACAAATGCTTGTTGAGGTATTTAAACCTTACCCACAAGAAAAATTCTCATCATTCAAACCACTTGAACTAACACACCTCATGTGTCTAAGATAATAAATAATAGCTCAAATATTAAAATAGACATATTTGAGGTTTGCCTCACTATGGACCAGTGTGACTAGATAACTAGTGACCAAATTCAATAAACCCCAATATAAATTATTGTTTTTTTTCCTTGGAATGTTACTTTAATTTCTCAACTTACATGGAAATTTCTACTCGGAGGAAAACAATAACATAAATGGGAGACAAGAGTAGACCAAAGGGTGGACAGAACAAAGGGAACTCATGAACTCATGGGTTCGAAGGAAAGGTGAAGAATGGAGTACTTTTTTTTTATAGATAAAGGTACAATATTATGTTGCTAATGTTTGGCTCTAGTATCATTTTAAAAGTAACATTAAAAATCATATAGGATAAGAATTTAATATAAATTTCTCTATATCATGTTAAAAGTCGATATCATAACGTTTTCTTATGCGTAGGATTAAGTTAACAACATCATGTTTCCCTTTGACAAGAAATTCTTCAGAAGAGCGAATGGTGTGAAGTAACATGACATGCATCTTGACTTGTGCAAATAATTTCATGAATATGACATCGGCGCATGAAGATATAACAATATATTGTGGTTTCTGAACCCTTCTACAATTTCTGAAGTTGATTGAAAGGGAAAACAAATATGAAAAGTATTATCAAAATTGGAGCAGCTATATTTACTTTACTAGACTGTGTACGAATTATAATTCACTACCAAAATATTTGAGATTAGCGACGGACTTTAAGTTTCTATGACTTTTGTATGCTCGAATAAGTTTCTAAGCCAATGTAAGATTTTCTGGTTTCTAATATAAGTTTTTTCCGAGAAACAAAGGATCTCTGCATGGGCGGATCTAGATATAGCCTGGATGGGCTGGATGTCACGGACTTAGTAATTTTTTTTTCACTTCGACCCGTGCGGCGCACGAACTTCCTCGTTGAAGACTCGTGCAAGCCTTTCCGACCCCGAACTTAGCTAGCTCGCTAAGGTAAATAGAGAACAGTAGAGCAAGATGGAAACTTGAAGACTTCTTTATTGATATTGGAAAAGCTTACAAGTTTTCAGTGGTGATGAGCAAATGAGTCTCCCCCCTATTTATATTGCTTCAAGGGCTTATAGGAACCTTCTAGAATGAAAATATTTCAAGAATTATTCTTGAAAATATGCTAAAAATTATTCTATATCTTAAGAATATTCCTTACATCATTATTATTGCCAAATAACTAAAAAGAAAGCCTCTTGAATGAAAGTGTATTCTGCCATGTGCTGAATTCTATTCCTCCATGTGCAGAATTCTGGAAGCTTTCCGGATCTTTGTGGGTACACAAAATATGGTGCGTGACATTCTCTCCCACCAAATATGTTGACGTCCCCGTCACACACGTCCGCTGAGGAACGCTTAGATCTGGTCCTCGAACTGATTCAACGTGTCAGCGCGTTCCCAGTTGGATTCGACGTAGGCATTCCTTTCCACTTAATGAGATACTCCACATATGGAAAAATACCTCGTCGACGAATAGTCCTCGAGTCAAGCACGACGTCCACTTCTTTGTCAAACGACGTAATCATGGTCTCCGTGAGCTGCTTCGAAACTTCTCGCTGAGGGTCCTCCAAGTCTGCATGATAAGGCTTGAGGCAGCTTGCATGGAAGACGGGGTGGATCTTCAGCTTGACGGGGAGCTCGAGCTTGTAGGCAACTTTGCCTACCTTCTTAAGGACGGGGAATGAGCCTTCATACTTGTGAATCAGTCCCTTGTGCACCTTGCGGAACACCTTGAACTGTTGCGGTTGAAGCTTGACCATCACCAAGTCTCCT
Source organism: Iris macrosiphon (assembly GCA_036927795.1). NCBI lineage: Eukaryota > Viridiplantae > Streptophyta > Magnoliopsida > Asparagales > Iridaceae > Iris > Iris macrosiphon. The sequence goes on from JAYESA010000009.1 coordinate 50,044,179, forward strand.
TCCTTGTACTCAACAGGCCTTCGCTTGGCATCGGCCCATTTCTTTATCTTGTGTGCAACTTTTTTCAGAAATGCCTTGGCAATATCCGCCTTCTCCCTGAAGTCCGAGGCAAACTGGTGGGCCGCGGGGCTCTTGTCCGATGTCCCCGTACTCAGCATGTGCGGGACGAGCGGTTGTTGACTCATTACCAACTCGAACGGGCTACAGTGAGACGACTCGCTCCTTTGGATATTGTAGCAGAACTGAGCGATGTCCAAGTGATGCACCCAATCCCGCTGGTTGGCACTTACAAAGTCCGCAAGTACTCGAGTAAGAAGTTGACCCGCTCTGTCTGTCCATCCGTCTGCAGGTGGAAACTGGTCGAGAAGTGTAGGTCCGACCTAAGGATCTTGAACACCTCCGTCCAGAACTTTTCCGTGAAGCAGGGGGTCTCGGTCACTGATGATGCTTTTCAGGATGCCCCAAAACTTCACCACATGAAAAATGAACAAGGGCGCGGCCTCCTCTGCAGTGCAATCCGTCGGTGCAGCTATGAAGGCCCCGTACTTGGAGAATCGGTCCACCACCATGAGGATGGACCCATGTGTCCCCACCTTAGGCAAGACATAGATGAAGTCCATCGATATGCTCTCCCATGGTCGACTCGGCACGGGGAGAGGCTCAAGCAGGCCTCTGGGTCGCTGGTGATCCACCTTGTCTTGCTGGCATATAAGACAAGTGCGTACGTAGTCCTCCACATCTTCGCGCATGCGAGCCCAATAGTAGGCGGCCTCCAGCAATGTCAATGTCCTCTTCTGACCCGGATGTCCAGCCCACTTGGTATCGTGGCACTCCTTGAGTAGTTGTCTGCGCACGCCACCCCACTTAGGACCGACCACCTTGTCGCCCTTCGTATAGAGAAGCCCGTCCCTTAGCCAAAACCTTCGCGTTTTGTCTTCACGAGCGAGCTTCACCAAAGCTTGTGCCAATGGGTCCTCCGCCATACCCATCTTGATATGCTCAAGTAAGTCACCCTTAAGCAAGCACACCGTTGCTAGCTCGGCCTTCCTGCTTAGTGCATCGGCCACATGGTTCTCCTTGCCCGACTTGTATCGCAGCTCCATGTCAAACTCGGCCAAGAAGTCTTGCCATCTCGCTTGCTTGGGGACAACTTCTTCTGCGTCTGGAAGTAGCTCATGACGACATTGTTTGTCATCACCACGAACTTGGAGCCAAGGAGATAGTGAAGCCACGTCCGCAAGCAATGCACTACCGCTGTCATCTCCTTCTCGTGCACCGTATAGCGCCGCTCTGTGTCATTCAACTTGCGGCTCTCGAATGCGATAGGGTGCCCTTCTTGCACCAACACCCCTCCAATAGAGAAGTCGGACGCGTCAGTATGCACCTCGAACGGCTTGGAGTAGTCCAGTAATGATAAGACCGGTTCCTCCGTCACTGCCTTCTTCAGTGCATCAAATGCCTCCTCGCATTTGGACGTCCACCTCCATACGCGATCCTTCTGCAACAGGTCTGTGAGTGGTGCGGCTATGGCGGAGTATCCTCGGATGAACCGCCGATAGTAGTTCGCCAGGTCTAAGAACGATCGCAGCTCCGTCGGCCTGGTGGGAGCCTCTCACTCCTGTATGGCCTGGACTTTCGTCTCGTCCATCCATATCTTGCCACGTCCGATCCAATGCCCCAAGAACGACACCTCTTCTTGGGCAAAGGAACATTTCTCCCTCTTGACGAAGTTGGTTCTCCCTTAGCACCTGAAAAACTGCCTTCAAGTATTCGATGTGCTCTTTCATCGTGTTTGAGTACACGACGATAACGTCGAAATACACCACGACGAACCGATCGAGAAAGGGGTGGAAGAGCTTGTTCATCAAAATGCAAAATGTCGCAGGAGCATTTGTTAGACTAAAAGGCATAACAAAAAATTTATACGCTCCATACCTCATGACGCATGCGGTCTTGGCCTCATCTCCTTCGGCTATCCGCACCTGATAATATCCCGAGCACAAATCCAGCTTTAAGAAGTACCTCGCACCTCCCAACTGATCGAACAAGTCTGCACCAACGGGATAGGATATTTGTTTTTGACGGTCACCTTGTTAAGTGCACGATAGTCAATGCACAAACGAAGGCTTCCATCCTTCTTCTTCTGAAATAGCAATGGTGTGCCGAACGGGGCCTTAGACGGCATAATGAATCCAGCATCGAGCAGCTCCTTCAGTTGCTTCTTCAACTCTTCGAGCTCTGGCGGGGCCATGCGGTATGGGACCATCGCGAGCGGCTTCGTGCCCAGTTCTAACTCGATGGCGTGGTCCACTTCCCTTCGCGAAGGTAGCCTCTTCGGAAGCTCTTGCAACATGACATCCTCAAACTCCATGAGGATGTTGCTGATCTCAGGCGGAAGATCCCCATGCACGGGTGCTTCCTCCGTCTTAAGCACCGCTAGGTATGTCGTCTCTCCGTGCTTCACATCCTTCTTGAGTTCGATGGCGGAGAGAGCTTTCACCTTCGCGGACTCGCCCCGTGCAACATTCACCATGCACGGCGAGCCCTCTTCCATGATCCCGACGACTCCTAAGTGTGGCATTGGAACTGCTTTCGTCGAAGTCGGGAAGTTTATCCCTAGGATCATCTTGAAGTCGTCGAGAGGTACGGCCGTGAGACTGGTGACTCTCGTCCAGTCTCCTACCTCTATCTTCATACCCTTGGCCACCTCCTGCACGGGGCGAACCACTGAGTTGACCGTCTTCATCTTGCTTGAGTCCTTCTCTAGCACCAGACCCAAGCGCTGGACCTCCGCGTCCGAGACGAAGTTGTGTGTTGCCCCCGTGTCAACCATCGTCCTCGTACTCTGGCCGTTGATCTTCATGTCCACGTACATAAGTGTCACGCCCCGATCCCGAAAGGGTCGGTCGTCCTCGCTTGATCCTTTACGGAACCGATTCGTCCTCGCTTGGGGCGTGATGCCGTACGAGCCTGGAGTTGCGCTCGTACAAGGCAAGAACTTGCAGTTATAGGAACCCATTTTGAAACACAATTTATAAAACACATTCACAGAGATTTGAACACAGTGCAGGAAGAAACATGCTTTTTCATTGATAATTCAGAGTAATTTACATAGAGTTTACATTGATGCGCCTCTCGGCTACTTGATTTGCATTACAAAAGATAAACTCAAAAGGCAGGGCGCGCTCCATCAGATAGTCCACGTCGTTCATACATTACGCCCTTGTATAGGTTGAAAGTCCAAGCCTCCAAAATGATCTGACTCCAACTATACTTCAAAATAGAGGTGCTCCTAACGCCTCCTCGTCTATCCACTAGCGTTGCACCGTCTGAGTGCCTGAAATAGTTGCCCACAACGTGGGTCAGTACTCAACTTGTACTGGTGAGCGGGATGAACCCACTCGACTAAATCGACACTAGCTTATTAGGGGCGAGCATGCATTAAGATGACTTCTATAAAGAGGCAAGTGAATTCAATTCATATCAGTTGCATGTTTTGATAGGAATGAAAATAATAGCGAATCCAACCAGTGCATCGATTGCTTACTCAACCGATGCACGTCTTCCCTGCAACGAAACACAAGTATACTTACCATCTGCACAAGACAATAGATTAGCATGTGTTCTAGTCTAAGCGGTCATTGGTGTGATCGACACCTTAGGGACATATTCAAGCATTAGCGGCGCGCCCTATCAGCCCGGGTAGCAAGCCCTGCTGGAGGTCCCGCAATGCATCGTGACGAGCACGAATCAAATATTTCCCTCCGGATCGATACGGTTCCAGTGCCCCGGAAAGCCGTTTCGAGGAAATGATAAATCTTGTGCACAAGTTGTCCCAGACCATGCAAATGCATGAACAATTCATATATCATACAATGCATCGATTGAAACAAAAGAAGTTAAGCAGCAATATATATCTCATGCAACAGTTCATATTTTCTCAACGCGATGTTCCGATTTTGATATCCCATAGGTCCAAACTCCGTCCGAGGCACTAGGCCACCACCAACAACCAATCCCCATTATAAACAAACTCAGTTATAAGGTGTGCAAGCATATAGAAATATTAGTCTACAAAAATCCCCTGTTCCTTTCTTAGTGGCTGGCATGCATTGTGGCAAGGATTTCCTAGGCGTCCAACCGGGCATCATCGAGTGAACGTTTGAAACATTAAAGATGTTGGCGTGAAGAAGTAGGAAAGAAGGGTCCAAACCACTCACTGGTTAAGGAAAAGGTAGCTGAAACAAAGATTCCCGCCTAGCGACGATCAAACGTCAGTTACGCGGACCTGCACAGCACGAGCACCAATTAGAATCTTGCCTATCCTTCCTTGCCGAACTCCCCAAGAATCAAAGCTCCAAACGATAAAACCAGCAACGAAAACCAAGCAAATCGAAAGCAACACCAAATCAAATCCCAAAGCGGCAATCAAGAAAACCAAGCAACCAAACACGAAAACTATTGGACTCGTTTCAATAGAGGCCTTTCCATGAGTTGGAAAGGATCATCGCATTTCGTCCGTGGCAAGAAGATGCCGAAGTTCTAAGTTATGACTCAAACGGACTAGCCACAAGCCCAATTACGTAGTGCACATCCCGGTCGGATCGGGATTTGAGGCACTACATAATATACCACTAAGAAAAAGTTTCGACCCGAAACTTAAGAACAAGGCCGACCCGAAACGTAAGAACAAGGCCCTACCTCCGACTGAATGAACAATGAAGGGTACTTCTCCTTCATCTCCGATTCCATTTCCCAGGTTGATTCCCCAGCTGAATGGTTCCGCCACAGCACGCGAACCAAGGACATCGTACGGTTGCGAAGTACTTTTTCCTTACGATCCAGGATCTGCACCGGTTCTTCAGAGTATGACAAGTCCGCGCGCAGTTCCAACTGTACAAAACTAACCACATGACTTGGGTCATGCACATACTTCCGTAGTTGGGAAACATGGAATACGTCATGCACTTCTGCCAAGGCGGGAGGTAGTGCTATCCTGTACGCCACAGCTGCAACTCGTTCCAGTATCTCAAAGGGGCCGACAAACCGGGGACTCAGTTTGCCCTTCACGCCGAAACGCATCACACCTCGCATCGGCGTCACTTTCAAGAAGACATGATCCCCGACCAAGAATTCCAAGGGTCTTCTATGTGCATCAGCATAACTTTTCTGTCGGCTCTGTGCTGTGCGGAGTCTTTCTCGAATCAAGCGAACTTTTTCAACTGCCTGCTCTACCAGCTCTGGCCCGAGTACCTGCCGCTCGCCGACTTCGTCCCAACAGATTGGAGATCGACACTTACGCCCATATAGTGCTTCGTACGGTGCCATCTGGATGCTCGATTGATAACTGTTGTTGTAAGCAAACTCCGCCAAAGGAAGATGCGTGTCCCAACTAGTCTTTAAATCGATCGCACACAGCCGTAACATATCTTCAAGTATCTGATTTGTCCTCTCTGTCTGTCCATCAGTCTGCGGGTGGTATGCGGTACTGAACTGTAGCTTGGTTCCCAAAGCAGCTTGTAGACTAGTCCAGAAACGAGATAAGAAGCGTCCGTCACGGTCAGAGACGATTGAGGCAGGTACTCCGTGTAATCGGACGATCTCATCTATGTAAATTTGTGCTAACCGATCGACGCTCCAAGTAACTTTTATGGGAAGAAAGTGGGCTGATTTGGTCAAACGATCAACTATGACCCAAATCGCATCGTGCCCCCGTGGCGTCTTCGGAAATCCCACAATAAAATCCATAGTGATGTTGTCCCATTTCCACTCGGGAATAGCGAGGTTCTGCAGTTCCCCGCCGGGCCTCTGATGCTCAGCTTTCACCTGTTGACAGGCCATGCACTGTGACACAAAGGTCGCCACATCCCGCTTCATACCGTGCCACCAGAAGGTCCCGCGCAAGTCCTTGTACATCTTAGTGCTCCCCGGATGTAAAGAATACTTCGCGTAGTGTGCTTCCGCCATAATTTCCCTTCGGAGTTCTGGGTCGTTAGGAACACATAGCCTCCCTTTCATCTGTAAGGCCCCATCTTCGCCTGCCCCAAAGTCAGACGTCTTCCCTGCCGAGATCAATCCGCGCACCTTTGCTAAGAACTGATCGCCCTCTTGAGCTGATTTGATTCTACCATGTAAACCCAGTTCAAGATGGAGTGGTGCCAGCTGCACTCCTGGATGCCGAACTCGAAACTCGATGCCCATCGCCTCTAGATCTCGAAGTAAACGATTGTCTATAGATAACGAGCCCACGTGCTTCCGACTCAGAGCATCAGCAACGACGTTTCCCTTGCCCGGAGTATACGCGATCGTTAGGTCATAGTCCTTAATAAGTTCTAGCCAACGCCGCTGTCGGAGGTTCAATTCCCGCTGGGTAAAAAGATACTTGAGGCTCTTGTGATCTGTGAAGATTTTGCAAGCAACACCATAAAGATAATGCCTCCACAACTTCAATGCAAATACAATCGCCGCCAATTCCAAGTCATGCGTCGGGTAGTTCTTCTCGTGCGGCTTCAGTTGCCTGGAGGCGTACGATATTACCTTGTCCCTCTGCATGAGCACACACCCTAAGCCGAGTCCTGAAGCGTCGCTGTATATCTGAAACTCTTCTACCCCATCTGGAAGTGCAAGGATCGGAGCTGAAACAAGACGCCGCTTAAGTTCCCGAAAGCTGGCTTTGCAGTCATCACCCCATTCGTATGCAATCCCTTTTTGAGTAAGGCGAGTCATAGGCGAGGCCAGTTTAGAGAAATCCTTCACGAACCTACGGTAGTATCCCGCAAGGCCCAGAAAGCTTCGAACTTCGCTGGCTGACGTAGGTTGCTTCCAGTCCACCACCGCTTCTATTTTCTTCGGGTCTACGGCGACGCCTTCGGCCGAGATGACATGACCAAGGAACGCCACGCTGTTCAACCAGAACTCACACTTGCTGAGCTTAGCGAACAACTGATGGTCTCGTAATGTCTGCAGCACGATCTTCAGGTGTTCCTTGTGCTCCGCCTCGTTCTTGGAATAGATTAGTATGTCGTCTATGAACACGACTACAAACTTATCCACAAACGGCCGAAATACGCGGTTCATCAGATCCATGAAAGCTGCAGGGGCGTTCGTCAAACCGAACGACATCACGAGGAACTCATAGTGTCCGTAACGGGTTCTGAAAGCAGATTTTTGAATATCCTCTGATTTGATTTTCAATTGGTGATACCCTGACCTGAGATCAACTTTAGAGAAAACTCTTGCACCTTGCAACTGATCAAACAAGTCATCTATTCTTGGCAAAGGGTACTGATTCCGCACGGTCGCTTTATTCAGTTCTCGGTAGTCAATGCACAGCCGCATGGATCCATCTTTCTTTTTCACGAACAGCACCGGAGCGCCCCACGGAGAAACGCTTGGACGAATGTATCCTCGGTCCAACAGATCTTGCAACTGAACTTTAAGTTCCTTAAGCTCTGCTGGGGCCATGCGATAAGGTGCCTTTGATATCGGTCGCGAATCCGGAAAAGTGTCAATGCTGAATTCGATCTCACGATCATGAGGCATTCCAGGCAGCTCGTCTGGGAACACGTCGAGAAAATCTGCAATGACTTCAGCCTGAGCTGCATCTGCACATTCCCGCCGGGTGTCTCGAACAGAAGCTAAGTACCCTTCACAGCCCGAATGCAACATACGCCTAGCCGAAATTGCTGATATCACCATTGCCGTCTTCGGTGCAGCGCTGCACGAATAGTAGAAGTCTGCCTCGCCGGGTAGACGGAATACGACTCGCTTCTCCGCGCACTCGATTGTTGCATGGCAAGCACCCAACCAGTCCATACCGAGAATAATATCATAATCCTTGATGTCTAGTACAATGACATCTAAGGAAAGCTTCCTACCTCCGATGCAAATGTAACCATCCCTACAGATCGCATGGGCGGGCATATCGACTCCCGAAGGGGTACTTACGCAAAGGTTCATATTTAAAGCAGTAGAAGCTAATTTATGCTCAACAGTAAAATCAGCAGATATGAAACTATGCGTAGCACCTGAATCGAATAAGACTCTAGCGGGTAATTCTCGGTATAGTAGAGTACCTGTTACAACAGTGTCGGATACAGATGCCTCATCCCGAGTCAATGCATAGACTCGGCCCTGAGCACCCTGGCGTTGTGGATTTACTGGCACAGCATTTGCATCACTTGCTGGAGGCCCTTTGTTTTGATTTCCATTATTCTGATTCGGCTTGCCCTCTCTGCAGTTAAACTGTTTGTGACCCAGGCGACCACATTTGAAACATCCTTGAACCCGACAATCATTCACTTTATGCCCTGATTTGCCGCACCGGCTGCAGTTCAGTGATTGGGATTGGCCCCTATTATCAGACGTGTGCGAGCGCTTGTGTGCTCCAGACCCTCCCGTTTCATGAGGACGTTTATTATTATTAGCACGGGGGGTTTGCACCTCGGTCTTTGGGAGAGGGCGCCCAAAGATCCGCTCGCTGTTCAGAGCCGCTTCATAACATTCCCTATATGTTTGGCATCTTTGGTTGATGACGTCCCTACACAAATCGTCATTCAAACCTTTCTGAAATCGGTAGCACCACGCCTGCTGATTAGGCAAGAATTGCCCAGCAAACTTTGCTAGCTTAGCGAATACTGAATCATAATCATCCACAGACAGACTTCCTTGGACCAGATTGCTGAAGTCGTCTTCCTTTTGCTGCCGGACTGCTCGGGGAATATACTGTTCAATGAATGCAGATTTGAACATTTCCCAAGTAATCTTGCAGTTTGGATTGGCATCGTAAATTCCTTGCTTCGTTGCCTCCCACCAATCATGCGCACGCAGTTCCAGCTGAACCGATGCACAGGCAACTCGCTTGGATCCCCGGATGCCAACCAGGTTGAAGAGTCCCTCCAGCTTAGCAATCCACCCCAATACCACGTCCGGCTCCGCTCGTCCGTTGAACGTAGGGGGATGCATTTTTGTAAACTCAGCTGCTCGGCAGGAGTTCTTCGCTGAAGGCTGTCTCTTCTGACTCGTCTTCTACCGCCACGGCTGGCGGCGTGACAGGCGTCGCTGCGGATGTCCCGTTGCTCGGTACCAGGGATGCAATCAGTTGCATCATTGTATCCATTTGCTTCTGTTGAGAAGCAAACTGCGCTTGTATGTTAGCTTGTTGGGTAACAGCTTGTTGTTGCTGCGCCTCCATGAGGTGCATAAGCCGTTCCGCCATTCCGGTTGAACCCGCTCCTCCGGATTCTCCAGAGCTTGCTGGATCGCTCTGAATGGGTTGAGCACTGCTGGCAGTTGCAGTGTTCTTCTTAGCCATGGCTACAAAAGAGAGTAGCTTGTTAACACTCCAAAAACGATAGATTTTATATCTATGGGCTCATTGTATAAGCGACTCTTCCCATGCAGCGGACGCCGAACGCAACTCAATTGAGAGGCGCATCAAACTCCTTTATAATCTTTTGAAATCCCGTGGAAGTAAAGCCTAGGCTCTGATACCAATATGTCACGCCCCGATCCCGAAAAGGTCGGTCGTCCTCGCTTGATCCTTTACGGAACCGATTCGTCCTCGCTTGGGGCGTGATGCCGTACGAGCCTGGAGTTGCGCTCGTACAAGGCAAGAACTTGCAGTTATAGGAACCCATTTTGAAACACAATTTATAAAACACATTCACAGAGATTTGAACACAGTGCAGGAAGAAACATGCTTTTTCATTGATAATTCAGAGTAATTTACATAGAGTTTACATTGATGCGCCTCTCGGCTACTTGATTTGCATTACAAAAGATAAACTCAAAAGGCAGGGCGCGCTCCATCAGATAGTCCACGTCGTTCATACATTACGCCCTTGTATAGGTTGAAAGTCCAAGCCTCCAAAATGATCTGACTCCAACTATACTTCAAAATAGAGGTGCTCCTAACGCCTCCTCGTCTATCCACTAGCGTTGCACCGTCTGAGTGCCTGAAATAGTTGCCCACAACGTGGGTCAGTACTCAACTTGTACTGGTGAGCGGGATGAACCCACTCGACTAAATCGACACTAGCTTATTAGGGGCGAGCATGCATTAAGATGACTTCTATAAAGAGGCAAGTGAATTCAATTCATATCAGTTGCATGTTTTGATAGGAATGAAAATAATAGCGAATCCAACCAGTGCATCGATTGCTTACTCAACAGATGCACGCCTTCCCTGCAACGAAACACAAGTATACTTACCATCTGCACAAGACAATAGATTAGCATGTGTTCTAGTCTAAGCGGTCATTGGTGTGATCGACACCTTAGGGACATATTCAAGCATTAGCGGCGCGCCCTATCAGCCCGGGTAGCAAGCCCTGCTGGAGGTCCCGCAATGCATCGTGACGAGCACGAATCAAATATTTCCCTCCGGATCGATACGGTTCCAGTGCCCCGGAAAGCCGTTTCGAGGAAATGATAAACCTTGTGCACAAGTTGTCCCAGACCATGCAAATGCATGAACAATTCATATATCATACAATGCATCGATTGAAACAAAAGAAGTTAAGCAGCAATATATATCTCATGCAACAGTTCATATTTTCTCAACGCGATGTTCCGATTTTGATATCCCATAGGTCCAAACTCCGTCCGAGGCACTAGGCCACCACCAACAACCAATCCCCATTATAAACAAACTCAGTTATAAGGTGTGCAAGCATATAGAAATATTAGTCTACAAAAATCTCCTGTTCCTTTCTTAGTGGCTGGCATGCATTGTGGCAAGGATTTTCTAGGCGTCCAACCGGGCATCATCGAGTGAACGTTTGAAACATTAAAGATGTTGGCGTGAAGAAGTAGGAAAGAAGGGTCCAAACCACTCACTGGTTAAGGAAAAGGTAGCTGAAACAAAGATTCCCGCCTAGCGACGATCAAACGTCAGTTACGCGGACCTGCACAGCACGAGCACCAATTAGAATCTTGCCTATCCTTCCTTGCCGAACTCCCCAAGAATCAAAGCTCCAAACGATAAAACCAGCAGCGAAAACCAAGCAAATCGAAAGCAACACCAAATCAAATCTCAAAGCGGCAATCAAGAAAACCAAGCAACCAAACACGAAAACTATTGGACTCGTTTCAATAGAGGCCTTTCCATGAGTTGGAAAGGATCATCGCATTTCGTCCGTGGCAAGAAGATGCCGAAGTTCTAAGTTATGACTCAAACGGACTAGCCACAAGCCCAATTACGTAGTGCACATCCCGGTCGGATCGGGATTTGAGGCACTACAATAAGTTCTCGATTTGGGGCTTTGGTCAAGACGGGCTTGCTCTTCAAGGCATTGAGCAAGCGTAGGGTTCCCATCTGAGCCCTCATCATTGGTCCTTCATCCTCGGCCTCCTCGCCTTGGACCGCGTTCACCCGCTTGCCTTTGTTCTTGCAGTCACGGGCGAAGTGGTTTCCTCCGCACACGAAGCATTCAATCTTGCGCTCCGTCTGGGACTTCACATATTGTTTGTCCTTCGACGGGACCTCCTTTCCGTTGTCTTTTTTCTCTCCTCCACCATTGCCCTTGGTGGTGGCCTTTGGCTTGGTCTTGGACCATCCAAATTTATATTTTTGGATCAGACCCAGTCTCTGTGCAATCTATGCTTTGATGGAGGGACCTTCATTTTGTAACTGCTCAAATCCTATTAAATATAAAATAAAAATACAAGTACTACGTAGTGCATAATTTTATCCATGTCATTTCTATACAATTGACAGCCAAGATTAATAAACTGAAGTAGCCATCATATTTTATTATACTCGGTTGCTTTAAGAGTGCAATGTTCTTTTTAAGGGAATTGATATGACAGAAAGTATTTGATGTTAGCAATAATTAAACATTCTTTCTTTTTCTTTCAGCAAATATGCAACTAAAATAAAAATGAGTTCAGAGTTACCGGCCTATGGGAAAGTCGTGCTGAACGCACTGCCCTAAGAGTTGATCCGAGGTCTATGTGCAGACTGTTCTCAGATGCTCCTAGTGGTAAAACTCCCAGTACTACCGGCTTCTCGTTGTCGCACACAACTTCGAGAGATGCGACCCGAACTTAGCCTTGCCCAGAACGAAACACGGAAGAGAATGGAGGTGGAATAGATGTTTGCTTTTGATTTTTGGATCAAAGGAAGAGTGAACTTTTGAAGGCTTTTTTCTATCTCTCTAACTAATCAATTGAGAGGAGGGTGGTATAAATAGGTTACCAACCTCAACTAAAGGCTAAATTTGAGCCACAATTCATGAGTCACCCTCCCATTAAGGAGCCAACATGAAAAAATAAGTGGCTGGGAATAGTTCAAGAGGAAGAATAGGTTGAAAAAAAAGTGGATCAAGAGCATGTCTTTAGGAAGTTGGGTTTGCTATCTATGTGTGAGAACACACAGTCAACAATCCCCCCCAAAGCCAAGTTCTGAAAACATAGGTAACAAGGAATGCGAATAGAGAATTTCTGGGCAAGTATATACTATGCATAGATGAGATGGACTACAGCCTTGAATCTCACGTAGTGACTATTGTCTTTGTCTGAAGAAGTGCTTGATGGACTATGCCTTGAATCAGACTTCTTGAATCAGATTCAGAGAATAGCACACATAGTACGCTAGAGGTTCTTGGGTCTATCGGGGCGGCGCTTTGATTGGCCATGCGCACTTTTTCCATATTCATGAGAGTTGTCTAGGGTCGCCCTGACCCATAGTCGCGGCCTTCACGACCTCTCATATAGGTAAGTCCTCAAGGGTTGGTGATAGGTATCAACCCTGCATATAATGCTTGGACTTATTAAGAGTTTGAAACTCATCCTGACCATATCACACTGGAACACTGTCACCATAGGGATAGGATATCATTGTACAACCTCGTACAGCCACTTGGGCATTAGTTTATGAGAATTTAATCTATGAGTCAGTGTTCCATAATAGTCACCGAAGTTCAGCTTGTTTCTACCCATTGAACCGGCTTCTTGGGATCTCCAATCAGACTCGGTTGGGTTGCCACTGCTGGTGATTTACTTATGGGCTTAACCCCATCCCCCTCGATGATTCTAGGATTAATGTCCTAGACAGACCCTTTGTCAAGTGATCTGCAAGGTTCTTTTCTGACTTTATATAGTCAAGAACCACATATTTGCCTAGTAGGCACTTGATTGACTTGAAGCGCAGCTGCATGTGCCTGTTCATCTTAACATTCACAGAATCATGTTTTAGTAGTTCTATAACAGATTTATTATCATAATTTATAGAAACAACAGGAACAGGAATATGAGCAACATGTATTTGCATAATCAGATTTCTAAGCCATTCAGCTTCTGTACAAGTAGTATCCAAAGCTATCATTTTAGAATCCATTGTACTCCTAGCTATGATAGTTTGTTTACATGAGCCCCAGAAGATTGCAGCTCCTCCTAGAGTAAACACATATCCAGTAGTGGATTTTATATCATGTGAGTCAGTAACCCAGTTTGCATCTGAATAACCTTCTATGATATCTGGGTGTCTAGTATAATGAAGTCTATAATCTATAGTACCCTTAAAATATCTAAATACTCTTTCTAATGCTGACCAATGTGATTGGTTTGGGTTACTGGTATATCTACTCAGTCTTCCAACGGCAAATGCGATGTCAGGTCGGGTTCTATTCGTTATATACATAAGAGAACCTATCATCTGAGAGTATTTATGTTGTTCTACAGGTGAACCTTCATTCTTCTTGAGAATGATACTGTTGTCAAAAGGAGTAGGAGCAGGTTTCTTATCAAAGTACTGAAATTTTTTCAATATTTTCTCAATAGAGTGTACTAAGGATAGAGTATAACCCTCTTTGGATTTACACACTTGCATTCCTAGAATCAGGTTGGCTTTACCTAGGTCTTTCATGTCAAACTTGCTAGATAAATAATCTTTAGTATTATTTATCAACTCAAGTTTTGATCCTAAAATGAGGATGTCATCTACATACAAGCATAAAATGACACAACTTTCATCAATATTTTTAGAGTATATACATTTGTCATACTCATTTGGCAAGAAACCAAATTCTAGAATCACTTTATCAAATTTGTTGTGCCATTGCTTGGGAGCTTGCTTTATGCCATAAAGTGATTTTACTAATCTGCAAACTTTCTTTTCTTGACCTTTAGCAATAAAACCTTCAGGTTGCTCCATATAGATTTCTTCCTCTAGATCTCCATTCAAAAATGCTGTTTTTACATCCATTTGATGGATTAGCATGTTATGAATGGATGCTAAAGCTAGAAGTGTTCTGATAGAGGCAATCCTAGCTACAGGAGAGTAGGTATCGAAGTAATCTAATCCCTTTTTCTGAGTGAAACCCTTGGCTACTAATCTAGCTTTGTATTTCTCTATAGTACCGTCAGCTCTAAGTTTTCTTTTGAAGATCCACTTACAACCTATGGGTTTACTACCTAAGGGTAGGTCTGCTAAATACCAAGTACTATGCTCCATGATGGAGTTGTACTCATTGTTGATGGCTTCTTTCCAGAAAGGTGCATCAGGAGAGGATATTGCTTCTTCGTAAGTTGTGGGATCACCCTCTATCAAATAAGTAAAGAAACCTTCCCCTAAATTTCTTTCAATCCTTCCTCTTTTGCTTCTTCTAGGTTCTAAGTCTTGTTCAGGTTGTGAACTATATGGCTGAAAATTGGAACTAGTAGAAGGAGCAAGAAAAGAGCTGGTGGGGTTGGAGGAAATTCTATTCTTAAAAGGAAATATATTCTCAAAGTAAACTGCATCTCTAGCTTCTATAATGGTATTGTTAGAGATTTCATTTACTTCAGAATGAGTCACTAAAAATTTATTGGCATTGCTATCTGAGGCATATCCTATAAACACAGAATCTACTGTCTTAGGTCCAATCTTTCTCTTTTTAGGTTCAGGAATTCCTACTTTTGCTAGACATCCCCACACTTTGAGATAATGGACTCTAGGAGTTCTACCTTTCCATAGTTCATAGGGAGTCTTATCCTTTGATTTACTAGATATCCTATTTAGGATGTAGCAGGCTGTTAATAAGGCTTCTCCCCATAAATTATCAGGAGCACCTGAGCTGAGAAGCATGGCATTTACCATGTCTAACAGAGTGCGATTCTTCCTTTCAGCAACTCCGTTGGATTGTGGTGAATAAGGAGCTGTCA
This sequence comes from Iris macrosiphon, assembly GCA_036927795.1. Taxonomy (NCBI): domain Eukaryota; kingdom Viridiplantae; phylum Streptophyta; class Magnoliopsida; order Asparagales; family Iridaceae; genus Iris; species Iris macrosiphon. The sequence continues at coordinate 50,059,323 of JAYESA010000009.1, forward strand.
CCTCATGAATTATTCCGTGTTCTTCACAGAAGTTAGTCATATCGTTTGAGGTATACTCTTCGCCACGATCAGATCTAATGATCTTGATCTTTTTCTCTAATTGGTTCTCAACTTCAGATTTATAAACCTTGAATCTATCTAGAACTTCATCTTTGGTTTTGAGAAAGTAGGTATAGCAATACTTTGAACAATCATCTATAAAAGTGACAAAGTATTTCCTACCTCCTCGGGTCAAGATTCTATTGGAATCACAAACATCACTATGAACTAGTTCTAGAAGGTCAGAATTCCTTTCTACAGATTTGAAAGGTAGTCTAGTATTTTTTGCTTGAACACAAATCTCACATTTGTGTTTATTATCTACAGGAGACTTGGGAATAAGATCTAAGTTCATCATCCTTCTAAGGGAACCTAGATTCACATGACCTAGTCTATCATGCCAAACATTTGAAGATTCTACATTGGAAACAACAAGAGAATGATCCGACACTTTGTTTATAGTACTGAGAATAAAAAGACCATCCTTTACAAATCCTTTTCCAACAAAGGACTCATTCTTGGAAAATACAACTTTATTGGCTTCCATTACAATCTTGTATCCAGATGCTACAAGAAGGGATCCACTAACTAAATTTTTTCTAACTGACGGCACGTGAAGAACATCATGAAGAGGCAGAATTTTCCCTGATGTCATCTTTAGATCTATTCTTCCTTTTCCTACAATCTGTGTCGAAGAGCCATCTCCTAGGGTTATGCCTCCTCCACATGATTCCTGATAGTTTGAAAAACATGAGCGATCAAATGAAACATGAACATTAGCTCCAGAATCCAACCACCAGTCATCAGAATGGTAAGAAATATTAACTAAAGGTTGATAAGTCACAAACCTGAAGGAACTGGTAGGCCCATTCAGAATCATGTTAGCTTCTGGTTTGGATGGACCTTTCCCCTTATAAGGAGTCTTGATAGGTTCCTTCTTTCTTTGGAAACAGTTGAAGGATAGATGATTTGTTCTCCCACACACCAAACAAAATTTTTGTTGATCCTGAGTCTGACTGAAATTTCTAGGTCTATGGTTTTACTGGTGTTGATGGTTCTGATGATGAGGGTGAAAGTTCTTCTTCTTCTTGAAGAAGTTCTTCTTAGGTTTGTGAGGATTATTAGACTTGGGTTTTCCTTGGGATATTTCTACTAGGTTTACCTTAGCCTTAGACTCAGTCTTGGGATTAGACCTTAGCCTAATTTCTTCTTCTGTTCTGATTTTCTTTAAGACTTGAGCAAAGGTAAGGTCACCTTGTGTATGAATAAGCTCCTTTTTAACATCAGACCAAGAAGGGGGGAGTTTATCTATCAGGCAAGCTATCTTATATTCAGTAGAAAAGGTTGAGCCTTTGGCTTGGATATGCCTCATATATTCTTGGAATTCATGGATCTGTTCATTCATTGGTTTATTATCTACCATAAAGTACCTATTAAATGAGGAAGAATTGAATCTTTCAATTCCGGCATCATCACATCCATATTCATTTTCCAAAGCATCCCAAAGTTCTTTAGCGCTCTTATATTCAAAGAATATATCATAAAGAGAATCAGATAAAGCGCTTAGAATTCGATGGAAGCAATGAAAGTCTATTTCCTTAGGAGTTTTTGGTTTTGAGGAGCTAGAGGGTTTAGACACTCCTACGTCAGACTCAGTGTCATCAGAATCATTTGAGATGGGTGTGGACCCATCAATTGCTGAGATCAATCCTAAAGTGGTGAGCCAAAATTTTATCTGACTCTGCCACCTCTTGAAGTGAGTGCCATCAAACTTAGCTGGCTTAGCAGTCGAAATCTCGTCTTTGCCAGTCATGGTAACTAGTAAGGCAGTCTAAAGTCTGCAAGAATAGTGTTGCTACTGAATGAGGGTGCCTGAGGCTCTAAAAATACTAGTTCAGTGATCTTGTTGATCAATCTTAATAAATCTTTATTCTATCAAGTTTTGATTAACTTGGGTTAGCTGTAAGGGCCGGTTCCCAGCTAGCGGTGGTCCGAAGACACTTAAATACCGTGTCGCTTAGGGCTGTTTACACCCGTTTGACAGAAGGACCCTTTCAGTTTGTTCCCAATCTTATCTCTACTTTTTAGAACTTTAGATTTAAAAGAATTTGCAAGGTCAATAAACTAATTCCTTAAACTTAAAAAATATTGAATGTATCAAAAGAAAATTTAATGACACAGGAGTAAAAGTTAGGTTCTATGTTCCAACAGAATAAATAAACTATATTAAATAGAATATACTGATCAATAATTAAAGCTGACAATGATTTATATACTCTAATTCTTAAAGCAGCAAGCAACAACAACTGTATTGATCTAAATAATGAACAAGCAGTTTTGTAAATTTGTAGCACTATATGTTCAACAAATTTTTTTTCCTTTTTTAAATTTTAAATTTTTCCAACAATGAACAAAGGAACTTTAGTTAACAACACTTTGTTATGTAATAGTCTTGAAATTGTTAAGTAAGCAATTAATGCTGTTCTAACAAAATCGTTAACAGTGTATTTAAAAAAAAAAATATCCGCGTATTAGCACTTTCCAACCAATTTGCTAAGTATTAGAAATAACAACTTTAACACAGATACGTTAACAATGTTAAAGATATTTGCTGATAGTGCTAAACTATTTAACAGTTCGGCCACGTTAACGATTCTCTTATGCAACACTAATATGACAGTATTCAAAAAGCAAGTTTATGGAAAATCAAACTTTGCTGACAAATAAAAATATTTTATAAATGCAATCTTGAGAAAGAAGATTTGGAAACCAGTATGTTCAAAATAGGTCCACTACTTGTTTTACAACAGTGTGAAGATTTGTTAACACTAACAAATGCAATATAATGATAACAGCAAGTTGTAAAGAAACTCGTTGAACAAAATTATTTTGAACGACAGTAAACTAAACGACAAGTGCTTCACTAAGGGTCAACTCTTAGATTGTTAGCAATAATTAAACATTCTTTCTTTTTCTTTCAGCAAATATGCAACTAAAATAAAAATGAGTTCAGAGTTACCGGCCTATGGGAAAGTCGTGCTGAACGCACTGTCCTAAGAGTTGATCCGAGGTCTATGTGCAGACTGTTCTCAGATGCTCCTAGTGGTAAAACTCCCAGTACTACCGGCTTCTCGTTGTCGCACACAACTTCGAGAGATGCGACCCGAACTTAGCCTTGCCCAGAACGAAACACGGAAGAGAATGGAGGTGGAATAGATGTTTGCTTTTGATTTTTGGATCAAAGGAAGAGTGAACTTTTGAAGGCTTTTTTCTATCTCTCTAACTAATCAATTGAGAGGAGGGTGGTATAAATAGGTTACCAACCTCAACTAAAGGCTAAATTTGAGTCACAATTCATGAGTCACCCCCATTAAGGAGCCAACATGAAAAAATAAGTGGCTGGGAATAGTTCAAGAGGAAGAATAGGTTGAGAAAAAAGTGGATCAAGAGCATGTCTTTAGGAAGTTGGGTTTGCTATCTATGTGTGAGAACACACAGTCAACATTTGATACTTGTATTTTAGTGCACTTTGGCATGACTTTTAACAACTGGATAGTTTATATTATAAGAAGATTATTTTTCTTCCGTCACAAAACAACTTTCATAATGTTTCTTTTGCCACTAGATTTTGTTTTCATTTGAAATTAAGAAATCAATTTAGAAAATCATTATCATGGATCGGCAAAATGGTGTTGTCCGTTGTAATCTGCCTACCTACATTTTTTTTTTTTGTTACATATGTATTATTTAATGCAGACATCAAATGTTATATAACTTGTTTTGAACTCTTCCTAACCACTCATTCACCTAACAGTACTTAACACGACAAACTTAGCTAAGCAGAAATTAATACTCCTAAGTAGCATGAAATCCAAAATATATATTTGTGTCCATATCACATATATAACATAGATATTTCAAAATATACATGTTGGGTTAAATAGCTCTAACTGTCCTAGCACATATATTACTGATACAACAGTTACAACCGATGGTCTAACTATTGTACAAGATAGATCAGAGCCGACCTAGGAATAAGTCAAATAAGACTTCAGACTTGGACAACTCTTTCTGTTTAAGACAACCCCATGCCCATTGTGACTTACAAGAGATCAGAATTGTGGGTGACTCACGGAACATAAAGAAGCACCTCATAAGAGATCAGTCTTTTATATTTGTTTATATAGATAGTATCAGTCAGTTATTGTCCAATATATTAGCGGTATGACACAAATAAGTTTGTAAAATTTACATATAACATGACAGTAAGAATCATTGGTGACAGTAATTGTTGTATAAATTCTGTTATGGCATAGATGTCTCAACTTCAAGCTAAAATGTCGAAGTACGGACGTATTCTAGTTTCAAAGTTAAGCTATAAAACTTTTCTAGGGTTGAAATTATTCTGTTCATTGATCAAAATATAGATTATGTGTTGCCCAAATGTGCCAACTGCGAAGCACTAGTACCAATACATCCAAAAGTCCACTGAAAAATCTAGTGCATAAATATGTCAGTACTTGATGTCATGACAAAGACTAATCATGGAATATCTAGTTTATAAATATCTCGGTGTTGAAATCATGCAATATAGTGGACCCTATGGGTGTAATTTTACACTACTACATGATGACGATACATTGACTGTCTATCAAGAAGGAAAAATAAAAGAAATTCGATTTTTTTTTGGGAGCAATTACTCGGAAGCTGAGTACACTTGAATTTTACTAAAAATATATTTGACTATGACTGTCATCTCTTTTTTTTTTTCGCTTAGCCTTTCTCGCTTATTATGTCTCACAAGGTGTTGTAAGTTTTCTATAAAATATTTTATGAATTTTTTTTTAAATTTTTTTCTTAAACTGCAATTCAAAATATATATGTACCATGCCAAGTGACCGACTATGATTTATAGCATATTCCTATCATGTTCGTAATTGTTTTGGCTTGAAATTTGACACAAATATAATAAATTGACGTATAGTCAAATTTTATGAAAAAAAAATTTATGCTTCATAGCTAATCATGTTCTGATGACTTTGAGTGATAATGATGGTCAATGTATTGTTGGCTTGTTATACTATTCCAAAGTTTGCATGCACTCCATTGCCCTAGTCATACAAAGAGTATGCTAAATTTCTATTGGAATTTTATCAGTTAAGAGTTCAAATTTCTAAAAAAAAAATCTAGTAATGATTAATGATATATAATTGTGAGATGTCCATAACTTAAATGTCATGGAAGATGGATTGTGTTGATGTCTCGGAAGCTGGTTTAGGTTTTAGTGGGATACGTCAAATCAATATTGTGTATCCAAGGACATAACTGAAAATTAGAACTATTATAGATTGGAGTGGACTAAGATGAGGTGTAGACTAACTCATATGGAAAAAAAATTAAAACAAAATATATGAAACAGAAAATTGGGGTAGCGAAGCAGGGACGAACTTACATGGGAGAGTGGACGCACTTGCACCGACTGAATTTTTGCTTCCTAATTAAATATTTCTGTTCATAAAAAAATCATCAATTTTATGTTTTCTTCCTATGAAAAAATTTTAATTTTTAATTTCTATATATATTTATACCAGATTATTACTTTTTTCTTCATAATGTTTAATTTTAACAAAAATTTGATGTAACAGATTTTATTTAACAAAATTTTGAACTTTTACGAGGTTGACCGTTTTTTAAATTCTTGCATACGCTCCTGTATCAAAGCCAAGAAGAAAAAAAACATCAATTATCATGAACTACTTCGAGCATCATTAGTAAGGTGCATTCCAATTTCTAGATTCTAGATTCAGAATGTAGAAACTCATTTTATAGAATAGTAAATTTCAATTTGGAGTCTCAATTTATAGATTATACATTTTACATTTTTTTTACTCACATTATTTTTTGATCGCACAATCTTCGGGACCAAAGGTCAGCTTATCATTTTCTACTATTCTCATACAAACTCATCATAGTCTACATTTACTTTTTTTAAAAATTTTGGACCTCAAGTTGCAATTTTGAGCATCATCTACTAAAATCATCATTACTAAGGTCCATCCTAATTAATAGATTACGATTCAAAATGTAGGAGCTCAATTTGTAGAAGAGTAAGAACTATTCTAAGTTCCAATTTTTAGATTCTCGGATCCAACCCACTCACAAGAGCTATAGGTTGGGCCTGAGAATTTCTAGATTCAAAATATATGAAATCATTTTGTAAAATAGTAAGTTCCAATTTGGATCCAAATTCGAGATTTATATTTATTTTTCCACATTAATTTTTGACCACACAATCTTTGGGACCAAAGCTCATTTTATCATTCTCTACTATTTTCATACAAGCCCAACTCATTCTATAATTAGCTTCTTCTTTTTTTAAGTGTTGAGACTCAAGATGAAATTTTGAGCATGATCGACTAATGATGCTCTTAGAGCATCCACAGTGGAATATGTTTCAAGTACTACATTTTAACTTTAGTCAAATTTTGTAGCACTTGAAGACTGTATGGACACTTGTACATACTTGAAAATTGCTAGAAAGCTACGAAATACTCCAGATTTGGAGTGTGACCTGGCTGTGTCCACCAAAAGTAACAAAAAAAAAAAGAAAAAAGAAAAAAAAAATAGAAAATTAATTTGGAGTCTTTATTTGAAGTATAATGCGTATTACCTTTAGTCTCTTTAGTCTCTGTTGTAGCTCCAAGAACTCACCACCACTAGCACCACCACCACCAGCAGCAGCAGCAGCAGCCGCCGCCGCCGCCGCCGACTGATCACTTCCGAAATCGGAGAAGTATGCCTCCGGAGAGCTAGTCTCGACTCCGAACCTCTGGCAGAAGGCCCGCCACGGCGCCGCGAAGGCGTAAGCCATCCTGGCAGCGTGCAGGGTGAGCGCCGACCCCCCGTCGTCGGAGAGGTACACGTTGAGCCTGTCGGCCGGGTAGTCGAGGCAAGTCGCAGAGATCAGCGTGTTCATCACCTCCATCGTCGGCTCCATCTCCGGGTCCGCGGTGCAGACGAAGACGTCGACAGGAGGGAGCTCGAGCTCACGTTCTTCGGACGGCAGCAGCAGCCTCTCGGGGAACACGGCCCGGACCACGGGACGCCACTTGAAGGCCTGGCGGAGGCTCCACAGGAACGCCAATAGCAGCTCCGCACCGAAGAGTAGGGACCGCGACGCGAGCGGCCAGCCGACGGGCTGGTTCGGGAGGCTGCTGCCTCTGTAATAGAGGACGCCGATGGTCAGGGTGGCGTGGGCGAGGATGAGGATCCTGTTGATGGTTGCCATGGGCTCATCAACATGGCTTGTGTGAAGAACAGCCTCACTCCTCCTCATGATTCAGTTCTCTCTCTCCGGCCTCTTCCTTCTGTTGCACCACCACCGTATATGTATGTATATATCTACTGGTTAACCGAACTCAAAGTGTTACCCAAAGAGAGAGAAGATCCGGTTCGGTAGCAGAAGATTGAGTTACGAAAACTTTCTTTTTTATGTAAATGGTAAAAGTTGAAACAATAAACTTAAAAAAAATTTAAATGTTACGTGATATATATATATATATATATATATATATATATATATATATATATATATATATATATATATATATATATATATATATATATATAGAGAGAGAGAGAGAGAGAATAAGAGAAGTGAGGTGTCACCTCACTCTCAAAACAAGGGTGGCGGTGATGTGGCACAATCTCAACCACACAAACAAGGGGAGGAGGTTAAGTGCAATTTGCCAATTATAAAATGTGTGGTTGGAATTGTGCCACGTCACCGCCACCCTTGTTTTGAGAGTGAGGTGTCATCTCACCTCCCTTATCCTCTCTCTCTCTCTCTCTCTCTCTCTCTCTCTCTCTATATATATATATATATATATATATATATATATATATATATATATAATAAGGGAGGTGAGATGGCACCTCACTCTCAAATGAGGGTGGCGGTGAAGTGGCACCATCCCAGCCCTCCATCTTACAAATGACACTTAAGTGACTTATTTGCACTTAAGTCCCCTAATTAATCTCTCAAAATTAACTCACAGGAAAAATGTCCTTCCTTATTGGTTCCCTCCCCCACCCCTCGGCTGCTCACCTCCCCCACCCCGATGCTTCCCCCCCTCTACCCCGAACGGGTCCAGAGCCCCCTCCCCCACCTCTCGGCTTCCCCCTCCCCCTCCCCTCGGCTTCCCCCTCCGCCACCTCGATGCTGCGGCCGCCCCCACCCCTCGGCTTCCTCCGCCCCCCCCTCGGCTTCCCCCTCCGCCACCTCAATGATGCTGCGGCCGCCCCCTCCTCCACCCCGAACTGTTCCAGAGACCCCTCCCCCACCTCTCGGCTTCCCCCTCCCCCTCCCCTCGGCTTCCCCCTCCGCCACCTCGAAGCTTCCCTCGCCCCCACCCATCAGCTTCCCCCGCCCCCACCCCGAAGCTTCCAGAGCTCCCCCAACCCTCGGCTGCCCCCTCCCCCTCCCCTCGGCTTCCCCCTCCTCCACCCCGAAGGCACCTAAGCCCCCTCCCCCACCCCGAAGGGTTCCACCCAGAGCCCGAAGCTCCTCCGCGGGCTCCACGACCGGATGGACTCCAACGTCACCCGCCATCCTCCTTTGAGAGGCCCACGTCGTGAAGGCCCGGCTGGCCCCTCTCAATGCCTCCAATGCCGGCTACCGGACGAGGTTCGGCGAGAACACGCCGGTCGACCGTGCCCGGGCGTCGGTCACCAACGGGCTGAGGTCCAAGCTGCGCGACACGATGATCGGGCTGAACGCGCTGCGGTAGCGGATACTGGAGGAGCACAAGGCGGGCCTGAAGCGGAGATACTTCGAGGAGAATGTGGGGACGTGTTTGTAAATATGTTGATATAGTATTGATGTTGAACCTTTCTTTTCCCAGACATTCTATTTTTGTTTTTTGTTTTTTTCAATATCAGAGTTGTAGTAACTGTGAGGATTTGGTAGCTTATGTGGTTTTAACCTTAACGATGGATTGATTTGTGATCTTTGTAAAACCCTAACGATGGTTTGATACTCATCAGACTACCGAGTCGATGGAGAAATTATTCAATGGAACAGTCTCACCACGTGACAAGACTTCACAAAGGATATGTTTTTGTTTTTTATAGAACTGAATGGAAGAAAAAGAGTCAAATAACCGACCCTAAAATTTGGTATAAAGTCTTTATTGTTGGAAATTGCATACTTAGGGTTTGTCAAAACAGCAGTTTTGTCCCACATTATGTTCAGAGTATTCATATCTTTTTCTCCCACAAACTTGTATTAACCATTTTCCATGCATCCTAGGCGATAAAGAAGCAAAACATCTCCTACCTTGATACAAAATCAAAATAGAGAGGAAGAATTCTCCGATATATAGTTGCAGACAAACAACATCGATCCAACTCCATATATGCTGCTCTCTTCTATTCGCTATGTAGCATCGACCTGCTGCATGAGTCACGAGAACATAGATAGACCCATTTCCAACAAACAAGACGTTTGAGTATACAACACGACAATCAGTCTCTCGCTACGTAGAGTATACAGTTTTCGAGTTGCTTGGTTGTTTTGCCCTACAATGATTATGAGATATGTATTGTACAACTTCCGGGTACTTAAAGCAGTTGTACAAGAAGAAAGTAACAATACAATCAAATGGCCAAAATTGTAGGCGAAACAACCTATGTCATAAGCAGGTAAATAAACATCTTTGATCATAACCACCATCATACTTATGAGAAATGAATGAAGAGTCAAAATTCTTTTGACTCTAAATTGAAGATGCACACACACAGCAAACAACGTTGACTATGGAGAATAATGAGACTGTGAAGTCAGATAAAGAAAATTTCATAATTGCAATAAGTTTTTGAACATTCAGTACAACACAACGTAGCATCTTTGGTGTTTAACAGACATGAATTCTAATTTTAAAAAAAAAAACCTAACATTCAACCTCGAAACCAACAGAAGAACCATAGCCAACAGAAGAACCATCCTTTGCAAGTTCATTGATGTCAGTTACTGTTGGCTGAAGTTGTTCCACAGTGAGCATTGAAGTTAGGCTGGCAGTGTAACTGGACTGCAATATAAGCACCACAAAGACCCATATTATGACCACGATCCTTGACAAGTTGCTCACTATCTTCTCCCTGTGAGCAAATACAAGAGTGGAGAAGGAAAAATAGAAGACAGTGCCAAGCTGATTCGAGGGCGTGCCTCTGAATTCTTCATTAACCCGGTGTTCCAAAACCCATACCACAAACCCTGAAAGGCACAATTTTCCGTCAGCAGCAGTGGATTCAAATTCAGTGATGAGGCAACATAATTACTAAACAAGACGGGATTGTATATTATTTCCTAAATTCAGGCAGTATATGAGTCCAATTTTGTTCACCACAGGCTTATGGTTCCAATCATTTCACTTCAGACAATTATCATGCATCACATTTTGTTGTCCTACATAATGCTAAGCTAAGCAAGAGTTCCAGTCAAGCGTTAAATCACAGGTTTCATGCTACATCATGATCATTTTGCTTTATTATTTCTGGACTTAACAAGCAGAATGGTACATGCCATCGAGGATTGCCAACCATAAGAGACTTAAGTTCTAAAAAGTGAACATGCACAACCATTTCTTTTATACTTCCAGGGTTGCAGAAAATAAAATTGGAAAAATAACTGGAGGGCAACAAGAAAAACTGATGAATACATACACAGCCACATAAAAGTAGAATTTAAAAACTACAAAATGCAGATTACAAATAGCACCCAGAGATGCTATTAGTACTTTTAAGGCCATTAGTTGCCTACACAAAATAAGATACAATTCTAAACCAAACTACTCAAAAGTATATAACAACATGACTGGGACCAACATGGCAACCCCAGATTCAGTGTATGGCAAAGTGAAATCCACATAAAAAGAACGGTTTGCTAAGATTGTTATATCGCCCACCACAGCATCGAATCTCTGTTTTAAAAACACCAAGAAGAACAGGATATGTTATTAATATGATCGAGTATTGCTTTGATGCTTAATTTTGACTCAATTAAAATGCATTTGGAATCAGAATTTATGGAATTTTAATATAACTTTGGACTACAAACATATATTGATTTAGCTCCCACAAGATCAGCACATCATATATATTGTATTCCAGAAATAAGTTTCCATAAGTTGTGTAAGATAATTCCAGTTTCCTAGTTGTTTATAGAAAAGTAGGGAATTGGAATTCTTAGTGCAATAGTAACTCTCAAACTCCCAACAACCAAATGACATGGCTATGAATTCATGTGTATGAAAACTTAGCTGGTCTAGACAAAAGAATTATTACAAACAAAAATTGCTATATAGTTCACTGCTACTCTAACGAAATTGGCCTTCTTCCTTTACCTTACTTTTTTCTCTCACACCTTACTTTTTCTTTATCCTCCCTCTCCTATCCTTTTTCTAACCTCCTACCTTCTAATCTATTGCAAAACCTACTTATTCAAAATAGGATCTCAATCCCATGAGAGCCTCTGACTACAATATCCATTTCTCCTCTGCTTCCATGATTTGTTTTTCTACATATTACAAACTTAGGTTTCCAAATTATGATTTCTAACAAGATATTGGAGTTCATACAGCCACTGTTCAGAATTGTTCCATTGTGTAGTTTATATCTGTATGTTCTTTAGTTTCTCTCTCTCTCTCTCTCTCTCTCTCTCCAACATTAGTTAGAGTAGCTAGACTATCATGTAGGTCTTCCTACATATAATTGGGCTTTACCCTAGATAAACTCAATCATAATATTCATTTCCTATAACCATAAGTCGTAGCCCTAGATTCACCTTCTTCTTATGCTCCCTATACATCTAAACCCAAACCACACCCGAAACCTATTCCCATCATCTCCCTACCAAAAACCACAACCATGCACCGGTATCAGATGATTGCAAAATATCAAGGTTCCTGATATTGTATATAAAGTTCACCAAGTATGATTTTTAGAAGTATCTCAAACAAGATTTATATTTTCAATAATAATGTGTTTACTTTATGGTTAGTATCCATACTAGTAGTATTCAGCCGTTTCTTGATTGAATACTTTTTTCGAATTGATATTGAAATCTTAGTTTTATGTATGCATATGTTTACCTGAAAGTTCAACATATTCTCAATTAACTCATTGAAAAGAGACAAGGATAAAAATTATTGAACTTATACAATACCTTAGCTTTGCCGGATCAGATTTACCACTGTATACAATATTGTTTACCTGAAAGTTCAACATATTCTCAATTAACTTATTAAAAAGAGACAAGGATAAAAATATTGAACTTATACAATACCTTAGCTTTGCCGGATCAGATTGACCACTGTATACAATATTGTTTACCTGAAAGTTCAACATATTCTCAATTAACTCATTAAAAAGAGACAAGGATAAAAATTATTGAACTTATACAATACCTTAGCTTTGCTACACCCAGTCCTGTAATGACCCTTTTTTTCCACAAAATCCGCATATTTTTCGTTTTTTAGTAGCCTCTTTTTGAGACAATTCTAATCCGGAAGATAATCTGGAAGGAAGTCTTGGTCGTCCTTTATGCCTCTGAGATGTCGTAGGATCACGAATATTAATTTCAGGAATTAAACTTGATGAATTTTGGGATACGGTTGGTGCAATAGGATCAACTTGGTGATTCATTCCTTGGGATGGCACATCATCTCCTTCAGACAATCTTAAGTTATCATATTCTTCTAACTTGCTTGTTAGAAACCTATCAAATTCAGCAGCAAAGTTAGGCACCTTATATGCAACCTCCAAAGCCTTGTTGCATTTGTAACGAATACCCCAATGAAGATTACGATCCACTTCAGAATTTTCAATAGTAGTACCCATGCCAACATCTCCAAATCGATGTCGAGATTTAATGGTCCATCGCTTCAAAATATAACGATCCGGTATCTCTGGAATATGTTTCTACCACAATATGCACAGGGCATGTCTGCAAAGTAATCCAACATAATCAAAATGTCTACAGTCGCATGAAACTACAACCCCATTAGAATCATATAACACAGTCCTCCATTTACTTCTCTCTTTTGTCGCCCGCCCAACAAGATATGTAGTTATTGTTTCTTCTTTGTGCACTTTATCAGCCCAATAAATCTGGGCATCCTTCATTTCTTGTTTGAAAATATAAAACAAGGCTCTTGTATAGCATCTACTAGCTTGCTCCTCAAGTGGCCATTCTAAAGATAGTACGGGCCTAGTATCGATAGTTTTGAAATCTTCATCCTCCTCGACTTTTCGACGACTTGCCAATGCCTTGTCATATTGAACGACAAACTCAGTTAAGGGTGTACTTGCATGAACATATGTATCGAAAAAAGCATTTATGCTTTCCGCTCTTTGACTTGTACGCGTGCCTGCAAGAAACTTATCATTCAAATAACAAGGTAACCAACTAGCTCGCCGCTCCCACAATTTTGGCAACCAACTTTTTTCTCGTAGCTTGTACGTTGCCATCATCTCTTTCCAACAATCTTCGGCTTCACATATACTGCTACTACTTCGTAGTCTATTGAAATGCAATTCAAACTCGGATCCGTGGATAGCTTTAAGATGGACCATATGCTCTCCAACATTCTTGTCTAGATGCCAATCACAATATCGGTGAATAGTATTTGGAAAAACTCTAGCAATTGCATTCCCAATAGCTGCATCCTGATCAGTAATGATAGCTCCTGGTGCTTTACCCCCCATACATTTAAGCCACTGCTCAAATAACCACACAAACGTCTGCTCTGTCTCATCAGCTAACAATGCGCATCCGAACAAGGTAAATTGTCGATGATGATTGATACCAGTAAAAGGAGCAAATGGTAAGCAGAAATTATTAGTACGATATGTCACATCAAATATAATTACATCACTAAACTTTTGGTAGGATTCTTGTGATCTTCTATCAGCCCAAAAAATACTTCTTAATGTGTAGTCATCATCTAATTCAATGCTTGAGTAAAACTTCGGATCTTGGTCCTTTTTTTCGATAAAATGCTTAACAATTTTAGCACAATTTTTGCCCAAATTGTTCTTCCTCTCAACTCTTAGGTGATCATGGACTTGTTGTGGTGTAATCAATTATTGTAGGTCAGGCTCGAAGGAATTGACCACTCTTGCAATGCTTGCGTTTGATATGCCTTCGCTATGAAGCTGAGTAATTAAGTTCTTCACTACTGGTTGACGGTGGACCTTCTTATGAGTCCGATGCTTTATTGCTTTCGATGGAGTGGATAACTCGTGATTGTTATGTTCAGGAACAAATTTTCCAACTCTCCATCTTCCTGACTTTGTAAGATAAATCTTGATCATTGCTTTGCAATCAACCCGTATCTCACGACGATGATATACCTCTTCGTCCACAATTGGTTTCTTCAAGACTCTTTTTTTTCCTTCCTTGCTACATACAATTAATCTGGATATGACTAAATTGGGATCAGACCTAGACTTACTAGTGGATGACCATCTAGTTCCAAATCCCATCTTCAATGCATACCCGTTATAAAAATTGTACGCATCCTCCTGTGTAGCAAACTCCATTCCTATCTTCGGCGTAATGGTGTCCAAATAATCTTCATCTCCATCTCCTACACCATCTCCCAAATCAACACCATCTCCTACAAAATTTAACACAATAACGAATAAACAAAATATGAATGACTTTTTCTTCAACTCGCCTATAGTGTGTTTCTTAGTGTGTGTCGGACACGGCATTCTGGAAAGTACACCAAGCAAGTAAATAGCAATAGATAGGAAAGACTGGATGCGTTTGATATACCAGCAGAGGAGAGGTGACCCTCTTCTCTACAGCGAGCACGACACCCTCCTTCGTCTTCAGCCTGATGGCTTCGATGGTGTACTCCATCTGGAACAGCCTCCCCACCGGGGGAGAAGGTGTTGACTCCTCGATCATACTCGGTCCTTCACACACCGAAACCTAGATTTGTCAGTAAATGAAGAGGAATAAAGAAAATAGGGTTTGAAAGGATTCACATTTTAACCTGGGGAGAGACATGGTTTGAAGAAGAGGGAGAGAAACCCTAGAGGCGGCCTGGTGGAACCCTTCGGGGTGGGGGAGGGGGCTGAGTTGCCTTCGGGGTGGGAGAGGGGGAAGCTTCGGGATGGGGGAGGGGGCAGCCGAGGGTTGGGGGAGCTCTGGAAGCTTCGGGGTGGGGGAGGGGGAAGCTTCGGGGTGGGGGCAGGGGAAGCCGATGGGTGGGGGCGAGGGAAGCTTCGAGGTGGCGGAGGGGGAAGCCGAGGGGAGGGGGAGGGGGAAGCCGAGGGGTGGGGGAGGGGTCTCTGGAACAGTTCGGGGTGGAGGAGGGGGCGGCCGCAGCATCATTGAGGTGGCGGAGGGGGAAGCCGAGGGGGGGGGGGGCGGGGGAAGCCGAGAGGTGGAGGAGGGGGCTCTGGACCCGTTCGGGGTGGAGGGGGGGGAAGCATCGGGGTGGGGGAGGTGAGCAGCCGAGGGGTGGGGGAGGGAACCAATAAGGAAGGACATTTTCCCTGTGAGTTAATTTTGAGAGATTAATTAGGGGACTTAAGTGCAAATAAGTCACTTAAGTGTTATTTGTAAGATGGAGGGCTGGGATGGTGCCACTTTACCGCCACCCTCATTTGAGAGTGAGGTGCCATCTCACCTCCCTTATTCTCTATATATATATTGGTTAGGACGTATCCGATTTGAACTTGGTCAACAAAAAATTGTCTTTGTTTTCCCATTGAATTCTTATGCGATTGGGCAGTACATTTCTTAGATCAAGGGATAGTACTAAAAAATAATTATTTTTTTATAATTTCAAAGTTCATTTCTTTTGTAAGCAATAAGGCAGAACCAAAGTTTGTCACGTTTTAACAGTAATTAGACAGAACCAAAGTTTGTCACCTTCCGGACTGTCTCGATTTTGATTTTGACCGGATTTCGAGCCAGACTATTCCTGTTAAGAGGCCGGTCTGGGTCAAGCCTGGTCCAGAGTTCGAAAACCTGAATTAGCACGGCCCACTATCCAAAAAAAAATTGGGTTGAATTTAACAGGTATGGGTCCGGCCGGCACGGTTAGGCCAGATTTTATCTTGAAAAAACAAAAAACCAAAATTACTTTACCGGATAATATGGGCTTTGAGTATTCATTTATTAAAAAAAACAGTAAAAAAAATTGTTTAATTGATAAATATTCAATATATATTATTTTCGTTATATAAATATTTGTTGATACGACTTATATTTATATTTTTTGCTTTCATCCTCTCTCTTTATTTTATTTTTTGTGGTATTACAAAAAAAATTTGAATAGAGATTGAAAACATAAACGTAAAACATTAATAAGTCGCATAAACATTAATAAGTCGCATAAACATAAAATAAAATAACCATTTAACAATAGTTGTATATATAGAAAAATAATACATAATAGATGCGACTGATGACAATATGTACAAAAATAAATGTACAAGCTAATTCTATGAACTGAAACAAATTTATAATAAAATACATTTGGATCACAAATTTATAATTAAAAAATAAAAGAAGATATTTTTTTTCTGCCATCACAAAACAACTTTCATTTTTTTTTTTCTTTGCAACTAGATTTTTTTTAAAATTAGAAAATCATTTATGTCAACGAAAGAGAAGTAAATTAAAAAAATATATGGATGGATTCGGCAAAATTCAATACTTGTCCTCCATAATTTGCCTACATACATATTAATTTGATACAGACATCAAATGTTATATAATTTGGTTAAAAACTATTACGTTGTTTCCAGGCGGGTCAGTCTGTTCGTCACGTGGTCGACTTTCATTGACAGGTCAATTGGATGAAATTTGTGAATGCGGGATGGTGTTGGGGTGGGGAGGGGGTAGAGAGAGGATGGTAAGAAAGTTTTAAGCATTTGGTAGTAAACTTAGCATTATTGTATATTGTATCCATGTCTCGCATATAATATAGATATTTTAAAATATACTATGGCACACAACAAATATTTCAATGTCCATGTTGGGTTACATAGCTCCTCTGTCCTACCACATATATTACCGGTACAGCAGTTACAATAGTCTATAGATGGTCTAACTATTGCACAAGATACATGATACGACACAAATAATTAAGTTTCAGAACCAGTTTGGTTCAGATCGAACCAGAATTGGCTTGCTTTTATCTTAAAAAACCAAAATGAAGTCTGAGCTTCTAGGAGGGACTATGGACTTTGAATCTTTCAATTATAAAAAAAAAAATTAGTAAAACAAAAATAATAATATTTAATTGATAAATATTCAATAAATATTCTTCTTCTTACATGAGTGTTTGTTAATGCGACTTATGTTTGCGTCTCTGTTTTCAACCTCTTTTCAAATTTTATTTGTAATATCATAAATGAAGCTTATAGATAGGTTGAAAGTTGAAACCTAAAACATAAGTTGCATATATAAAATATCTATCTAATAATAATATCATATGTTAGAAAATGATACATGATGTTGCAACGGATGATAAATAAAACAATAAGTACTGAAAAATTGTTACAGCTAATTCTTCGGACTAAGATGATAATTGCAACAACCTGAGTTCCTAATACTAATAGCTAAATAAATAAATAAAAATATTTTTTTTCAAAAAGATGCAAGCTACGAGATACAATTGTCTAGATGCCTACGTAGTTTTTTTTTTTTTTTTTTGACATAGTTAGATCTCCATTGGATTTATATTCCACAATGTATGTATTCAACAAGAGTTAGATGCGAGTGCATTCTTTTGGTATCACGCTGATCATTATAAGCTCAGTTAAAGTGGGGCCAAAACTTTTGATCTCATCCAATTATGATTAATTCATTTTCTGTAGCCTAGTACCCATCGAGGTTGTACGGGTTGGGACTCTTATACTTCAGGAGGTTACAATGTGGATTAAGGTTGTTAATATTGTGGTTGATGTGGTAGTTGTTCATTTTCTATGGCAACAAAAAAGAAACTACTTCATTGAATAGAACATGAGATTGCTTGTAAGTATTAGAAGAGAGGAAAAAATGTTGTTATAGTAAATTTGGATGAACTAAACCTTATTTATAGGAATTTTACGGTGTCAAATGACCACCAATAACCTTATAATATGGTTATTATATGAATATTTTGATCGTTTTCAATAAAATGACCAAAATATTCCTTATTACAAATGTCTAGAAAATAGAAATGTTTTGGTAGAAAAAGGCCCTTGATAAAGGCACTATAGAATACACTTAGGGTAGCCCATTTTTTTTTGAATAATTATAAGTCTTTCACTCCCAAAAATTACTTATCGGGCTGTCCACTCCCAATTGATTTTTTTTTGAATAATTATCCTCTAATGCAATGTCAAGTAAATTGTAAAACTTATATGACAAAAATTATAAAAGATATTGTGAAGTTGGTGTCTAGTTCTAGACAGTGCATCTGGCAATATCTTCATCTCCATATCATTAATTATGAAGATAAAATATGTAAAAAAAAAATTGTCAATGAAGTTGGAAAAAAATGAGTAAGATCTCGTTACTTCTAGGACGCGGAAAGGGAGAAGGAAAAGAAATCAATTCATTTATCTTTCATTTCCTTTGAAAAATTGTAATTTCTATTTTTTCTTTCGGTGTTTGAAAATAGAAAAATAATGGGAGGAAAAGTGAATACTGGAACTTTGGTGGGGAGGAAAGAAAAAAGTGAGGGAAAAAAAGTGTAGAGGAGTAAAATGGAAGTAAAGTTAATTTTTTCTTCCCTTTTTTTGATGAACAAAAAGTAAGAGAAGAAAAAGTTTAAATTTTATTTTTTAGTTTTTTGTGGATAGAGATATAATTACAATTTAATTCTTGGTATTTTCAAATCATAATTTATGCTTACCTTTTTGAGGGGTAGTTGGGTAAGTTCTCTCAAAACTCTCTCATCTCTCTCCATTTTTCTCCCACATTAGGGAGAATTTTTTAAGTGGGACCTATATTTTTTTTTCTCAAATTTTTCTCGCCAATTTTCTTCTCTCTTTCCAAACGCCATAACTTAAATTTTTTTTTTTTTTCACTTTTTCCTCGACTTTTTTCTTCCTCATATTTTCTTCCCTTCCCAAAAAATACGTGAGAAAGTGAATCATTGGGTAGGTGGAGGGAACAATTTTTTCCATATTTTCTTTTCTATTGGAAATCACTTTCTTTTTTTCCTACATTCATTTCATATCCAAACATTGAAAATGAATCATTTTTCTTTCTCAACGTCATGATTCCGGAACCAAACTAAGTCTTAGAGCATCTCCAACCCTGTTGTGAATTTAAAAAAAAATGGTTGCCACAAAAGATTCACAACTTATTATTTCAAAAATCCTTCTCCAATGCTAACGTGAAGTTGGTTGTGAAATTGACATGACAATGACAATGTGAAGTTGGTTGTCTAGATCTAGACAATAGACTTCACAATGACTTTATTCCACATCATCTATGAATAAAAATATTTATAATATTTTTTTAAAAAAAATTGTCTTAAAGTTGAAAAAAATAGTTTTTATTATATTCTCAATACTTTTGTATTGTAAAATACTTTTCTATTTTATTGTCTTATGTGAATATAATCTTACAATATAGAAAAAATATTATTTTGTATCTCATGTCATATAGAAATTACAACACAAAAGAAGATAATATGGTTGAAAAATGCTCTCCCATTGAAGAAGATTTTGTATTTTATTGTTTTTGAAAGACTATCTTTTAGCTTATGCAACATAGGAATTTGAGATGCTCTAAAATCCGAATCAAATCCGACCACAAGCAATTGCATCTGGTCAAAACGTAATCCAATTCCCAAAATTTTACAGGATCGGGTCCGGATATGACGTATATCCGACCCGAACCTGACCCGTTAATAGCCCTAAAACCCTCAAAAAACCCTCCTTTTTCTCAGAGCCGCCTCCTCCTCTTCCGCCGAAACCAAAGGTGAAACCCTAACCCTCATTTCTCCCCTTTTCTCTAAAATCAAAAAATTTGTAAATATTTTGATTTCATCTTTCCTCGAAATTTGTGTTGTACAGATTGTTAGGGTTTTTGAGAATCCCAAATCCTAACCCCTAATTTCTCAAAAAAGGTAGCACTTATTAATGTGGATGGTCATATTTATTTGTTACATTGATCGACTTGTCCTCCCCTTTTGTTGTTCAGATTGCTAGGGTTTCGACGAATCGTAAGCAATGTTGGTGCTTTTTGAAACCCCGGCCGGGTTCGCCCTCTTCAAAGTTCTCGATGAAGGCAAGCTCTCCAAAACGGAGGACTTGTTCAAGGAGTTCTCGACGACGGAGTCGGCTCGAAAGGTTGATTTCATAAAATAAAAAAAAGCTTCATTTTTTTTTCCAACTGGAGTTCCGTTTCGTGATTCTAACTGTCTTTTGATCATTGCTAGATGGTAAAGTTGAAAGCTTTCAGCAAGTTCGACAACACGTCGGAAGCTCTGTCCTCCGCGACGTTGCTTATCGATAGCAAGCCCAGCAAGGGGCTCCGTAAGTTCCTGCGCGAGCACTGCGATGGTGAGACATTGGCTGTCGCAGACTCCAAGCTTGGAAATGCGATAAAAGAAAAGCTCGTAAGCAAATTGATTATGTATAGAAGGTTGTACGAGTTTGTTTTGTGTATGTGTTGATGTGAAATATCTGCTTTTGTTAATCTGTAGAAAATAGACTGTCTTCATACTAATGCCGTGATGGAGTTGATGAGGGGATTGAGGAGCCAGCTGACGGAGCTCATTTCTGGTCTCGCTGTCCAAGATCTGGCGCCAATGAGCTTGGGTTTGTCGCACAGCTTGTCTAGATACAAGTTAAAGTTCAGCCCGGACAAGGTGAATTTAGTTTCCTCCTGTAGATTGTAATCCATTCATTAAGCTTAATAGTCTGTTGGGTATGACATAATAATCTTTATCTTACTGTATGTCTTTTGATTAAACATTTTTGCTGTAAAAAAATATTGTTAGTGGATAAGAGGGTTGCTTGGCGCTACAGTAAGGCTTAGCTCTTGCATCCGGGCGAATGCCTGTTTGAATCGCAGAAACAACCTCTCCGAATAATCTTGGCACTAGAATGCCCTTATTCTTTGCGGGGAACATGCTGTGATTTCTGTTTCATTACCTTGAATTCCTATCTTGTGTGTATCAAGGTTGTCAAAAGCGCGAGGCGCTAGTTGGGCGGGCATCCGCTGCCTAGCGCCTGGCCCGCCTAGATCTAGGCGTTTCAATTTTTTTTTTAAATACAGAAAAACTACTGAAAATTGCAAAAAAAAAAAAGTCCATAAAACACCAAAACATGTATAGTCAGATGTCGAGAGGGACTAGGCTGCGCCTAGGCGGCCATCGAGCGGGCACCAGGTGTGCCGCCTAGGCCGCCTTTTAGAACAGTGGTGTGTATCATGTTGTATATATTTAAGTTCATGGATATTTGCTTAAGTAGGGCTTTAACTAGTTTTACCTTGCACTCTGCAGGTCGATACTATGATTATTCAAGCTATTGGCTTGTTAGATGATCTTGACAAGGAGCTCAACACGTATGCCATGAGAGTTCGTGAATGGTATGGGTGGCATTTTCCAGAGCTTGCTAAAATTGTTCAGGATAATATCCAGTATGCAAAGGCTGTGAAGCTGATGGGTGATCGTGTAAATGCAGTAGACCTGGATTTTTCCGAGGCATGTCATTGTCAACTTTACTATTTTGAAACAAGATGTATTATATGTTAATGATAGTTAAATGTATATATATTTCTTTGTGCAAACAGATTCTTTCAGAAGAGGTCGAGGAAGAGCTGAAAGCAGCAGCGGTTATATCCATGGGAACTGAAGTTAGTGAACTTGACTTGCTCAACATTAAAGATCTGTGTGACCAAGTTCTATCACTTTCAGAGTATAGGGCCCAGCTGTATGACTACCTGCGCAGCAGAATGAATACAATTGCACCAAATTTGACTGCTCTTGTTGGGGAGCTTGTTGGTGCACGTCTTATTGCTCATGGTGGTAGTTTGTTGAATCTGTCGAAGCAACCCTCGAGCACTGTTCAGATTCTTGGTGCGGAGAAGGTATTCTGTTTAGTCCATCTAGCTTTCCTATCATAGGGTTGGTGTCCGTATAGTCGTCATTTGGTCTGCTCACGTGTTATGCAAAACCTTCATGCATAACAAGTAAACTACATTCATGAATTGCATGTACACTTTTGTGAATCACATATCTGTATTTTTGCATGATCAACATCTATATTCCAGCTTCTGCCTGTATCAATTAGAGATGTAGTGAATATATAATCTGATCATCCCATCCTTAAGTAGTAGGAGACAAAAATGTTATATACAGGTTGACAACAGTCATAATGGCAGCCTTTTCACAAGGGAACTTGGTAGCTTTAGAGGACTGCTTTGTTGTTTTGAACCTAACTTGGAGAGCCAAAGAACCCGAGGAACTATTTGGTGGCTCCCATAGCCAAGTTCTTGTTTCCTCTCTCTTAACTTTTGTGTTTGGTTATGGGAAAATTGATATTGGAACCCAAAGGAAAACTTTTGGGATGTTGGGACCCACCTTTGCATCCTTCTACAATTAAGTACTCCAAGTTCCTTCATCTTTGGCTTGGAAATTGGCCAAGGAACTTGGTAAGTTGAGGCCTATGTGACATGGGGACAAATCCATTTGGGTCATGTTCTCGTCTATCCAATTTTTCCTACTTTTGCATACAAAACAAGAGAACTTGGAGAACTCCTTCCAAGCTTTCCATCAAGTTCTCTAAGCTCTTGGCCAATTTCCATGAACCAAACATCACCACGTCTCTATGAGGAATTCTTGCAAAATATCACCAATAATCCGGTTAAATTTAATTAATCAGTATCTCAAGTCGTGTTAATTTCGTTAAGAGAGCTTTTTTAAGTCACTTTTCTGTTTAGATGATAGTAATTCCTTGTTGGGCATCAACTTATTGAGAGTCTGAGACAGCCTTATTAAGTGTTCTGTTGGGTTAGTGATGTTTGGTTCATGGAAGTTGGAACTTTTCTTAAGTGTTTGTAACAAACACTATTCTCAAGTGTATTTAACATATACGATGGGACTTTTCAAACATTGAAGTTACTGACTGCAGAAAAACACTGTTTACAGTCCATGATATTGCCTTACGTGGTTGCGTAAACACGACTTTAGAATGCAACTCTTGCGTTGGTGAGCTAAAGATAATTTTATCTACAACAGTACTGTTGGAGGATGGTGTGCTTTAGATTTAGAATATCTGAAACATGAATGATATGCTCCATCTATCTGGGACTAGTCAACATTTGGCAAAATACGAGTTGATCATATATGTAAAACCTATAGTACATGAAGAATATAAACATGGCAATGGCGTGGTGCTGATTTTGACATGTTTCCTGTGTATGACTAATCGGACAGAAGTAGTTTTTGGAGTGACATCTACATTGCTTTTGGATAATTGCCACTCCTAAGTATATAATGCTAAATGCTCTAAGTATTGCTCGAGGTATTGATTTTGAGGGGAAAAACAATACTGGTGCATAATCTTATTATAAGTTGCGACGTGCGGTAAAGGTTTGACATGATATATGCCATTATCAATTTTATTACATACATGTGGAAGTCCATTGATCAGGTTCCATTTGAGTTCAGATTGAGTTGACACTCTTCAAAATTGGAAAAATCCAAAACTATTTACCATGAACCAATCTATAACTAATGAAGGTGGAACATGGACAGAACCCCTTGCATATATCCACCTCTCATCTTTTGGCAACACCAGTGATACCAACGAGCACAGTGACAAATGAACAACCGACTACCCCAACCACAAGGAGCAATGGCTGGGAACCTAGGGAGCGTAAAGCAAAAAAAAATGTTGCCTTTGTATGATATGATTGCCAATTCTATGGATGACTTGTAGTTATTTGATTGGATATGATGACATTTAGTGCATTTTGGACCATCTAGGACATTGTATTTGACCAGCAATGTTTATACTTTATGTGTTGGTTATAGTTGGGGTCCGCGGTAAGGATGTCTCATTTACACACACACATCAAAGAATATACAGTATCGAATATGCTTGATGCCCTATGTATAACTTGCCTAGGTTTGGTCACTCAGTTGGCAGGTAATCAGAGTGGTAGTATATATACTTCTCTGCATTTGCAAGAAAGAAAATTAGTGTAGATAGCAAATGAAAAGAATACCTCGACTTCTTCTCACCACAATGTGTGCAGGCATATGTAATACAATTTGTAGTATGTAATATTTCAGAAACCTTAGCATCCATGATATATTTTACCTCTCTCTTCTATCTCTGCATGCAGGCCCTCTTCAGAGCTCTCAAGACAAAACATGCTACACCAAAATATGGCCTTATTTTTCATGCGTCTTTAGTTGGACAGGCAGGTCCCAAGCTAAAAGGGAAAATCTCTCGTTCTCTTGCTGCAAAAACTGCACTTGCCATTCGATGTGATGCCCTTGGAGATGGCCAAGACAACTCTATGGGCCTTGAACAACGAGCTAAGGTACATATATTATATATGTACACGAGTTATCTGTTAATTATAACCTATACGTCTCATTGATCTTAAAATATTCTTGCATAGCTTGAAACCCGCCTAAGGGTTCTTGAGGGCAGGGAATTGGGTAATGCTGCTGGATCAACCAAGGGTAAACCCAAGATTGAGGTTTATGACAAAGACCGGAAGAAAGGCGCTGGAGCTATTGTTACTGCTGCCAAGGTATTGGTTTTAGACTCTGGATGTAATAACATAACTAAAGTTATTGCTTCAAAAAGAGAGAGTGAGGTTTTTAAAATTACTGGTTTTAATTTTGTTTGCTCTTTTGGCTTTTTGCAGACTTACAACCCTTCATCTGATCTAGTACTGAAGAAGCAATCAGAAACGACTCCAGAGAAGCTGGCAGATGAACGGGAAGTGCCAACGAAGAAGAGGAAGCATGAGGAAGTAACTATAGCAGAGACTCCAACTGAAGAAAGGGCTGATGATGATGGAGAGAAAAAGTGGAAGAAGAAAAAGAAGGTTGGGGCAGAGAGCACCGAGTTAGAAGATAAGGAGCACATTCCTATTTTGGAAGTAGATGAGGGGAAAAAGAAGAAGAAGAAAAAGAAGGCCGAGACAGAAAATCAGGAGCAAATTGCTGAGGAAGCAGCTGGGGAGGAGCCTTCCAAAAAAGAAAAGAAGAAAAAGAAGAGAAAGCAGACTGAAGATGAGGAAGTTCTCGACCATAAAGATCAAGAACCCGAAACTGCTGGCAAGAAAAAGGACAAGAAGAAGAAGGAAAAGAAGAGGAGCGATTGATGAGTTGTGTGCGCAGATATTTGGCAGGGCAGCTGGATACCTCCTGCAGTTTTGCATATATAGTCCAGTTAGTATGAAGTCGCTGAGTTATTGTACACTATTTTTTTATCTTCTCATGTCACATGGATTTTTGTCAGAGGTTTTATGCTCATTTTAAACTTTGATTCACCAATTTTATGATGGATGAGTAATGCATATGTTGTTTACTTCTTGATATGTAGAAGACTGTATACTTATTGATATGTGATATGTTGAAGGGTCATGGACTTTTTCCTTACAAAGTGCATGTATGCTATTAGATTGATGTTGGTGCTAAACTTGATCACCATTCATCCTCGACCTTTTGCAATGACATATACTTGCCTCTTGTGGCTCTCGGTCGAGACTGTTAACAGCTGGTGTCGAGGCCGGTAATATGCAATATGATAACATATTCAAATTATATTTAAATCATATATCCAAAGTTTTAAAAATGTGTATAACAAATTCTAACTATTTGAATATAATTTAAATTCCTATCTATTTTTTATAATAATATTAGAAAAATTAAATTTTTTTTGGTAAGTGCAACACACGTTAACGTGACTAGTATTCTATATAAATACATCTGTATATTAATGTAACAAGAGCATGCTTGCCGTAAGTTAGTGATACATTACCTTTTTTTTTGTCTAGTCTTTTTAATTGGTTTTTTTTTCATTTTTCTAAGAATTATTTTAGTTATTTTTCAGAAAATTTGCTCAAACGAAAATAATTTTAATAAAATTAGGTAAAACGAAAGAAGTTAGAAAAAAATAGTGGGAGAAATGTTCCGTCACGACCGTTGGCGGAATTTTGGCATTGTCAAATCCCACCACTAGTGGTTGCTGAAATTTGACTCGGGTTTGGTTGGTTTAGAAATTTTTTTTTTTTGTTGGGTTGGTTTAGATTTTTTTTTTTTGGCGGTTTGCTAGTTGGGTTGATTTTAAAGGTGATTTTTTTAGGGTGGTTAGATTTGGGGATTCAAGAGTGTATTCCTCCTTCAATCGGCTCTCCATGCATTCATTGAACCCACCCACCCATTAAACCATCTCCACCCAACTCCAACCGATCCCACTGACATTTTTCTGCCAACAGCCATGACATTATTTTGGTTGGGCATTTTTTCGCCAACAAGGAGGGCGACCTTCTGGTTTTTTTTTCTATTTTTCCTCCAATATAGACGACGGAATTTTTGCTTTACTTTTTTTTTTTTTCCAACAGAGGGCAAAGTCTCTCCCACTAATTTTCCAAAACTTCTTTCGCTATATCTAATTTCATTAAAAATATTTTCATCAAAGCAAATTTTCTGTATTTTATTTGTCTAATTTTCATTTTTTAAGATATTTTTTATATTTTATATTTTATTTTTCAATTTTCAATTTTCCTTTCTTTTTTTTAAGAAAGATTTTGTTTTTTTGGTATTTCTTTTTAGTTTTTCATCTTTCTAATTTTTTTTTTGTATTTTTATCATTATTTGATATTTTTTATCTTTAGTATTTTTTCAATTTTTAAATTTTTTTGTTAAATTTTTTTATTTTAGGGTTTTTTTCAGTTTTTTTTTATCTTTTTACAATTTTTTTGAAAAATTCTTTAATCAATTTATTATTATTTATTTATTTATTGTTTTAATTTTATCCTTTTCATTTTTAATCCTTTTACATTTTTTTAAGAATATTTATATATTCAACAAATATAAAAATATAATTTTTAGAAAATTTAATTTAAAAAATTTGATTTCGAAAAATCTAGAATTTTAGACTATACAGTATTCAAGGTACAAAATGACCCCTTAAGTTGATGGAGTAAAGATGTTAATACGACATAATGGCTCATTCGGAGCCTATAGTTTTGATCTCAGTTTCATCAACGGTCGTCCCAAATGATTGAGACCTCCACCTTCTGAACACCCCTCCCAAGGGAGATCGTCATGTGAAACTTCTACCTGAACGGAGCCTACAACAAAGTAGTAGTCGACACGAGCCTAGATGGATGAACGTACATTAAATAGACGTTTGGTACGCGGTATAGTCAAAATTTTTAAATTCACATCCGATATTTTGACGAATATATAAATATTTCTGAAAAAAAAAATTTAGAAAATTAAAAAAGAAAAAACATTTATTCTTAAAATAATAAAAAATATTAAATAAATGAAACAAAAAATTTGTTGTATAGAAAATATTTTTAAACAAATTAACTAAACGAAACAATTTGTCAAAAATTTGAAATCACAAAAGCTTTCGCCCTCTCTGATGGCGAAAATATGAAATAATATATATATTTTTTATTTTGGTCAAATTTTCGCCAACTGGGTTGGCGACAATTTGGGTTTGCCAAATTTTCGCCAACCGAGTTGGCGAAAATCTGACAATAGTTTTTTTTTTTTTTGATTTTTTGGTTTGGTTTGGTTTGGTTTGTTTTGTTTTGTTTTGGTTTGGTTTGGTTTGGTTTGTTTTTTTAGGTTTTTTTGTGTTGGTTTTTTTAAAACAAACAAACGGGAGAGCCAACTCCATTTAGATTTAGTTCTTTAAAAAAAAAGTCGTTATAGCAATATGCTATCATTGAACAACAACAACAACAAAATCTGCCGTAAGAATATTACGTCTGTCGTCGAGCAGACTTTGAGCGCCCATAACTATTTGTTTTGAAATCGTTTTTCTTCAAACAATAGGTCGATTTGTATGTTTTCGACGAGAGTAACACAATTCGTGTAGAAATTTTTTTTATCCGAAGCAAGACGCATATATTACAAAAAAATTTTAAAATTTAACACTTTACAGTATCAGAACTTTTGATTGAGAGATCGAAACAAGATCCAGTTTGTGCTAAAATGACCGTATCAAAAAGTACTATGGATAAACCGTTTCACCGTTTGACGAACTTCGAAAATTTTAGAATCGAAAAAAAAAGATGTTTCGACCTCCAAATTTTACTTTCGGTAATTTTATTTTTGAATTTTTTTATTATCTATACTAATATGAACGATAATTAGTTTGTTATTTGTTTTAGTTATCTATACTAATTTTTGGAGGTCGAAAATTTTAAAAAATTAAATTAGTATTGTGATTAGTTTCGTGATTTCAAATTTTTGACAAATTGTCTCGTTTTAGTTAATTTGTTTAAAAATATTTTCTGTAAAACAAATTTTCTGATTAGTATTGTACTACAAATTTTCTGACAAAATATTTTTTGTACAGAAAATTTAAAAAAAAACAAATTAGTATTGTCAAAAATTTAAAAAAAAACAACATAAAAAAACCTAAAAAACAAACCAAAACAAACAAAAAAAAAACAAAAAACAAAACAAAATCAATTGTCAGATTTTCGCTAACTCGGTTGGCGAAAATTTGGCAAACCTAGTTGGCAAAAATTTGACAAATATAAATAAAAACTTATTATTTCATATTTTCGCCATCAGAGATGGCGAAAGCTTTCGTAACTTCAAATTTTTGACAAATTATTTCATTTTAGTTAATTTGTTTAAAAATATTTTCTGTACAACAAATTTTTTGAAAATAAAAAGACAAAATAAAAAATAAAACAAATAAAAAAAAGTATAGAGGAAAAAAAACAACAACAAAAATATTTTACCTGAAAAAAAAAAAACCCACCTATTATAATCTAAACAAAACATAGAACATATTTTCCAAACAAAATTATGCGTACCAAATGTTCATGAGAGTCTATCTTTGTTCATCTATAACCATTAGAGTCTATTTCCGACAAATCAACAGAGAGAGAATATTTAGTTAAATTGCATAAATAAGAGTTTTCTTCAATGACTCCGCCATAGAAGATAAGCCTAGTGAGTAAAACAAACTACACCTTCCGAATTTGAAATTTTTCTGACCATTATCGCATCTCCTCTCCTGTTATATAGCACGGTCTAGAAATGTGTAAAAATGAATCGTCTAAGTCATATGTATATTATCAATTAAATAAATAAAAAATAAAAAATAAAAAAATAAAAAAATAATCTAAATATTTTACTAATTATTAAAAAAACTTAACCAAATATTTAACTGCATAATATGATATATTTATAGTTAAATAATTCAAATTCAAGTGGTTAAGATTTGAGGTATGTTTTTGATTGTTTTAGTTTAATTTCTAGAAATAATATTTTTTTATAATAAATTTATGTTTAATTTTTTATTGCACGGGCACATTACTAGCTACTATATATGTGTTGTACTTAAACATTTGTGATCTATGTAGTGGAAAAAGTTGCAGTTGTTTCCTACTTGTTATAACGTGGATTACTAAAGGGTTGGATTTTCATATTGTATTTCAGTCCCACATTGGTTAGAGATTAGTATTACATCTTCATTGTGTTGTATAAATAAGGTCGTTGCCTTCCACTATGTGATTACACCAATAAGAGATATTCTCTCCTATTTTTTTCTTCTTCTTCTTCTTCTTCTTCTTCTTCTTCTTCTACGTTTATTCAAACACGTTATCAACACGAAGCTCTAACGAGAGGAAATAAGCGAGAGTATCTCAGTGAAGCCGTCATTTGCGGATTCTCCACTTCGGTAATAGGTATGATTATTTATGCATATGCATACCCTAGGCGCAGCCTGATGTTGATGTTTATACATCTCTTGCCATACCGCTAGGACAAAAAGAATAATTTTTATCCATTCATCTCACTTCTTTTAGTTAACTCTGATAGCACTTCCATGTTAATCGCATAGAGAACTCTGGAGTTATTCTTTATTTCTTTCATTCTTTTATATATGTTACTACATTCAGATCAAAACCATCAGAGATATGATGACCATGACCATGAATTATTTGGTCTATATATATAAGACTTCTGGAACATCATTGTTCGAAGCATACCATATGTGCTCTTTTTGAAAGACTTCTTGAACATAATCATTGTTCGAAGCATACCATGAACATCTAGTTTTTGGTATTTACCTACGACTTCTGGAACATCATTGTTCGAAGCATACCATGAACAAGATTTGTTTGATATAAATAGACTGTAAACCTCCTGAATTTTCAAAATTTTAAAAACTGAATTTTTCACAATTTTCTGGAATTTTCTGGAATTTTCTGTAATTTAAAAACTGGGTTTTAATTATTCAATGATTTTTAATTGATATTAAACAGTATTAAAATATTATGAAAATAATATTTTTGGATGTAAAATGAAAAACTGGACTTAGGGCAATTTTTCTGGAATTTATCGGGCCCCGGACCTATTTTTAAATGCCTAAAAAGTATTTTATTATTTATTTTATTAATTAACTGATAATTAATTATTATTTATTATTATTATTAATTTTATTATTATTTTTTCGGCCCACTGGATCCGGCCCACCGGGCCCAGCCCCAACCCGGCCCAGCCGTGGCCTAGCGGGTCGGGCGGGTCAACCAGACCCGCTAGCCCACGCCCGCAACCCGCTCACCCGGCCGACCCCCTCTCCCTCTTCCCCGCGTTCTCCGGCGCGTTTCCCGCCGTCGCCCGCCCGCTCCGGCGGCCACCTCACCCCACGACCACCCACGCGTCCCCACGACCCCCCTCTTCTCTCCGCCTCCCTCGGCTCGACCTCCGCCCCCAGCCCCTATATAAACCCGCCACCGTCGAGCCCCCCACCGCCTCAACCCACCACGCCGCCACCGCCTCAGACACGCCGCCTGCCACTCGCCGTGCCGACCACCACCACGACGAGCCCGCCGCGGCCACCCTAGCAGACCCCGCCCTCTCCCATTCCGGCCAGCCCGAGCGGCCAGAGCCTCCGCCCGCAGCGCTCCGCCGCAGCCCGCCGTGCCCGTGCCGCCTGCGCCGCCGCGTGCCTCGCCGTCCTCCGGCGACACCCCTAGCAGCAAAACCCTAGGTCGGACACAGCTTGGACACAGCACTGTGCTGTGTCGGCGTGTCGTGTCGCGTGTCGCGGATACGACGAAAACCCCAGTTTTTCGACCTTGTTCAGGTACTCCTAACTTTTTGCTCGTAGCTCTGTTTTCGATTCCATAAATTACGTTGCGAAGCCTGTATGACCCTCTCGGTGTCCGGATAAACTGTTCGGGGCATCGCGTCCTGTGGTGATCGCACACCGCGATCCAAAAACAGGAAAAAACCAGATCCTGTTTCACCCCGGAACTGAGTACGCCCCGCCAAACGGGACGACTTGGTCGCGCGCGGTCTTCACAGATACGTGCGCCTCGTCGATACGGACGTGTGGGATTTTACGGAAGCTGATTCGGGTGTGCGTGCACACCGGAATCAACGCGTATCCGCGGACATCGCCTCGTATCCGTACTTTCTGGAACGCGTCCTAACTTTATGTACACATGTCGGATCGAGACGAAACTTGCGCCATCGGACTCGTAGCGATACGCTGGTCCTGTGGGTCAAGTTTGGTTCGATTCTGAGAACGTTGACGAAATCGCGTGTCGTGGGCCCCACAGGCCCCGCTCGACTGGCGATTTTGTGATCGGCTCATCGGAATCCAATTCTGGAAGTTCCATTGGGTTCGTATTAGCGTTTCTGACCTGTTGACACTGAGTTTGGTGAATTTGGAGACCGTTGACCCTGACGCGTTTTTCGGTGCAAAGCGGGCCCAACGGTGGACCCCGTTTTGGTCCGAAACTGCCGTTTCTGTCCTTGTCTCTAATTTGGACCCAAGGACAGGCGATTCTAGCTGATTGATATTTTCTGGATCTGATGGTGATGTTTGTTTCAGCAACCGGAGTACCGCCTGCAAATCCAACTGAGGTCAGAGCCGAAATCAGAGCCGGAACCACAGGCAAGTGTACCTTGCCAAAACTTGCAGCTTTGCTAGCTATTTTCTGGACTTAGTTATATATCAGTGGGCAAGTAAATCTTGTCAAATTCTCAGATAATTCTGGTTAAAGTATTTACTTGATTGCTTGTGGTTTCATAAGTAACTTGCTTAACTGCTCAACCCAGGACACCTGACACTCTTCATGTGATGGAATTGCTTGAGATATACCTGGTGATTCCGTATAGGTTACATTTTTCATGTCATTACAGTTTACATGCTTAGATTCTATCCTGACTCATTGCATTAGTTCAATCTTGCGTGACTTGTACCTGATATTTCTGGAACTGTGACGTGAGATTTCATGGGGTGGGAAGAGTATTACCATATCAAGGCTGATTATAATATAAATAATGTTATCTGGAGGTGTCCTAGTCTCTGATACAGAGCTTTGGCACAAGTTCTGGCTCTTCGAGAAAATACTGCTATGGTTTCTTAGACACTGATCCTGTAGTAGTCTCAGCCTGAGTATGACTAAAACTCTCACTTGCATATCACTAGCTGGTTTACATATTTACCCTGCTGTTTATTTTATTGCTGCACTGCATATGTTTTGGCTTGTATTTTCTGTACCTTGTTATGTCCCCTGAGGACCTGGAATGGACTATGTCCCCAGGTGTAGCCGCAGAGAACTTCCCCGAGGTGTACGGTACAGGAGCACTCCTTGGAGCAGAACCCGGAACCGAGGACGAGATAGTTGCAGAAGACTTCTCCTGAGCACCGGCTTCAGCTACACAGTATTTCCTTTTCAGTATTTTATTTCCAGTCTATGTTTCCTTAAATATAACAGAATAATTCTCGGATTTGTTCCCGAGGTAACCTTATTTAGTATTGCATATTTAATTCTATTTGCATTATTTCTGTCATTAATCTGTGTTTGTTCTGTGGATGAGATTAGAAATACCTGAGACTTGTAACATATTACTGATAGACTACAGCTGAAGCATGCCCTGATGGATCCATTAAATTGGATTGTCCATCGGTGCGTGCTGCTGGCCATTGCTCACGTGCTCAGTCCCTCGGCATTTTGGGACTGGGGCGTGACATAGACTTCTGAACATCATTGTTTGAAGCATACACCATGAACATGAATTGTTTGGTGATTTACCAAGTTCTTATGTTAACTTGTTATTATTGATCTTATACAACAATATGTCGAGCCTCACAAAGTATGATTTCAAGCCTCTAAACTTAGAAGGCCAAACTATCTCAACTGGAGATTGGATGCTAAATTGCACATTCAAGCCAAAAGCTTAGGTGACGCAATTGTGACTAATAAGCCAATATCTGCACAAGATAAAGCAAATGCTTTAATTTTTCTAAGACATCATATTCATGATGATCTCAAGGCTGAGTACTTAACAGTCAAGGACCCCTTATTGCTATGAAATTTTCTAGTGGAGAGATATGGTCACCAGAAAATGGTCATACTACCAGGTGCACTCCATGAATGGCTCAATCTACGTTTCCAAGATTATAAGACAATTGCAGCCTATAATTCAGCTATGTTCAGGATTACTTCATAATTGAAGTTATGTGGTGAAGAAGTGACAGAGCATTCCATGCTGGAGAAAACATTCACCATATTTCATGCGACTAATATGACCCTACAACAAACGTATAAGGAGAGAAAATTTAAGAAGTATTCCAAATTCATTGCTGTCTTACTCGTGGCCGAAAAAATAATGAGTTATTAATCAAAAACCACACTAGTAGACCAACTGGGTCTGCACCAATTTCAACTGAAGTGAATGCGACTAGTGCTCGAAAAAATGTGACCAATACTAGGGGTCGAGGAAGTCACAGAGGTAGAGGGCATGGACGCCGTGAAAGCCAAAGAAATGGCTACAATCCGAGTCCAAGGAATGATACACAGTTAAAAAAATAAGAGATTTAGTCCTCGAAGAAATAATGCCCAAATTCCCAATTCAGCTGCTCCATCTGATATTTGCAAACATTGTGGAAGAGCTGGTCATTGGATGTGAATCTGTCGCACCTCACAAAAGAAAGTGGACGAGTATGAAGTCTCAAAGGGTGTGGAGACTAATCTTATGGAGGGTACAACACACATGGATTTTAATGATTTCTTCCAAGATAAGGATGGAAACACAATTTCGGAAGACAAGGTTAACGCCATGATAGGCGAAGTCAATGAATAGTTATAGTATGCTTATCTAAGTTTATTTACTTTCAAATTTGAATAAATTGGTCATTATATGATCAATAGTCTAGGTAGTTTACTTTCTTTGAAGCAGTTTCATTTAGATTTAGATCAAGTTATAATAATTGACAAATTGCCAAGTTTAACCATTCAGTAGCATATTAATATATTAATATATTATTAATTTTTGCTTTTGAAAGGTTTAGACAATGATGATGGCATATGCTTGATAGATAGTGCAACAACTTAAACTATATTGAAAACTAGAAAGTTTTTCATAACATATGCCTCAAACACTGCTAAGGTGACCACCATTGCTGTACCCGTGCAGATTATAGAAGGTTATGGTAAGGCCGATGTTGTGTTGCCAAATGGAACACACTTTGTCATTCGAAATGTATTATTCTCTAGTAGATCTAATAGAAATATACTTAGCTTTAGAGATATTAGAATGAACGGGTTTCATGTTGAAACCATGAACGATGATAGCAAAGAGTATCTTTGTATCACCTCTAATGTTGGAAGCAATAAACTCACATTAGAAAAGTGCAAGTTAATTTTCTCAGGGCTATATCAAACTACTTTGAAGGTAGTAGAATCTCACCACATCACTAGCAAAAGGCTAAAGGATCCAAGGAATCTAATACTTTGGCATGACAGATTGGGTCATCAAGGATCGACTATGTTGAGAAATGTCATCAACAATACCAATGGACATAATTTATCATACCAAAGTCTTTATTTTTCTACTGAACATTTGTGTGTAGCTTTTTCACAGGGTAAACTCATTACAAGACCTTCACTTCTCAAAATAGCTTCTGAATCACTACCATTCCTTCAGAGAATATAAGGTGATATTTGCGGACCAATTGATCTTGCTAGCAGACCTTTTATGTATTTTATGGTTCTAATAAATGCTTCTAGTTGATGGTCAAATGTTTTCTTACTCTTATCTAGAAATTTTGCCTTCTCCAAGCTACTTTCTCAGTTGATTAAGCTTAAGACTCATTTTTATGACCAACATGTTAGAACGATTCGACTTGATAATGCAGCTGAGTTCACTTTCCGTACTTTTGATGATCATTTTGCTTCCATAGGAATAGAAGTTTAACATTATGTTCCTCATGTTCATACCAAAAATAGTTTAGCAGAGTCCTTGATTGAGCATTTTTAGCACATAGTAAGGCCTTTACTCATGTAATCAAACTTATCCGTTTCGGCTTGGGGACATGCCATATTACATGCTGCTAAATTGATCATTATTAGGCCAACTGTATATCATAAATTTTTACCATCACAACTTGTGACATGCCATCAACCTAACATATCTCATTTGTGTAAATTTGGTTGTACTGTTTATGTTCCTATTCCCCCTCCCTAGCGCTCTAAAATGGGACCTTAACGTCGTTTAGAAATTTATATTGGTTTTGATTCGCCCTCAATCATTAGATATTTGGAACCTTTAACTGATGATATTTTTACTACTAGATTCACAAACTGCCATTTTGATGAAACTAAATTTCCGCCGTTAGGGGAAGATAAGAAATAAAAGAATGTTCTTATAGAACTATTTGCCACAAATAAACGGCATGAATGATCGTGGGATAATCCCACTCCGTCTCATCTAGATCATCATACTAATCAATGTGAAACTGAGGTACGAAGGATATTGCATCTACATGATATTGCAAATCAAATGTCAGATGCATTTACTGATGCAGCAAAAGTGATTAAATCACATGTGTCAGCTGCAAATGTGCCAGCTCTAATTGATATCCCCGTAGAAAAAAATAGCAGAGTGGCTAATAAATCTACTGCATGCCAGAAGCGTGGTAGATCTATAGGTTCGAAGGACTTAGTCCCTAGAAAGAAAAAATGTTCAAGTAACGCTCTTAAGGAGGTTACACATAACGCTCAAGAAGAGGTTATGAATGACAGATCCATACTCTCTGAAAATCCAGAAGAGGTTATTGTCTTAGAAAAGACACAAGCCCAAGAGGAGGCTCAGGTACCTGAAAGCAAAGAGATCTCCATTTTCTATACATATACAAGAGAGGTATGGGATCGCAAAGATATAATAACAGATGAGATATTCTTATTCTTAGTAGCTACTGAAATATCTAAGGGCATTGATGATACTGAACCACGTAGCATCGATGAATGTCGACAAAGAAAAGATTGACCAAAATGGAAGGATTCTATTAAAGCAGAATTGGATTCCCTTAATAAACGTGTAATGTTCGGACCTATAGTACAAACATCAAAATACGTTAGACCGGTAGGTTATAAGTGGGTGTTTGTAAGAAAGAGAAATTAAAAGAATACAATTGTTCGATTTAAGGGACGATTAGTGACACAAGGGTTTTCTCAGAGACTCAGAATTGATTACGAAGAGACGTATTGTCCCGTAATGGATGCAACAACGTTACGTTATTTGATAAGTCGGACAGTTGAGAAAAAATCTTGACATGAGACTTGTGGGCGTTGTAACAGTCTATCTATATGGTAATTTAGATATTGATATCTATATGAAAATCCTAAATGGATTTAACATACCCAGTTCAAAAGCTAAGAACATGAATTTCCTAAAGCTAATACGTTCATTGTACGATTTAAAACAATCCAGAAGGATATGGTACAACCGTCTTAGTAAATATATACAAATGGAGGGATGTGAGAATAATCCTATATGCCCACGTGTCTTCATAAAGAAATCTAAGGAGGGGTTCGATATAGTTACAGTATATGTCGATGACATAAACTTGATTGTGACAAGACATGAAATCAATGAGACTGCAAACTATCTGAAAAAGAAGTTCGAGATGAAAGATCTCGGAGATACGAAATATTGTCTCGGATTACAAATTGAACATTGCACTAATAAAATTTTAGTGCATCAATCCAAATATACAGAAAATATATTAAAACAGTTCAACAAGGATAAATCTCATACCCTTAGCACTCCAATGGTTGTTCGATCTTTATATATCAATAAAGATACATATCGTCCTAAGGACGACAATAAAATGATGCCAGGACCCGAAGTATCGTACCTTAGTGCCATTGGGGCATTAATGTATCTATCATAACGTACAAGGCCAGACATATCATTCTCTGTCAATCTGTTGGCTAGATATAGCTCGGCGCCAACTTGCAGACATTGGAATGACATTAAACATGTGGTGAGATATCTTCGTGGAACTACCGACATAAAATTATTTTATACTTGTGGTTTATCTGATATCGCGAATCTAGTTGGATTTGCAGATTCATATTATTTATCTGATCCCCATAAAGATCGTTCATAAACTGGATATGTGTTTCTTAATAGCAATGCAGCTATTTTTTGGCGTTCAACAAAACAGACAATGGTTGGTACCTCCTCAAATCACTCAGAAATATTGGCTCTCCATGAAGCAAGTAGAGAATCGATTTGGCTGGGATCGTTGATTCAACACATTCGTACCTCCCGTCACCTTTCCCCTTCCACAGATACTCAAACTGTTATTCATGAGGATAATGCAGCATGTATTGCACAAATTCATGGTGGATTCATTAAATGAGACAGGACCAAGCACATCTCACCGAAGTTTTTCTATACTCATGAGCTTCAGAAGAACTTTGATATTGGCTTCCATCAAGTTCGCTCAAGTGATAATCTTGCAGACTTGTTCACCAAATCGTTGCCAAAGTCAACTTTTCAGAAACTAGTTCATGCAATTGGAATGCGATGTCTTCATCAACTGACTGTTCAGGATCAACATCATCAAGAGGAGTGATTATTTTCAGGAGGAGATACATTTTGTATGGACTATAACACGTTGTACTCTTTTTTTCTTAGTCATGGATTATTTTCCATTGGATTTTTTTCTGACAATATTTTAATGAGGCAACATTAAGCATGTCCAACACCTATCTAAGTCATCATAAAGATTGCACTCTTTTCTTTCGCATATGTATTGTCCTAATGGATTTTCCTGCCAAAGTTTTAACGAGGCAATAGACTTAGAGATGATGGTCATCCAAAGGGGGAGTGTTATAACGTGGGTTACTAAAGGGTTGGATTTTTACTTTATATTTTAGTCCCACATTGGTTAGAGATTAGTATTTTATCTTCATTGGGTTGTATAAATAAGACATTTGCCTCCCGCTATGTGATTACCCCAATAAGAGATATTCCCTCATATTTTCTTCTTCCTTCTTCTACGTTTATTCAAACACAACTACATTAATCTAGACATACTTCCAAGGAGAAGTTCAAGAATTCTTCAAGATGTTAACTGGGTCAGGCTGGGCCGACCCGGACCCAGATTTTATCAGTCGGGCCGGGCTAGCCCGGTTTTGAGCTACGGTCTGAGATCGAAACTTCAAACTCAATCAGGCATAGAACCCAGTCTGAGTTGGTTCTGGCTAGACTAGGCTGGGTTCGGATGCGGGCCGAGTCCGATCTAGACCAGATTAATTAAGAAAATATTCTGGATTTGTACTTTAGGTCTTTGGCTATTTAAAAATAATAGTAGTAGAATTGTAGAAACAAAATTTAATGGAAATAAAAAAAAAATATTAATTTATATTAATTTAGAAATTTTATACGTTTTTATTTTATTTTTTAGAAAAACTGAAAGTGAAAATACAAATGCATCTTCACTTTGTTCTTCAGTCTTCGATCTTCAATTTTCATGTCCAATTTTTATTTTTTTAATCTTTGATGGCAGTCTTTGATATCTTTAAATTTTTTATTTTTCTGAGAAATATGTTACATTCTTCATCTTCTGTAGCATTAGGAGGAGTAAGAGCTTGAAAGTTCAGTTTATTAACGTAGCATCATATTTTCTTGCTTAATATTTTTGAACATGCACTAAAAAAAAAAAGGTTTTAATACTACCATAGACACTGAGACCATTAGAGATCATGTGTTAAAAGAGAATATAGGATAATTTTTTTTTATCGTTCTAAAATTAAAATTTTTGATCCAGAATCGTCGTCATCTTCATCACAAGAGTTCAAATGTAAGAAGAAGAAAAAAAAATCATGAGTTGGAAGAGAATATTTTTGTTTCTTTCTTTAGTTCCACTTCATATCTCCGAGCTCTCCAATGTATATTTTTGTCCCAAGCAAAAATGGAAATAACTTAGACCCGACAACTGGTGTTAGAAGTTCTTCAATACAAAATTTCCTCCCCAAGCAATAATAGAAATCACTTAGGGTTTGTTTGGATTTAGAAAAAAATAATAAACAGGGTTAAGTGAGATTAAATGAAGTACGGATGAACATTATTCAATTTTGGACCAAAAATTAAATCGATTCGGTTTCGATTTTGAAAATACTAAAATTCTTTATTCGTTTTCGGTTTCGATTTCAGTCCAAAACCGAAATCCAAATAAGATTTATATAATTATGTAAATACCTTCAATTTTATGCATATTTGTGATTAAAAATGTGTATATTTTGAAAACATCAAATCTATGTATATGTTTTGAAGTCCAATTTTGATAATTTAACAACTAGTCTATATTTAGAAACAACTTTGAAATATAACAAATCTGTGTATAAAAATTACAAAATTTAATATAATTTAACAACGATTCCAACTTTGGATCCGACCTATTAAACAATCAAAATAACAAATCGATTTCGATTTTGGATTTTTAGAAATTTGGTTCATTCTGTTTAGACTATTTCGGTTTGGTTGAAACTGAATAAACCGAACACTCATCTCTAAAGTGAAGAAAGGTTAAGTAAGGGAGAGAAGAGTCAGTACATATAACATTGCTTGGGTTGGAGGAAGAGTTAAGTGGAGTGTGTTTAATAAATTGTAGGTTTTTAGTGGAAGGAAGATTAATAAAAAAATATAATAGTTACCAAAATATCCTTATTACATATGGCATAAAATTAGATTTGATTGAATTTGTAATTAAAAATTGTCAAAATATCTTCACAAATCTGATTCTTATATAAAAAAAATAACTTGAATCCAAATACAATAAAATTAAGTAACATGAGAATTATAGATTTATACTGTTTAGAAGTAAGCAAAATAAGAGATATTTATGATGTTTTATAAGACAAATAAAAAATATTTTATAGGACAAAAAAAATGGAAAAAAAAGTCATAATGTTCTATAGGACAAATGAAAAATATTTTATACGACAAAAAAAATAAAATAAAAAGTCATAATATTTTATAGGACAAATAAGAGATATATATAATTTTTTAATTTTTTTTTATATTTCTACTTGTTAATTATTTGATTTTGGGGACTGAAAAAATAAACAAAAAAAATACTAAACAAAATTTTACTTAACCCTCTATGAATCTTCTTCCTAAATTCCTACTCTCAAACTAAGCATAATTTTTTTTTTTTTTTTTTTACTTAACCCTCAATCCAAGTACATAGCAGAGATCATCTCCTTTCATCAATATTGAACTAATGTAACGCACTCCTGTAAAATTAAAAAGAACATACAATAATGGAACAATGCTTCATTTTCAGTACTCTGTGTTTTAATTTAGTTTGTTGGTCAATAAAAACTTAAAAATATAAAGGACTTGGTATCTGTTGACCCACGATGCAATGCCTAGATCAAACCAGTTGTACTTAAGTAGAAAAGACAAAAATAATAATTATAGTACTTCAACCACTTCCTTGATTTTCCATACTTGGTCCATCTATATAGCGATATGAGCATGTTCCTTGCCTTCGATATGTTTATTAGTCTTACTTCCGTAGGGAAGACTCCACATTGGGACACGTTTTTCTCATTGCATCCACTTATTATTCTGATCGATTGCCAAAATAATGGATATATGTGTTTGTAATATGATGATAAGGGAAGGTTGTTATTATATGCGTGTAATATGATCATATCATATGGTGGGTCTGTCATTATATTTGCGTACGTGTAATATATATATATATATATATATATATATATATATATATATATATATATATATATATATATATATATAGAGAGAGAGAGAATAAGGGAGGTGAGATGGCACCTCACTCTAAAAACAAGGGTGGCGGTGACGTGGCACAAATCCAACCACACATTTCATAATTGGCAATTTGCACTTAACCCCCTCCCCTCGTTTGTGTGGTTGAGATTGTGCCACATCACCGCCACCTTTGTTTTTAGAGTGATGTGCCATCTCACCTCCCTTATTCTATATATATATATATATATATATATATATATATATATCGTCGCTTCCGATCGTTGGATCAAGCGGATCCCAAGCGGACGCGCGTGCGGACCCTCCGATCCGACGGACGAGGGAAGAACGGAGCTCGAGCATGACTCCGGTGTATATATATATATATATATATATATATATATATATATATATATAGAATAAGAGAGGTAAGATGACACCTCACCCTAAAAACAAGGGTGACGGTGACGTGGCACAATCTCAACCACACAAACGAGGGGAGGGGGTTAAGTGCAAATTGCCAATTATGAAATGTGTGGTTGAGATTGTGCCACGTCACCGCCACCCTTGTTTTTAGAGTGAGGTGCCATCTCACCTCCCTTATTCTCTCTCTCTCTCTCTCTCTCTCTCTCTCTATATATATATATATATATATATATATATATATATATATATATATATATATATATATATATATATATATATATATGGATATTGCACCAAGCAATCTCAATCACACATTTTTTGAAATGTGTGGTCAAAAATTATCCCATAAAGTTGTTGCCACGTCAGCATACTTTATAACCACACATTTCAAAAAAATGGGTGAGATTGTTTGGTGTAATAAATGATGCAATATATCCCGTCATATATATATATATATATATATATATATATATATATATATATATATATATATATATATATATGTGTGTGTGTGTGTGTGTGTGTGTGTGTGTGTGAATGTCCAACCAATAATTACAAACCTACCATATCGTCGTGTGTGTGTGTATGTATACACACACACACACACACGACGATATGGTAGGTTTGTAATTATTGGTTGG
The DNA here is from genome assembly GCA_036927795.1 of Iris macrosiphon. Classification (NCBI taxonomy): domain Eukaryota; kingdom Viridiplantae; phylum Streptophyta; class Magnoliopsida; order Asparagales; family Iridaceae; genus Iris; species Iris macrosiphon. Next base: position 50,101,720 of record JAYESA010000009.1, read on the forward strand.
ACATTCACATATATATATATCACACAATGCAAATTTTTTTTTTTTTTTGAAAAACTAGCGTCATGTACATGATTAGATGGACTCGCAGATTCCTCAGCTAACTGTTGAACGATACATAACGGGGGTTGGAGGAAGAAATGGTTTAAGTTACAAGATAGAGCAAACTTAGCAAGGTTATGAGCCACTATATTAGCCTCTCTTCTGGCGAATAGAATGTCAGCTGGTTCTGACGAAGAGACTATATTGAAGATGGGTAGCAACATGTCTTGTAGCCTCTGTCGATCCTGGGGTTTGCGCCCGCACAAGGCGACATCTTTAAGTTTGGCTATCATAGCATCAATCGAGTAAGCAGCGGAGGGACATTGTTGCAATGCAATGCATTTAGCCAACTGAGTATTCGGGGCATTGGGTTTCTCTTAGCAAAGGCATCGTTCCATACATTATGCCCCTTTATACGATAGCAACTCGAGGCAATCGAAACCAGGATTCCGGGTCTTGGGGATTGAGGCACGCTTATCACTCCCTCGGACGATCCAATACCTGCTAGCAAGTAAACTGTTGGTGGGTCAGCACTTTTATAAGTACTGGTGAGTATAAACAACTGAACAGAAGCAAGCATTCACTAAAATCAACACTAAGTAATCATGTTATAAAATATTACATTACTAGCGATCTTTCTAGTTTTTACCTATGTTCGTTACATGCAATACTGAACGGAGTCATATTATATTGTTTTGGAAACATCTTTTAAAATAGAGTTTCATATACGATATAAGCAAGCAAGCCGTTCGTTCTGTTTCGGGGTGTGCGCAACGTGTCTTGTGAGACTCTAGGGACAAATGCACATCTAGACACAAATGCATATCTAGGGGCGGTCCATCTATCCAAGCAAACACAATGAACTATCTTATATGCAGTGCGGTCCCCGAGTATCTCAGGATCGGCAGCGGTTGGTCCAGCTTACCAATGAATCATTTATCTGATGTTATTGGCAGCTGTGACTCATGGTTGCTTTCCACTATCTCTGTAGCAGCCGTGACACATGCAGTTCATCTCTCCACCAATAGTCATTGTCCGACCGATGCGAATGCATGAAAACACTATCAAATAAACTTTAGTATGCAGACGAGACGAACCATCAGACGATATTTTATTATTGCGGGGCAAGCCGCCTTATCTTGAACACATTCAGGCACACAATATGGTTCTCTCGGAGCATAGGCGATAGTGAACATGTTCATGCATATATATATATATATATATATATATATATATGTGTGTGTGTGTGTGTGTGTGTGTGTGTGTGAGATGTATACATAGATTGATATATAGGTATTGATGGTTATATGTTTATATACATGGAGGTAGTACATATGTATATGTATATGTTTATAGATATAGATATCTATATAGAGGTGTGCATATATATATATATATATATATATATATATATATATAGAGAGAGAGAGAGAGAGAGAGAGAGAGAATAAGGGAGGTGAGGTGGCACCTCACTCTCAAAACAAGGGTGGCGGTGATGTGGCACAATCCCAACCACACAAATGAGGGGAGGGGGTTAAGTACAATTTGCCAATTATGAAATGTGTGGCTGAGATTGTGCCACATCACCGCCACCCTTATTTTGAGAGTGAGGTGCCATCTCACCTCCCTTATTCTCTCTCTCTCTCTCTCTCTCTCTATATATATATATATATATATATATATATATAGTTGTATTAAGGGTGAGAGTTATATATATATATATATATATATATATATATATATATATATATATATATATATATATATATATATATATATATATATATATATATAAATGTTTATAGTTGTGCTTGTGTGTGTGTGTAGAGTGCTGTGTGCTAGGGGGGCTCGGGCAGTGAGCAGTGCACTGCACAGTGCATCGAGGCAGTGGCAGTGAGCCACCATTGCACAGCTTTGTAGTGCACAATTTTAGCACTGAACAACAACAACAGCTCGGGCATATGCAGCAAACAGTCAAGGCTTGCACTAGCAGCAGCCAAAAACTTTCAGATCAGACAACAACAGCAAGAGAACAGAGGGAGGGGCAGTAGTAGCCATTCAGTCACCAACATCAGAGCTTGCTACGGCCAACTGTGCAGAAATGCACAACAATTTGCACTGCCTACAAGCCTTGGTAACTTTCAGCAAACTGCTCACAGCAAGGAGCAGTAGTAGTGCAGTCAGCAGAGTGTGTAAGCCAACTGCAAGCATACAGCAACAGCAGGAACAATGCATCAGGAGTTAAGGTATGGGTGGTTAGTAGTTAGTTGGTTTAGTTTGTTACTTGTTAGTATAGCTAGTTAATAGCTAGCTAGTTTATTAATAGTTAGATATATATACCTCTTGTGTATCTCTAGATATGTATGTAGGTATGTATATATGTGTATATGTATTAGTTTGCATTGATAGTTAGTATAGCATGGTGGTTGGTATTAATATGCATAATAGTATACACTAGTAGTTAGTAATTAGTATAGTATAGTAGTTTGTATTAGATAATATATGTTAGTAAATAGTTAGAGTTGGGTAGTTAATATATACTAGATATCACATTACCTTGAGATACCATGGTAAGTGTCAAGGTACCGGGTTGATACTCAAGGTATTGGATTTGAGTATCAAAATGGGGGTTTAGTGGTGCGATACCACATTGGTTCAAAGCCAAGGTATCCACTTAGCATTAGTGTAATTAGGAATAGTGTATATAATATTGATTGTATATATGCCTATTATGATTATTTCATATCTAAATGATTGCATATCCTGAGATATGATATCTTAGTAATTTTATAGTAACCCAGTTTAGCTAGTGCGGCCTAGTTTCGTAGTGTATGAACCCAATATCTTAGAGATAGACTCATACAACCTAGAAATAGATAGTTTGACCAAGTTTGACTAGTTTGACTTAGACTTGACCTATTTTGACTGTTTTGACTTAAAAATGACTCTTGGACCTAGATGTTGACCAATTTAACTTATTTTTATTCTGAAACCTTGTATTGATGTTATATTCCATATTTAGGTCTTCGAGGCACCGTACCAGACATCTGTGATACTGTTCACCAGATTTCAGGCGAGTATATTCTCTGATAATTTTTTATTTATGATATCCTCTATGTTCCTTGTAACTAGTGTAGATATTCATAATTTTTTTGATACGATGGTTACACGGATTGGTATATCCGGATCTCGTCATGAGATGTTATTCCTTGATATGTATGGTGTATCTTGTGCAAGCCTTATTCCTTGTTCTTCTTGTACAGGTACAGACACTGATTCTCGGGGAGACTTGCTACCTTCCTAGAGAATTCTATGTCATGACGTACCATGGTTGGATTCACTATACCAGTCGGGGTGGAAAGTATTTTAGTGTAGATATGTGATCATACCCTCCTTGTGCATGTCTTGTTCCTTGTGAGTGTTGGTCATACATCGCACGTATGACTAACCAGGCCCTTATCCTTGTGCAAGGTCCTTGTGCAAGTTTCCCAAGCCAATCACATGTTAAAGCTAGTACTCACTCACTTAATCATTAGTATTCTTGTTCATTGCCATATTGTTTATTCTCATATTTATTTCAGTATTTCCTTATTGTGTATCTCTTGTATCTATTGTTGAATCTTGTATATTCACATCTATTTACTATTACATAGTTTATATCATTGATTAGAACTGCTGTTAGAAATGTACTCTGCTCCTTTCCTGACTGGATATATTTTTTCCAAATGATACTGAGGAGTGGTACCCCACTCATTATGGACCTCAGGATGTTGTGGGTTTAGCGCCAGAGACCTTGGCCTAGGAGGGTCTCATCCCGACTGAGATAGACGACCCGGGACTTGTAGCATCTTAGTTATTTTTTTTATACTGGATTTGTCTCCAGCTTACTTTTAGTTTCTCTGACTCATTTGTTATTATTTGACTCATGAGTTATTTTGTGACTATTCTATTCTTTTATCATATTCGTGCTATTTTTCATCTTAGATCTGTGATTGAGTATATTGGTATTATTGGTGGCATATTATATTGTTAGATAGTTTACCCAAATAGTGTTCTAACGCTGATGCTGCGGCGTAGGCTGGGCGTTGTTTCCGACTTGCATCCCTACACCGGGTACGGGTCATGACATGTACCTAGTTATGGATATGATTAGATACATTATACATATATATGAGAGTGTCGTGTGAGGTATTTGTGTTGGGTGCACTTAGTATCAAGGAGCTTTGAATTTGCATTGGTGTGCACATGGCTGTGTTGAAGAGGTGAATGTGCTATGTAGGATATGTGAACTGTGCACTGTGTCAGTGAGTAGTTCAGTGCCTTTGTGTGTATCATAATTCAGTGGTCTGTGAGTGAGTCATGTGTCAGTGCAGTGAGATGAGATGGTGTATGTGTGATTAGTGTATAATGCAAGTATTGTGACTGTGATGAGTGACATATGTGCAAAGGTTGTATTTTATGTTGTGAGATACATGAGTACATTGGAATAGTTGGGGAGACATGCTCGAGCAGCGTGTGAGATTGCAGGCAGCAGCAGGACCTGCACTTGTTACAGGTTATGTTGCAACAACAGCAGCAACATATTGTACGGGATAGTAGTGGTAATGAATCAAATATCATATATCAGTAGCAGTTCAACACAAAGACTTATATAAGTATATTGAATATAAGTACTTATATATGAAGCAATAGTTACCAGAGTTAATGAAGGGGTGTGTTTGATGCTTGGGTCCTGACAACAAGGTATGTTGCAGGTAATGCAACAGAGGTAAGTTGGGGCATGTGAGATTGGGGGAGACATTGCAGCAGTGCATCCAATGGTGCATTGTATATTGGTTGCAAATGTGAGAGGCAGTACCAGCAACAACATCATGTTTGTTGTTATCATCTCCAGTGAGTTGCTTGTCTCAATTTTTGAGCTCGAGCAGTATGTTATATTGATGTACTACAGTACCAATAATAGCCAGGTGAAGGAAGGATTCAATGAGGTATACCATATTGGAGGGATCTCAGTTAGTGTAGGACCAGCAATTAGTTAGATGTTAAGGTAGATATATGGGCATGCACTGAAGGTTGTAGTAGGGTACAATTGAGTTTGTAGAGAGGTAATTAAATTAGTGTGCCTATTAGGATCATTAAGAATTGAGTACTAGATAGTAGTTAAGAATAAGTATGTTAACAGTCATTGTTAGTTATTAATTGGTATCAGTTAAGTCTATTAGTAGCTAGAACATGTATAAGTTAGTATTGAATATCAGTATATATCAGTCCTTAAATGCCAGTTAGTGATATTAGCTAAGGTACGACTTGAACTCCAAGGTAGTGATATAGTATAACTAAGATAGCTAGTTAGTGACCACTAGGAGACCAACTAACTTAGTATGGACCTAGAAAATCATGTTTTAGATCATGTCAGCATTTATTTATCCATTACACCATTTAAAATAATATTTTCTAAATAGGATTGTATGACACCAGCTTGGACATCGAGTTACACCTAGATCAGGACCAGATACGAGTACATCTCCCTGTTAGTTTTTATTTCATGATAGTGTATATATCACTTATTCTAGAACTGTTTACTTGATTCCGACACAGTGACTACACGGACTGATACTAAACAGATCCTATCATGGGATGTTATCCCCTACCATGTTCAGCGGATACTCCTTTACATATATTTTATCGTCTCGGATATTGATTATCGTGTACTTCCTGTTCATACACTGCTCGTGTTCAGTGTGCTTATATTCGTGTTCGTAACGTGTCGTGATTGGATCAATGAGTATTGGTTGGGGACGGGGGGAGTAGGAGTTGGTTATGTGATTAAGCCAGTGTATTCGTGTACATGTCGATTACATATCACACGTGTAATCGAGTTACCATATTGTATTCATATTCAACCTAACCCGATTACATAACGAACTTATACTCTGTGGCACTTTAGCTAGTTTATCTATTTTTATTGCTTGAAGTTATTTATATTGTCTGTTCTTTCATTCCAGTATTTCACAGTTCACTCTAGTTCATTTCCATTTTCTATTGCTAGTTATTTTGTATTCTTTTCTATTATTTGTCATATATGCTCTACCAGGTATTTGGAACTGCTTTCAGAGTTTTGTACTTCGCTCGAATCCTCATTGGATATATTTTTTAGATCATTAGCTTGTGGAGCAGTGTCCCACTTATTATGGGCTGCAGGATGAGCCATTAGAGGATTCTCCCTTAGAGCAGGAGAGCCTAGTATCAGTGACAGATGAGGCCTAGTTTCATATTTTTGGACATTGTATTAGTCTCATTCTAGACTCTTGGCATGTATATATTATTTTGGGAGTGACTATGTCTAGACTTATGGATTGGACTTGTGGACGTATTGTGACTCTTATTTTCTCTTTTTTATTCCATATCATGCTTTCATCATCCTTTAGTCTTATATTGTGATTGAGTATTGTTTATCATTATCATATACCATATTGTTCCTACTTTTGGAACATGGAGAGCATGACAGGTATTTTTTTATATCGTGTGAGATGTGTAGATAGTTATATTGATCCAGATAGCATTCTACCACCGATGCTATGGTGTAGGCTGGGCATTGTTCACTACTCGTGCCCTTATTTCGGGTGCAGATTGTGGCACATTTTTAGTGGTGGCCCATGCAGGTCCTCAGCCGCAACAAGTGCGATATCGTAGTAGTACTCTAAGTCTGAGATACTGCTACGAGCCTGCTTTAGGATATAGGATATAGGCTGAGAGTATACTCAATCACAGCTAGAAACACTTTTAATTCATTCAATGCTATCTTTATCTACTTGAATGCTTGCTTTACTTTGAATAATTTTGTCCTTATTTGATGATATCGTATCTTACCCAATATTAATTCCTTTGTTTCAATCTGTCTTCAGGATGCCGTCGAAGACGCGATCCCATTCTCAGGTACAATGTCAGCGAGGTCGGTTATTTTGTCTCATCTGAGGGCAGCACCAACAAATACTGCTCCAACAGCTTCAGTTCAGAGGTCCGCTTCACCAGTCCAGGTGGGCATTTCTGTAACAACTTTCAGGGGTGCTCCACCTCTGGTACAGAGGATAGTGACGACAGTCTCAGAGGAGCTTCTACCTCTACCACCCGTAATTGATCCGATGTAGTTGTTTGTGATCTTTCAGCAGATGATGGAGCCACAGCGGGCCCAGACAGAGGCCCACCAGCGCCAGTCAGAGGTTATAAGGTAGGGCATTGAGAATGCCCACTAGCTTACACTTTTCGCAGTCGAGAGAGTTTCCTTGGTACAAGTCACAGGTAGCTCCACCTCAGTTCACCCCTCAACAGCCGAGGTCGGAGACTATCATTGACTTCAAGAGGATGGGGCCGAAGGACTTTAAAGGCACCGAGAGAATTCTTTATGCTGATGATTGGATCGAAGATATTGAAAGGAATCTGCACCACCGATTCCAGATATACTACATGTAGAGGCAGCATGGAGCATGATGTTTGATATCGCATTGACTTGGTTCAGGACGGACCCCAGGATCTCAGCATCGGGACTTACTTGGGAAGATTTTAAGGAGCTTTTCAAGAAAAAGTTCTTTCCGGATGTGGCTCTAACATCTCTAGAGAGCCAGTTTCAATACCTCGTCCAGAGGAGTATGACAGTGGACGAGGATGAGGTAAAGTTTTGTAGATTGGGTCCCTTTGTGGAGGGACGTAAACCCCGGGGGAAGGCCCAAAAGTTCAGAAAGGGTCTGAACAGGAAGATCAAATCCCATACTAGAGGATATCGTACCACTACATTTGAGGAGATCCTGGCGCAGATACAACAGACGGAGGATAATTTGGAGCTTGGCTCCAAGAGGACGAGGAATCCTTCAGGAGCTAGCAGTAGTGTGGGCCCAGCAAAGCGGCCATATTTTCAGCAGCAGTATCAGAGACACTTCCAGCAGCCGAGGCAATAGTTTTTTGCACCAGATAGAGCACTCGTATAACAGGCACACCAGATTCATAGGCTAGCTCAGCCAGCTATTCCTTGCCCATTCTGCAAGAAGCTGGGACATGGATGTGATGCATGTATAATAAGATTGGGCCAGTGTTTGTTCTGTAGATCAAGAGACCACTAGTTGAGGGCTTGTCCTAGGGCTCCAGCTCGTCCAGCTCAGGGTGGGTCCCAGGCACAGAGAGAACTCGCAAGACCACCAGCGAGACATCGGAGAGGACCCCCGTTGCCGACATAGCAGCAGAGATTCGTACAGCACCAGCAGCAGCCGAGAGGTGCACAGCAGGGGCAATCTTTTGCCTTGACCGTTGTGGAGGAGGAGGAGCCAATTGGTGATATTTTCTTAGGTTCAGTCTATCTTGATTCTTTTCCATCTCATACTTTATTTGATTCCAGTGCTTCACATAGTTTCGTATATGTATCTTTTGCTTTGAAGCATATCTTGAAACTGAATTGTTGGCGAGGACTTGCAAGATCACGATCGGGGGTGGCATTATCCTGGTTAGTGATATTTGTAAGGATCGGAGAGTTTCTCTGGGAGGCCAAGAGTTGAGCGCGTGTCTACTCGTAATGCCACTTTCGAGTTATATCATAGTACTTAGGAGGGATTTGTTGAGTATGCACCATGCTAGTATCGATTGTCGTAGAGGCAGAGTTTTATTTCAGGCACCAGGAGACCCAGAGTTTGAGTTCGTCAGAGGTACAGCAGAGCAGAGTAAAGGAGACTTCTGTGGAGCTATGGTGGAAGAGCGAGGGCCGCCACATCCATTGATTGCAGAGTATAGGGACGTCTTTCCGGAGGAGTTGGTGGGGTTGCCACCAGACCAAAATATGGAGTTCTTTATAGACTTGGTGCTAGGTGCAGAGCCAATATCATAGCATATCTATAGGGTAAACAACAGCGAACTAGCAGAGTTGAAAAAGCAGGTGGATGAGTTACAGGACAAGGGTTTTATCTAATACAGTTCATCACGGTAGGGTGCTCCGGTATTTTTTGTACCAAAGAAGGATGGGTCGGTACGTATGTGTATCGACTACAGGGCTCCCAATAACCTCACTATTAAGAATAAATACCCATTATCGCGTATTAACGATCTGTTTGATCAGTTGAGCGGAGTGAAGGTATTCTCGAAGATATAGTTGAGGTTGGGGTACCCCCAGGTGAAAGTGAAGACGGAAGACATTCCGAAGATAGCTTTCATGACTCGGTATGGACAGTTCGAGTTCTTGGTGATGCCGTTTGGGTTGACCAATGCCCCGGTGGTATTCATGAACCTGATGAATAAGGTATTTTATCAGTACCTGGATCAGTTTGTTGTGGTATTCATTGATGATATATTAATATATTCAAAGACCCTGGAGGAGCATGAGAAGTACCAGAAGATAGTTCTGAAGATTCTCAAGAATGAGAAACTATATGGCAAGCTTTCAAAGTATAAATTTTTCCTTGATAAGGTTGAATTCTTCGGACATGTGATTACAGGAGACGGTATCTCAGTAAACCCAAAGAAGATATCAGCAGTTGAGTCATGGTATACCCCGAGTTTAGTAGTATTGATCATGAGCTTTCTTGAATTGGCAAGCTATTACCGAAGATTTGTTCAGGACTTTTCCAAGAATGCAGAGCCGATGACTAGGTTGACCAGGAAGGACATGGAGTTTGTGTGGACTGAGAAGTGTCAGGCCGCTTTTGAGGAGTTAGAGAAGAGGTTGACTACGGCTCCAGTGTTAACGTTGCCATCGGGGAGAGGATTTTCCATATATAGTGATGCTTCAGGTAAGGGTTTGGGATACGTGTTACAGCAGAACGAAAAGGTGATTGCCTATGCTTCCAGGCAATTACGTCCTCATGAGAAGAATTACCCTACCCATGACTTGGAGTTGGCAGCAATTATTTTTGCTCTAAAGCTGTGAAAACACTACTTGTACGAGGAGCGTGTGGAGATCTTTACGGACCACAAGATCTTGAAGTATGTGTCTATACAGAAAGAGCTAAACATGAGGCAGCGGCGATGGTTGGAGTTGATGAAGGACTTCGACATTTCTTTGTAGTACTATCCAGGAAAGGCTAACGTAGTCGTTGATGCCTTGAGCAGGTATCTAGTGGCTATGTACTTGACGAGGGACAAATATTTATTGACTGATCTTGATAGTTTGGGTATTGAGGTGTTAGTTCCTGGAGTTATGGCACAGATGTGGGGACTTCAGGTACAGTCAGAGTTGATAGACCGGATCAGAGCTGCATAGTTTGAGGATGAGACTCTGAGAAGTATCAGAGCGCAGGTCCGGATAGGATTGGCAGAGTACTTCGGTATTGTAGAGGATGGATCATTGCGGCACGGTACCAGATTGTGTATGCCGGATTGAGCTTTGCGCGAGGAGATACTTCAGGATGTGCATCAATCTCAGTACTCTATGCATCCAGGTACCCACAAGATGTATAGAGACACGAGAGAGCATGTTTGGTGGTATGGTATGAAGCGAGAGGTAGCGAGCTTCGTATCCAAATGCTTGGTATGTCAGCAGGTAAAGACGGAGAGACAGAGGCCAGGGGGATTGCTTCAGCCATTACCCATTCCAGAGTAAAAATAGGAACATATGACGATGGACTTCGTATCAGGGATTACACGTTCTCCAGGAGGAAAAGACACAATTTGGGTCATCGAAGACAGGTTGACCAAATCAGCCCACTTCTTGTCATTCAAAGTGGGTACGTCTACGGAGAAGCTCACGAAGATGTATGTGCGACAGATAGTCAGATTGCATGAAGTTCCTGTGAGCATAGTCTCGGATCAGGATAGTCATTTTATATCCCACTTCTGGAGGAGTTTGTGGACTAGCTTGGGCACCCAGCTCAAGTTTAGCACCGCATATCACCCTCAGACAGACAGGCAGTCGGAGAGGACCATCCATACTCTCGAGGATATGCTACGCACCTGTGTTTTAGATTTTGGTGGTTCTTGGGAGGATCACCTTCATCTAATGGAGTTTGCCTATAACAACAGCTACCAGGCCAACATTGAGATATCATAATTTGAGGCATTGTATGGACGAAGATATCGCACTCCGTTATTCTGGGATGATAACGGTGAAAGAACCTTATTGGGACCAGAGATGGTTGTGGATGCAGCTGAGAAGGTGAAGCTCATTAGAGATAGACTTCGGGTGGCACAAGACAGACAATGACATTGAGCCGACCGCCACCGGAGACCTTTGGAGTTTGAGGTATAGGTTTTGTTTTGTATTGCTTGTGTTTGTCTTGTTTTAGATAGAGTGCTAATGCTGTATTTTAGGCTAGCTTGGCGATCTGGTATTCTTGAGAATTTCTTCGACACGAGACACGATTCACTTTGGTGGAGGGGGAAAGCTTAGTCCATGGTACATTGGACCCTTCGGTATTCTTAAGAGGGTCGATGCAGTGGCACAGATTAGACTTGTCCCCTGTATTAGTGGGAGTGCACAACGTGTTCCATGTGTCTCAGTTGAGACGTTACGTGGCAGATCCTAGCCATGTATTAGATCACTCGGAGATCAAGGTGGGTCCTACTCTCAGTTATCCCGAGCATCCAGTGGAGATTCTGGATCGCAGGAAGAAGGTGCTGCAGGACCAGACGATTCTTTCGGTACGCATCGCGTGGAGGCATCACTCTCCAGGAGAGTCTACCTGGGAGCGAGAGGCCGAGATGCACGAGCGATATCCTTATCTGTTTGAGTCGTGAGGTATCATTCTTGCTTGCTTGTTATGATTGCTTGTTGTAGTTGGTTCCTTTCCTAAATTTTGAGGACGAATTTTTTCTAAAGAGGGTAGGTTTGTCTATCCCCACTTTTTTAAATAAGGGTATTCTGGTCATTTTGAATATCTATTATTCCTAGTAATTAATAATTATTATAGTGCTAATTAATTATTTATGATTTGTATTATTTATTATAGTTAGTGGGTTAGCCTATTAGTTAGACTTGATACATGTGATCCCAATTAGACTTGTCATGACAAACATTTGAGTCCAACATGAACCAAGCTCAGTGGACCCATTCCCACTAATTAATTAAAAGGATTAGACTAATTTATATTAGTGTAAAAATTTCCCAAAATAGCCATCCTTAATTATTATTCATAATTAATCATGTGGGGGGTAAATTGGATATTTGTTGGTGACATGGAGAGGGGAAAAGGGCCCGGCCACATAAGAGGGGTCTCCTCTCTATCTTCTCTTCAATTGCATTCATTTTGAGATCCCCAATTTTCTAGATCCCCAATTCACTCCATCCCTCCATCAATCAACCTTCAATTCACCCTCATTCCCTCACATTTTTATTCCTCGAGGAGCTTTAGAGCTTGGAGTAGCAAGAAGCACAAGGAGAAGAAGCTTTGGTGGAGAGATCGTGTCCAGATCGTGTCCATTGTACTTTTTATTGGAAATCCATCTTTCAATTGATAAATTCTGAATTCCTCTTTATTGTAACTTTTAAATCATGTATTTGACCATTAGGAATCACCCCATGGCATAGGACTACCAATAGGAACAAATTCTAGGCCAATTGGTTGTGTATATAGAATTCTACATAGATTTTTGTATGTATTTTGGGGAAATTATAAGATTGACACATCAACTGTGTGTCATGAGACCAATTAGATCTAATTAGACTTAGATCAAGGTTATGAGACTAGGTATGTGTCCAAAAATGGATATGTGTAGGCCGTATCATGGTATTTTGCGATACATAGTGATATTGAGCTCTATTTTGGGTGTTTTGTACAATTACTCTCCAATTCTCATGGTAGCATATTTCATCAGTTATATTAGTGTGTAATTGATATGTGTGGATGGATAGTTTTACGGAATTGGGCTTTTAGCTTTCTAATTGAATGAGTATCATACTTTCCTTAGTCATACTCTATTGGTGTTTGTTTAAATGCCATAGTTGTCACGACCCGCACCCGATATAGGGGCACGAGAGCGTGTGTAAACCCCCTCGATTAATTCTATAGATAGTCAGGTTTGGATTGGGAAAATTTTGGATTAGCAACAGATGTTGAGGTTTAGAGTAGAGTTAAGTTTGTCTGTTATTTTATTTTATTTAATTAAACCCTTGGCGCACCCTACCGTTGCTATTTTATTCGGAGCCCAATATCAGCCCATAAATTCCATCGGACTATTGTACTTATGACTTGACTCGCCAATTTAGGCACTTGATTTTTTCGTCACTCAAAATCAAATCCGTTGTGCCCTAAATTAATTGCACAACTTCCAGTATCCTAAAATCTATATTTAATTCTGTGTCGGACACCTGTGTCGTTACCCTCAATTTTGAGATACCAACTTAACCCGTTGAGCCGGACCAACTAAAAGGTCCAGGACTGACTCCAAGCCCCCACCATTTTTGACCTTTGTGTCATTTCTGAATTTTGACCCCAAGTGCCCCCATTTAATTTAAAAGCGCGGGACACTTTAATTCTATTTAAATCGAGGATACCAAGTTTGCCTAATCCTATTTTAATCCCCAATTAATCCTAATGCCCATTTAATTAAATCCATGCCAAACACCCAATACCCCCTCACCATGCAAATCACCAAACACAATTTTCTCCACAATTTTTGCATTATTTTATGTGTTCGTGCAATTTTCCGAATTTAAGGGGCTTTGTTACAATTTATTAATTTAGGTGTCCTCACCTTATTGGCCATGATTAAATGGAGAGCCTACAAATCTTTGACTTAGTCAACAATTCCCTCCCCCCTTCCTTTGCATGAAGAAGCCAAGTCTTCATGTTAAATCCTAGCCATCCAATTTAAATGGGAACATCCCCACCACTCATCCCTCACACACACCTCCCTATAAAACATCACCCTCACCCTCACAACTCCCAAGCCGGCCCTAATCTCTAAACTTTGGGAACCACACTCCCCCTCTCTCTCTCCTCCCTCCTCCATATTCTCTCCATACAAATTTTTTTCTTCTCATTCCTTTCTTCTTCTTCTTCTTCTTCTTCTTCTTCTTCTTCTTCCTTTCGTCTTGGAGAAGAGCACACCCGGCCGGCTGTTTCAGCCCTGACCCGCAGCGACTGTGCGGCCATCCTCCGGCGGCTGACCGAGCCACTGCTCTGGCGGATCACAACCCGCGGCGTGTAGCACCCGCTGTGCAGTCCTTCATCCCAGTGACTGCTCTGGCGTACAGCACCCCCTGACCCGTCCGGCCCGCTGTGCAGCCCTTCACCCCGGCTGACCCCGTCCGATTTCAGACCACCCCCTGACCCGCTCCGGCTGTTGTACACCCGATTTTGCCTCCACAGCAGCTCCCACTCCGGCCGACTTTACCCCTCCCGACTCCCTGTCAGCTCTTATCACCACCACCATTACACCTTCACTATCACCACCACCATTACACCTTCACCACTACCACCACTTGGCACCACCCCACGGCCACCCTCCACTGGCCACACTCCGTCATCCAGCCAGCAACCTCGCCGCGTAGAGGTCGACTTTCTCCCCCTCTCTTTATGTATATTCCAGATTTTGATATTGTTTTAATATTATTTTATTTATATATATTCATGTGTTAATGTTAGCTAGGGTTTCACCTATGTATATTCATGTAAGCATAGTATTAAGGTTTCATTTAAAGAGCATGTTGATGATGGATTAAGGTTGATAAAGGTCATGGGAATATGACTTGTGGTATATTATAGAGGTATAATGTGATAGGATGAATGTAGGTTAGGGTTTGGCTTCGACATGAATTATAACAATTTAATTAAGATATGTGTTTGTGGAGAACTGGATTTTGATCTTTAAATAAATAATCGGGATATATATTACATGGTGGTAAAATGCTAATTTATTTAGGGAGAATTAAATTAAGGAGAAACAAGGCTCTGAATTGATTGAACATTGATGAACACCGAGGAGCACGGGATTGATGAAGGATTTATGTGTAGTGTAAAACCCCTACTCGGAAATTGGGGACTGGAAACTAATGGTGATTAATTTAGGGAAGTACATATTGATTGGTAACAACGATATTAAACGAAGGAATTAATAATCATAAACTGTGTTTTGAGGATGGTTTGATGATATGGTACTGATGACTAGATGTTTTGACTATCGTACCGATAGTCAACTGTGGTCAACCCCCCTAGTGTCTTGTCCCTGTGAGTCGTAGCTGAGACTGAGTTTAGGAGTAGATGCGTGTCGCATCCCTGTCTGTCATGGAATAGATTATTGATTATTGGTTTGTATCTCATCTCTAGGTACTGCGGGACCTGAGGACTTGGACGTGGTATTGGGACCCCGTCATCAGCAGCTGCACGTAGGCAAGTGTACCTTGCCTCCCTGTATTTCAGATTACAGATATTATTGTTCTTTATGTACATTGTGTACGTATTTATGTTGACGTTCGATATTTCGCGTCTGAATCACAATCGGGTGCTGACGTTCGTCGTAACGTCTTAGAATAATTGTTTGATGCTTTGTAGTACCTCGATGCACGTACCTGAGTACATCGACACCCCAGGACACACTCATACACTGTGATCATGCCAGATTCCTGTATCCTGATACTGACATCATGAACAGAGAGTGGGACGACCTTAGGGTCGCGTCTGTTGAGTTATTTCTGTGTGTCGAGACTGTTAGATAGAGGTTCAGGTTCAGCGCACCATCGTTGACCGCTTGGGAAGGAGAAGACAGTTACTAGACGTTTGGGCTCCTCTGCACGCACTTATATATGTATATGTAGTGATCATATATTCTAGAGTAGTGTATCACCCGTGTGTCTCTGTGCTCGGAGCTACGGTACGCCCCGTGTGTCTCTGTGTTCGGAGCTACGATTTTATTTTGGACAGCCCATGCGTCGAATATTATCTTTAAACTGTGTCACACTAGTTGGTTATGATAGAGTACCCTGTCGTGCACTTGTATTTTTTGTTTACTTGGCATTGCTGTATTTTTGTACCTTGTTACGTCCCTCTGAGGACCTAGTTCCCTGCCAGTTTTGCAGCATAGACGATTATGGAGCATTTGGAGTTGCTGATGGAGTTGCATGTCTTGCGGGCATTGTACCAGGTACTCATATTATTTCTACCGGCATTATGGTTACTTATTTTATATTGATTATTCATCTGCTGTTGTAGCCTAGTTTTTATAGACTCATACTTCTTCTCGAGTCTATTCGAGTTAGTGTGTTATTGGGCGGCCGACTTTAGCACATATAGCTCTTTCTTGTATACTTCTGTACATTGTGGATTGAGACATAGAGGTTTACATTTATGGGATATCTAGATAGTGCCCTTTATATTATACAGTTTATACGTATTCGAGTCAGACCAGAGTCTGGTCGAATGCGTAGCTGGCGTGTCACGTATTCCTGGTCCTACGTATTTTGGGACTGGGGCGTGACAACGTGGGTACGTCCAGCCTACGCCGCAGCATCGGCAGTAGAACGCTGTCTAGGTCATGATACTATCTAAACAATCTCACATGAATATCCAACTCCATAAGGAGACACAGATATCACAATATAATATGGAATACTCAATCACAGAAACTAGAGCACAATGAGATATCGAAGAAAATATGTGAAATACAAGACAAGTCTAAACAACAATAAATAGTCTAACCTGCAATCAATAATATCCAGTCTCCAAGTATGCTGGAAACAAGTCCTCTATGTCACAGTCTGAAAAAAATATCCAGTCAGGATTGGAACGAAATACACCTCTAACAGCAGTTCCATGTATATTGACAAAAACTATAATACTGTGTAAAGAAATACAAGACATATATGAATACTGGCAATAAGAAATACTGACGAGCATGGGTATACTAGAAATAGAAATACTGGAATAAATGGAATACGGGAGCATATGTCATCATCAATGTACATCTAGCAATGAAATAGAAATACAAGTACACGCAAAAATAATAAACTGGTATATAAGTGTGTACAAGAACAATAACTAGAATATGTAGAGATGCTAGATCAATATAGTAGAGATGCATGTCAAGAATCATCTAACTAAGTGTGTGAAACATCAGCATATCATGTGATCGACTTGGGACTAATAAGACTCATTACATTGATTAGCGATCATCCTTGTAAAGTCAGGCTAACCACATGTAACAGCGATAAGGCATGTAATGGTCAGGCTGTACCGACGTGAGGTGTGGGTGAGCTATGATGCATGTAAAGTTGGGTATGATCATATAATCTACTAATATTTCCCCATTTTCTCCAGCTAGCATGATGGTTTCCAATCACGACTCCTCGTGATAGGTCTCAATGATGCCAACTCGTGTAAAGAACAGTGTCCGAGTCATGTATGCTATACAACAAGAATTATAGAGATAATCAACATAATAGAAACTGTCAGAGAATATACTCGCCTGTGGTCCTGCTGCTGGCAACAACAATGTCCAATTTCTGAGGTCTTGTCTGAACAATCCAACAATCCTATAGACATCATATAATACAATATTGTATCAGACATTACTCTATCACACATTTATAAATACACTGGACTCAGGGCTATGCTAGGTATGACTCTGGTCAACTAGGGTCAAGTGTGCGTCAAATTGCACGGGTGTCGCATCTGTAATTGTTGTGCAAGATAGACAGTCAATGATACGGTCTTGCCAGTATGTCGGTGTACATATGGCAGTCTGCTAACATGTTACATGGTCACGGTCAATACGGAATATCCGTATCTATACTCGGGTCACCTAGTACATATACAAATGTACATATTATTAATTAGCAATAACATTAATACTCATAATATATATATACACTAATTACATACATATACAATATATACGTATACCAATTAATTACATATATAATATATGTATATACACTAATGAATTTACACTATGTATATATATTAAACATGCCAATCAATTATATTCATATACTAAATCGAATAATATGCAATACGTATACATATGTATATATACATACTAGTTTGAGAAATATACTATATATATATGTACCAATATACATTTAAATATATATATATATCAATACGTATGCTAATACGTACATACCTACACCCATATACCATACAAACATATACTAAATGAATATATATACACATACGTACAAAATCCCGAAGGAGGGCAGGAACGAACCTGCGCACGGGTACGACGACGATAACAGCGATATTGACGATGGTGTTGATGACGATGATGACGACGACACTCATGACGACGATGACGATGGTTACGACGACGAACGTAGGCGATGATGACAATGTTGGTAAAGGTATTGATGATGTTTATGGTGATGGTGATTATGGTGATGAACAGGTGGTGGTGTTGATCATGGCGAGGCACGACAGGTGGTTCAGCAAGGTTGTGGCGACGAGGACGGGAAGGAGAGTCGACGAGGGACTGCGGGGACTGTTCAGGCGTACGCGCTGGGGTACATTGGTTCAGGCAAGGACTCTGGTCGAGGAGTCTCCGGTGAGGGGGAGGGAGGACTCGACGGTCATGGGGGTTCGTGGCCGTCGGGGAGATGAAGGCGGAAAGAGGACAGCAGGGTCGGTTTGGTCGATGGCAGCGGCTGCTCGAGTCAACGATCGACGGGGTGTGGATGTTCGTCGAGGGGAAGGGTCCTGTGTATTGAAGGAGGCCGGCGGGATGGAGCTCGGTGTTCGGGGATGGCGAGTGCAGGTGCTCGGGGATCCGACGGCTGCTCGTCGGGTTTGACACGGGAGGGGGACAGCGGCTTCAGCGAAGACTGGGATCAGACGATCGTGCACTGGTCGGGACTGGCGAGCCGGGCAGGGAGATGACTGGTCGACGAGTGCAGTCGATGGCAGCGATGTTCAGATGGGCGCTGGATGCTCGTCGGCGGCGGGATGGCCGACTCCGGTTGGTACAGTGGTTCCAGCGGCTGGTCGAGGGGAGAAGACGGAGGAGGGGCTGCCGGAGTTGGGCCGGGGAGGTGGCCGGGTTGGTTGAGGGTTGAGTTGGAGTTTTGTTGTGTTGGTGGTGATGAAGAAATTTAATGGGGATGGTGGTTTTTGCATGTGGGGAAGTGGTTGATATTGACCTCCTAGGGGTTAGGGCCGGCTGCACGCATTGGGATAGGGTTTGCATTGGGAGAGGGGTTTAGGATATATTTATATATAATAGAGAGGGTATTGTGTGGTGATGATGGCTCCATTTAAAATGGAAGGCCTAGATTGCTCATGAAGGATGGTGTACATCCAAAAAGAGGAGAGAGGAAGAAAGTTGAACGGTCAAAGGAAGGGGATTGGTTCTTCATTTGGTTTAAACCAATAGGATGGTGACACATCATTGTAGTTTTGTAATTAAGTCCCCAACAATTGGAAAATTGCACAGAAGTGGATTTTAGGATTTAATGAGAAAAAAATATCATGTTTGGTGTGATGTATTGGTTGAAAAGGATGTTTGGTATTTAGTATGAAGCTTGAGGGTGTAAATGGGGGGTTGGTTTGGTGTTGGGTCTTAGTTTTGGGTCAAGTTGGGTCCTTACATCAATTTAATTAAAATTAATACAATAGGTGTTCTAAAATTAATTAGAAGTACATGGGATTAAAATTAGGTGGGACACAAGTATCATGGACATAGAAGACTCAAAATAGAATATTACCCTAATTTGTGTTGCACGAAATAGGTCGAGATTGTGTCTCCAATTTCGATTGGAACGCACAACGATACAAAGTTAAATTTATTAAGAATTAAAATAAATATCCGTGACGAATATTATGCGGCTAAAATGAAGCACAAAAAAACATAATTATAAGTTACACAAAGGTCGGAATGGAAGGCTGGCACGTCTAGGACAAAGTTGTGAAATTGGTTGGAAGGCAATGGCTAGGGTAGCGCTCCAAATATCGAAGCAACGGTAAGGCGCAACAATTAAATAATAGATCACAACAATTTAAATATAATTAAATATTATGCAATCATTTATACATTAATTATGAAAAGACGAAAATACCCCTAATCTGAAATGTGGGGGTGACAATATTATATCATATAGATAGGTATAAGATATATAAGTGGATATAAAATATATATATACCTGGTTATGGATATGAATAGATATATTAGTATATAAATATACGTATATGTGAGAGTATCGTGTGAGGTATTTGTGTTGGGTGCCCTTAGTATCAAGGAGCTTTGAATTTGCATTGGTGTGCACATGGCTGTGTTGAAGAGGTGGATGTGCTATGTAGGGCATGTGAGCTGTGCACTATGTCAGTGAGTAATTCAGTGCCTTTGTGTGTATCATCATTCAGTGGTTTGTGAGTGAGTCGTGTGTCAATGCAGTGAGATGAGACGGTGTGTGTGTGATTAGTGTATAATGCAAGTATTATGACTGTGATGAGTGACATATGTGTAAAGGTTGCATTTCATGTTGTGAGATACATGAGTACATCGGAATAGTTGGGAAGACATGCTCGAGCAGCGTGTGAGATTACAGGCAGCAGTAGGACTTGCACTTGTTGCAGATTCTATTGCAACAATAGTTGCAACATGTTGCACGGGACAGTAGAGGTGATGAATCATATATCATATTTCAGTAACAGTTCAACACAGAGACTTATATAAGTATCTTGAATATACGTACTTATATATGAAGCAATAGTTACCAAAGTTAGTGAAGGGGCGTGTTTGATGCTCGGGTCCCGACAATAAGGTACGCTGCAGGTAATGCAACAGAGGCAAGTTGGGGCATGTGAGATTGGAAAAGATATTACAGAAGTGCATCCAATGGTGCACTGCATATTGGTTGCAGATGTGAGAGGCAGTAGCAGCAACAGCAACATGTTTGCTGTTATCATCTCCAGTGAGCTGCCTGTCTTAGTTTTTGAGCTCGAGCAATATGTTACATTGTTATACTGCAGTACCAGTCATAGCCAGGAGAAAGAAGGATTCAATGAGATGTATCACATTGGAGGGATCTCAGTTAGTATAGGACCAGCCATTAGTTAGATGTTAAGGTAGATATATGGGCGTGCTCTAAAGGTTGTAGTAAGGTACAATTGGTAATTAAATTAGTGTGCCTATTAGTATCATTAAGAATTGAGTACTAGATAGCAGTTAAGAATAAGTATATTAACAGTCAGTGTTAGTTATTAATTGGTATCAGTTAAGTGTATTAGTAGCTAGTACATGTATCAATTAGTATATGAATATCAATAGATATTAGTCCTTAAATGCCAGTTAGTGATATTAGCTAAGGTAGGACTTGAACTCTAAGGTAATGATCTAGTATAACTAATATAGCTAGTTAGTTACCACTAGGAGACCAACTAACTTAGTATGGACCTAGTATTGACCTAGAAAAGCATATTTTAGATCATGTCAGCATTTATTCATCTATTACACCATTTAACATGATATTTTTTAAATATAATTGTGTGACACCAGCTTGGGCATCGAGAGACACCTTGCTCAGGACCAGAGACGAGTATATCTCCCTATTAGTTTTTTTTTCATGATAGTGTATATATCACTTGTTCTAGAACTGTTTACTTGATTCTGACACAGTGACTACATGGACTGATACTAAATGGATCCTGTCATGGGATGTTATCCCCTACCGTGTTCAGCGGGTACTCTTTCACATGTATTTGTATATCGGGTATTGATTATCTAGTACTTCTTGTTCACATACTGCTCGTGTTCAGTAATCTTATATCCGTGTTTGTAATATATCGTGATTTGATCCATGAGTATTGGTTGGGGACGGGGGAGTAGGAGTTGGTTATGTGATCAAGCCAGTGTATTCGTATACATGTCAATTACATATCACGCGTGTAATCGAGTTACCATATTGTATTTGTGTTCAACCTAACCCGATCACATAACGAACTTGTACTCTATGGCACTTTAGCTAGTTTATCTATTTTCATTATATGCAGTTACTCATATTGTCGGTTCTTTCATTCCAGTATTTTACATGTTCACTCTAGTTCATTTACACTTTCTATTGCTAGTTATCTTGTATTTTCTCTATTATTTTTTATATATGCTCTACCATGTATTTGAAACTGCTTTCAGAGTTTTGTACATTGCTTCAATCCTGATTGGGTATATTTTTTAGATGATTGGCTTATGGAACAGTGTCCCACTTATTATGGGCAGCAGGACAGTGAGCCATTATAGGATTCTCCCCTAGAGCAGAAGAACCTAGTGTCAGTGACCGAGGAGGCCTAATTTTATATTTTTGGACATTGTATTAGTCTCATTTCTAGACTCCTGGCATGTATATATTATTTTGGGAGTGGCTATGTCTATACTTATGGATATATTGTGACTCTTATTTTCTCTTTTTAATTCCATTTCATGCTTTCATCGTTCTTTAGTCTTATATTGTGATTGAATGTTGTTTACCATTATCATATACCATATTGTTCCTCCTTTTAGAGTTGAGATAGCATGACATATATTTTTTATATCGTGTAAGATGTGTTGATAGTTATATTGATCCAGACAGCGTTCTATCGCCGATGTTTTGGCGTTAGCTGGACGTTGTTCACTACTCGTGGCCTTATTCCGGGTGCGGGTTATGACATCGTTCTACCACCGATGCTGCGACGTTGGCTGGACGTACCCACATACTCGTGTCCTTACAGCGGGTGTGGGTCATGGCAGGCATCGAGGCGACTAGTAGGTCCGGGCGATATAGGACAGCAACGTGAGGTAGGCATTCCTCCGGATCAGGTTCGGGTCGAGCCAATGGTCAAGCCCCCAGGTGAGACAGCGGCAAAGAATATTGAGCAACCTGCACTGTCACGCCCCAGTCCCTAAAATACGTAGAACTAGGACACGTAAGCATGCCAGCCGCATGGATATGGCAACTCCAATATATGGAAACCAAATCTACACGTACGCTGTAATATGAATATCAAATCCACAAGTGGTATAACTATAATACAAGTCACAGGATAAAATCTAAATCTCATCCACCAAAATCATATAGAAATAAATAAACAGTATCGATGAAACTAGATCTCAATAAGAAGTATCTAGGATGATAGTTGGATGGAAACAAATCCACTACCAACTCGAATAGGAAAGGTAAATACAATATAAGTACAACACAATCAAACCCAATATAAGTATACCAGCTATCGATCATGGCTCGAAGAGAAGACATCCACTAAGCATATACAACCATCCAAATCTGCGCTCCTGCAAATACTCAAGAACAGATACACCTGGCAGCGGACCAGGTCCTCAGAGGGACGTAACAAAATACAGAAAATACGAGCCAACTTGAATACAGTAAACATGCATATAATTTGAAAATAAATAAGTACGCTGTACAAGACAATCTATATGAATGCATATGAGGACAACTTTTCGACGTATGGCCAAGGGTAGTCTACCCGATCTAAGCCTCACAACTCACACACCCGTCTAGAACATCAGAAATCGACATACCTCTGGGGTAGCGACCAGCGCGACTCTACAAAAATCGACATACCTCTGGGGTAGCGACCAGCCCGACACACGCCCGTAGTGCGAACTATATACTACGGTTTACCAGAGTGGTTAAAAGCCCATACGCCTAATGATTGTCCTCCCATGATACTAGGTGCCATGTGTGTGTCAACATATCTAATACATAGTAATGACTGGAGAAAAACTACACATGCAAGAACTATACAGAAATGAAATAAATATAAAGAAATATAAATAGCATGCAAAGTACTATAAATAATTTGGCAAGGTATCTTGCCTGGGGTCCTGCTGCTGGTATGAATCAGAGTCCAAGTCACGGTCCAAATAGCCTATGTATTACAAATTTATCACGTCAAAAGATAATTTATTTTAATTTATTTAATTTTGGAATAATTACTCTAAAATCCTATTTTAATCTTATTATTCTGATTTTTATGTTAATTTATAAATTTTGTCCAAAGAAACTGAATTTTATCAACTCGAGACTCATGGCACGCAAATCGAGGCGATCTGTTGACCAAAAAGTCAACCGACACAAACTCAATTTTCATGCATGATTTCCTATAGATTTCAGCGTCAAAAACATGCTGGAATTTATGGCTCATCCGAATTCAAATTCGTTTGGGAATTATGGCACATACAAATTTTGTATTGTGCACCGATGATTAAATTCTAACCTAGAAGTTCTACAGAATTAACAGTATGTAAATACTTCGAATTAAATTCTAGGAAAAATATATGTCGATGATCTCGACATTAGCTTTCCGAAACTTTAAACGGTTCATGATTCTGATTCCGGGTTCTCCCAAAATTACGAAAACATCGAAATACGTCTATTTTCAGACATGCTGTGCTCTACGAATTTTCTAGAATTTAATACTAATAATTTAGAAAAACAATTTATATAATCAGAAAGCTAACCTCATTATCGTTTTAACAAAAAAAAATAGGCCTCGTTTGGAGTCCGGAGCTCTGCGCAATGGCTTCTGAAAGATGAAGGAACCCTAGATGATAATTCTCCAAAAATCGGCTGAAGAAAAACCCTAGAAATTAATATCTAAACTATTATATATATATATATATATATATATATATATATATATATATATATATATATAAGAGAGAGAAAGTGCAGCCGCGGCTCACAGCGTGCCATGTGGCAGCCATCCGTGCAGCCCCGCCCAGATCGAACGATCGCAGTTCGATGCGGCTCGGCTCAGCTGAGTCCGAGTCGAACTCGGTCTCGGCTCGAGGTCGGCTCGGCTCGGCTCGCACCCACTCAGCGGTCACTGACAGGCGGGCACGGCACTGTTCACTGCTGGAGGCTGACAGATGGGCCCCCTGTTTGCTAACTGGGCAGAATTAATTACTTTTTGGGTTTTCTTTTTCAGAAATTAGTTTTTAATTCAGTTTTTCATAATTAACTCGAAATAAATGCTAAAAATAATCGAAAAATTTCCAAAAAATTCTAAAAAATATATTTTATTATTTAGAACCTAAAATAAAATTTTGGGATATTTTTAATTAAGTTTGAATATAAAATAAATTCTTTAAAGTTCTCAAAAATTAGTGTTACTAGTTTTTAATTAACTAAAAATTATGGAAAAATCCCAATAATCTAAAATAGCCTAAAAATAATTCTAAATAAATATTTATATAAGTAAATATACTAAAAAAATTATTTTCTAATTAACTAAGATAATACTCTAAATAAATTCAACATCTATAATAAATATAATAATATAAAATATACACAAATACCTATTTTGGGTGAGGGAGTTTACAATCTACCCAACTTAAAACAATTTCGTCCTCGAAATTAAAATAAGGCATAATTTTTTAAATCCTTCACATTCGTACATAAGGTACGTCAATCGCAATCTCTTCCAAAAATTTAAATAACAAAATCTATTCAAATCTATCGCGATCACTTCAAAATTAAGATAACCACTGTTTAAATTAAAATTCAACCTGTCGTAATCTCTTCTCGATTTTTAAATAATCAACATCCAAATCTAACTCAAGTCTATATGACATCCCACATCAAAATTTATATCATAATTTCCAACTATCATAATCTCCTCTAGACTTTGAACAATAAATAATTCTAATCAAATCTTATTCCTATTCTTAACTTAAGAATTTTGTACTATTCAAATATTTAAACTCAATTTACATCCTCAATATTTCAAATAGGTGACCCAACAATCAAAATTAAACTTTTAATTCAAATCATCAAATTATAAAATTTAAATCTAATTAACCAATTGTTCAAGTCTAAAATTCTATATTTATCCTCAAAATTTAAATCGATAATTCATCCTTCAATATTCAAAATTTAAATCATGTGCTCAAAGTATAAATATTTGGTCCGCAATATCAAGATTTTAAAATTCGTTAAATCCTCATTATCTTAATCCTTCTTTTAAAATTTCTCAAAATTAAAATGACTTGAATCTCCCAATCTAATCTTACTTGATCACAATCTAAAAAAAATTCCTCTCAAGTTGACAATGCACTGCTACCCAACTTAGAATTTATCCATCTATCACAGAAGGCTATATACTTTAAGAAAAATATTCCTTAATTTATTTACTCATGTCATTCAATCCTCAAAACTTCAACGCCGATTATATCATATATGATATGTCCTTAATTACAAAAGAATAATCCTCAAGTATGTGATCGGCCTACTGGGTATATCTAGTACTCTCTGTGTATTAAACTTATACAAGCACGAGGTTTCGTCTTTTCGAAATAAGGGAAGACGGAGATCAATAATAAAGAGTTCAAGGGCGAGGTAATAGAATAGAAGTATCGGGATCAAGGCGTTTAAAGAATTCAAATAGGAATTGTCAAAGCAGTTGCGGATTAAAGTCCTATTTTGGTAATGCCTATCCACATGCTCGCATCGGTACAGTTATGTAACGGATACAATATGCTTAGACATATCTAGAGGGCAAGTACATGTGTCTACTAGTCAACTATATATCTCAATCCACGTAAAGTATTATTGCGAAGGGCGAATCAAGCGCACTATGGTTGATCAGACCGTAATACACTGATTCTGAATTATATTATTGTGGGCCTCCCCAATCATACATATGTCATGAACAAGCTCGATAAAGAATAAGCTTGCAAAAACTAGGCTATAATAGCAGCATAAGTCAAGGTAGTACAGCAAATATAAGTACGCTAGATGATGATGAAAGGAGGTACAATTTAATTCAAGTTCACAAAAACAAAAACAACTAAACAACAATAATAAAAGACTCTACAATCCCTACAGTTATCATACAACCTCCTTGTCTAAGTCGGTAGTCGATCAAATAGGGGCAAGGACCTCTAAATTCTATCGTCTGAATAAACATTGTCGTCTTTTGCTAGAATGCAATTAATGTTGTTCAATCACACTCCATTAATAGGTCAAAAGACTATGTGATACTAGGTGTCAAACATTATGGTAAAACTTCTAACTAACTCTAGTAGTGTCTATACTACTCTCAAGTCTTCTTAATACATCAAGGGGTAATGGTATACCAATCTAAAGATAAGGAATTCTAGGGTTCACTAGATATTCTAAACTTAGTAGTGTGTCTATATTCTCGTTGTATTCTTAATAGGTGTGCTACTCTAATTATCATCTAACAACAGGAACTTCTATATTATAGGAGAAGGCTATACTTAAAGAACTATTAGGGAAGAACATGAATCGGGCAGGATGCGGCTATTCAAATAGAACAGATTGGAAGGAAGGATGAGTCATAGTCAAATATGGATGAGATCCTATACTCTATTCCTAGGTGCTGGCTTGCTTGTTACAGTAACGTAACCGAGACAATATACTCTCGACCTGTATGGGCCACCACAAAAACATGTCACGCCCCAGTCCCCAAAATACGTAGAACTAGGACACGTAAGCATGCCAGCCGCATGGATATGGCAACTCCAATATATGGAAACCAAATCCACACGTACGCTGTAATATGAATATCAAATCCACAAGTGGTATAACTGTAATACAAGTCACAGGATAAAATCTAAATCTCATCCACCAAAATCATATAGAAATAAATAAACAGTATCGATGAAACTAGATCTCAATAAGAAGTATCTAGGATGATAGTTGGATGGAAACAAATCCACTACCAACTCGAATAGGAAAGGTAAATACAATATAAGTACAACACAATCAAACCCAATATAAGTATACCAGCTATCGATCACAGCTCGAAGAGAAGACATCCACTAAGCATATACAACCATCCAAATCTGTGCTCCTGCAAATACTCAAGAACAGACACACCTGGCAGCGGACCAGGTCCTCAGAGGGATATAACAAGATACAGAAAATACGAGCCAACTTGAATACAGTAAACATGCATATAATTTGAAAATAAATAAGTACGCTGTACAAGACAATCTATATGAATGCAAATAAGGACAACTTTTCGATGTATGGGCAAGGGTAGTCTACTCCATCTAAGCCTCACAACTCACACACCCGTCTAGAACATCAAAAATCGACATACCTCTGGGGTAGCGACCAGCGCGACTCTACAGAAATCGACATACCTTTGGGGTAGCGACCAGCGCGACACACGACCGTAGTGCGAACTATATACTACGGTTTACCAGATTGGTTAAAAGCCCATACGCCTAATGATTGTCCTCCCATGATACTAGGTGCCATGTGTGTGTCAACATATCTAATACATAGTAATGACTGGAGAAAAACTACACATGCAAAAACTATACAGAAATGAAATAAATTAAAATGAAATATAAATAGCATGCAAAGTACTGTAAATAATTTGGCAAGGTATCTTGCCTGGGGTCCTGCTGCTGGTATGAATCAGAGTCCAAGTCACAGTCCAAATAGCCTATGTATTACAAATTTATCACGTCAAAAGATAATTTATTTTAATTTATTTAATTCTGGAATAATTACTCTAAAATCTTATTTTAATCTTATTATTCTGATTTTTATGTTAATTCCTAAATTTTGTCCAAAAAAACTGAATTTTATCAACTCGAGACTCATGGCACGCAAATCGAGGCGATCTGTTGACCAAAAAGTCAACCGACACAAACTCAATTTTCATGCATGATTTCCTATAGATTTTAGCGTCAAAAATATGTTGGAATTTACGGCTCATCCGAATTCAAATTTGTTTGGGAATTATGGCACATACAAATTTTGTATTGTGCACCGATGGTTAAATTCTAACCTAGAAGTTCTACAGAATTAACAATATATAAATACTTCGAATTAAATTCTAGGAAAAATATATATCGATGATCTCAACATTAGCTTTCCGAAACTTTAAACGGTTTATGATTCTGATTCCGGGTTCTCCCGAAATTACGAAAATATCGAAATACGTCTATTTTCGGACATGCTGTGCTCTACGAATTTTCCAGAATTTAATACTAATAATTTAGAAAAAAATTTTATATAATCAGAAATCTAACCTCATTATCGTTCTAAAAAAAAACTAGGCCTCATTTGGAGTCCGGAGCTATGCGCAATGACTTCTGGAAGATGAAGGAACCCTAGATGACAATTCTCCAAAAATTGGCTGAAGAAAAACCCTAGAAATTAATATCTAAACTATTATATATATATATAGGAGAGAGAAAGTGCAGCCGTGGCTCACAGCGCGCCACGTGGTAGCCATCCGTGCAGCCCCGCCCAGATCGAACGGTCGCAGTTCGATGCGGCTCGGCTCAGCTGAGTCCGAGTCGAACTCGGTCTCGGCTCGGCTCGAGGTCGGCTCGGCTCGCACCCACTCAGCGGTCACTGACAGGCGGGTCCGGCACTGTTCACTGCTGGAGGCTGACAGGTGGGCCCCCTGTTTGCTGACTGGGCAGAATTAATTACTTTTTGGGTTTTTTTTTCAGAAATTAGTTTTTAATTCAGTTTTTCATAATTAACTCGATATAAATGCTAAAAATAATCGAAAAATTCCCAAAAATTCTAGAAAATATATTTTATTATTTAGAACCTAAAATAAAATTTTGGGATATTTTTAATTAAGTTTGAACATAAAATAAATTCTTTAAAGTCCTCAAAAATTAGTGTTACTAGTTTTTAATTAACTAAAAATTATGGAAAAATCCCAATAATCTAAAATAGCCTTAAAATAATTCTAAATAAATATTTATATAAGTAAATATACTAAAAAAAATTATTTTCTAATTAACTGAGATAATACTCTAAATAAATTCAACATCTATAATAAATATAATAATATAAAATATACACAAATACCTATTTTGGGTGAGGGAGTTTACATGCACTAGATTTTCGGCTCCCCCAGTAGTGACAACAATGCCAGCAATACTTGATACTCTAGCTTTATCAGAAATTATCAAGGGGATGATGGTCGTACAACAACATCAACAACTCCAACAGCAGGAACAAAATATATTACTGAACCAGGGGTTACAAACAGCTCTAGAAAGAGGCAGAATGATAGATTCATGGGCGTCGGTTAGATTCTGTCAAGTTAATCCCCGGTACTTTAATGGTATGGAGGATTCCATCACGACAGACGATTGACTCCAGGATGATGAGGGTAATCTGGCAGCGGCCAAGGTTACGGCTGAGGAACATGTTAACCAAGTTCTGTTGCAATTTCAGGATCTCGCTAGGGATTGGTGGGCGACAAAGAAGGTTGGCTTGAGGTGGCCTATTTCTTAGGATGATTTTGGGATTCGGTTAAGAACAAAGTATTTTGAAGTCACTGCCCCGTTTGAGTTACAACAAAAGTTTATCAACCTCAATCAGTCTGGTAGAACAGTGGACGGCTATGCAGCAGAGTTTAGCCGACTGAGTATATTTGCACCAACAATGGTAGCAACAGAGCTATATGGGGCGATGAGGTTCCAGCAAGTTAGAAATTTTACAGTTAATAGAGGGACACAACTACCAGAATTTTGATGATGTATTAGTGGCAGCCAGTGTAAACTCCCTCGACCAGATTTCATTAATTTAGAATTATTTTTAGCTAATAAGAATTATTACAATTTTTTAAAATTTATTTTGCTTACATATCCTATTGATTTGTGCACCTGTCCATCACACAATTATTTAGGACATTACACTAGTTGTTGCCCCCAAACAAATTCACATACCTGTCCTAGACATGTTAGACTATTTTCCTGAATTTTGTGCAACTCCCAGATGCTTTATTTTGAGCTTCGTTTGAGACGCACAAATATCGTTACAAACGTCCGTATTTATTTCCTATTTAATTTTCTGCTCTTTACCCATCTCTGTACCCCTAGGGA